>JAGVSL010000101.1:633426-1266853 GCA_022494535.1 Himalopsyche phryganea | reverse complement strand
TAGACATCACAAAAATCCATGCATACGAAGTCCATAAATTGCTTGAAAAATCCATTTATGAAACAGGGATTTGAATCCGTAACTGAATCCAACGACGTTGACCACTGCACCACGGACCAAAAATTATTGTTCTACTGTCGCAAAGAAACAAATAAAATAAAAATAAAATTAATAACCTTGTTAATACACTGGTTATGTTCTTAATTGTAACTAAAACAGTGTAATAACAAAGTTATCCATCGAAAATATTAAAGACAGACATATTTTAATCAATGAAATAAAAAGACATTTCACACTGATAGCATTTTTCGCTAAAATTTTACTGATTTATTATTTATTAATAAAATTAATATTTCGCAAAAAAATATCCCAGTTGAAATCGTAGATTATGTTTGATTTCTCAGAATAAGTTAATTATATTTTTACTTATGATGCTCATGAATATCAAATAGCTCCATCAATACATATAATATATATCTACGTCTTAACTAGCAAACTGCGTATCTACATATTAGCAAAATGCTCAGGAAAGTTTTAAAACTCAATAAATTCAGTTTTAATCAATGTTTTTTACGAATTTTACTAACATTATATGAATAATGTTAAATCATTATTCATATTACATATATGAAATTCAAAAATAACACTGGTTAAAATTGAGTTTTAAAACTCTCCTGAACTTGTTTCTAAAATTTACACAGTTTGCTAGATAAGTGAACGATTTGTAGCTGAGCGATAAGTCGCTTTAGTGTTGTAATTATTTGTGAAATCGAATGCGAATAATTATTTTTTTATAAGTAACGTGCATTTCATAACAAAGAGGATTCACCACAGTAAAGCTATTTCTTTTCGTAGGTGTTTGATATGGTTTTAAAATTGCATTAATATGGTGTTTAATGTAACATGGACCAATTAATTGAAAAAAAAAACAGTTAATTAGTAGTAAAATAAATGACTTTATCAACTGCAAAATTTTAAAAAGTCTAGGCTTCTAAAAAAATATTTAACAACTTTTCCCATACGTGGATGTCACTGTTGTAGAATTTGAAGTTTTTCAATCACTCTTAATCGTATGATGAATATTTTTCTATATTAATAAAGTGTAAGAATTTGTATTGGAATTCGAGACATTTTGCCGGTCACAAGTCGTGGTCACGTATGTACGCCAAAGCGCCATAGATCCGTGGAAACCACCCGCTGGTTGACGGGTTTATTACAGCCTCGCCACCGGTGGCGAAGAGCTCACCTTAGCTTCAAGTGAACGTTGTGTATGCAGTATATTAAAATTAACAGCTTCCTTACAAAACACGACGTGAACGCCAATATTTTGTCATTATACAAGTGGGGAATTTTCAATGACAAAGAATTTGTGAAAATGGTTAATTACCCCCACAACCCTGATATATACTCGCTTAGTTAACAATGTTACCAAGATATCCATACGATATAAGACGAACAAAATGTATAATTCCAGAAACAATACAAGTTATCTATCACACCTCCACCCATTATGTGTATTCAGCCGTTTAAAGAAACGTTATATAATAATATTATTATCTCCATTTGTTTTAGTGCTTCCCAACATGTCAAACTATTATACCATTCAATTGCTTTATATTTTTTATGGCTATATCTATTCCAAATGTAGTACCTTTATCGAGTATTTCTAAAAAAGTTAATTAACGAAAACTGATTTCAAGTCAGTCGCATAACTACATTTTCAAAGAAAGGATAGATCTAGAGTACTATTAGTTATTATTTTATGATTGTTCTCTCTACGTCCGTTGTTATAATTGGGTAGAGTAGGAAGTAGGAAAGTAAACAAAACTTACAGAAAACTATGTATTTGGATACAGTTTGACACAAACAAAATATATTTTAGAAAAGAATAAACAAAAATCTTTTGAAATTAAAATTATGTAAAGTAAATATATTACACGATATCGGATTGTTGCAAACTGTTTGTGATATGTTTGAATGTAAGTGAAACCGTAAATATAATTAGTTTTTCATTACAAAAGCCGCTACAAAAATGCATTACAAATGATGATTCTCAAACGCAACTTCAAAAAGCTCTCAAATCTCGTTTCGGTAATTTGAAAAGTACAGTGGACTTTATCGGATTACGGTGGAAATCCTTGAAATCTCCGCACAGCTCTTTGTCCGGAGATTACGCAAACGATAAAAAATCTGTATACAAATCGCTTACATATTTGTTGGTCTTTAGATAAAATCTTTACCGTGTATTTATGCATGGTGCACTTTATCAAAGTTTGGGTAAACCGCACAGCTACTAGACATTTCACAGGTATGCATGATGCATATTTAACCCCTGCAGGGCTTACTGAATATTTCTCATTTTTTTTTACGGAATATTTTTAACTTCATTATATCTGTGAAAAATTTGAACTTCAAAATAAATATCTCTAAGTAAGCACACATTGCTTAATTTGTTTGCGTCGTTTGCAAATGAACGAATGGAAGCCATTTTATTTTTGTTATAAATGAGAGTCAGTCGTTCACCTCTATATAAATATTAAAATCGTCGCGAATCACTTGTTTTGCCAGTACTTTGCATCTGTAGAAGTAGGCAGAGAAAAAACTGCTTGCGGATAAATCAATTAGAATTTTTTTCGTAACACTGTCAGACGACTCGAATAAGTGAATCGTAGAAGGCAATCTCATTTAAGTTGTTATAGGTTGATAAACTTAAGAAAAGTCTATATTAAACGAGAATATGCATGTATGTTTTCTACGTCGCGACACGTGTTTTATTTGGCCAGTACGTATTTTCAACTGATACTCTATCCGATATTTGATATTTAACTATGTGGAAACATTTTTTAATAAATTATAAAATTAATTAAAAATATCAATCTGTCAGTGAAGGGGTACACGTACAATGCCAATAAATGGACACACGTCTTCCACGATTTGAATTGTTTATGTACAAAACCGGAACATTTTTACAGGCTCCTTGCCAAGTCGTAATTTTTTTATGTTATTATTTTGAGGAGAAAATTTCTATTAATATTTATAATCTTCAACAAATAGTTAAATTTATTATTACGAAAAAGCCTAATAAATAATGTTACTAAAAAGTGTAACGTTAATACCAAAGTTAAACTGTTAAAAGTAAAAAAAATTAACCCCTTAAAACACAGAGATTGAGAATTTTTGTGATATTTAAAATGTTTTCTTGCCTTGTTGTTGTGTATTTTTTGTATTTTCTCATAAAATACCACTTATACATTTTAAATGTCGCTGATGTTTCAATTTATTTTTGTAGCATTTTTATTTATTTATGTTACATAAATCTTGGAATTGATTAGAGTTCTATAGTGATCAATATGATATACATAATAGATTCATACTAAATGGTGACTGCACGAATTGCTTCATATTAATGTATTGAACATGTAAATATGTATTAACAATTATTTATGACAATATTTTTAATAGCTTTGAGCACTTTTTACAACATTCTCATAAAATATTTGTCTTCTTCAAATACCTACCATATAATGTCTGTTGTTAAGAAAAACTGTTGGTTCTATGAAATATGTATTTTATTCTTACAAATCGTTGGCATAAAAAATAAAATGAGCACGTGTATTTTGACAAAAAATAACTAAGATAATCAATATAAATACCTGTATCTACAAATGTAAAAAAAAGGAACGAGTAATGTGAAAGGAATATGAAGGATTGTTTTTTTTTTTAAATAAATGTCACAATTAGTGACCCGTAGGTGGAATAACAAAGTTATCATTTGACACACCCTGATATTTTTGCTAACATTTATTTGTTTCTTGGAAGGTGGAATGGTCCAGAACGGCATTCGAACACTTTTAATATCGCAATTTTCAGAATAATTTCTAACTAACGTTACCTGGTCGACTGGCTTAGCGTCGTCAAGGAGAAAGTGACCATTATCCGACCGTTTAATTGCCTCTTCTGGCTGACAACAACGACAGCCATTGACAAAAGGAAGGGGCCTACATTGTTTGAAGTTTTAATTTTTTTTTGGCAGGCAGTCTGTTTCCGGAGGCCTCGGCGACTAGGTGAGCTGGCCGAGGCATCCGCCGCATTGCAGTCATTATAAATTGTTTTCGTTTATTTTGAAATTGGATTTAATTTAAATTTAAAATAGTTGGTTGTGTCAATTGTATTATAACTTAAAGCTAAATTCATGTGTTAAGTAAACGTAAATGTAGACTCAATTGTATGTTTTACTGATAATTTTTGTGTATTAAACCACTGCACCTTCATTAATAAATAAGAGATTAACCGGATTGAAGTGGTATTTGATTGAGATCCTAGACATCCTGGAGGATGATAACCAAGCATTCACCTCTCTTCGACCGGGAGTTCTCACATTGTTAAGGAATAGTAAAAGTTTTTAGATTGATTAGAAATATTCAAATGTTTCCCTTGAAAAATGTACGTACGTTATTTTTTATCTATAATTTTATTATTGGTGTAACATAATATTTAAAAATATCTTTTTACTTTCGTATATATTATTGTATATACCTAGGTAGACGTGTTCAATGGCCGAACGTGAAATGACCATAGCGTATTGATATAAGTGCGGTCGGTAGACCTTTACGCAAACATGGCAGATAAAATCTAAAGCTTTGAATTCAAAATAGCCACATATAATAGAAACTGTTGTACAAAGTAGGTTAGAAATTATTGTCTGGCAAATTAAAAAAAAATTGTAAGTTGAGCATAAATATCAAATCATTTTTCGATATCAGACATGAATGGAAAAATGATCTCATCGTAATAAGCGTGAAATATGAGTACTTACTTATTACACTTTTTTTTTGTAAAAGGAACAATTTTTTTTCTCAAAAATATTACTAGTTGTATGCTGTCTGCGTTTGGCATGAAACATTTGCTTTTTTTTTGAATTTAAGTTTTATTTTAATCTGTCATAGTAGTTGATAAACTTTTTTGTTTTAAAGAAGTAAGCGAAAACAAAGTTACTACTGTTTTTGATGGTTCCATAACAAGAATAGGGAACATGGAAATTGAAACTTTATGCATAATTGCAAAAAGGGTTATTCGCGAATAATGTTTATTAACTTTTCTTGGAAGTTTTCTTTCTCTCCCAACGTGGAACATATGGTCTTATAATGGAACAGAAGTTCTCTATTGAACAACTGAGTAACGGTTACGCCCCGTTTTTGAGGATCAGATGTGTGGGAGGGAGTTTTAGGCATCACAAACATTCATGAACAAAAATTCATAAATTGATTGGAAGATCAATTGGATAGATATAAGGGAACCAACTGCAATTTTGCCAAATGGAGATATTAAGTCGCAAAGTTTGCACATGTTTTTAAATATTTTTGGCTAATTTTGTGAATGCGAACACTATTGAATATTATGGTTATTATTAATAAAACTCTATTACAACTTAAAAAATGTAGAAAACATTCATAGATTTTAAGACGATTTTAATTGACGTTTTAATATATTTTTTTGTTAAGCAAAAAGAAAATAATGTAAATAAAATAAAAACTAGATCTCTTCAGCATATCAAACTTTGAACTTTTTCTGACCAGTTCCCATTCATAACTCAAAATACCTAAGAACGTCAGTTGGTTCCCTTTTGGTTATCTTTATCCAATTTACGAAACTGTTCTCACCGGAAATTGAATACGAAACATCCATAATCTTAAAAATCTTATTAAGTTAAGCATTTTTTATGAAACATTTAAGGACAGCAAATGTATGAAATATAATAAAATTTTGTAAAGACTGCAATCTTTTTAACGTTAGAATGTTAGAAAAAAAATCTGATTATTATTAGTTGTCTATGAGTTCACTATTACGAAAATTAATTTAAATATACTATTAGCTACTATATTTTTTAAAATTGCATAAGTATGTATATACCATTGTAAAATTATTTATTTTTTATGAGTTGTTTTTTAGCTACGCGTACCAGTAAAAACGATTTTTATTACAGCAGCGGTGCATAACAATTGTAGCCAGGGGCAAGCAAGAGAAACGTAGCTTCTTTGTCAGTGATTGCGAAGTGAAAAGTTCTGACGCGGAAGGATTGACAAGACGATCAGCAAGCATATAGCTCCTGAAGCGTGTTCTGACTCCTAAAAGGATGGTTCAGGTACTGACACTAACACGTGGAAAAAATATTTTAAAATACTAAAGATTATTGAATGTTATGAATCGAGAAAATTATGCTATTAACAATATAATATACTGAAAGATCTTCAAGAAGTTGTAAGTGTCGTCACTATAAAAGTTTTATTATATTACTTACAATACAATATAATCATAATTTTTACAATATAATCATAATTTTTACAAATTAGTTCAAAGGGATAACAAAGTCTTTCTTCAAAATGTGTGCTAAATTTATATCTCTATATATTATAATATACCTAAGAATTTCTTACAGCTAATATATACAACGGTGATATCTTAATCAAATATATTTATAATTATTTAGGTACTGAAATTGAAATACTGAATGTCTAAAGTAGCTAGTACGTCGGAAATTTGTGTGCATTGCATAATATTTTTTTATTTTATGTGATAAAATTTCATACCTATTTACATGCGATATGTGATAATAATAAAACGTCTACAGAACGGTATGGGCTATTATATATAAGATGTATATGGAATATTTTTGGCATTCTCAATTAAAGCCAAATTTATGGCACTTTGAGAAGCCGGATTTTTGTATGTTACAGGGCTTAAATTAATTATTATCATTTCTTCAACTTAACATGTTAATACGATGAAAGAAAAAAAATATGATCCGAAATCCAATCAAAAAAATTAAATCTTTAGTTAAAAGTTCGCTGAATGTTATTTATAATTCAAAATGGATAGAATTAAATGAACTACGTTAAGAATAAGCAATTTTACTAATATTCCTTTATTAAATGTTACATATTAATGTGCAAGTAAACTCATCAGTTTGTTATAATATATAACATATTACCGAGAGACAAATTTACTCATCGATCAATAAACTGATACGAGATACAATATTTATTTTATATCCAAGGCACGCAGAAAAACTTAAATAAAAATGAGATCGTCTCACGGTGTCTCGATTTTGCACGCTTTTGTTACAGTTAGCTTCCGCCTCCTCAGCTCGTTCAGCATATCAGCCCCGTCACGTCACGGTGCGAGACATATCAAATGGCCATAAGTCACAAACGCCAACCCCGCCAGAAGGCTGGGCGAGGAATATCAATCACGTGGCCGGGATTCGCGCAAAGAATGTTCCCTGAAGGGACGCGCTACCTGTTGCAATGAGAGCACATCAACTTTCAAAAAAAGCATTTTATTAAGCTTCGCAAAAGCACGACCGATGAAGCGCTGTTGCTTTATTACGTAATACAGCAATTTTACCGAACAAAACTGCTTTGGTGATTTGATAAGGAAAGATTACATAAAAATATATTTAGGACTGTCATTAATGTAGGTAATTTCATATTGTGAGTCATTTTCAATACCATACAAGATTTATGTCACAAACCAATTTTGAGAAATCTGAATCTTAAAGAACATTTTTAAGGTGTTCACTGACAATTCTTGGTGGAAAGACATTATATTTTAAAAAATAAAACACGATTCGTTTGTACTAAACATATGGAAGTAGTACAAACGAATTGTGTTTTATTCTTTGAAAAACTTAATAGAAAATTTCAATAAAAAGTTTTTAACGATAATTGGTTGGGATGTAAAAGACTATTTGATTTATATACGATTCATTTTCAGCATCAGATGGTGTGGATGGGGAGAGATTCACAAAACAAAAAAGACATTCATTGATTGATTGAAAAATCAATTAATAAAAGTATCTATTCCGGGATTCAAAGCCTTGACTGTATAAACGGTTAAAATGAAAGTCTGCGTGGCTACGGTGGTCAACCATGTAATTTTATGTATTAAAATTGGCGGAAGATAGGTAAGGAAATAATAAATATAGCATGGGAGATAGATAAATTTATTTCTAAAAAGATTTTCTAAAAAAAAAAAAGAATATTTTTATAGTGTTGCCTATTTAATACGTTTTGGCATGGTGCGATATGGCGTCGTACTTTCTATATGCTTGAATGCTTCATCTTTGTTATTCTTAAGATGCAAGGCAAAATAGCCTATAGCGGCAATTTATATACAAAAATGATTATTATTATTATTGTAAAGGAATTAAATACATTATAATTTTTAATTCTGTGTGTATATGAAAATATCTCATGCATATGGCTCATGGCTGCTAAAATGAAATCATGAAAATCTTGTATTGCGCTTAGAGCTTTTGGTAACAACGTATAAGCTTTTTAATACAATTGGGGATAAAGTTATTTAGATCTACAATTTGTTTTTTTTTTCAAACAAAAAAAAATACGAACTGTAGCCTGATAATATATATACATAATTTATTAATAATTTTATCTTATGATTTTAAAATAAAAAAAATATACCTAGATCTCGTTCACTTTACACATCACTAAAATATCAAATTTAAAATTCAAGATGTTTAAAAAAATCATTCCTTTATTGTTTGTCATATAAATTCATTAATTAAGTATAATAATTCAACTGTGTTTTGGCCAATTGACTTAACCCTCAAAAAATACGAAAATGAGTTAATGATTGGATATTATTTTAAAGATGACAGAGCAGGTCTCGGCAAAACGATGTAAATTAGAAAAATAAATTTACCACTTTTTGAAAGGGAAACATGATTTTACATTGGTTTTAGGTTTGAAAATTCTGACCCGTCCACTTGATGTAAGCCACTATTATATCAACAATCCCTACGTATAATCCCGTATCTGCAAACATGAGAATTTCCAGGAGTGCATGTCGAAGATCCGAAACAAAACTCACCATATAATGTTTTCGATTAAAACAGTTTTTATTCTCTCTTGAACATCATCAATTGGCCAAAACACCGTCGACGTTTTGTGACATATATTATGAGAAATATAAATATATTATTGGGATTCGAGCCAGTGAGATCTGTAACCGAAGCCAGCGATGCTTCTGCCAAAGAGGTATGGTATAATACCGACATGTATTATGGATTAATGTGATTCATAATATGAAATTATCATATGAAAACATACTATGTTATCAAAATTAAGCCATATATATACTATATAAAACACTGATTAGAAATTAAATGTTGATTAATTTAGATTATATTTTAGTGTAACATGCATTTAGGTTTATATTTAAAAGCAATATGCTCATTCATGAATTCCATAGAATAATAATAAAATAGAAATGAAGGTATCGAAATATCAAAATTGACCCCGTAAAATTACTGTAAAATAACTGTATCATTTTTGTCAGGAAGTTGGTTTTAAAGTTCTTCTTCACATTGAATGGATGTTACCTCGGCGCTTATTATATTGATATTTTAACATTTTTTTTGTATTTGAGCCATAAAAATATTCTTCATTCCATTTTTTGCTTATTGAATTTGATACCAACATCTGCCGTCATTTCCACATCAAACGGTAAATCCATTGCAAAACTTGAAGCTTACAGAAATACTTTATTATTCTCTATTGGTTTTTTTGTTCGATATTTATTGCACATCATTTGGGGAGGAAACCTAATATATTGAATGAAAACAAAGGGATTTACAAGATTCGGAGCAAAATTTGGCCCAGTTTTGAGGATGATAATAAATCAATGTAGGTTAAGCAATACGATATTAGGCTTTGGCGAGGTTTTTATTATTCCAAGCACGCTCCATACTTCAGATCTTATTGGCTGAAAATGTTCGCATATAACCTTTCTTTAATCTATAGAAAATTCGTCTACGTTTTTTTATTCTTAAATCAGAGTATTAATTTTTGTATTTATTTATATTAAAGAATGTATTGCTATTTATAACTGAATTAAATCATTTGGCACAATCTAATACAAATAGCCCAATTCATTACTCATTTTGTAAGCTGTTGTTTGTTAGAAAGAACGAATCAAACTAATTTAGTCTGTGACAGAATGATTGAAACTCATTCTTTACCGTTTGTCGTGAGTCGAATGCTTTCCTGCTTTTACATAGCTTTGCATATACAAGGCAGTGTAAGACAACGAATGACTCGTATAGAATCGGAAAGAACCACTAGTGATCCGATTTTAATGAAGAATCGATTTGGAGGTGTTAAAATTAATCATTTACCATGTATTATACGTTATACAAATACATACATTAATAATAACCATTTTACATTTTGAACGACGGTAAATTACAATGTATAAAAATTAGGACTGTTCACGTACTCAATTGGTGGAATGTCTAATTTATTTAAGTACCCAAAATTATTTTTTAGTTTTGAAATTCTTTTAGAAAAATCTATAGCAATATATTGTTATGTCTGCTGGTAAAATTTGGCTGAATTGTGCAATGAAACAGTTCGAGGCGGACCGTATCACAAGGGATGGGTGTTCTGTTCTCTGAGGCAGTGAGAGAAAGGATGAAGAAGCATCTCATTATTTATGGCATCCGTTTACTTATTATAAATCTCGAGATATAAGCCATCGCCCGCGGTAGCGGTCAAACATACCCAATAGAAGGGTTGCTGTAAATTATTTATCGATAATTTTGCACATTAAAAATTGTCTTTTTATTAGTGATATTTTTATTATCATTCATAGTACCAAGCATCATAGACTAGTAGCTATGAGATATTTGAATCAACACATTGAAATTTGTTGCTATAAATTCATGGATCCAATCATATTCTTTTAACTAGGCTTAGGAAAGTTGATCGGCTAACGAGCATTACTTTCTTTATCCAATCTTTCTATACCTATCTTCAACGATTTTATTTCTATTTCATTTTGTTTTTTAAATAATTTTATTGAAAAAACAAACCTGATTACATTAGTCATTTAAAAATAGCATTTCATTAAAATTATGTCTTAAATCAATTTTACAATGAAACGCGTAACATTGAAATATTGATAAATATTAGAGTTTTAACAATCTAAACAATACAAATTAGATTTGGATTATTGAGATTTTGTACACTTCCATGTATTTTGTCACTAACGACCCGGGTTTCGCCTTTCGGCATCTTCAGGCATTCGAGCACACGAATGGACTCGAACTGACAAAATGAACTGACGAAGTGACAAAATACATGGAAGTGTACAAAATCTCAATAATCCAAATTTAATATTGAAATTCCATCAAGCACCCTCAGTCGATGTCTTAAATTAATACAAATTAGATTATTGTTCGTTGTATTTCTTCAGAACTGACAATATTTGCCAAACAAGAACGCTAACTCTGGATAAGTCTTATCCATTTTATCATATGCCAGTAGTAAAGTCGTAAAGATTTCTAGGATTCATCTTCCTCTTTTTCCTCTACCTAATTGACTAACGTCTTCTGCCACTTCAAAAATGTGAAATTTTAAATTAACTTGTTTTTATTTCCTTGAAGTATCTGTTAGCATTAGTTTTGTGCTGCGTCCATGATATCCTCAGTATTTGCTTACAACCAAATTTTCATTTTAAATATCCTGTATTGATAATTTATTTCTGACAGCCCTATGTCTTGTGTTTCTCACACGCGTGAAGGATTTAAAAGCTGTCTCGCGCACTGTATTATTACTACACGAACAGATGAAAAGCAAAAAATGCAAACGTAGTACTTTTGTTATAAACATTTTCATGTACTCTCAGAATAATGCTTCATACACATGTAACATTGATGAATGAAAGGAAGCATAGTGAAGTGATAATAAGATTGTATTCGCCTATGATTAATTACAGTGCAAATTATTTTCACATTAATCAAATTCATTTGATGACACAGTATGCAAATGATAAACAAAAGACGGCGGCTAATATTTTGTGAGCTGACAATTTATTGACTGAATCGACATTTACTTGGCAGAACTCCATTACAATAGATTAGAAATAACTAGGTTTTTATTTCTACAAGAAACTTATCAATCTGTTGATAGCTATTTCAGCTTCACGCCATCGCCAAAATTATGTTTAAACTTAATTTAGCTTAGCTTTATATACAAGAATATATAAAACAATAATTCACGTAAATTTTACCCTTAACTTTAATTTTGGTACAAAAATTGAATCACTGATATTTATAGTGGTCTATTATTGTAGAAATTCTATTTTATTTACGATCAGATATGTTTATAACAGTTATATTTAATGCATAATAAAAGAAAACATTGCGAAATATTTTTGATAGCATTTGTTTCTTTAAAAATCCAAAACATTGAAAAAAAAAATCATTTCATTAATATACAACTATTATTGGTATACTCAAAAGCAGGGGTGGAGAATCTTTTCCTGTACATATAAAAAATATACGTACATTTGTAAATCAAAGAAAGCGATGAAATTTATTTATAAGTGTACTAGTTTGATTCAAAAAGTGCGTCATCCCTGCACTATGACATTCGATACAAGGAATTTTCTATGATTCCAGAATTTTGGGATCCACAATTTTTCGATCCTCGTATTCGAATTCAAATTTTATTTTTTAGAGTTCCTGTGAAAAAAAATTCTCATAATTTACCCCAAAAACATCTTCTCGGTCGTCACGTTTTTGCCAGAACTTAATGTAGTTCTTTATTTCTCGTTAAATTAAAAGAACATAAAAATTCTCACTAAATATCAATTACTATCGTCACATCTGTGAATTATAATAGAAAAGATTTTCTGTATAATAGTTACATAAAAAAATCAGTGCATTACCTAGTCATCAGCTTTTGTATTATGCTATTGAGTATTGATGTTAGATATCAGAGGGTGCACACTCCTTTTGACAAAAGATCAAGGTGGAGTATTGCATTTCAGTATCGAGAAATGGTTTTTGGGCGCAAGCCTTCTATTAGAGTTCACCAGGTGACACCTTGCGCACGCTCTAAAATCACATCTGCCATTTGCAGATTTTATTTACATATAATCATTGTGAAATGTTTTGGTACAAAAACAAGAATAAGATTTATCAATGCATCGCTGTATCGCAAAGGGTTCGATTTGTAGGACATTCAAAATTCAGATATATTCAATTTTTATTTACAAAAATGTATCAATCTACATTAGTTAAGTCACGCAAATACTGAAAATTAATGATCTTAAAAAATGCTAACCAAAAATACTACCAGCCTCATGATTTATTTATTGTAAACTTAAAAAATTGAAATGCATGGCATTACAGCTGACGCCAATGCGCCATGCATTACACAGACATAACAACAGTAACAATAATAAAAATTATTGAAAACAATAATACTAATAAAAACATTTTTTTTAAATGATTAAATACAAAAAAAAGACATTATTAATTTACAAGGAACAAATATTTCGTGAATAATACCTAGATGATCTCTATACGATCTAAACACGTCTACATGTAGCTTTTATATGTTACCTGTAATATTATTTATGTGCTTTATTAATTCAATAAAATTTTGTCAAAATACCTTTGGGCAATGCCGTAAAATACATATTACATTTATGTTGATCTTTAATATTTTTAATGGATTCGGTGGTACCTTTCTAAAAGTTCATTTAAAATATAAAATTGAATTGATTGAATGAATTGGCATTTACTTGGAAGAACTCCATTATAATAGGATAAAATAACAAAGTATTTAGTTGTACAAATTTTTATCAGGTAGTTGATAGCTATTTCAGCTTTACGCCATCGTCAGAACTATAGTTCTAAATAATAACTAAATACTTTGTTATTTTATAATATTATAAAATTGAAACTGATGAATATGTTTTTCTCCTGTATACTTTTAAATTTAAAATGATTTCTACAAAGCTACCGTCAAAAACATCAAAAATATTAATATCGACAGTATGGCAAAATGGCGATTTCGTATCTTAGCTTATAAATAAATAACTTTACGGTTAAGTCAGTTTTAGGATACTTGTCACAGAAGCGAAACACGTGTCACAATTAGAAACACAGACAGTAGAATAACATAGTTGTCAATATTCATTTTATTTTATAAATAATTTTCATGAATGTGAGTTAAATTTATATTCGATCCTGGTGAGTGTTAAAAGATTCACGAAAACAAGAATGTTATTTTATAAGTATGGAGGAGGCTGCGAAAATTGACTAATATTGTTAAATTCATACATTTGGATTTATTAATTTATATCGTTCAATTTATTGAATTATGTTTTTGAATGTCATGTAATTTTGAAATCTGTTTATAAATGACTCTCAAAACCCCGTTTCTAGCAATGGCTTATAAAGAGTAATAATTTAGAAAGATAAAAAAAACAATATCATGCTTCGTACAACCATTTCTAAAAATAGTTTCCTTCATTTGTAACATCTGATAAATATTGAGGATCGATAGACATCTGTAGTGAACAAAATGAATGCGTAATGCTTTCCTTTGGAAATGCGTTTCGCAAAATAAAGGAGTTTTGTTATTTATGCGTATCACCTTGAAATGTGCAAATTTTTTTCCATACTCATAATTTTATCAAATGTTGTGATTTTTTGAAATTATAAGAAAATGAAGCATCTGCCCATTGCGCTTTTGCGGGTCTTCAAATTGCATTTGAATATAATTTATCGAATTATCTGTGTTTATATTGCCAAAGCCCATTTAAGGAACCATCCCATGACTCATTTTTTAAATATTAAGTTTGAATTCCATTTTTTAATTCGAATAAAAAGTATCATAACCATTGCAATTAAATATTAGAATTAGGATAATGTTGTCCATTTTTATAATAAGTATAATGATCATTTAAAAGAAAGACAAGCCGACAAATTATTTCTTATAAAATGGCTTAGAGGTTTGTTACAAATATTTATGAAAAATAAAGACGACGAAAAAAATACTGTCGTATTGTTTATATTTTTTCTTTACTAATCAGAGATTTTTTAATAAGTCGGGGGGTGAGGGTTTTTTTCTGGTGCTGAATTTGCAGCCCTTATGATTGGCCGTCTTCAATTTGACCAATAGTCTTCCCTTTTATAGTATGTGTTTGAAACAAAGATATCAAAAAGCAAATTTGCTTTAATCCATACTGCGGTAATATTGCGTCTGGAAATTACACGGTGAATTAAGTCTTATCATGTATGAATTAATCACTTCTTACGTGTTAACTGACAATTTTAAAAAAGCATCGAATTTAAAAAATACTACACAATTCGTTTTGGACTACTTCAGGACTGGATCACTATAAAAATATCAAAGTAGTACAAAATAAAACATTATTTTTAATAATTATGAATTATTTCATTTAGAAGGTATGGAATAAGTAAAAAATACGTTTCCTAAATATAATGAAATAGAAATATGATACAATACAGATATAAAACTATTGTTTATGGTAAATGTTTGATAAATTGTAAACGTGGTCAAGCTAGTATATATGTTTGTATTATATTGAGTAAATGCAGATTTTTTCTTGCAAAACTACAACAGCTGATGTTTGCTCGCATGCTTTAGATCTTTAGATGCACCTTGCAATAGATTTTGACGTGTCCTTACATAATAATATATCACAGAATGCATCAAATAGGCCGTACCTTATGCAATTCTTTGTAAAATTTGTTTAAAGCAAAGGATGTTCAAAATAGACAGGAGGTTAATTCAATGTACAAATTAATCAAAACTTATTGATTACCTTGGATTTTTTTGCTATAGTTTCATTGATATAGATTAACACTATCAAAGAATTACATTTAGTTCTACAAGAATTATAGGGTTGTGTACATTTCTTCACTATACATTTTCGAATATGTTCTTACAATATGTTGTATAATTTTTATTTTGGAAAAAATACTATACATTCAAAGATTATTTTGTTTTAATTTAAGTTAATAAACTCAATTCGAGTCCATTCGTGTGCTCGAATGCCTGAAGATGCCGAAAGGCGAAACCCGGGTCGTTAGTGACAAAATACATGGAAGTGTACAAAATCTCAATAATCCAAATTTGATATTGAAATTCCATCAAGCACCCTCAGTCGATGTCTTAAATTATATTAATAACCTCAGTCACTTTTAGAATCACAAAGAGTTTCTTTAACGCATTTTCATCGTAAATGAGTTATTAGAAAAGGTTTATACGAGAAAAATTAAAATTGACCTAATATAAAAACCAACATATTATCGTTTCTAAACCAATGACTGCGTAATAGAAATTTAGATACCTATAATAGAATCGATACCATTCCCTATATGTGGCTTTAAATATAGTATGTAGGAATATAAAACATATAACGAAGAATTTACTGTAGTCAAATTCATCAGTGATTGTACTGGGTTAAATGCTGTTGGATGAACTCGAATGATTACTTGTACGGTAATGCCATAAAATAAGTTCTAAAACACTTTGAGGCCATATCTAGTATGTGTTAAGTTTCTTTGTAGTTTATCTAAGCTAGAATATTATGTGTTTAAATCAAATGTTTTAATTAAATAATACCGCAATTTTAGACAAATTTGAACGACGAATAAATAAAACATCATTCTTAATTTTGTTTACGTAATAATTATTCAATTTGAACTCCCTTAAAACTTTGGTGTATCTACATTTTTGAAACAGAGAATAGGTGATATTCTTCGCATATTTGCAACCCTTCTTGTTGAATTTTGGCACATATAAAAGAGTTTGCCATCGTGGTAAGTAGGTAGATGAGTTAGTAAATAATACATCGCCAGCCTGAAAAATCGGAAACATTTGTTTGTTTGCGGTCAAGTGCTGACGTCTTGCCGACAAGGGCTACTTCAAACCTGAATCATTTTTTCACGGAGACAACCATTGTGCAAATATTAACACTGAGTCAAAGCTATAAATTTACCTGGTGGACACGAAAGCTCTTGGAATGAGAAAATATAAAAAGATTATTTCAGGAATTGTAATTATTTGATCATTTCACTTTTTAATATTTGATCGAAGCAGCCATTTGTTATTTTTGAAATTGAATATCATTAAATTTAATCAATTACAATTTATAGTCAGCATTATACATAAGTAATAAATTCCTTTTTGAGTTGCAGTTAAGTTCATCTGACTATATTTTGATTACAAAGATTGTAAAATACAAAAACCGGTTTCTTGTATCACGAAAATTATCAATTAGTAATGATTGTGATTAGCAAAACTGATCCTGATCATTATAGAAATGTGAAAGTAGTACAAAACAAATTGTGTTTTACAGACTTGGTATATAAAACGCCTTTCCACCAAGAATTGACAGTTAACACCTTAAAAGTGATTTAAAAAGTCTTTGTTAAATGAGTTACAAAAACATTTTAAAAACTCAAATTGAATTACAGAATTGAAAATGAATTAGTACATTCAAAAAATAATCTTTATTTTGAATTTTAGAAGTATTAACTAGTAAATGGTTTAATCATCGGATATTTGCCATAATAATAGCACTTTTAAGGTATTAATTGTCAATTCTTGGTGGAAAGACATTATAACACACGATTCATTTGTACTACTTCCACATATTCATAATGATCACGACCGGCTTTGCTCATCACGAGCATTATCAACTGAATACTGTTGAAATAAATTGTGTTTTATTTAAAAAAAAAATAATAATAACACTTATATTATGTAGCATACATATGCCAGTATTATCCAATTGATATAAATTCCTACTTAATCGTTAAGCAGGGCAGACTAATTTCTTTCCACTTATGATAAAAATACATACATGTAAATAAAACAAATTTTGTAAATTACGCTACTGTATAAATATTTATAGTGTTATATAAAAGACACATTAAGTGTTCAAAATATTAAGTGAAAACTTGTGTCATTTTGTACTCCATATATAAGTACTTCCTTCAAAAATCATTTGCTGATTAAATAATAGTATACACCTGGTATAAGACGAGCTTTGATTTCCATGCATCAAAATAGTCGCATGTCACTTCGCTCTACTGTACGTTGGTGATACAATACATCGACGCATAGCTTTAAGCTTCACTTGAACAATGGTAATGTATTTATCTTATTCGTTCTACTTACTTCAACCCTTTGCATGTTTACCGACGGCTTTCAATATTTGCAATCTTTTAGAAGAAAAAAATACGCATATTATTTATCCGTTTTGCGTTATCTCGTTCGAGTCAGATTTCACGTGACGCCACCCAGCAAATAGCCATGCTAAATTTTCCTTTTCAACCGCTTCAAATAGACGAATTATTTTTTTGCTGCATTAGGATTTATTGTTGAGATTTAATTTAGAAAAAAAATTGTAAACATTTACGTCATGGCTTGAAATACAATACTTGCATGTTTTCAATTGTATTCAATTGCTTTCAAAATTATTTAAGAAGAAAATTGCAAGTCCTATATATTTAAGCATATTCCAAAAATAATTTGTTATATTACATGATTATTCAATATGGAATGTGAGATAGTCTATAAATATATTTTTGTACCATGTACCCTCCCAATAGATTTACATATACAATACACATGGATTCCTAATTCATCATCTCGACATAAGTAGTTTTAAGTGAAATTTAATATCTGTAATGGTTACCTTATGATTTAAGATGTCGACTGAGGGTGCTTGATTGAATTTAAATATCAAATCTGAATGGTTCAAATTTTGTATATTTCCATACGTTTTGTCCCTGGCGACCCGGGATTCAGCTTCTAACATCTTCGAACATTCAAGTTAACGGATAAACTCGAACTGATAGCACAATATTCTATATAACATAAATTGTGATACCAACTTTTTATCTGTTGAGCACTCGTTTTTTGACAAAATAATAATATTTTTTTTAAGGTGTCAACTGTCAATTCTTGGTGGAAAGACATAATATTTAAAAAAATAAAACACAATTCATTTGTACTACTACCACATGTTTATAATGATCGGGACCGGTTTCACTCACCAGGAGTATTATCAACTGATAAAAATACAAACATGACAGGCCTATTTTTATAAAATTGAGTGTAAAAATGAAAGCAGATAAAACTGATGGTTCTTGAACTAAGACAAGAAATTACTGAATAGCAAACAAATTACACATAAATAAAATAAAATAGTCTACAATTAAAATGTTATGAACCTCTTACAAATCAATAAATACCAATCTGAAATCATAAATATATTTACATTAAAAATCCATTAGCTGAGCAAAATTTTTTAATGACATTACTGATGCATTAAGCTAATAGTGGATTGGAAAAATTATAAGATAAAATTAGTGAACCATTTAAATATTATTTACATATTTAATATTTGCTTGTTTTCAAATGGTTCACTATTTTTTTCTTATAATTTTCCCAATCCACTATTTGCTTAATGAAGAAAGAAAATAAGAAAATTACTAGCTCAATATTGAATTAACAAACTTATCATATCAGATCTGTGCTTTAAGCCATTAATATTGTTTATTAATAATATTTTTTGAATGAACTTTTATTTCACATACAAAATATTATTTTTATGTTCTTATAAAAAATATGTTATGTACTGATTTTAGAATGGTAGTTATCAATTTTCTGTCTTGTCTATGCATTGTTGTCTAAAAAGCTTAATCAAATAACCGTCGAGCTTTTACATACACTGTTTATACTGTAAAGATTCGGGGGAAAAATATATTGATAAAACTAAAACGAAAAAACTATATAGTTTTATTTTAAAATTTTTAATATTTTCAAATCCGTTTTAGCTCAACGAGTGAGCATTTTCAACTGTTAAAAACCTTCAGTTGATTTCAAAGAAAAAAGATTTAAATTACCATAAATTAACCCATTTTAAAAAAGCTGTCTTATTTAGAACTATTAAACACTTAAAATATTATCTTAAATAAATACACCCTTTCATTATATTGAAAACATCCACATTCAAAATAAAATGAATCGGTTTCATCATTATCACACGTTAGATGTAAAATAAATCACCCACCCAGTGGGCCAAAACACAAGAAACAAATTTCTTTAATATCATTTGTATGTACTAAATCACTTTTTTTACTTTCACGGGCCAATAAAACAGACATATCAATGTTTGGAATTATATATAGCGTGCAATCGAATCTTAAAATCTCATTTATTTTTATGGATCACACCAAACTTCCTACTGAGAGGATAAACAAATAGATAGGAAGTGTTTAATTTAGGCTAAATCATCAGAGCTTTTGAACTCGAAGCTATCAACAAAAACTATATTTACTTGTACTAAAAATTAAACAGTATTTAAATTTAAGACAAATGATTATTATTTTAATTTGACAGACTACACTGAACATAGATTAAGCACACAAGAGGTCGGTATTACTTGTTCAAAACTGCATTTAAGATATAAATTATATAAGATTATCTTAATTGGATCATTAAAAATTGAAATAATTTTCATTACAGCTTTTATTAATTTAGGAATAGAATTTTGAATGCTGACTCCATCTTTTTCTACTGATAATATATTATGAAAATAATGAACGAACAAGCTTTAATTTTATATTATTAGTAATACAAACATGTAAATAATTTAACTTAAATGGTCAAAATACTTATTATTTTCATACATGTGTTTTGTAGAATAATATTTTCCACAGCATTTATTTTCTTCAAGTAAATGTCGAAATTTGACAAAAAAGTTTTTACAGTATTTCAGTTTAAAAAAAAATCAAAGTTCACCAAACTTACCCAAATTCTTGTGTATATACAATTTGATTCACTTTAAATTAAAATATATCACTGTCTATAAAAAGTGACAAATTTGCTTACAATTAATCTATATGGGTCGAAAGATCTATCATACTAATGTGAATTAGGATTTTTTTACCAAAAATAAAATCTTTCATGCTAATTTTTGAAAAGGATGAAAAAAAAGAATTACGATCATGATATTTTTCTATTGTCAAAAGTCCGCATGTTCTTTATCCCATATCGAGTCTGATAAAATATGGGGAGCGTTTTTTGTTTTGCCGCCAAACATGCTAGAAGTTATACCTAAGATTAACACCAGCAATCATTTACACATATATTTTTACGAGTTGTTATCTATCAGAAATATATCACAGGTATATAGAGTTTGTTGGACGATGATTTTTTTATCTTTTAAGAAAGCTACTATATTTTAAAACGAAATTAAAAAGCAAGTTCTATTTCGTTTCTGAAATATTTGAAAATCATTATATTGAATTAATGGAACATTTTTTCATAAGTTGTTTTATGTGAACCGTATTTTAGTCAGTCACAAAAACTTTCTTTCCGATAAGTTTCCCATAAGTTAAGTCAAAATAATTATATAATTTAAGACATCGACTGAGGGTGCTTGATGGAATTTCAATATCAAATTTGGATTATTGATATTTTGTACACTTCCATGTATTTTGTCACTAACGACCCGGGTTTCGCCTTTCGGCATCTTCAGGCATTCGAGCACACGAATGGACTCAGTTCGAATCCATTCGTGTACTCGAATGCCTGGCGAAAAAAAGGCGAAACCCGGGTCGTTAGTGACAAAATACATGGAAGTGTACAAAATCTCAATAATCCAAATTCAAAATAATTAGTTATTCTCTTGACTATTCTTGTCAATTTCCTTGTTATCAAGAACAAATAGAGAGATGAAAAAATTAGACATTCATTTATTTCGATATAAAGTTGGTATCAATTCAGGCTATCAAACCCTTCATCGACCAACTGAGTAGGTCAAAAGCAATTGTGTGTTGCCACTTGGTAATGGGTCCAATTTTAATTAGAAAGAGTTTTCCGAGATATTTTTTGTCATAATGAACAACTATAACAGTAAATTCATGGATAATTTTTTTTAACGTTTTTGTGAGTTTCGTGAAATATTGCAGACTTTCATTATATTAAATATAATATATATATTCTTAATACTAAAAAGGACGATATGAAACTTATTACATGAATTAAATGTATGCCATATAAAGTGAGATTGGCATATTATAACAATCAAATGTAAATATATTAAGACTGTGTCTATATCTTTGTTTATAAGAATTAAATACTTCATTTTTTTTTCTCTTCTTACAAAGAATGACAATGTCCAGCCAAACATCTCGATTAGTAGCTGTAATATAATAAGTGTTTCAAATGACCTTCCAACTACAACGTAAGCTTAGTATAAATACCAGCTCATTTGTATTAAACAATTTGTTATATTTTATTAAATATGAAACGATCTTGGTACAAGAATGTTTGTCTTAAATATTTAAATATTCATAAAACGGTGGAGCCATCTCCACATGACATTTCCAGGAGGCGCTACATGACGTCAAACTATTGGTGCCCCAGAACTATTAAGTACTTTGCATTAAAATGTATTCTGTTATAAAAGAAAATTCTCTTTGTATTAAAATGTAGACAGTATACCTTACCTATAAACAGATCATAACATTTATCATAACCACTGGTTGAATTATTTATCTTTTCATCATCTTAATTTGAATATTCAAACAAGGCTACTTGTATGTCTTATTACTTTTGTTTATTATTCATTGCCTTATTATTTTTCATGTTTCTTTTCTATGAGCAATGGTCATGATAAATATTCAATCTGAAATCTATTAACCTTTTTCACGCGATCAAATTTAAATTTGGGCTTTATTATGTGACAATTGCAGTAAAAATATTCAAAAATAATTTTTATAACAGATCAGAATATTTTTGATGCATTCTGCCGTAACTTTGGAGAAATTCATTTTTTAAATACAATTTAAATTGATAACTTTGTTATTCCACCGGTCGCGTCACAGTTAGAAATACAACCAGTGGATTTATTATGAACAAAAATTTAAATTGTATACCATCTTTATGCAGAAATGATATTTGACCAGTTTAAATCGGTTCTAAACTATGAATAGAATATTATTGTTGCTTTTTTTACAATGTACTCTCCCAATGGAGAACTTCTTGTTATTAAGTCATACTTTTAGAGAGAGTAATAATAGAATAAAATTGTGACATGGCTTGTATTTAGTTAGCCACTCTCGTTACACTTAAAATTTTTGATCGGATGATTTTGATCAATTCAAACACAAATCCATAAATCGATTGAAAAATAATTTTATAAAATTCTTAGTATTACGACTTAGTCCATGGTAGAAGGAGAGAACTAAAGGTGAGCTGTAAAACAATTGAAACTCGCCATTTTTATTTTTAACATTTTCCAGCCGTGTTAAAAAAATCACGTTACCAGCCGTGGTCGAAACAGGCTGTGTCACTGGGACTTGGTCATGTATTGAGCATTTTTGAAGATAATTGATCGCTTCAAAAGGGTAATTCTGTTTTTAAATATCATATTGCTATCGTTTTACACTTTATTTTGTGTCTAGAGTTTGCAATTTACATATTTTCATGTAATATAATCAAGATATGGACGACATGGAAAATGCACGTCACATAAGCTGCAGGCATGTCTCGCTTCTGCCTTACACAGTCCGTTTCAAATGTAAACTTGACGAGTTGACTCATGTTATAACAAACACAAGCAAGCGAGTAACGTCCCGTTATCTCTTTCTCGCTCAATACCATGCAAAGTGAAGGGTGCGAGTGAGATACAATAGCTTGCGGGCGTACGCTCTTGTATTCTACTTGCTCATATACATGTGGGGTTGTGCGATAAAGATAGTAACTCCATAAAAAATAAATACAAGTGATGATTCATCCGGTCCTTTCTCCCTCTAACTAATACCATTTCTTGCTTTATCTCAACTTAACAAATATTTATCGTGCGTCACTCTTGCGTATAGAATTTTATATATCGCTATCACTTTCATTGAGTTCGGAATAATATTGTCATCAGAATTTTGTAATTTTATTAATTTAATGATGAAAACTTTGAATTGAACCACTTATTTATTTTAATTTTATTACATAACTATTTTATCTACAAATAGCTAAAATCCTAAATTTATATAAAACCTAATAAGCGAGATATTAATATTTTCAACTCGTATGACAATCTTGGTGCACCTATGGTAACGGAAAGGTTAAAGTCTACATAACGAGCGCATATTTAAACTATACGGGAGCATATTTAAAGAGGTAATAAATATTTGATTCAGGTATTATAAAATTCTCTATGAAATTTCATTGCGTATAAGAAATTGGCAAAAATTCGAACACTGGAATCAATGAAACTAATAAATAATGCGAAAAATGAAATATTATTGTGAAAATTCGTCGCCATATTTTAAATATGCTGTAAGGTTTGTTCTAAGAAATTCTATTTGTCATAATATTATTTTGGCTTTTTCATACTGATACTATATTCTTATTTTGCGTAAATCATCGGATTCCCAAAATATTAATAATTCTTATCCAATATTTTAGAATTAGAAAAAGTACTTTTCAAAATAATTGTAAAACTTTCAATGCAGATCATTTTTTAAAATATCATTTAAACGAAAGTAATTTAGTTCCTGTAAATGTAAAAGTATTACTTTTTAGATCTGGGATATATGTTAGAATTAAGATTTATATAAGGGATTGAAACCATAAAAAAGTTTGCAAAAAAAATAAAAATAACTGTTACATAAACTATAATCTTAATAAAAAATTTGTAATAGAATCCAAAAGTTTTTCAATTTTGATCACTATCATGCCTTTCGACAAATTTCCAAACAACTCAAAATGACGATGCACTCGTTGCGACGTCACCTAATAGTAACGATGCAGCCCCCTTTAGTTCCCTATTTCCACCATGGACTTAGTCTTAGATCTCAAACCTTTATTAGATATAGAGAAAGTGGAAGGATGGTATAAGGAAAAGACTTAAACTTATTAATCACTCTAAATACAGTATACACTCCGTTTCCAGGATCAGACAGGGTGGGAAGACATAGAAATCGAAGAACCTCCACATGAAAATTCATAAATTGATTCGTAAAATAATGCATGAAAGTGGGTTCGAGCCCATGGTCCCGCAGCCGAGTAGAAATAAAGCCATGGACCTTAATCACTTATTTAGTATAGACCAGGTGAGAAGACCCGAATCGAAGAGAGGCGGATGGCTTCTTATCGACGTTCTGGAAGGGCTGGGATCTCAAACAAACACCATTTCAAATCCGGTTCAACACTTATTTATTTTTTACCAAAGATGCAGTGGTTTAAACCACACAAAAATATTCTTCACACATAGAATTGAATCTACATTTACATTTAGTTAACAACTGAAGTTACTTTAAGTTATAATGCAAATGACACGACAAACGATTTTGAAATCAGTCTAATTTCAAAACAAACACAAACAATCTACAACGTGAACGGTGCCAGCCACTCTGGCCGGCAGCTCCTCTCTACTCGTAGGCTGGCAAACGACTACTAACATATAAAATCAAAAAGACACCCGCATCGTCAGAGCCACCCCTTTCCGTTAAAAATGGACTCGTCTTGCGAACGTGTCCGCAGGCGATGGCCGAGCGCCCCTCCACTCAAAGGCTGGTAATCGACTCTCCACACATAAAATCAAAAGGACTCCCGCGGCGTCCGTGCCACCCCTTTCCGTCAAAAATGGACTCGTCCAGCGAACGTGCCCGCAGGCGATGGCGATCGCCCTTCACGACAGTTGGGTCAATTTCTCCGAATCATTGTCATTAACGCTGTGCGTTCTTAGTTCCGAACCATAATAAAACTTACACTTAACAAAAAAACCAGAGTGTTTCTTTTCAATGATAAAAAACTATCAAAAATATCAAAAATGTTGTTTAGATTATCATACTAAATAATTGTGTCTAAAATCTTTCAAACACTAGATTTCGTGGTAAAGTAATGTCGCCAGTTTTAGAAAACTGATACGTGTTTTCAATTCAACAAAATCCTTCTCACAATTAACGTTTTTGGAAGATACGTGATATCTTAACATCTCCGACAATTGTTGTCGTCTTAAGGTGACTTTTATTTCTAAAGTGTATGATACTATCTCATTAAAATTTGTTTGAAGTACTCAAAGAAATTCACTCTCAATTGAAATGAAATAAAAGTCATTAAATGCTATCGGATACGGACATCGCATTGCTTTGTTCGTCAGCTTCTTCAGCCATTCAAACTGCATTATTTCGATGTATCAAGTTCTTGCGACGAAGAAGATGAGTAATGGATATCACGTATGCTAGCACACGGAAGCTGTTTTGAAATCATCGCAATGTGCCGACAATCGATATAATAATTAAGATGATATTAAAGATGCTTATATGTATTACCGCTATAATATCACTTAATTGAACCTATAATATCACTTAATTTTGAATAATTTAATTAAGTACTTAACTTTCATCTTTAAGAATATTATTGAAATACTAGTATGACGGTATTGAAATTGAAATACTGAATGTCTAAAGTACCTAGTACGTCGAAACTGTGTGTGCATTGCATAACATTTTAATTTATATACACCGCGAACGCTTACGTCATAAGAAAATTTCATACCTAAATGTATATGTGATAATAATAAAACGTCTACAGAGCGGTCTGGGTAATTATATATAAGATTGTACATTTAAATGTGTTATTTTATGAAAATATAATAATAAAAAATTTATAAAATAAATACAACGCAATGTTCATTTAAACAGCTGAACCGTTTTAGTTTCAGCTAGAGAAAATCGACGTTGTTTTGGCCAACTAATGTTACTCTCAAAAAGTACGAAAATGAGTTAATGATTGGATCTCATTTTAAAGACGACAGAGCAAGTGTCGGCCAAATGATGTAAATTATAAAATATAAATTGACCTGTTTTGTAAGAGAAACATCATTTTACATTGGTTTTAGGTTTAAAAATTCTAACCCGGCCACTTGTTGTAAGCCACTATTATATCAACACTCTCTAAGTATAATCCTGTATCTGAAAACATGAGAATTTATTGGAGTGCATTTCAAAGATTTATAACGCAACTCAACATTATAAAGTTTTCGATAAAAACGCTTAACGTTTTCTTTTGAAGAAAAGGCTAAAATATGTTATGAAAATCAAATTTAATTATCAGTATTGTGATTCAAACTCACGTACACTGCAACTGAATAGAATGTACGCCCAATAGCGTTGACTACGCTTCTACAAGATCAGCGATATAATATAAGCGAATAAAAATTATTTTAAATATTTGTTCTGCCGATTGAGTGATACCCTTTCGAATAATTTTTTTAAATATTTGAAAATCATCATATAACTAAACTATCGCTATTTTACCCCATTAAAATGAAGTCTGAGTAAATACCAACGCAATCAACTTAATTAGTAGTTAATTATTGAAATAAAACAGAATCAGTTTTAATTAAATCAAAAGCAATCACTTTTTCGTTCTCATGTCATCTATCAGTTTGACGTCATTGACGTGTGATATAATTAAAATCAGGACCTCAAAGGATATTCCGGCTTGAAAAAATAGTATCCTGAACCTGATCATTCAAATATAATATCTCGTCAAATAACTAATTAAAAATAATAATGTTCAATTAATATTGTAATGATTCAAATTTTGTTTATTAAATTTGAAATAAAACATACAAAAAGTTTCATTGATAACATGTTTTTCTGTAAACTTGCAAAACGTAAATATACCTCCAACCAGTTTGATAAAAATAGTTGAATGGGAATAATTTTTGCTTCATTGAGCTTTACCACAGCGGTCAAAATATTCCGGGTTCAAGTTTCAGCCTAGTCATTATCATTTTTATTTTTAATTTTCAAGCAGGGCGCAGAGAGAACGATTAGCTAGCCCTTCGATATTTCCTATCATTATTTTTATTATTAAAATGATTTAGCTACTGACGTAACAACTCATTGTTATTATACTCCATCTGAAAAAAATATATTATACTTTTATAACCATATCCGCTCCTTACTTGGAGCTTCTTCAAGATTATCTGTCCCCAGTCAGTCTTTTGGCTTCCTTCCAGGTCATCTCATAGTCCCGTAGCTACACCAAGTACATTTGATGGATAGTCATCAGTGACCTTACAGTCCAACGAAATCTATCCGGTTGGTAGAATATACAGGCACAATTCAGACCCCCCTGGGGCGTCCGTAGCACATGCCCAAGTCAGGTCCATCGTCATTTTTTTTTAAATTTTGACGTAATAAGGACCTGGTATATCCGATCTCTTACCTCTGAGTCCCTGACAAAGTCAAACCACTGTACACCAGATTAAATCCAGTGGTATATAGTGGCGAAACAAACGTCAAGAATGTGTTAAGTTTTATGAATGTGAGTATCTTAGGAAGAACAGTATAAAACTATCCTTCTGTTTAAATGTTTCATAAGTCAATATTCTATACATTGGGATCGACAAATTCGACTCAATACCATATTAGAAAAAAAAACATTTTCTAATTTCATAGGGATTCATATTTACTGGGGTTTTATAAAATCTTTTAGTAGTTGACACTAGTGTAGACGTTCCCTAACAGTGTTTTTCAGTTGTCAATCCAGTAAATGACATTGAGCGACCTCTTCCCATACAGAAAGATAAGAAAAATATTGTGATTGCGAATCGTACGCCGTTAATTAATATAAAGTGCAATAAGCGCATCCAATATGAAGGCTAACGAAATGATACAAAGGCGAACCGTTTGACATGTGGCGGCCACCGGAACGGGAACCAGTTCTAAGCCGATCTGAGCTTTTTATACAACTGGATTAAGATGGTATTACGCTGCCACTGGCATAAGGTATCTCATTATGACTCTTAAAACGATAACTACCCAGTATTCATTTTTTTATTGCTATTTTTGCAGTCTTGAAATCCAGACATACTGTAATGTATAAACCAATTTTACATTTTTATCCTAACACAATTAGTCAGGCTCCATGGCGCAGTTGGTAACGTCGTTGGCTACGCTGGCTAACTCTCAGGTTTATTACCCGGAGCGGACAGTTTCATAAATTGATCTCTCAATCGATTTATAGATTTCTATTTAAGAGCATGGTTGTTTGTAATGTTAAAACTCCCTCCCATCCATCCGATCTTCAAAAGCTTTAACCAACTACTAGTTCTGCCCTAGCCCTATCCTTCTATCCCTACTCTCTTTGAAAAAGGAGAGGTTGAGCAACTGAGTAACAAGCAGTTCTCATAGAAAACTTCTGTCGAGATACCTCCATTAGGAGGCCATATTCTCCATGTTGGGAGCGGACATGGAAAAAAAACAAGAAGTCAGTATGCCAGACAAAGTAAGTTTTACATTTATATTAATATCAACACCTAATCAGAGTTTTTGTATTTTTTTTTTGCACTGACGTAGTCATTATTTGTAAGGATATTTTCTACACGGAAAAGACAAAAAATTTCATATCCACCTTTGTGATAAATAACCAAGTCGGTAAAAAAGCATTCGCTTCGTCTAATTTACATAGATCCAATCGGAAGTAGGAAAACGGATTTTTTTAAATATTATCACTGTTAAATAAAAAACACATTTCATTATTAAACGTTTATTATATATTAGTGAGTACCCGGTATGCGTTGCAATGTCACTCACAGAAAAAAAGTGTTTGTGTTTTACAACACACAATATTTTTTGTTTTTCTGTCGGGTGCGTACATGAATAAATCAGAAGGTTTTTCGAGATGTCGCTATTCGTACAAATTTGATTCTTTATTTCAGATTTTTTTTAGATTTTAGATATATCTGAATTGTGAGATTTAGAGGAATTAAAAAGTTAAACGCCGGTCTCGGGCAGGGTCGGGCTTGATTGTTCTATGCCTATATATTTTGCGAAAGTACAAGCAATAACTTGAGAAAGTTTTATCGGAATCAGTTGAACGGTATGGCAGTGCATAAGATATGAACAAAACCACAATGATTTTTATTTATTAGATAAATATGTGTGAAGTGAAAAAGTGTGTTGTCAAAAATCCGCAAATGAAAAAGACGATGGTTTATTCGAGATGATTTCTTTTACCATTGTTGCTTCAATTAAATTCAAATGGATTGTAAAAGGCTCTATGAAATTATCTCCTCTTTTGCTTTTAAAATATTTTACTTAAATAATCATTGCCAGGCTATTCGCCGAGTGGTCAACTTCGTTGGTTTCGGTTGCGTTCCTCACGGGGAACAGAACGTAGGTGGAGCGATTTGTTAATCACTTTTCCTAACTAGCTCTATCCTTCTAGTCTTAATCTCTGCGATAAAAGAGAGATTGAGATACTGAGTAACTAAAAAAGATACACTGAGACTTCTTTAGAAGTCAATATGGTTTTCTTTGGTGTGGTCATGGAGTGTACATGGTTAACATAAAAAAAAACATACGAATTATTTTTGTACTACTTTTAGATACTTGTTTATAATATTGAACAATGATTTGAATACAAGTATTGAAGCTTTATGATTTACTTAATTAATTCTGTAAGCATAGGAGCTTACGACGATTTCATATTTATCCATATTATGACTCTTGTAAAACGGATGCACATTTTTTCACGGCCGTCACGCTTTTAAAAGCGATAATTTAAATGAACGCATAGTGTCACGCGAATTTCAGCCGAGTCTCAATAAATTTGGTCGCAGCAAATGTTGTACATGTTTTGATATGGCCGGTCTGCGAGAGATGCCTTAATCTTCACTCTCGAACGCTGAGTCGGCATCAAACGATCGGCTGCTGTACTGGGGACATTAATCTCTCCGTGTTTCAGCCGCTAGATGGAGGTTTCCGTCAATTTAAGTCGTAATTATTTGACCAATTTTGATAGCGCTCGCAGTTTAATGTCGCCGAATTGGAAGCGGGTGAGATTCAAAAAGCGCTGATTTAATGCACGTTAATTAATTTTCGGAATTCGATGTCTGATTTAAGCTGTTGATTGATTATGATAAAATTTTATTTGACTGCAAAATTATAAGCAATTTATTCATTAAATTAATTACTTTACAGCCAATTAACAATTGCACGCTGCGGAAAAAACAATACGACATAACAACAGTAATTATATATACAAATTTAATTCGGTTGCTAGCGAGGTGCTACCATGTTGAATGTTACCATACTCAACCAGAACTGAAATTTCAATAAATTCAAAAACTGAAATTTTTGCGACAGTTATTAAAAGTAAAAAAGATTTATTTTACTTAAAATGGTAATTAGAGAAATTTATTCTAGACTGAAAATCCTAGTTCCAAACTCGGCGGCGGCCAAGTAATGTTGGTAGTACTATAACCAAGTTATTGTTTTGTTGTTATTTATATATTTTATAATTCTCTTAACTCCAAATTAAATAATTATAAAATGAAATGTTTATAATTAATCTAAGGACATTTGATTGCCTGATTTGACACAAAAGTATGACACTTGCCAGTATCTTATCTAAGAGAGTGAGATAAAAAAAATGGTAATTACGTTATGGACATGACCGGTTTAAGATTATCAATAAAAATTGGTATTATTGAAAAAATTAAAACCAAATCATATCATTAATAAAAGTCTGAACAAACATTTGTGAATAATATTATTCGTAATTGCTATTTTCACATACCGTTTCGTAATAAAATATCGAATTATAAATAACTTATTAATTAATTCTCCACTTTCTTGGTCGGATGAAGAAGCTTGCGAGATTGGTGGCATTAATAATATATAAAATGAACTTTGTCGGAATTTTCTATTATTATAATTAACTATTCACTTATTACAAGAGCTTTCTACAGCAGGAAAGAAGCAATATTAATGAAAGATTATTATATTCGAATATCTAAAAATGAATAACTTTTCCAAAGATTACGAATTCTTCGTTTTTGCGGCTACTTCCTTATAGTTTTCCTCTGAATCTTAAGCAAATCACCAAAACAGAGTCGGTACATAGCTAGCGAATTCTTCAAAACGGATTGCTTCCTCAGAGATTTTTTATGTTATGGAGGCTAACACGCAAACCCTAACAACTAATGAAGCTCACGCATTATTTTAATTGTTGTTTTATTGAGGCAATAAAGCAATGCCACGCCAGCAATCAGTCAGATTTATATTACTGCGTTTTGTAAATCGTGTGGCCGGAGCATACAAGGTATGGGAACCAAATCAATATTACATTTTACGAACACGCCTGGCTCAAGTTTAAAAAGCGATGAGAAGTATAACCAATCTCGATGGAATTAAATTGTGATTTAAACTAACACCTAAAGTTTAACTAATGCATATTTTTATATGTGTACATAATATATATTATTGTTTACAAAACTCATGTAGTTTAGTTCACTGTAAATTCTGTCAGCTGACGATATTGTGTGGGAAAACCAACAAACTAATATCGGTTGTGAATGTTTAATAAATAAAATTCTTTTCAGGAATTGTTTGTTACGTGATTTTAAGCTTCAACAGTTTATTATGACCTACCCAACCCCCGGCGGAGCTTTAAGACTGATTTGAAGTCAATTTTGTTGCAATAAAAATGTCAATGATTGTGGAGTTTCTGTGGGTGTCCAGACAAAATGCCGAAATAATAAGTTCTATAGGGTATTTTGGGTCATTTAAGAACTCAACTAAAAAAAGTGGTTTACTTTTATTTTTTACATGTATAAACCGTAATCGGATTACGGAAAGTGTGTAATTTTTTAAATCGTATCAATTGACTGAAATAAATAAATTTCATTGTTTTACGAAATTTACAAAATAATGTTCTTACATTTTCCGACAAGAAAATTTTCGTTGCCCCTGGGTTAGTGTATAACAAAAGTTTTCTTTATATATGTATTTAATATTTACTATTTTAATAGTAATATTGACTGGAGATTCTTCAAAGCACATTTTAGTAATTATACACACAAAATCAAATGAAATTGTTTGGATATGGTAATATTTAATAATTATTATACACAAATTGAATGGTTGGAGCTATTTCTGGTACTTCAAAAACTCCAAAGTGATCCCTTTTATTTTTATTTGTGAAACATGCACATAAATCGTATGCGATACAATGAACATAGCGCTTTGAGTGTAAGGTGTCGATTACAATGTTAAAAACAAAAGCCTGCGCCTGTCGACTCTAAAGCTACATACAACCTTCCGTATAAATTACTTCCGTAGCCATAGTGAAAACTAAAGTATCAAGTAACCTAACCTACTGATACTAGAAAGGATTTCATTTAAAGTATGAAATATATGCCTATTTTCGATGTATTCGGCGGTAACATTGGAAATTTCATGTTTAATATAAAATTACAAGTTATAACTTAGTTATTCCAATGGCTGTCATTACAATCATTGTTTACCTTAGAAATAAATAACCTGGCAATAGTTGCAATTCAGTTGGTCTGATGATGCTTCTTAAAAAAATATTTATGGGCACATCCAGTGGAATAACTACATTATCAATTTTATATTAAAAATATGTTCCACACAAAAATTATTATCTTTTTTTATACTCACATTAATAAATTTTAAGTAAATTTTGTCAAATTTGAATTGGTCGAGATTTGCACATTTCAATAAAATTATTCACTAAAAACCCAGATTTCGCCTTTTGGTATCATCATGTATTGGAGCACACGGGAATTTCACCAGAAAATTTTGGAAGTTAATTTTTAATACTAATATAAACATTAAACAATTACAATATAAGACATCGACTGAGGGTGCTTGATGGAATTTCAATATCAAATTTGGATTATTGAGATTTTGTACACTTCCATGTATTTTGTCACTAGCATGTGTGCTCGAATGCCTGAAGATGCCGAAAGGCGAAACCCGGGTCGTTAGTGACAAAATACATGGAAGTGTACAAAATCTCAATAATCCAAATTAAACAATTAATCACTCGGTGCTGAATCGAAAACAAAAACCAGAAAAACCGTTATTTTTTTTGAAATATTAATATAGCCAGAAGTGTCCTACATTCCTTATTTATTAACGGAATTCATTTGTGTTTTATTGTTTTTAATTTCTATGTAACAATTTTAGAATGTATTTCGATACACCGTAGTTAGATCTATAATTACTCATCTTATAAAAATAAAGAATATAATTGTTTTTGTATTTTTTTCACTCTAGATATATTCTTTTTCTCCTGAGTCTGGAGTGAAATTTGGCCGCCTCAAACTGGTCTCCTCAACTTCACTGGGTCTTCCGTTTTCCTTTACCAACCACTGACATCCAGAACTCCTGTGACACCCAGTTCATTCAGTGAAGTTGTGGTCTTCCGACGCAATCTAAATAATTTTTTTACTAATTCGGAAATCGGTATTAAGAAACAACATATCATTACAATGTTTACAATTTATTTAAAATGTCACCTGTGAATTATTGTCAATTTATTAAGGGATAAATTTATACTATGACCTCGTCGAAACCAATCCGATTAAAGAAGCTTCGAAGTTTCTTATTACAATGTAACTAAATATAGTTGACGCCGCAAGGCACATTACAAAAATTTATCATTGAACTGTCAGATAAGTAAGCTTTGTAAAACTTCGAGATTATACGAGAAATATTGCCGTTGTTATATTGTCAACACATTTTATCATGAGATAAGTCTGTACATGAAACTAACGTATGGATTTCATAAATTTTAATATGAACAAATTTATGTGAATATAATCAGTGTTATAAATAAGTTGTTGTGAAATAATATTTATCTGATTTTAGCTCAGTTGAAAGATTCAAGAAGAGTATCGATCAAATATGTCTTATACTTAGTTAACTTTAAATAAAAACGATATTAAAAATAAGTGAATTATTGCAGCAATGCAGACACGCGCTTGAAAAAAAAATGGTCACATTATATTCAGATTTGAGTTTGATTATTAGAAACACTGTTAAGGGACCTTTAATAATGTGTATATCGTCGCTGTTCTGGAAGAAAACACTAAATCGAAAAAATGACGTATTGAGTTAGTTATACCAAAATGTTCTCAAACTCTACTGTATGGAAGAACACACATATTTTTAAAAATTATACTTTTCTTAAAAAGAGTTTTGTAAAAACAAACTAAATGAATAAGGTGTAGCATTTCAATTACTCAAAACTAGTATTTTTCAGTAAGTGTCTTCTTCCAAAACAACGACGATATATGATATCCTAATGGGGAGAGCGAATACAATGCGGACAAACCATAATTTGTTTCTTTTCTCATTTACATAATTAAATATACTGGATAGATGATAGATAAAGTCTGTTTTCATTAAAAAAATTTAGAATATAATTGTACTTTCATTTATTATTAGTAAAAATATTTCTTATTTAAGTGGCAAAATATATTATCACTCAATTACTACTAAGTCTAAAATAAATCGGCATTGCTTAGATGGTTTTCTTTGAATTTCCATCTTTACAAATTAGTTGTCCAATCAATGAATAGTTTGTACAATGCATGTACATTTTATCAGTTGACAAAATCTCACACTTCGAGGAACAGTAACATTACGTTACGATTCAAGATACAATGAGATAACGAGGGTATTTCAAGTAACAAAGGTATTTTAGTTCAATATTTATATTGTGTTAGTTGGATTTATAAACAGAAAACTAGACGATAGTTTCATTCGTCTTAAGATTACAAATTAATATATCTTCAGATGAATATTGTCTTCATTTAGGTTGTGTTTTTAAATTCTGAACTAAAATAAACAGTCTTTATTATAAAATTAATGTGGAAGACACTACGATACATAAAACAATATTTTTGACAGCTTAGAACATTCCTGAAATCTTGTTGGGGGTTTTTTTTAACGTTTTTATTAAATCATCCAATAAAATTCCATCTTTTTATTTTACTTTGAAATCAAAACATACTGTCAAAGATTAGATATTTGAAAAAAAAGGTACAAAATTATGATGATAATCACAAGCTTTCTTAGTCATAAAATATTACTTCAATGAAGAAGATGAAAACGAATTTATAAAGTGTTTTGTACTGTTGATGGAGTACGAATAAATAACGAATAAACTAGACCAGGGATAGCAAACGTAGCCCACGCAGAGAGGGCATGTTTAAAAATTTTGCTGTTAAATAACAATTAACAAATTTTTTGAATAGATAACTTATGGATAAGATGTATAGATTTTATTTTATGTTAATTTTTTTTGTATACAATATATAATTGTGCTGGCAACACTGTTTTTAACGATTGTAATATTTTAAGGGTTTGTATGTTTTTTGCCATCAAGCTCAGCTGACGTTCGCCAATAAATTTCTCAAAGCAGACAAGTTGCTTGGAAGAGTGAATGAATACATTATATCTTATCTGACCACGCTTTTAAGCGATGATACAGTCTTTGCGTTATATTTTTTTTTAACTAAACAAGTAATTATAGCATAGTTTCTAATTGTGCTGAAAATAAACTACTCGGCACTTCAGACAGTTTATATGTATTATTTGAGGATTTTTGGCACGCGCATGCAAAAAAATTCGCCACCGCTGAACTAGACAACTATTTCTCTTAAACAAAAGAAGTAAAGTTCAATAGATCTTTTGAATTTTTGTTGATTTTATTTTGTGTTCTTCACTATCGATATAGTATAAAAATACATTAACTAAAAATATACATTCATCCTATAAAACAGAAACTCCATAGAATGTTTTTCGTAATGTTTCGTACTGTAAATGTTATAAATTTTGGTTGTCACTTCTGAACGACACCGGTCAAAGGTAAGATTATTGGTGCAAGACAGACTTCTTCAGTTAAGAGTTGACGGTATTTTATTGAAAGGGTTTTCAAAATTTATCACACGCTTAAACATCCTCAATGACCTTCGATTTAAACAGAAGATACTTACTTGATAATAAATTGTTTGGGGTGAATGGGGCATCTTAATCATTGATGAAGAAAACATACACGTGACTACACAATTCATGTTTTTTTAAACATCTTTATAGCATCATTTATTTACCAAATTAAGTTTTTATTATAAAATTTCTGGACTACCCGTAACCGAGCGCTCAACGTAGTTCACTTTCAAATTTGAGTTACTAAGATTTTGTACGCTTCCACATATTTTGTCACTAACGACCCGGGTTTCGCCTTTGGTTGAGAACAGCACGCGTTCGAAAGGCATGGATGCATGTGATGTTTAAATGTGATATTACGATTAGCCAACAACAAGTCTTGTCCCTAGCTCATTTTTTATATTCTTCGAAAAAAAGTGGTTGAGCAACTGAGAAACAAGCATTTCTCCTAGAGTAATTTCTGTTGAGGTTATTAGAAGTTCATATAATCCATAAGTGGATATGGTTAAAAAATAATATATTTTTAAAACTTGAAATATTGATATCATTAAGATGACATATTTTAGTGAAATTATTTTGTCACTTGCTAGTAATCAAATTTTTATCATAGTTATATTTTATTAAATCTGTCTCACAATTTTCAACTGTCAAAAGCTGAAAAATGTTCTTTGCAATAAAAGCCACTTTAATCTCTAGTCTGACATATGTAATGTAATTATAATAAATGAAATAAGTGGCTAATCTTACTTTCATATTACTCCCATTCACAATTTTATTGAATGCATAATATTTCATTTGAAAAAAAAATTTACTACACAATATCAAATATTAGTGCAAAGCTTTTCACTTTACATTGAGCGTGATGCCACAAACGTGACAAAATTTAAGCGTCTATTAGTAACATATAATGGCTGAATTATCTTTTGAATTACATATACGACACGTATTACTGTTCCGAAAGCTCTTTTTTCGCTTTCAAAAGCGCGTGCCGAGCTTTATAATAGGATTTGTCAAAATTGCACCGAATAATGACAAAATTCCGTATTTCCTGTAAAGTATGAAATTCCTGGTTAAAATCATATTTACGAAATATTACATTGTTTGACCGGAAGGACGAATAGCTCAAGTGCTTTAATAGTAATAAACAAATGAGCAATACCGAAAAAAGTTTGAGTACTGATATGAAAAAAAGCAAAATTTAATCTTGTTATTCAAAATATTTAAAATGTATCACATTATTAAAATATGAACCAAAAGTGCTTTTAAATAATTATTGTGGTGGTAAATCTTTTGTATGTAAACAAATATTAAATAATACAGGAGAATTTTTCGGAATCATGTTGGTGATGCCTAAAATTCCTTCCATCCATCCGATACCGGTAGTAAGAGCGATCAGCTAATAAATTAGTTGTCCTGTCCTAGCCCTATCCTTTTATCCTTAATCTATTCTAAAACAAAAATTTCTCTTGACATAAGCTCTATTCCATATGCTCCACATTGGGAGTGAACATTTGTAAGTTTAATTATATCATATGTTACCGTGTCCACTTCCGATTTGGAGCATATGTCCTCTTTATGGATGTATCTTAATGGTAAGTCTTCTACGAGAACTGCTTGTTACTCAGTTGCTCAACCTCTTTTTCGAAGAGAGTAGGGATAGAAGGATAGGGTTAGGACAGTACTAGTGGTTAGCTAATCACTCTCGCTACGCTCCGTTTTTAGGATCAGATGGGTGGGAGGGAATTTAAGACGTTACAAAAGTCCATTTCTACAAACAGAAATCCATAAATCGATTGAAAAATCTATAAAAGGAACTTTTGTACAACGACTTGAACCCAAGATATCCGTAACTGTAACCAACGATGTTGACTACTGCCCACAGAACCGACACACAAAATCTTTTTTCTCCCTATAAAATATATTTTTAATTTCTTTATGTTTTGGTAATGGATAATAATGTTTTAAATTTATTTAAACATTCTTTTTTAATACGGATCATAAATAAACGGTAAAATCATCGGTAAAATGCCATATTTAGAACATCAATTTTTTTTAAGTCAAGTGATTACATCTTTATATATTTAACGAAACCATAAAGTAATACTAATGACTTCGTTAAAACGTTTTTTTAATGATGCTTTGCTGATTATTTTACAGATGGCACCGGAGCAACAAAATTCGAAGCTCACTGAGCTTTCTCAGGCTTTGGCTAATTATGTAGTCCCAAGCTTTAAAACGCGTCCAATAAACACACTCTTGGTCAATATATTTTTATAGCACCGAAATCAAATCTCAACCTGTGGGTCAGCAATAAATACCAGTCAGCTTGACCTTATAAAAATATTTATTTTTCGTGCAGAATCTAAAAAAAACAGTTTTTTATGGACTGCGAGATTATTTTGTCGTGATGTATTATTTAGATCTTTTGCAAAGACTTTATACGATTGCATTCTACCAATAATGCTTTATGATTGCAAATTTGTGTACTGAGCTTCGAGAATAGACACTTGCGTTGAATATTGATATGTATATATATTTTTCCATGTCCGCTCCCAATGTGGAGCATATGGTCTCCTAATGGAGGTATCTTGACAGATTTTTTTTCTACGAGAACTGCTTGTCACTCAGTTGCTCAACCTCTCTTTTATTTTTCGAAGAGAGTAGGGATAGAAGGATAGGGCTATGACAGGACTAGTGGTTAGCTAATCGCTCTCATTACGCCCCGTGAGGATGGGATTGGTGGGAGGGAGGACTCAGACTACGAACAGAAATCCATAAATCGATTGAAAGATCAATCTATGAAAACCGTCCGCACCGGGAATTGAACCCGAGACATCCGTAACCAACTGCGCCACGGACGCCGACATTGATATAGCCTAAGAAAAAAGATGTTAACATTTAATTAATGGTCGTATATTTGGGACTAGTTCCCAACCTATCAAAACACTACTTTAAATTGTCCCAATTATCTTTTTGTATGTGTATGTATTCTAATTATCTTAAAATTTGTATTGCTATACTGAGAATTAAATTTGGGCTGAAATAATCTTTGTTTGTTTCTTTCATTTCTAGGCGTCCAATAAAAGAAAAAAATCTCTCTATCCTAATGGAGACTTATTAACCCTTCCGTACTCATGGTGTAGCATTGCATTACTTCAGCTTTTAAACCTTCAAATTATCTGTGAAATAGGTCATACAAAAAAATTGAAAATTTTGCTATTTCTAAATAAAATAGTTCTATATATAATTGAAAATATAAAATACATTATAATTAACGTTTTATTTGTATAATTAATCATAATTTGAAAACCTCGTCAATTTTACCATCGAAAAAGACGACATTACAGTAAAGTATAGTAACAACCCAAGATTTCGTAGATAAACGTACCGTATGGAACCATTTTGTTTCACACGGCACTGAAACACGTCTCGAGCCCGTTCTGCTATGAAGATGTTAGATTCTTGCATCATTTGATAATTTCGTATAGTTTTATATGTATGTATTTCAAGTTTTACACACACAATTTGACGTAAAATAATTACTTAATACTAAATTAAACCATATTTTCCTCTTTGGAATTGTCATTTTGCTTTATAAATGCGTTCATATGACAAAACCCACACGCTAACGCAATGTGACTGCATGAGATCTGAAGGGATTTTTTAGCATCGTTATAGTCATCGTTATAAATAAGAATAATATGAAATAATTAGTCTGACGATGTTTCTCAAAGATGCGAAACACATGTCATACCTAATGAGTGAATTTTCTTACTCAAGTAATAACCCTCATGAATGAGCTTTATTATTACCGTAAAGTAAAAATATGTAGTAGAACAATTTATATTATAAATTATAACACTTTATTTTAGTATTACCAGCATTACTTGGCCACCGCCAAATTTGAAACTAGAATTGTCAGACTAGAATAAAAATCTCCAATTGCAATTTTACTCAAAATAAATATTTTGTCTACTTTTAATAACCGTCGCAAAAATATCTGTTTTTGAATTTACTAAAATTTCAGTTCTGGTTGAGTATAGAAACATTCGTAACGTGATGGTGGCACCCTCACTAGCGCCCAAGTTAAATTGTTACATCTATAGCTTCGATATTCTTTCACGATTCAAAAATTCTGTATTCTTTTTTATTAGGTTGAAACACGTTCGTAATGAAATTTTGATTATCGATTCTAGCACCAAATACTATTTTATGTCGAAAACATATAAATCCAGAGACTATTGCCTATTAAAGATTTCAAATTTTGGAGCCGCTGTGATGTTTTTTTCAAGTAGAATTTTTGAAGCCACGAGACTGAATCATTAAAAGTCACTGCCGGTCAGATAGGATGCATAAAATTCAAAATTATGGATTCATATAAAAAAACGGCACGTGTGACTTTTCATGAGTCTTATTTTCGAGGACCGGGCTTACTTTTTATCGATTTTATCAAAATACTCCTTCTTGCGAATGTCGAGCGATAATCTCAAGTGTTTTCCCATTGTAAGAAAGAGCTTCTATGGATATTTTACATTATATTTCAAACTTTATTATTATCAGTAATACTCGATTAATATAAAAAGTATTGGATTCTTGTACTTACATTTATTGATTTTGTTATGTCACGTATTTATATTTTAAGGAACCTGTTAATGAAGAAGCGAAAATGTATTCGGTAAACGCAAATAACAGTACGGTTTATACTTAGCTCTGTATTTTAGTATTCAAAATATAGTAGTAATAATTTCACTACAAAAAAAATAATCTCGAATAAAATTGGTAAAAAAATTGAATATAAATAGTTTTCTTAACGTACCATCAATTTGGGTAAGTTTGCCCATCGGTCTAAGATTGGCCCACTACATGGAAAAAGGTGCTATATTTTTTAGCTATGCAAAAGTATTGAGTAGTACCTGGTGGAAAAAATTCGAATTAATGTGTAATATAAATTGTTTTATTGTTGAATTTGTAAGCTGTCAGCTTGGAACGATAAAACACAATTTAAAAACTTGAAATAAATTGGATTAGCCATATTTTCAATTTGTATTACTAATGTAAATAATATGCTGTTTATTGTATCTCAATTATATGAAAGCATAAATAAAACATGCCAAGACTTCAAAACACTGAATATATAGTAATTACAGTGATTATTTGTATCGTAGGCCAAAATTACCCGATTTTGATGCAATCTTTCGCCCACCTTGTTTTATTTATATCAATTATAACAATAAATCTATTTATGTAAATTAAATTCAATCTTAAGGCATTAGTAAATTTCTATGTCGAACAATACCACACATAAATGCAATGACGAACCATAAAAATTAAAATATCCTCAGAACTGGGCCAAAGTTACCCAGATTGACCGTACTCGGTGGATATTTTAGAATGGATGTCTATATATAAAGTTTATATCTTTCGGTTGTATAGATTAAGTCTTCTATGATCTTGTAATAGTGAGTGTTTAAGAACTTTTGGTTAGAAGAGGATACGTTGTGCGTAAAACATTATTTGAGTATTGGTTAAGATGAAAACATGGACAGACAATTTTTCAGTCAACAAGAATCTAATTTTCGAAAACTGAATCTAACATCAATAGCATCATTATTGCGATTTTAGATGATTGTTTAAAAAAAAGGACGATTAAAAAACCGAACTTTGGTATAACTTAAAGTATAGATTATGGGTGCTTGATGGAATTTAGATTTACAAATTGTAACTTTGGTATTTAATAAAAAAGCATCAGTACTGAACTTCATCGACATCAAATTACAGGTATTCGATTTCACTATTATTCAATGGAATTATTGATGATAAAAATTAGTCGACACTATGACGAAAATTATATTAAAAAATTTGCACTATTATTAAAATCCTAAGCTTAATTATTATACAAATTATTAAGCATTGCAGTTTTCTTTTTGTTTTTTGATTGATATTTCTGTGGCGGAGTGCCAGAAGCTGATACATCTAAATCCCCAATTTACAGGGCGAGCAATTAGTTTGTGATATGGTATCAGATTTTTTAAGTAATGTGAAATATATTTTTTGGTCTCACTGAATTAAAAATGACATTATGTACGGTAGACATTTCAGCTTTGACAATTAAAAGATTTCATATTAACCATGACATATCAATCAAATTCCAAAAATGTATATTTTGGACATGTCAGATTTAGGCTTTTTGCCACAGCTTTATACTTTAAAACAATTACTTGAATAAATAAACTTTATATCATCGCTGTTCTGGAAGAAAAAACTAAATATAAAAAAATTCCTTATTGAGTGAGTTATACCAAAATGTTCCTTATTTTAAACTAAAATTTTACTTAAAAACAGTTTTGTTCAATCAAAACAAATGAAAAAGGTATGGCATTTCAAACATTTGACAAACTTCCAAATCCAATTACTCAAAACTAGTATTTTTCAGCTAGTCTTCCAAAACAACGACGATATTTCAGATAAACATATTTCCAGCGTCAAGGTAAAGAATAAATATGTTTTAAAAAAGCAACTAAAGGATTCATAAAATTATTATTAAAAGTACTTATATGTTATTTTTGTATAATTTTATTGTGTATTCACATTAACAAAAACCGTATACTATTGTGTTTTATTGTTGACCTCGCCTTTTGAATCATAAATGAATACAAATCGTTCAACAACAAATTGAATATAAAGTTTATAGCTCATTATATGTATCGATCGTGAAATAATTATTATTTTTTAATTTACAATCCCCAATTTCATGTCGTAAAAAGCATATCGAACCTAGGTCATAGTTCTTCGACCACCGTGGGCTACATTTTACATCATCCCATGTTATACAACATACGTACATTCATTGATTGTTTCTTACGTAATTAAAATTTGATAACTTAATTAAAATATTAAATCTGAGTCTACGAAATTGTCTGCTATTGAATGATGTTTATTAGGATAACAGAACATTTACTTCGTGCAAGAGATATTTGAAATGTATTGTAAATACATAATACGAATTGAGTAAATGGAAGAGAACAAAACAGTGTGACCACATAGCCTTTTCGTATTTGGAAATGTTATGAACCGAAATGCAAAATTTTATTAAAAATATTACTTATTTAATGGATTTGTAATGTACTTAATATTATTTTTGATTTCAGATTAGTATTTATTAATCTGTAACAGCACCTTAAAATTTTAATTGTAGACTATTTAACTTCGTTTATATATAATTTGTTTGGTGACCTGTAAATTCTTGTCTTAGTTCATGAACCAACTGTTTTATATTCCTTGTAATTATTAACATTCAATTTTATATAAATAGCCCTGTTATGGTGGTATTTTTATCAGTTGATAATGCTCGTGATGATCAAAATTGGTTCTGATCATAATAAACATATGAAAGGAGTACAAATAAATTGTGTTTCATTTTTAAAATATAATGACTTTCCACTAAGAATTGACAGTGAACACCTTAAAAGGTATTGTGTTATTATTAATTACCATAACTTTATGTGTGACTGAAATATTTATAAAATTGAAGGTTAATTTAAATCCTTCCAAGCGAAATACAATAAAGAATATTCTCACTGCATAGTATGCGTATTTAAGTATATAACAGTATTTTTTAAATATATGACACATTTTTTTGCACCACATTTTTATCAATACTGGTTTCGCTCATTAAAAGAATGTGGAAGCAGTACAAAACAAATTGTGTTTCACTTTTAAAATATATTGCACCAAGAATTGACAGTTAACATATTTAAAGTATTCAATATTATAATTACCTTGCAAACGAAACTGTGAAAATGAATAATATTAATTACAGCAAAAACTATTCCGTAGTTTTCACACACAACGCTCGTTGTTAGTATTTTTCAGTAAATTTTATGTTTGATTTAGTTTTGGAAGTATGTAATGTATTTATTAAAAATGATCAACTATAAATGTTTAAGTGTAAGTCCGTAATGAATAATAAACTCTTGCCTAAATTGTACATAAACAGATTTCATTCTGTAATCCGCACCGACAAAGTATGAAATTTTGTACAGTTTGTTCACGGTGAAATGATTACACCTTACCGGACAGAGTTCAAGTGACTATTCATTCAATTGTAAAGTGTTAAAGATTCTCTTCGTGTGCTGAGGTATACATGCATCTGTGAGCTGTGCTGGCCTAATGAAGACATAATAACGTCTGTGTTTATATTGTTGCTTTGCCGGTAACACGAATGAGAAATCATAAAGTGTTACTCTTTTTCATCAGGTTACAATGCATTGTGCGAGTGGCTGATTAGTCACGGCTAATAGATTTCCCATTGAAAAACCGTGGGCATTAAGTTGGAGGCGATTCTAAGAGAGGTGCCGCCAGTGGAAGGTGTTACAAAATGCCGATAGGTGTATATAAAATTGTTTGTGACAAACACGTACTATTAAGAAGCATTTAAAACGGTGTCAACAGCAATTGAGGGCAATATTGGGCCACCCTCGGCGAGTTTCTACGTTGGAGTTCTTTTTTTGTGGAAAAATGTGGGAATAAATTCCAGCATTGTGTTCATTGTTAATTTTTCCTTCCGATTTGTTAAGGTTTCTTTTTATTACTAATATATTATAAAAGTCATAAAATACGAATTTTGATAGCGAACGTACGAATAAAAGTTAATACTATTTAAGAAAGTTTTAATTCCTAATAGTATCTCTGTCTCACAAATTCTTAAATACCGTAAACCTACAATCGATATTCACTAAAGTAATTACCTTTATGTTAAGCTATTCTTTTTATCGTGGATTCACCAAAGCTATTAACTAATTACCACTGTATAAACCTTGAGAAAAATATTGATTATTGTGCAAGCAAATGATAATAATGAAATATCGACGTTGTTTTGGCCAATCGATAACCCTAATTTAAAATTGTTCAAGGGAGAGTAAAAACTGTTTTTATCGAAAACGTTATATGGTGAGTTGCGTTATGCATCTTTGAAATGCACACCTGTGAATTCTCATGTTTGCATATACGGGATTATACGTCGATATAACAATGACTTACATCAAGAGGCCGGGTCAGAATTTCTAAATCTAAAAACAAAGTGAAATGATGTTTCCTTTCCAAAAAGTGGTCAATTTATTTTTCTAATTTACATCATTTGGCCGAGATCTGCTCTGTCGTCTTTAAAATGAGATCCAATTATTAACTCTTTTCCGTATTTTTTGATGTTTCATCAATTGGCCAAAATACCATTGATATAGTTTATTGATAGAAATGCGGTATTTCTGTGCATCTTTATTACCAAAGCTAACGAGGTTGACCACTTGACACTATTATAAAGTTTCATTTGCAATTTTATTAAAATGATAACTCCAGCTCCAACTGGTCTAGCAACGATTGAAATAAAGGTATTAAGTGATCCTCCATAATGGTTTAAGAAGAAATTATTTATTGTTTGGTTAGTCATTGATTAAGTTTTTCCCGGGAATATTTATTGACGAGGTAATAGAATCAAACAACATTTTTGTGTATACGTATTTAACCTTCCGGTTTTCATGCTAAAAATATCCCTTCGGATCTCATGCAGTCACATTTCGTTACCGTGTGTTTTTTGTCATATAAACGCATTTATAAAGCCAAATGACAATTTTATATTTAGTATGTGAAACCTGAAATACATACATATTCAACTATGCGAAATTATCGAAAGACGCAAGAATCGAAATTCTTCATAGCAGAACAGGCTCGAGACGTGTTTCAGTGCCGTTTGAAACAAAACGGTTGAATCCGATACGATTATGCATTTCGTATCTTTACTATACTATACCATAATTTTGTATTTTTCGATGGAAAAATTGACGAGGTTTTCAAATTCAATATACAAATAAGACGTAAACTACAATGTATTTTTAATTATCTGTAGAACTGTTTTATTTACAAATGGCCAAATTTTAAATTTTTTGCATCACCTATTTCACAGATAATTTGAAGGTTTAAAGGCTGAAGTAATTCATTGTTAAACAATGAATACGGAAGGGTTAAAACGGTTAATTAGCATTTAAATACCTACTACTAAAATATAATCCTTATTTTAACCCATTAAACTTCATTGACATAAAACTGATAACATGTTTGGGCTTGAAACTTGGACTTTAATACATAGAATACGTGTAGTATGAATGTAGATAAGAAAATAGTTTTAAAATCATTACTTTTTGTTTTTCTTTTTTAAATAGCTTAATTTATTGTTGCCGGTTCCGTGATGTAGTGGTCAACGTTGTTGGCTTTGGTTACGGATGTATCGGGTTCAAGTCCTGATACAGAGAGTTTCATAGATTGATCTTTCAACCGATTAAGGATTTCTGTCTGTAGATATGGATGTGTGTGATGTCTATAGTATTCTCCCACCCTGCCATAAAAACAGAGAGTAGCGAGAGCGATTAGCTAATCACTAGTCCTAACACTATTCTTACTCTCTCGAAAAAGATAGGTTAACCAACTGAGTACCAAGCAGTTAAGAGCCCATAAGCTCCACATTGAGAGCGGTTATGGTAAAAAAAAAGTTTTTCTGGATTTTAATCGAGTTCATAATCTTAATTTTAGATATCGACTAAGGGTGCTTGATGGAACTTAAATATCAAATTTGAATTGTAGATTTTCATGTATTTCGTAACTTAAGACCCGCGTTTCGTCTTTCAGCATTATCAGGCAAAATTGAATTTTGGCTTAAAAATATATTTATAATTTAATACCTCTAAGCTTTGTGTAATAATAGAAGCAATCGTTTTAAAGAATTCCAAGCCAAACAATGATAATTCTAAATTCATTTACCACGGTTGCAGTACGCGCCTCCCAAAAAGTGCAGCGCACCTTTGTTGTACCTCAATGGGAATGCTCCTCGGTCATTTGTGTGAATGGACCCACAATGGTGTGGGACTATATTAAAATCCATTCAAGACGTCGAGTCCGTGAATGATGGACCAGCCCGGTAAATAACTTGAGTAGTACTTTTTGTTTCGCGGCGAGGATGTGTCGCTTTGGCACAGTCACAAAGCGCCTCTTGTCAATGATTGAAATCCTGTTGCAAAATGAAATTACTTTCGTATTATGGGAACTTTTACGTTCCAGATTTAACAATGTTTTTCGTCTTTTTTTCCTTTTTGGTGATCGATCTTTATTAGATGCAGATTTTTTTCAGACAACGTTTTAGATAGTTTTAAAAATAAACTTTCAACCATATTAAATGAATCCTACATTTATAGGAAGATTAATAATATTGTAAAACCACATAAGTAGAAAATCCGAATTTTCCTAAGAAAGTTTTCATTTGCCCCATACTAAATTAACTATATATTTCTCTTTTGCCGCTTTCTAACTGTTAGTGAAATAAAAATTACACTAAGTGTACGAATTTGACATAATTAATTTAAAGAATAATTTTTAAATGTAATACTACTGATATCGTCACAGTTCTGAAAGTAAACACTAAATCTAAAAAATGACATATTGACTTAGTTATACCAAAACGTTTCTTATTTTGAACACTACCGTATGAAAGAGCACACTTATTTTTATAAATTACGCTTTTTCTTAAAAAAAATTTATACAAACTTAATGAAAAAGGTATAGCGCTTGGAAAAGTTTAAAGTCTAATAACTCAAAACTAGTACTTTTCAGTTAGTGCTTTCTTCCAGAACAACGAAGATATAATCTCTTTGTTAACATATAAGCCGTCTGATATTGATACATCTGTGTATTAATGGTAATGGTGTTTTAAATATCCAGTCGGCGTCCATGGTGCAGTTGGTATCGTCGCTGGCTACGGTTACGGATCTCTCGGGTTCAATTCCCGGTGCGGACGGTTTTCATAGATTGATCTTGTAATTGATTTATGGATTTCTGTTCGTAGTCTGAGTCCTCCCTCTCACCCATCTCATCCTCACAGGGCATATCAAGAGCGATTAGCTAACCACTAGTGTTGTCCTAGCTCTATAATTTTATCCCTACTCTCTTCGAAAAAAGAAAAGTTGAGCAACTGAGTAACAAGCAGTTCTCATAGAAAAATTATTTTAAGATACCTCCATGAGGATACCATATTCTCCACATTGGGAGCGGACATAGAAAAAAAACAAAAAAATATATCCAATTCCACAAATCACTAACAATTCAATACACATTCAAAATATATATTATAATTCACTGAGATGATAAACTCACATTATAAATAGTGGCATTAAAGAAAGTAATATACAAATTTAAATCAGGAGGTAATTTATAATGTCGAAGACCTAAGTTATACAACTAGAAATTGGTAGTTTTGAGATATGTCCTATCAAAGTTTTGACTCATCTAAGATGACTCGTAAAAAGTGATGGTTTATTATTTGTATTACTTTTTTTCAAATAGGTGGTCAATAGTTTATAGTTTTAGCATTAAAGGTTGTTTCTTTATGAAACGCCATGATTCACAAAAATGTATTTCCATAATAAGATATTTCGATATGTATGTATATAGACATTTATTTAATTTAATTTTACTGATTTCTATATGCAAATATCTGCATTTTGAGAAAAATCCTGTACATTTTACAAGCTGTACTTTTGTGGAACTGTAGAAGAGCAGTGTTGGAATATAATGGCTAACTTAACACAAAAAATTAAGTTTTAGACTTATCGTCCTACGGAACTGGGCCATCTGTATAATGAAGTATAATTTGAATTAAAATATAAAATTTTATGACGGTATTTCAAATATGTATAAAATACTAAAATATTTTTTTATTTTAAATATTAATATAGCTATTAATAGTTATTTTTTAATCTATAATGTAAATGTGATGCTTCATTTAAAGTTTGAGCTTTCAAAAATGTTTTTATGATTCTAATAAAAGATTTTAACCGTTTAAGAGAAAAACTAAGCTAGGAAATATTTTTTGCATGAAATAGTTAGAACGTGTCTTTTTTCCATTCAAAGTATTTTGAAATCCTTCTTTATTTTTCGTTTTAAAAGATAGTAACATAGATTAATCTCTTATCCAATACACGAGTTGCATCTATTTTTATTACGATTTAATGATTTTCGCACGAGTTTAAGGGTTCGAATGGAGCCGATTCCTTGGCGTTATCATTATAGCGACATTTCCTAATGGTATTTCTATGTCTCAATTCCTTTTTCTCCAGACATCCGCAAGTCGGCGCATTTTAAATACCCCCCAAACTTAATACGATAAGATAATCAGGATTTGCGAGTCACTCAAACCAGTTAGTTGGCATAGTTTTAACAAAACCTTTGTACCGTTAGAGGTGTAAGGTTCTTCGGGAGATGGGGCTGACATTGTTCAAGTGATAAGCGGCTTTTAATTAAGACCTCTTTCAAACCTTTGCCAGGTATCTATCGGACTTGTATTACGTCTTTATTATCTGTGATTGTTTTTGTTAATGTCTGTGTTTAATTTTTAAGTGATAATGTTACGTTTTAAAGTTAGCACCTTTCTACATTTATATAGTATCCACTTCCTTTCCTATGATATTCGAAAAAAAGACAGATATAAGATTTTCACTGCAAATATAACATATCGATTAGATTATAAGTTATTAGTTCAGAATTATATCAAATAAAATAATGTAATATATTTTTAAAAACTACGTAAAATTAATAAGATGTAAAAGATAACAAGTGGAATTTAAAACGTTTTTTAATTGAATATTACAAATCATTTGTAGTTGTACAACAAACTGCTGAATCTTTCATAAAAAAGTATGTTTTAACTATTGTTTTCCGGTTTAAAATTTACCGAGGCAAGGATTATGAAATAATATTATTTAATAAAATGTTTTACACGTATGCGGTCATTCGGATTTTCTTAATGAAAAATATTTTGAATTTTTACTGATAAAGTCTTCCGCATTTCATAACTGTGAAAATTGTAAATGACTTTTTGTTTGTTAAGTAATCATTTCAGCATTCCACATTCACCAGTATTACCGCGCTTACACAATTGAGGCTTTCATTCAATGAGTTTCAGAAGATTTTAATTAAAGGGCATCACTTCCTCCTTTTTGGAAGTTTTTAAATTCACTTTTAACTAGGCTCTTCCGCCAGTCAGAGTAGACAGAATGTTCGGAGGTGATCATGCGGCGTTGGCCCTCAGACAAAAAAGCGTAACGACGTGTAATTGTGGGAGTGAAAAAAATATTGCACAGTTTTATGAAGACTGATTTAAAACGCGTCGAACAAAGCAGGACGCTAATAAATTGACGCAAAAAATAGCCCCGGTCCTCGTCTTACGCAATTTATGAATGGGCAAAAAATGAATTTGGTTATACGCTTATTGTGGCGCACAAACTGCGTACTTTTTATTTAGAATATGGGCTTAATATAATTCAGAAACGTAATAACGGTTCTATAAGAAATTGGTTGGTCCTCTGCTGCCTGGCATGGCGCCTACAACAAGTTAAACAAATTTTTGACATCTCGCTTTCAACAAATGCAAACCTGTACGAGACAAAATTTCTTTAATAATTAAACCATATTATCTACTGGTAATGTAGAGAATATGAACTCCTAATCGATCATTACAACAGAAGTTGTTTTTTAACGAGAACTGGTATCTTTTCGAATAGGGTAAGAATGGAAGGATGGGGTATGAAACGACTTGCGATTAGCTAATCGCTACCGCTACACCTCGTTTTTACGATAGGGTGGATTGATGGGTGGAAGAAATTTTTATACATTACAAAAATCTATGCCTTCGAATGTAAATCATTAAATTGATAAAAAATCAATTTATGAAACTATCCGTACGGGGATTCGCACCCGTGAGAACATCAACCGAAGCGAACGACTACGCACTTACTATTTACATCACATTATAATATGTAAAATACAATTTAATGTAAAAATTTACTATGTTGCACAACATACATGTAAAAAATTTGTCTGTCAATCACAAGAACTCCTCCCTAACGGTGAAAAGTAGCGACGTGATTTGCACACGTAATTCTGACTGCCATATTTAGGTCAAATGTGCTTTTTTCAACTGTCCACTTTCACGTTTTTAAATAGTACAACACGAATTGTAGTTTATTTTTAAAATATAATTCCTTTGCACAAGGAATTGACAGATACCTTAAAAGTGATTCATACTTTCAACTTCTAACTTTATTGATAATTGATTGACAATATTTTGAGGGTATTACATGTGTACAGTCCACTGTGATATTTTCAACATTCAACATTAACTAGGACAAAAATAACACCATGTAAACGGCCAATTGACCTAATGTTGACGCCCTTTATCCCGGGCGAAGTGGGTGAATAAATAATACTAGTAATAATATAAAAGTCGTCCGTGGCGCAGTTGGTAGCGTCGCTGGCTACGGTTACGGATGTCTCGGGTTCAATTCCCGGTGCGGACGGTTTTCATAGATTGATCTTTCAATCGATTTAATTTCTGTTCGTAGTCTGAGCCCTCCCCCCCACCCATCCAAGAGCGATTAGCTAATCACTGGTCCTGTCATAGTCCTATCCTTCTGAGCAACTGCGTAAAAAGCAGGTCTCGTAGAAAAATCTGTTAAGATAACTCCACTAGGAGACCATATGCTCCACATTGGGAGCGGACATGGAAAAAAAATATATAAAAGTGATATTTTTTTGCCCTACATGGATTATTGTTTATATTTTTGTTGTTAATATAAAATATGTTTTATAGGGTACATTTACCTTTCACCTCGATACCCTGATAATATTTAGAAGGGTTTATTATCGCTTGATACAAAGGCTTTCTCGATTCTGAGTAAGTGAACAATGTTTAAGTGATTTTACTCTATATGAGAATATTGCGTATATTTATGAAACGTAAAGTGAAACTCCGCTAAAAGCATTCGACTTTAAAAGGATTAAATAATTGTGTAACTGCTGGCAATTTGTAGAACAATAACGCAATTTTTACATTTCACAAAATTCCTCATAAAGCGTAAGTGCTTTATTATTACTGAATTCTGGTTAAATGAAATTACTTCAAGTGCCTAGCAATAATGGATGTTATTGCGTAAAATAAAACCACTATACACCCCATTGTTTTGTATATTTTTGTTGTTTACTGGTTAATTTATGAATAAATAATAATTTGGAATAAATGATTAAAATTTTTAATATGGAAATTAAATGTTTTAATTGCAGCGCGTGCTTTGTAAACTGTTTGATAGATGTCGCTGTAATACTGTTGAGAAGCTTATTTTACAACTCAATGAAATGCAGCACAAGTACCCGATACAATTTATATTATATGTAACTAAATAACAAATATTTCTTTACTTAGTCGTTAATAAAAAAAAACAGATAAGAATATTAAATGGTGGTTTGATATTTCGTTACATCCGCAAAATACATTCCATCTTATTTGAAAATAAATATTGACTAACTTGATTTTTACGAAAATTGTTTCAACGTAGAAACTGATGTATAGCTGTTAATATTTTAATTGAATTTAATCATTAATTTTTGTTCGCTATGACATAAAAAAATTATTATATCTACATACTTATTGTCATTTCCATTGCAAAATGTATGCGTTTTAGACTTTTTGTATTATTACTACTGCAAAAATTGCCTTTAAATGCTTGAAAAATAGCACAGCTGACAAAAGTTATGGTTGTGTATATATACTTAATATTAATTACATGTTTTTTTTTATTTTTTTTAATCTGAGAAAATTATTTTTAATTTTTTTTATACTCCCTTGAAAAATTTAGATTTTGCAGATATACAAGTTTGCGATGGAAATGACGTTATAAAATAAAAATAAAATAGAATAATTAGAACAAGCTTCTCAGTCTATGTTCTGGATTTTTTAACTCAAATAACTTTACTCAGGACTCACTCATGCTCTGGAACAATTGGTGGATATGAGGTAACGCATTATAAGCTGGAACTCCCTCACTACTAGGTACTAAAGTATATTAGATGAAATGATTATGGAGGTGTTTCAAATTTTTAATTGTTTCAAAGATTATCTAACATCGTGTTTCTTATTTATTATGTGCACAAAGATAGATGTAGAGTTGTTATATATAATAGGAAACCAAACTCTTAGTTTTGTGGAGTTATGGCACATTCTGATATGTCTGTTTTCGTCATATTGGGTTTATTCTTACAATAACATATTCGTCAGCATTTAGTGGTAAAATTCTTTATAGTAGTCATTATTCATGAATAAGGTCTATTGAATAAGTATATAATTCATTAGGAATTATCAATTTAATTAGAATTTTTGATAACTTACCAAGATTCATATTACTTCTTCTGTAAACTAAAGTAAAACTGACTTATCAACTTGTATCATAACGCCAAAGAGCTGCAAAGTAATAATATATCGATGGCCTGATGTTATAATCCCGTAAGTAACTTTTTACAAATTTTACAGGAAGCTAAAAGAATATGTATATTACACTTTTTTCTTCTAATTATTAAATTAATACTTTGTTAGGGTTCTTGTAAATTATTAAAAAGTTTAAATACTTTGTATTATTTTAAATAACCGAGATACGGTTTGTAAAGTCATTTTCGTCAAAATATCAGGTACAGGTTTATAATATTAGGACATCGATATATGATTTCTTATGTATCAAACATATCTATTATATTTGTTTTTATGTTTAATCTTAAAGAATGTTTTATTGTATCGCTGATTAAGGAAAACGCATTTCTTTGAAATGGAATGAGGATCAAACATACATAAAAAGTAATAATGTCGATTAACTTTGATGTTATATTTTAGAATTATTCATAAATTTAACATCTCTATAAAGCTATAATTATATTTTTTATTTATACATATAATAATTTTCTAACACAAATGAATATGTAAAATGATTTTTTTGTAGAAATAAAGATAAAATATTATATTATAATATTTTAGTTTGATCCGACGGTGGTTTCATGATTATGAATTTATTTTCAATTTGAAATTTGGTAATTCTCTACATACATCTGGTTGTTTTTATTTAAAGTAAAAATTCAAAAATACTTACGAAAATGTATAATTATGACGTCGTTTTTCTCAAAAAAAAATCGAAAGCGAAATATTAGTATGCTAAGTAATAACATTCAATGTGTTATTCAAAAATCGTAAAAAATACTAAATGCTAAGACAGTTTTATTTAAAGATTATAATTTATATCAGTTTGTTTTTAACTTCTGTATATTTTTGCCAAATTTAATTTTAATGTCGTTCATAAAAAAAGCGAAACCAAAGCATGTGCCCTGCCAGACAGTCAGACGATGACGTTGGTAAAAAAACTTTTTTGTCTTCCACAAGTCTTAGTTCAGTAAAATATCAAGATTACTTACATGGATGTAGCACTTTCTATCGGGAAACAAAATTAAAACACAGAGCATTTTCAGTCATAGATGTTTATTGTTGTAATACAATAAATGCAAATTGGTCTTAACATAAATAATAGGCTAATAAAATACTTAATTCTAAAGATGGTTCTTTCAAAATGACGACAACTTATTTTACTGACTAGATAACAAGCGAATATAAACTATTTTGTACACAATATAGGTAGTTATAAAAGTCTTATTAATCTAATAAAACTTCTGCTTGTAACATTTTTTTAATTATTTTACAACTGGCACCGGTGAATCATTCTTCTTCTTCCAAATGTGATGAGATTATTTTAGGACGTTTCTCATCATCAAAGTGAAAAAACTGTAACAAAGAAAGAAATATTTATTAGTATAATAATAATAATAACTGACCTTTAAGTTTTAAATGTTTAAGATTCATGACATCTGTTTGATGATTAAATATGTTTTTTAATTAATAACAATAAATGTAAAAATGATTGTAAAAAGATAATTTTAATTCAAAGTAATAAAAACGAAATATGAATACAGATAAAAAATAAGTTAAGTTTCAGTACAGATTTACTAAAAATAAAAACAAGTTAGTGATTCTTACCTCAAAGTCATTTCTGTTGCCACCAAGATATGGCATCTATAAGTTCCTCATCCATGATGTTCATATGGTGAGAGGTGTCATATTTTTCATTGGGAAAACAGGCGTTCAAGGTATACCCTGAAACTCCTGAAGAAACTTCTGAGGAGAATGACGGTGCAGGTGATGATGAGGTTTCGGAGCAAGGTGGCGTTTGGTCCAATAAAAATCCATGATCCAGCCGTTGGGTGACATCAGCCATTTCACTTGACGTAAAAAACATATTATTCTCTTGATTTTCATTTTTATCTTCGCACATTTCCAAACTTCCATCACTTTCGTCTAATACTTGTTGAAGGTATCTGATGTATTCGACGACCATTCTCAAAGTGTCAACTTTGCTAAGTTTTTTACTGGCGCCTCGTCCAGCACTGCTGGATAGTGCGGCTACCACCGAAGGTGGGAGATGTTTTCTGAGTTCAGCAAATCCATCATTGACTTGCTTAACTCTATTTCTTTCACGAGCGTTTCTTCTGATAATAGAAGGAGATTGGTGTCCTGTGTAAGCTGTAGGCTTATAATTCATCTTCTTCCGGCACCGCAGTAGATCAGAAGTTAAATTACCCCCTTGCGATGAGTAATTGTTGTTGTTTATTTTAATTGGCGCTGGCGCAATAGCCACCGCTCGTTTGTCCATTATCTTCACTTGTTGATTATTTTGAGGGTATCCAGTAGATACGATAACACAATTATTTTGTCCAGGAATCAACTGAATTTCGTTTAACATTTTGAAAGTATTTTTAAAATAACTGTTTACACTCTCCAAATAGGAAAGTTTTCCGTCGATTCGTTCACGATTTTATTTACGCAAGTCTTTGATCGCGCTACGAATAACAGGTAACCGAACACACGTTCACCTGGCACGAAGTCGCGGGGACTACTAACTCGAGGAGCGGAGCAGAAAGAGGAACAACTGTGGCAGTGGTGGAAACTAGAATGAGCCCTTTGCCTTTGCTCCCTAGGTTTTGTAGAAGTAATTTTTGGTCCGTAAGGACCGCGAGTATTTTTTTCAGCTGTTCACAGGAGCGGCACATGACAAGAAATAATTCAAAATTTAAGAAAATTATAATTTTAATTTATTTTTAATTTTTCTAATATTTTGTATTAGCGTACTTTACAATATATAATCTAGTAAATTGAAACCGTCGTACAAATATTATCAGGACCTATGTTTTATTAATAATTGACAGTTGCTATTAGGTGATTAGATTAAATTTTCATATAATATAAATGAATTGAATTATACTTTCAAATAATATTTTGTCAAATATTTCTATCATGCTGGGGGATACATTAACTTTGATATATGTCGAAATAAGATAAGTGTAGGTATTTCAGTACTTTCATAATTATATTTTAGCATTGTCAAATTTCCTTTGTTTGCTAACAATATACCATAACAAACATTATACTGGTGTTATTATTGCAAGCATTTATTGACGTTAAGCGTTTGTATGAAACTGACTGTTACTCTTTACATGTTTCATTTTTTGCATTAAAAATTAGAGTAAAATGTATATAGCCTTCAATGATCTACGCCACAGCGTTGATTATCCCCTCTCGCGCTGCCGGTCTCAGTCGCAGGCGGCAACCCGCTCGTGTCCGGCGCGCGACGGGCAGGTGAGAGCTTTGAGCCCCTCTCCCGCACGCCTCTGCCGCGCCAAAGTGCCCATACACACCAACCCTCAATACCTATGCATAATAAAAAAAAACACTCGCCCGAAAACACCTACTGTAGAAATAGGCAGTTAATAATTTTATACTATTATGCTATTATTTTAATATCAAATGTGATGGAAGTAGCAAAGTATTGCCTCCTTGTATAATTTACATAATGTTAATACAGAGAAAAAGGAGAAGAGTCAATAATGTGTTACGATATTTTAATCACATGACAAATTTTAGTACAAAACAAATTCGCGTTAGGTAATCTTATGCTATTGGATCACTGCAATAAGAGCCACGCTTAACGATCATAAGGTTGTAAGATCTAATGATGGTTAGGTAAAAAACAAATAAATATTTAACATATTGAACAAGATGTTTGTTTATTAATGGAGACGATCTGAAATAACTTTACTGAAATAAATTTATGTTTATATTAAGTATTATAAATACTCCCTTTTAATACTCTATCCCACCTATACGATCCTCACGGAGCGTAACGAGAGCGATTAGCAAACCACTAGTCCTGTCTTAGCCCTATCCTTCTATCCCTACTCTCTTCGAAAATAGAGAGGTTGAGCAACTAAGTAACAAGCAGTTCTCACAGAAGACTTCTGTTAAGATACCTCCATTAGGAGACCATATGCTCCACATTGGGAGCGGTCATGGTAGAAATTATTTTTTTAAATACAAACATTTTTCTAAATATATAATAATATGACATCATTGGTCTAAAGACCAAAATTTGTGAGATCAATAATAAGAATACCTATCTTTTTGTTTATTACTAGATTAAGTGGTTGTAAAAATTACTCCTTAAAATTACTATAACTATTTGAAAATATAGACCTTATTTAGAACTGTCGTTTTACAACTATTCGTTACCAATCAACAAGTATCTAAAGGAAGTGAGAAAAATAAATTTTAATAAAAAGAAAGTAGACATGTTAATCATTTTTTTTTAAATCGTTATTTAAAAAAATGTTTAACCCACCGTCAAAGAGCGCCACTCACATATACAGCGGATGGTTGGAGAAATAATATTACGATTACAGCATGAACTCATCTGAGGTGTTGCTTGCTGCATTCTAGTGAACTTCTATCAATTATGGTCATGGAATTTATGTAAATTTCAAATACTTAAATTATTTTCATTAGTAAATAACACAATATATATAATATATGTAAGTCATTTACGATGAGGTCGCTTAACAGTTACGTAATACGTTTTATATTTCGTATAAATACCTTTCAATTATTATTACATTAATAAACTGCAAATAGATTTGTGTTCTTTAAATACTATCCATTCTCAATCACTGATAAGAAATCATTAAAATTGTATTGGAAGTAGTTTCAAAATGTCTAAATGTCCTACTGATGTAAACATTGGATTTTACAACAGATTTTAATTCCAACAAGATTCACGTACCAAAAAGTTATCCCCACATTAAATTTCATTATTTATAATAGTCATATAAAAAGATTTAATATGTTTCTTGTTTGAACTTTCCAATTTTTAAAATTACGTAATATTGCCGCATTTTCTTTATTCTCTTTGACCGCATAACACAGTAACCATTAAATATTATGATTTCAATGCTCAACTCAACTAGACTGTTTATTTCACCTAGCCAGAAAGCGTGTTCCATGATTTTTAAAAGTAAGAAATCCGCATCCGAAAAGTAAATAAATATTTGCATAGCTACCAGTTAAGTTGATAGTTAATCAAATTTAGTTATCCCTTTTCATATTTTATTTTTACTGTGTATAGTCTCACTAGAATTGTCAGACTAGAATAAATTTCTCCAAGTAATTTATTGATATTTCAGTTCTGGTTGAGTATGGCAACATTCTTAATGCGACGGTGGTACCCTCACTAGCGGTCAAGTTAAATTGGCACATCTGTAGTTAGTTCATGACAATTTTGCAAAAAAATATTTTTATTTAGAAAAAATACAGGCGCCTATTTTGGTAGCACCGTGACTTCTCAATTCACTGCCGATAGATATGGACATTTTTATTGACCCAATTAATGATTTTTGTTCCCATCATAATTTCGTTATATCATTAAATTCTTTTCTTTTTTTCTTGATCATTAGATATGTAGTGTTATTTTTATTTCCCTTGGCTTTCTACAAATTAACACCTAAATAAATATATAAGCTTTAGTAAAAGAAAGTAACTTTAAAGATATAAATATCTGTGTCTTAATCACTCGTATTTTATGTCACCTTTTTCGTGAACCCAATTTTTCACACGATATGTTGTGAAATTTTGCAAATCGATTTTGCGTTATCTTTCAAATGACTTCAAAAATGATGGTCTACATCCGAGAAAATCCGTGTCGTGCTTGCAACACGGACTCGTTGGCGACAAAAGTTATGTTCCTAGGATATTATCAGGATTAAGGACTCACAGAGTGACATTGGCACTATTCGTAGGCACTTGAGAACACCGTGGGAAATTTATCCTATATATTTATAACATAAGATACTACTTAAAATTAATATTATTATATGCGCAGATAGAGAGACAGAGAGAGAGTGTATGTTTGTGCGCTGTGCGTTAAAAACCACTTAGAACTTACGTTATCTCTTACATACACACTCTGCGTATCGTTACATATATATCAAGACGAATGTTATATAATGTAATACGTAACAATCTAAACTTAAATAAAAAATGTCAACTTTGTATTTTAAATAAAATATTTTCACTAAAACACTGTATGTATTATATTTGTCGAATTAGCATTTATAATAAGATAAAAATAGCAAAGTATTTCTCTCTACAAGAATATATGTATAAAAAATGAATGTTGTTTGACCCTTATGCGTTCCTATACCATTCATCCGATTTCTATGAAGCTTTGGTTAGCTGTTGCGCACACACCCGTGAAGGTTTCTGAAAAAAAATCTGTAATATAAAATAAATAAAATACGTACTAAGAGCGACATCTCGGAAAAACCTTCTGATTTATTCGTGTACGCACCAGACGCAAAACAAAAAATATTGTGTATTCAAAAGCACATCAATAAGCAGAATTAAAACACTAACCCTGTCTTTCTTTGAGTGGCATTGTAACGCATGCCGGGTACTCACTAGTTTATTATAAAACAGTTTACACTTTGTATCGCAATAGTCAAACTTCATCAAAAAAGATGATGTTATTTTACAACCGTACCAATTAAGGGTAGGTATCAAGTTTTGATTTTATATCTGAAAGAATCGAACTATTATCCCGCAATTATTTTACGAGATCAACAGACAATTAATAATAATATTAATTATTGGATAATTTATATGAATTTTGCATTTTCATAAAAACGTATTCTATGTTAGTTGTTATAATGTGAAAAGCGAAAGAGAGAGCGAATATTGTTTCTTTTCAACATTTTCGGTTCATTAATCATTTCGTTGTTCAGCTTTTAACCTGTTAAAGTAGTGCATAGCATTTTTATTTACTACACAAAATCTCTTATTTATTAATTATGAAGAAACTAGCATAGCCGTACCCGTCATAGATGACTCAATTGAAATTGAAATACGAAATGTCTAAAGTAGCAAGTATGTCGGAGCTGTGTGCCCATTGCATAACATTTCATTTTATATTATACACCGTGAACCGAACAGATAGAGTAATTGACAAAAAATTTCTAACAATTAATGAAAATCTCACTGCTTGACATTACAGAACAAAATATCAAGTATTTTTAATATATTGAAAAAAAGTATCTAGTGAATATATCATGCAAAAGACGATATTCATCAACATAAGATAGCCAGAAAAGAATTTGTATTTTACCATCATTTTAATGGTTACAACTACAAGACAAAGTTTAGCTTTTATGTTATACTGAAATTTTGGTTAGTGTATGCATTAAATAATAATAAATTATTATTTTAGTATAGCAATTCCCTGACTAGGACTAATTCCAGCGAGAACCTCTTTAACTCCTCAGAGACGGGTTTCTACTCGTAAGGGCAAACAATTTAATTACATATTAATTGTGGAAATAGCTATGAAATAATATTCATATATTAGGAATATATACATATACGATTCATAACAGTTTGAGAGGCTTGATTGTGTAGACGAGCTAGAAACAAATTGCATGTTATCTTAATAACACACAGTTACATTTTAAAAATATAATTGTATTTCAACCATTCGAATTGATGAGTGATGACCGTTCATGAGAAAATTTCATAACTACATATGATATGTGAAAATAATAAGTGTTCGGTCACAGTCAACGCACGACGACGGGGCGGGCGCGGCGCTTAATACTGAAAGGCATGCTTTTGCTATGTTCGTACTTAATGCGCAGCGACTGGAAGTTCGCGCGACTTGTCTTGAGCGGTTTTTCATTCCAATTTCAAACGACCCGCAGTCGCGCGTTGACTCTGGCTTAGCCCTAAAGCGTCTACAGAGTTCTCTGGGCTATTATATATAAGATTAGTATTGAATAATAGTAGTCCATTACCATATTATAAAAACTCTATAACTCACTTTTACTAATGGAGAGGTATGAATGAGATTATTAATCAATGCTGATTATTACACGATCACGATGGCTATAAAAATAAAATAATGTTATTATACATTTGAATTATAAACCGTAAAAAGTTATACCAACAGCTGAATCGTGGCTTTGTCTAAAAAAATAAAATAAGTCAAAATTTTAATCATGTAAATTTTGTATTTTAAAAACATTCTCTATTTTATAGAAACATAATATATTTATATGGAAAAGTATAAGAACGATGGTCAAAAAAATAGACAAAAACAAAATATTTAATATATTCTTTTGAGATATTTAAATTAAATCATAGAATAAAATAGTGACTTTTAAGGTGTTATCTGTCAGTTCTTGGTGAAAAGTCATTATATTTTGAAAACGAAACACAATTTTTTTGTACTACTTCCACATGTTTATAATGATCAGGACCAGTTTTGCTCATCACGAGCATTATTAACTAATAAAAATACTGCCATAACAGGGCTTTTTATATAAAATTGTATGGTAATAATTACAAGAAATATAAAACAGTCGGTCCATGAACTAAGACAAAAATTTACAGGTCGTCAAACAAAATATATATAAACGAAATTAAATAGTCTACAATGGAAGTGTTAAGGAGCTCTTATAAATCAATAAATATTAATCTAAAATCAAAAATAGCGTAGGTTTTATTCTCATTCCGCACAAATTCTTGTCTTAGTTCATGAAACAATTGTTTTATATACCTTAATTTTATATAAATAGCCCTGTTACGTTTTTTCATCAGTTGATAATTCGTGTTATGAGCGAAACCGTTCCTGATCGCTATAAACATGTGGAAGTAGTACAAATGAATTGTGTTTTATTTTTGAAAATAAAATAGTGTTTAAAAAAAAGAGAAAAATATTTCAAAAATAATATTTAATATTCGACGGTAAAAGGTTGAATTCAAAAGCAATGCAGCAAAAGTGAACGATGACAAATATTACTATTAGTATCAAACAGTTAAAAATAAATATAGATATTGCAAAAAAAATAAAATAAAATAAGCATATTATTCATTATTATGATTGAAATTATATTTAAAATTAGGTTTAATAATTGAATGCGTTCAACTCTTAATACATAATAGAAATAATCTATCGCTTTTCAGCAATTCAACTCGGTTACATCAAGAATGATGTTGACAAATGCAGGTCTGGTCAAAGGTTAAGAGGTCCAGACTCGTATGATCCTTCTTTAAACGAAATGACCTCAAATGGTTTTCTATTACAAATGCTCATTGTTATTAAATGCTTGTAAATACTGTGATTTAATGAATGCACTGTAAAAAAAAAGTTTATTGGAGAATATGGATTACTTTTGTCGAACTATAAACTTTATAATATTCATTTTAACTTTTAGAAGCCTTTCCATATGAAAGTGTTTTCTTTTGACAGTTTTAAATACAGCCTAAGTAAAATAATCGGTCGTCTTCTGATGTCATTCGTCATTAACCACTTTTAAAGTGTTAACTGTCATACCTTGGAGGAAAGGCATTATATTTTTAAAACAAAACAGAATTTATTTTGTACTACTTTCACATGCTTATAATGATCAGGATTAGCTTAGTCGATGATTTTAATGATGACCAAAACCGGTCCTGATCATTCTTCACTTTTTACCATGTCAGAAATTGAGGGATTGATTGGCTTAAACCCAATCCACATTAAAAATGTAATATTGAAATAGGCATCAATATACTATATATGGTAAGAGTGAAAACGGTAATTTTTATTTTATTATAGAATCGTTCTCTGTTACCTAGAGATAATGCCTCAATCTCACAGTCAAGCCCTGACAATTTCAATATAAAATGTTTTTGTTTTTAAGTCAAACACTAGCGAACTTCGGCACTTCGTTCTGATGTGTTTTATTCTTGAGTTACTTTTTCTCAAGACATTTGAAATTTAAAATATTTGAATCATTGGTAATTCGATTGAATTGCAAATATGTATCTTTTTATGTCTTACTAATTACAATATATAATCATACAAATAATTATATTTCTATAACACTTGCTCCAAAAGTAAATTGCACATTTTTATAGACAGAAATATTTGAACGTATATATATTTAAAGTACACCTTTAATTATTTTTAATACTGAATGTGAGTAAGTATATCTTTTAATATAGTCCATAATCAGCTGTATCGAATCGGTTGATCCAAAAACGAATAAAAGTCTATTTCTAACAATCATTCACCTTATAAGAAATAAGCCCTTTTCAGAGAACAACAAAGAACTCATAACATAGGGCAAGCAATGCGTCGATAATCAAAAATGCCGAAGACATTTGATAAAAAATCTCGCTATGAAACCGAAATGATTGATACCTCATTAGGTTAAGAACAGGCATGGTCCTTGATACTTTTTTTATAAATTCCACGCAACTTTTATGTCAAATTTATAATATCTTATAACATTGTGAACGGAAATATTTATTGGGCTGTATGGGTTGAATACAAAATGGGTATGTAAGAGGAAAATATTTCTAAGTTTTTTTTCCGTAGGAATGTAGCGACAATTATTATTATAAGATATTTTGAGAAGCTTATTAAATGAAATTTTGACATGAGTATTTTTGAGTGATAAAGATATTTAAACTTTATTAGTTAAAAAAAAAATTGACAAATTAAGCAATGAATGGTGTTTTTTTTTGACGGTATATTATCAGTCGTATATATTATAAATATTAAATTTAATAGTGGTCGTCAATGTTTTGATCAATTAAATGCTCAATTAAGGTATCTTCTTGTTCATTAAACTTATCTATCAACCAATTCATAATTTTTACATGAAATCGATCATTTAAGGTATTCGAATATGAAAAGTATTTTTTAGTATTACTTGTATACTCTTTTTTACTATATATATATAAACGAAAACATAACAAACATTCACCATAATAATATATTAGCAACACTTTTAATTTAATATACGTTATGGCCGATTTTTATATTGAATCTCAAAATCATGTCTTGACCTCAATTATGTTCAATCATTCGTTTGACACTACAGTTTTTCGCTTAGCGTATCTCTATATTTAGTTAAAATTTATATTTAAGTCTTCACTTCATATTTTCATATCTGAAAAAACTTTTTCCACAATATGCACCTTATAAGTACGCTTATAGTCTTAATTTTTAAATTATAATGAATGTTCAATTTTTTTCTTTGAATTGTTGAAATTTTGTGCATTTCGCTTTCACCTTTTAGCATCTTCAGGCAATCGAGCACATGAATGGACTTGAACTGATATAAATAGTTCATATTTTACACCCATTTTTGGTTTCTACTATGTCCGTAATAGTAGTTTAGTGGAAAAAATTATCATGGTGATATTTGTAGTCGAATAAAAGTAACAGTTTTATTCGTGTAAAAAATAGTCATTAAAGTAGACGACAATGCAATTCATCAAAATTTGTTACAAACATCATTAAAGGTATTTATCATACAATAATTAATAACCTGTTATAATCGACGTGGCGAGCTTTATCGAGAGCTAGCGGGCGGCCTCTTTAGTGTGTCAAATGTCAAAAGCTCAAAGAAAATGTTAATACATCGATGAGTGATGAATGCTTCGCGCGGCAGCCTTTGCAGAGCCTCGTCACGTAAGTCGGTTGCTGTTGTGTCGGTGCGTTTAATTTTAAATTGCCCCATGAAGCCTTATATTGAATATATTTGGACTGCACTAGACATTTTCAATGCACTTTGGTATAATCTTTTAGTAAAATTGTTTATTAAGCTAAATATGGCATTAAGTGTATCAATATTTCATCCGTTAGTCATAAATGTCAGCTTTGGACATGTTTATTTACGAAATATTTCGCTTAACACGTGTAATTGAAATAAATTTATAAATAACGATCAGTGATAAATTTCAGGAGTATCTATAAAGAATTATTTATGACCATAAAATGAATAAATATAATCTAGGAATGCTTCGAATTTATAAAATCTTTTATAAAATGTTATTTATTTTGCACCTTAACTATATATTTTTATACATAGCCCCAGTTGAAAGGTATTTTGTTAAAATTTTGGAAATACGGACATGTCAATGTAATATTTTCCTTTCAGGTTCAGTTTTTTTGACATTTTCTGTGCATTTACAGTTGTAGAATACATGGTGTATTTACGTGTCAGTTGTATTACCAGGTATTATCGTATTGTAATTAGTAAAGAAATAATAATTTCACTTTAATATGTGTATTAAAATGGAATAAAAATACGAAAATATATCGATACCTCAGTTCTAAATAGTAACAAGATTTTGCAGTTTTAAGTGAAGTATGAGAAAATGCTTGAAATACCGATATCTACCAGTTTTAAAATGTAACAAGTGGTAATATGTAGTTATTTTAGAATGGCAGTGGCTGTATTACTTTAGTTCAAATTTGTAACAACTGCGAAAATCCCGTGAAAACTAACATTAATATTAGAAAAAAATAAAATTATTTGCATAATGTTTTTTAGATCGACATCGATAGAATCCATAAAAATTACATATACAGTAGAAGATTAAAACTAGTCAAAACCTTTGAAAAAAAGAGGTATCGATATGTACCGTGTTGCCATTATCTACTGAATAAAGGATGTCAATTCTTTGTTATCATTAATTATGTATGAATTATCTGAGTCCAAAACACAAAATGATAATAATTAAATTTTGAACAATTATAGTTTAAGACATTTAGTTGAAGGTAATACGTAAAACATAAATTTTTTGATATTGCCTTATATTCAAAATGTAAATATTTTATCATTGTTTCATACATATTAACTCTCATTAAATGTAAAATATATTCATTTATGTTTAAATGATAATAAACTTACATATGTTTCACAAAAAGCTTCAATATACTATTTATTTTAACTACATTAATTTTTTGAAGGTAGTAAATAATGATAGTAGATTGATCGGATCTATTTTCTAATATGTGTTGTCGAAATCATTTCTTATGAGGTTCTTACCCCTTACAATAACGCCATTAAACTTTATTACCCTATGAAAGCTTCATTTGTATACAATCACGTCGGAGTTGGCCAAGCTGAAAGCTCATAGGTAAATATAATAACATTATTGTTGTGGCAGGTAAGGACATGCATTGAGAGAGCTTCACTAATGTTTGAAACGTGACTATTAATTTTTAATAAAAGCTCCTCATGTTACACTGAACAAATATTTTAGTTTTCGTCGAAGGTGTTTATCATTTAGTAACGAAAGCTAGTTTGTGAATCAAATTTTGTGTGATTTATTAGTGGACTGGCAGTATATGTCAGATTGGTTTTTATAAAAAAAATCATTAGCCTTCTGAATATATTTTTACGAGCAGTAAAAATAAATAACGATGTCTTGGTATTTGTACTTTATTTTTTCCGGTGAATACTTTTCAATCTGTATCTTGTGAAATTTGAAAATATTTTTTTGGAATTCTATGCTTTTGTTATTCAAAATGACTGTTTTTAAATATAAAGAAAAAATAGTAACTCTCTTAACTAAATGTAATTTACTTTGTAGTTATATCATAATATAAAAAATTTAGATATAGAATGTCAGTGTATATCATTGTAAAGGTTTCATTTCCTTAAGATATTATAATTTAACTGTGTTTATATATTATGACATGCTTAAACTGATAATATGCAGGTAATTAGAAGATATTAAAAAGAGGTGAAACATATTCCAAGATTATATAATCAGGACAGGTTTCACTCTGCGAGATCATTATCAACTGATTTCAATATATTATATTATGAACGCTTCCTAAGCTATATATTTAATTATCCATCTTGAATGATTCTCATGAAATCATAACGTAACACCATAATTTGATTTATATTTGAAAAAATTGTTTTTTACTATTTACACGTTGACATAATGTTCAGGACCGGTTTCGCTCGCTAGTGCAAATACTCATCAGGCAAAATAAATTCATCAGGTACTCAGGTCTGTGACCTATTTGACGTTTCTATTGTTAAATTTTGAATTAAAATAAAAATAAAAACGTCACCAGATCTTTCATTATTGACGTATGTGATTGTGCCCATCCATTTAATTTTAAGTTACATTCTCACGTTCGCTTTTTATTTTTAAATTTTGTTAATAACACTTTGCAATCAATTTAAAATATCTATTCTAAAGCTATTCCGATGGTTAATACTTGTAAAAAAAAAAATTTAATACACCAGAAGTTCTTTTGTGTAGATGAATTAAAAAAGACGTTCTTTTTTGCCACCATAAAACCCCAATAAAAATACCAAAGGTATCATAGCAGCGTTTTGTTTTAGAATTCGTTTGTAAGCGATATAGCCGCTTTTGAAAGTACTCATTGATAGAGCGGCCACAATATTTTTGGTATCTAAATCCGTCCTTTATTGAAATGTTGTTTGCACCGAAATCCCCTCTGAGGATAACGCAAGGGACCATTGCGTGCCGAAAGTCCATGCGGGACGTATTAAAAACCAAAATGAATAATATGACCATGATAAAGCAATAATGGTAATACGGTTTGAAATCATTTCATTTGTTCACCGCGAGTTAAGCCAACAAATCATTCTCTGTTAGCAAGTCAATGGACCTTTTTAAATATTGTGTTGTGTATTTATTATTTATCGGTACAAAGATAAGGGTATCTACTTTAATTAGGCTTACCATACCTCCTGGTTTCATACATTGGTCTCGGCTGGTTTGGCATGTTGTCCCGGTTTTTGTTTTACGTCACGATGAGAGGAACGTCCGCAACTTTGAAGCGTGTTTTCTTAATAATGACACATATTTGGTCGGATGACCGAAACCACATGCTGGAGATTACTGTACGAGCGTTACTGTACTGTAAACTAAGCTAAGTAAAAAATGATAAATTATTGAAAAAAAAATTCACTCCATTGAGAAGTACGACTGGTACAATAAATAAAATAATTTTAACTTCTGCTGTAACTTAGAGTACTTTTAATAAACAATTTTTGTTGGTTTTTGTTTTTTTTTCCTCCCGCTGCTGTTTTGGTTTTGAGCTTCATAATTATGGTAATTCTAATTATGATCATATACCCAGAGGTGGGGTGATGGGGCTCGGAGCCGGTCGCGCAAGCCCCTTGTTAAATTTGATTGAGGCCGGTGAGCCCTTTGTTAAATTAAGAAAAAACAGTATTCTCAGATTAAATCAGTACCTAACCGCAATTTCTGTAAATTATAAAAATAATTATATATTAAATAAGTATTCTGAAAATAGGATTTAGTTGCCATTTGAAATTTATTAAGAAATACATTTATTTTGCTTACATAATAAAAGAGACATGGCCGTTTATTTGTCTTTAGTCTAAAAATGCTTAGAAACGCTAATGTTAGAAGATGACATTTTTGTGAACAATTGCTAATTTTTTCCCTTTTACCGTAATTGTATACAATTTCGAGAAAGACAGTTCTTATATTTATTACTTTGTACTATCATTTACTAGAGATAACTTCCTCAAATATTACAAATAGCTATGAGATTAGGCGCACCCCTTTTTAACGTATTGACAGCCCACCGCTCCATATACTCTTCATTCAAATTGTTAATAGATTTTGATATCTTTTGTAATTATTTTTCATTTAAAAAAATGCAATGATTGAAATAAGCATTTTATATCAATCACTTTCATTTTGATATCGGTCAATTCATGGTACGAACACTTAAATTTAAATAAAATTGATTTTTCTGGTTTATTTATCGAGTAAAAATTGTATGTCCAGAATGCCTTTTTGCTTAATTGTATAAAAATGTTGGAAGAATACAACTAATCGGTTATTTTATTTCCTTAAAAATATTTGACATTTTACAATCAGTTGATATGTCGGATTTCAAATAAATTATAGGGTATTAAAACACAAAGCTCTTGAACAATTTGATGATTCATTAAAAATACGTACAATTCGTAAATCAAATGATAAATTAAAAATAAATAATATCACGCTATGATCGCAAATGGAGCTTTTACAGCTTAGCGTAAAGATATCGGATAATTAAAGTTCATAGGAGAAACAAGCAACATAATTTTCATTTATTAACTGAATTGATCTTAACATATTTTTAATCATGTCTAATCTTATTGCAGAGCATATGGATACGGATATATTTTCTTACGTAAACTGCGAAAGATCTGAAAGTAGAGATATAAGAATTGAACTAGGAGAGAACCAAGGGTTAGCTTATCGTCCTCACTACACCCAGTTTTTAGGATTGGATGAATGGGAGGAAATTTCAGACATCACAAAGATCCACGCTCTTAGACAGAAACCGATAAATCAGTCTATGAAACTGTCCAATTGAGATTTGAACCCGAGAACACGGTAACCAAAGCCAACGTCGTTGACTACAGCACTGCAGACCCAGCTGATCGTTATTTAAATATATATATAATTGTGTTTCAGCATTTCATATTCTTTTAATATTTTAAATATTTAACTCTGCTTTAACATCTATCTGCACGTTGTTGGCCAATATTAGTAATACCAGCAACGAACAATTGTTTCATGACCAAGAATAATAATATTAACTAATAATTCTTATCAATCATTTATATAAATTTCAATTAATAATAAATAATCTCATCACAAAATGAAATTCCAACGCTACATAAGAAATACTTTTCTTACGAATTTATTTTCCTCCAAGGCAAATGCAAAGACAAGTCTATAAAATCAATCTATTCTCAGAGTACACACTTCAAATGAATGAATAAAAGAGATTTAAGTTCACACGCATCTTGACCACTTGATTAAAAACATTGTGTTAAATGAAAAAAATAGTAATTAAAAGATTGATTGATGATTGGAGTGATAAGATAAACATTACTCACTGATAAAAATGCTCCAATCTTCCACACAAATTAAATAAACTCGCCATAGATACTAATAGACAATCAGCTTATTCTACAAAAACAATTTCATCTTATACTTTTCTAAAACAAATAGCTGAAATATAATTAGTCAGTAGCAATAAATCTAAAAAGGGTCGTTAAAGAGGTGTGTTATTCTTGATTCATATTTACTTTTTCGATGTTTAATTTACATATCTAAATAAGGTGATTTAATCAGTGTTTCCGATACACCTCTTTGTGAGTGCTATAAAATAAATTCAACAAAAATATTAGAAAACTCAATTAGGCTACCTAGTTCTTTTAATTAAAAATACGGTAGAATTAAATAATTAGTTAGCATTCGAATCGTTTCATATGCTACTATCGTTTTTTATTTATTCTGATGATTCAGTATTGGCTCACGATAACTTGTTAAATATTCTGAATTTTACTCATGCTCAATTTTGTATATGAAGACTTTTCATATGAATGGAGCGATTTGGTAAATAGTAGTATTTATATGTCAAAGATAAAGAGTGTATTTGAATGAAGTATTTCAACCTCTCTTTTCAAATAGAGTTGATGTTTTAGAAAGATGTTGGAAAAGCACAAAGACAAATAAGTAGGTTATTTTCTCATTTCACGAAAACCATTAATCATTTTCCGTCGGGTTTAATAGAATTTCTTGTTTCTCTATTTTTTTTTAAATATATTCAGTACAATTCTGCTTTAGATATCAGCCAGAAAAAGTGCGAGAAAACGAACTCTTTGGTAAATTTAAAAAATAATTATAGATCCTTAAGTTTTAAAAAATAAAACACAATTCATTTGTACTACTTTCACATATATAAAGCCTTCTTCTTCCTTTTTTTCCTATCTTATTTCTACGTAAAAATTAGGAGATTAGGGATATTGGTCAATCTTTATTTTTTTTTTAAATAAAACACAATTCATTTGTACTACTTCCACATTGTTATAATGATCAGGACCGGTTTCGCTCGTGGCGAAACCGGTCCTGATCATTATAAATATGTGGAAGTAGTACAAATGAATTGTGTTTTATTTTTTAAAATATAATGTCTTTCCACCAAGAATTGACAGTTAATACCTTAAAAGATCCTTATATTCAACAAATTGCGAATTCCGTAACAATCAATTACTTTAAAAAACTTTGTTCTATGATTTTGTTTCAGACATCAAATCTCAATAATCTTCGATAAACTCTTATCTGGTCACGGCGTAAAGAAAATAAAAGCTTGAAAACCAGGTGTCAACTCTTTGCTAGGCAGGCTTGAAAACTTTATCATTTCCATTTAAATAAAATTGTAATAGTGTAAAAAAATACTCTGAGAGTGCAATTATGAAAAGATTTTTTACTTTGACGTTTCATATTTTTTAGGCAACGGAAAATGATTGACGATTTTTGCGAAATGAGAAAAAATCTACTAATTTCTCTTAATTGAACGCAATCTTTCTGCATCGTTTTTTCGTATTCGATGAGTAGCGGTCAAGGGATCGACAATTTTACAGATATTGTATACGATAACCGCTGATACTGATACGCGACCATTCGGAAATGGTTATCGAAAATAATACTATTATGATATTGTTGACTACACATGTTACTACCTACGTAAAATAGTTAGTTAATATTAAATCCAAATATTGTTTTGTACAAATGATGATTGATTTCATATCACTAGATTAGTATTTGGGTTCATTTGATAACAAATTATTATACTATCAAACTATTGACTGAAATATAAATATTTTTTGATGTTGCCACGCAGACAAGCTCAAATCATTGAACTTTGAAATAAATTAGTGATTGTAAACTCATTAAATTTAATGTGTTATCAAAGTTATTTTTTTTATCAACAGGAACTTTATAAAGTAATAGATAGTTAACAAATAAAATCAATTGAATTACAAAAAGCTCTCACACTATAGTTACTTAAATTGTATATCTAACGCGTCGGAAAACTTGCAACTTCTATCAAATAATCGAGACCGCTTCTTTTTTGCTATGGAAATCATAAAGCGTCAGTGTAATGTTATTTCGAAAAAAAGTGTGATTGTTCAATTCAATACAGTTTTCAATAATTTCCAGCTATTTTTTTGTGGAGTTATTTATTATACGTATACAAGAGTATTCAATTTATCATGAAAGTGCCAATTAGGTAAATTTTTCAGCAATTGGTCAAGTGGTAAAATCAAGATTTGAATTATTCTTTCCACGTTTGAGGGCGATTTTAAAGCAGGCCTTGGGAAGAAGATTCCGTACACTGCTTCAAGAGAAATGATTGCTGACTTTTTCGTCCAATTTAATGGGCTATATTTATGTTCAGTTCATACTTTTTTATGCTTTTGAAATGGAGGATTTTTATATACTGTTATTCTCAACTGTAAAATTGTTTTTCTTATGTTGTAAGTACTTCCAACATTATATAATATTTTTCAAATGAATAGCGTATGGTGACAGCTTTTCTGCTATGTATTGTTCATATTTTTTACAATAAATAAAATAAAATATGCATTTTTTTAAAATTTTGGTTTGTAATTTTCTTACTTAAAGTGTGCGTTACAGAAGAGCACAATTTAAAAAGGTTAAACTTAAAAAAACCCTTTTCGTCAAAATTTTCTCATGGATTTGTTATGTTGCAAAGTTAAACAATATTTATTTATAACATTTGCGCCTTTATTAATAGCGTATATATATATTTATTGTTTACAAGTAAACATTTGTTATTTAATGTATTAAATTTTCCAAGGGTATTGAAAAATATTGATTTTGCTCCTCTTTTGTGAAACGATGCAGGTCTTGTCTGGACTTCCTGCGGCCTGCAATCGGACGGTCTTTTTCAAAAGAAGGACATGCTGTGAATATTAAAAATCGGTATGAAAAAAGCAGATAAAAATATTGATAAGCCCAAATAATCAGAGTTTTGCAAATACGATTACGTTTACATGGAGTCGTCGTTGTTATGTTATTTACAACATTCTTATGAAAATATTGTTACGAAATATAACAAAAATTAAACGGTTTGTTTTATATTAATAACGATAGAGAATGTAACGAATCCATTATTTTACTAAAAAGGTGAAAGCTGAAATTTAATCTTTATAAGTTTCAAAGAATCTAAACAGCGTGGGGTGGTTTTTAGCATCCAGCAACTTCTTCCTTCACTTATTCCTGTCCAACATATTAGTTGTTTAATCTGGTGCTTCTAGAATACGACAATCATCAACAATTCTGTGTATGAAGTTAATTCCAAGATTGGATTGCTTAAATAAATTACGTTTTTTCCTATTCAATAAGCTATATTCACTTTATTTCAACCATAGAAAGCTTTATAAAATACGTTACCAATATTATACGTCATTCTTACTCACGTCATAAAGTTATCAATAAAATTGACTATCATTTGTGTCTAAAAAATGAATTATTGAATTAGTTACGCTATGAAATCGATTATAGATTTCAAATTGGTGATCGGTCATGCAATATTGTTTTTTTCTTAATGTAATACGAAATTCGCAGTGCAGTCACTATTTTGCAAAATAAAATACTCTATCCCCACATACAAAAGAAGATCCGAAACGTCAAGTCATACAACTCGACGAGCGGGTAAGACAAAAAACTGTCGGATAGATTGATGAATACATTGGCAAATCATACGGTGGTCCGATTCGATCAGATGGACACTTCAAAGGATACACTCTGGTCCTCTGACATCCTTACCTACCTCCAATCACGCACTGGACATCTTTGAAGACGGATATTTGCATGCTACCGGATTTCTGTTTGTTCGCGGAGCTTTTACACAGAGCGGATATGCCTTTCTACGGGACAGCTGATTTTGACCGGGCATTTCTTTTTTTATATTTTTTGCCAACTGTTTTCATTCAAGCTTTTTTGGGTAAGCTCGGCTATACAATTTCTTAGAGAACATTGCGATATATTTTATCTAAACTTAGTCTTATATCTAAAGATGCTTCTTAAAGAAGCGAAACGCGTTACATATAGTAACACAGCAAGTGAAATTATTTAAGTAATCAATTTTATTATTACATTATAAAAAATTTTGTTTATTTGATACAGCAGCCTAACAAAAAAGATCTAATTTTGTGTGTAGAGGATAATCGCATTTTTACAACATAATATATCATGGATAATTGAAACGATTTCACAGGGTCTAACAGACACCCTTCCCATTTGCGGTACGCCGCCATTTGAAGCCCAACCCCCGCTTCTGGCCATCACGTTATTGTATTGTGAGCCACAATAATTTGGCATTGATAAATATCCTACTATTTATCAAAATCGATCGACAGATAATGTGCATACATATACAGAAATGCATAATATAAGTTCGTTTACTTTGCGTGACCTAACCTTTTCACTTTTGATTATCAACCTGCTGTTTCTAAAGTAGATGTCTACTAGAGTTATATTTTTTTCTGTATTTGAATTATATGTATTACGATCAATGTTTTACATTAAAATGATGAAAACAGATATTGAAAATGTTATAATAAAAATACTTTATAGAATATTTGTAAGAATGAGTAAAAAATACAGTGGCTGTATGAATAATACTTATCTTAAATCTTTAGTCATTTCTAATATGTTAATTATCAATTCTTGGTGGAAAAGCCATATATTTTAAAAATAAACACAATTTTTTCATACTATTTAGAATCAAATCTTAATTTTTTTTTTTAATAAAACACAATTCATTTGTACTACTTGCACATATGTATAATGATCAGGACCAAGCGAAACCAGTCCTGATCATTATACATATGTGGTAGTAGTACAGATGAATTCTATTTTATTCTTTGAAATATAATGTTTTTCCACCAAGAATTGACAGTTAACATCTTAAAAGCAAATATTAACTGTTGATTAAAATACGAAATAATCTAAAATGCATTAGGAGGGATTGAGGGGGTATTTGTGTGTATTACACAAAATCCAGTTCACGAGATATGTCTGGGTATTTTAAAAAACAATAATTCAATAATCGCTTGCAGTATAAGCCTAAGAACTGAGACCTTCATTTTTTCAAGAAATAATATCTTTGTAATGGCATCGAATGAAACTGAAGAAAAATATTTTATTATGCGAATTTTATCATAATTTGTATTAATTGCCAATTTCTTCAATGATAGAATAAGTCTGGTGTTGCTAATTAAGTAAACAAAGCAAGTGTATGAATATAAAAATATTTTTATTTGAAATTCTAATGAGTTTTTTTTGAATTTCGTTTCAACTATTTTGTGTAATTGTCAATTAATAGTCACTCACTAATATCAGTATCAAAATTAATCTTCAACAAAAGATCAGGAATTTAAAAGTGAATGCATTTTATAATACACATCTTTGAAAAGCGTAGAAATGAAAGTTATGTATTAGTGAAAATTTATATGGTAAAAAAGGAAACTTGTATTGCTCAAAAACTAAGCTCACGAAATTCTAATCTCTTGTTATTTTCTTTGCAAGCGTATTATTTGGACCTTAAGCTATTCAGTTAGAGGTCTCATCAGATGCTTCAAATACCTGACATTATGTTCAAAGTTAAATTTGGTAAACCTCTGTATTAGAGGTAAAAGCTCACTTTACTTGTTGCATTGGTGCAACGAGTCTTTACATATTTCAAAAATCATAAAGGTGAGCTTTGATCGTAGATAATGATCTAAATTGAGTTTTCTTAACCTTCCTGTTTTCATACTAAGAAAATTCACATTTCGTTACCGTTTGAGTTTTGTCATATAAACGTATTTATAAAGCAAAAATACAATTTCAAAAAATGAAATATGGTTTTATGTGGTATTAAGTAATTATTTCACGTCATATTTTGTGTAAAAAACTTGAAATACATGTCAAACTATGCGAAATCATTGAAAGACGCAAGAATCGAAATTATGCATGGCCTAACAAACTTTAGATGTGTTTCGGTGCAGTTTGAAACAAAACGGTCGCATACGGTACGTCAGGCATCTCGGATGTTGACTATACTATACTATCCTATAATTTTGTATTTTTCGATGGTAAAATTGACGAGGTCTTCAAATTATGATTAATTATACAAATAAAACGTAAAGTCTAATGTATTTTTAATTATATGTAGAACTGTTATAGTAACAAATAGCAAAATTTTCAATTCTTCGTATGACCTATTTTACAGATAATTTAAAGGCTTAAATACCGAAGTACCTCATTGTTACACCATGAGTAAGGATAGGTTAAAGCTTTTTAATAGTTTGGGAACTAGCCCCAAATACACAACCACTAATTAAATGGTAACACCTTATTTTTTAGACTATATCAATATCTGACGCATAGTATCTATTCTCGAAGCTCTGTACACAAATTAGCTATCATAAATCAGTATGCAAGCGTATAAAGTCTTTGCAAAAGATCTAAATAATACATCACGACAGAATAATCAATAATAATTTATAAACAAATGTTTTTTAAACACGTTAAAAGTAACACATTGCTACACCATGAGTAAGCAAGGGTTAAAAAAATGGATTGTAGTAATTCAGTTCACATACTTAATGTTCATGTAAATTAAAAAATTAAAAAATTAAAATTTTTAACTGTTCTCTAATTTTGAATCATACATAGTTCAAAGCTATACGGAAAATAGGTATTTCAAAATCATTTTACTGGAATTTAAGAAAGAACACATTTCAATAGTGTGCTTTTTAGTTATCATCGTGGCCAATTGTCTTATAGCGTACAATTATTTTTGTTACACAGCGCTTTTTTCTCTTCAAAAGACGTTCTTGGTCACTGATGAATATATTATGATAGATAAAAAAGAAAAATATTTTCAAAATCAAAATAAACCTTACAAAAAACTAGGTTTTTTATTTTTTTTTGAAATGCTGGGTTGAGTAAATTTTTATTTAAATAACTTTGAAATTTATTCAGCTAACTCTGAATTCTGATTTTTTTTTGCTGTAAATATGTCACATACATTCACTTAGATTGCATTTACAGCGCTTTAAACCAAAGTTTCGAACAGTTTCAAAAAATGATTTTTCAATCCATTTACTGATTTCTGTACGAATACATGAATATTTGTGTTGTCTTAAATTCCCTCCCACCCATTCGATTCTAAAAACAGGGCATAGCAAGAGCGATAAAGTAACCACTAGTTCTCTCGTAGCCGTATCCTTTTATCCCTAATTTATTCAAAAGAGAGAAGTTGAGCAATTGAGTAACAAGCTGTTCTCGTAGAAAAACTTCTGTTGAGATACCTTCATTAGGAGGCCATGTTGGGAGTGGAAATGGTAAACAAAAATGTCACATAAATGGATCCACGTAGAATGGATGCAACGCTTTAAAACAAAGTTTCCAGTAGTTCATAAAATGATTTTTCAACCGATTTATAAATTTCTGTTCGAAGCGATGAATGTTTGTGATGTCTAAAATCCTTCCCTCCCACCAGATTCTTAAAGCAGAGCAGAGCGAGACAATAAGTTAACCACTAGTTCTGTCCGTGTTCTATCATTTTAACCGTACTCGCTTCGATAAAAAGAAGTCGAGCAACACAGTAATAAACAGTTCTCGTAGAAAAGCTTCCTTTGAGATACGTCCATTAGGTAGCTCCACATTGGGAGCGGGCATGGTTAAAAAGGTTGCTTAAACCAATTTGTAATATAGTGACTAATAATGGCTGTTATAAATTTAGATTTTCTAAATCTCTATATGTTTTCTAGTAAAACATATTTTCTAATATTGTAACTTTTAAGAGCTCAGTCAGTATAAATTCAACTTTTTTATCTAATATACATGTGTTAATATTCCACATGCAATGATGAGTTCTATTATTTTATTGGCAGCAATTTTTCATGCTGCATCTAAATAATGCAATACCGCCTGCGGGAAAATATTCCAAGCTAAGTATACATTTTCTAAGTTTTTGACCTCTCATTAAGTTAGTGCGTTAAAAGGTGTGGGAAATTTTTTTTCAAAACTCCCACTTTAAGAAAGAACTACAGATAATTGATGAAATATTCTTGAATTATTATCGATGTATGAAATTTCGGCTTCGTGGTGTAGTTGGTAACTTCGTTGGCTACGGTTACGGATATCTCGATTCAATTCCCGGTGCGGACAGTTTCATAAATTGATCGTTCAATTGATTTCTGTTGGTAGCCTTGAATGTTTCTGATCTGTCTAAAACACCCTCTCACCCATCCGATCCTCAAAACAACGGGCCGTAACGATAGCGATTAGCTAACCACTAGTCCTGTCCTAGCCCTATCCTGCTATCTCTAATCTCTTCAAAAAGAGAGAGGTTGAGCAACTGAGTAACAACTAGTTCTCAAATAAAACTTCTGTTGAGATACATGTGATATGTGATTATAATAAAACGCCTACAGATATGTAAGATTCTGGAGAACACAGTTTTGATAATATTGGCAAGTATTACAATTATTTATATCCAAAATAAATTACTTTTAAGGCGTCAACTAACTGTCAATTCTTGGTGGAGAGGCATTATATTTCAAAAACATTTTTTTTTTTACTACATCAAATGTTTATCATGATCAGGACCGGTTTCGCTCCGTACAAAAAAAATGTAAACCAATTTTCACTCATGTCAAATTAATTGGAACAATCAATTTAACTGAATTGAAAATTGTTTTATATTTCTCAATAATACAGTAATTTGTCCATCGAAAGTGTAAAAACCGAAAAAAAAGAAAATTATATAAATTTAATATTGACCAAAATTCGAAACAAAAAAATTACTTGATTCAGTTATAATAAATAAAGATTGCTTTTAAGGTGTTAACTTTCAATTCTTGGCGGAAAGACATTATATTTTAAAAAATAAAACACAATTTATTTGTACTACTTCCACATATTTATAATGATCAGGACAGGTTTCACGCATCACGAGCATTAACAACTGATCAGTGCTCGTGATGAGTGAAACCAGTCCTGATCAGTATAAATATGTGAAATTAGTACAAATGAATTGTGTTTTATTTAAAAAAAAAAAAAAAAAGATTGACCAATATCCCTAATGTCCTAAATTTTTCGTAGAAATAAGATAGGAAAAAAAGGAAGAAGAAGGCTTAATACGTAGTGCTGATAATGATCGCCAACTTAAGAAAGGAAATATTGAAATTCTAGAAATCAAGATAAGAATTCATAATCTTTGATTCATGGTAACAATTACGTAATTTGTATTCAAATACGCTGAATGTAATATACTTTTGGGATAGCAATTTTTGTTCTTAGAAAATATTTAAGATAATGACCTGCCCATAATAGCTATTATTATCTTATATTGGCAGTGTTAATAATAAGCATTTTACTAACATTAGTTTTAGTATTATATGAGAAATAATGTTCATTTACATGTACTGCTTATTTATAATTTGACGTATATTACCTCTAATGATACAAAAATAAATTGCGAGCGTATAGCTTATTTTTATTATTTTTAGAATACCTATTTTGTAACTTAGAGGCTGGAGCTTGCATTCGAGCTTTCGAATTATACGAGCTGTGAAAATAAAATCGAACACGCAACATCAACCCAGTCGTAATCGCTATCGACAAATTTACTCAAATGTACCTGAGCTTTTTACACGACTTCTACAAACTCAAAAATGTCTACACGTACAGTTAGCCAATAATTGAATCGTTACATTTCCGCCCGTGTTTGCTTTTAATAAATAAATACTTCAATCTGTCTAAAGAATTATTTGTTACAGTTGAAATTAAACTATTAATGCATTTTTTTAAATATTTTTTAATAACAAAAATCAGACGTTAATATGGTGTTGGTGTCAATATCTTTCATATTTAAACTGTTTAATGATGTTAAAAAAGCAATATTTGAAATTGATTATGTATTGTGTTGAATTGTTTATCGTTTGAAGGTTTTCCGAAAAGTAAATTAAATCTGATGAGTTATAAAAACGCCTCCTATGATTGCAAACTGCAAGAGTTACCTTGCTGATTATTATAATATTTATTGTTGTATGAATTATTCGAAATGATACATTTGTGGGGAAACGAATAAATACGAGGGACAGCACGGAAGAGCTGCCAAAACTGAACAAAACCAGAGACAACGAACAAAACGCAATCGAACGTCACAGAAGCCAGACTACCTCACACACCGATACAGGCGACAACAATTTTTCACGAGTCGTCGACCGCAAAGGTAAGCAGCAGATCTATTCCAAAATGTTAAAATATCTCTAATTACACAAATCGAATAAAGTTTTCCAAAACATTTTTATTGAAAATTAAGATACAACATCAAATAATAATACACTCGTTTTAATTCCGTTAAAAATAAAATCTGCAAAATCGGCTGATGTTTTTATCAAAAATAATAAAATTATTTTAATCTATATTTACATACATATGCTTTGTGCGTCTATTAGTAGAGATTAAATTTATCTATTGTGATATACTAAGTATTAAAGAAATAATTTAAGACGTCGACTAAGGTGCTTGATGGGATTTCAATATCAAATTTGAATTATTGAGATTTTGTATACTTCCATGTATTTTGTCACTAACGACCCGGGTGCGCTCGAATACCTGAAGGTGCCGAAAGGCAAAACCCGGGTCGTTAGTGACAAAATACATTTAAGTGTACAAAATCTCAATAATTCAAAAAATTAAACAAATACTTTGATATATAGCGTAAACGATCCGATGTGTTTCTATTCGGTTTGCTGTATTGACGGTAACAAATTCGGCAGTCTCTTATATTAAAATTATAGCAATTTTGACACCTTCGAGGTGCTAACATCCATGCCTCAAACAAGCTATCTTCAAAATGATCAATGGAGCCATTTTTTTCTTCTAAAACCGAATTATACCCCATACTTGATAATTTAAATGATATGTAATATTCTGTGCCATAAAAAATGAATATTAATTGTACGTCCTTATTCTAATAAATAATAATCGAGGTGATATGCATACCTGTGTCCATCCCCTCTGAAAAAAAAACAATATATAAAAAATTACTCATTCTAGGTATTGAATTATAAAAAATAAATGACCCCTGCCATTCAATCTAGAGATTTTTTTATTGTCACAAAATACAGCAATATTCATCGATTTATTTTGTTGAAAAAGTTAGACAACAATTGTGGTAAATTCTACCTTTTTTGTCAAGCAATTTACTATTTTCCAACTTTCCACGATCACACAGAAGAAATTAAGTTGTAAGGGATACTTGAATACAGCATTCTCCGTCCTTCCATTGCTTAAAAATGTTATATATTACAGAAGTTCTTTATATGATGTCTTAGAAAAGGCCAAATACTGAATCTGTACTAAGGTTAGGACATAATTTTGATGTAATACTTGTAATCTTAAAGCACCGATTATTGAAGCTGCTAAAGGTCTCACAGCGCCGATCTGACGGCGCTTACTTATCTAGCGCACCAGATAGAGGTCTGCACAGGCCGAAATTTAATAAAATTACCTGACCCGAGCCCGCCCCAGTCCGAGTCTGAGTCTCAATATCACACTTGTTACCCAAATTCGACCCGAGGCCCAGATCTCAGTTCTCAGCCCGAAAAAAGCCCGTTTGATTTAAATATAGTAATTCATTTATACTTTTCAAACAATATACGTTATTGTTTCCATAATTCCAATGATATTCATAGCACCTGTGAAATAAATTATTTATGTTATGAATACTATTGTCTTATGGATGACTTATGACCCGAACATAGTATGACATTATTGGTCTTGTTCCGCATATTTATATATTGTCACTAAATAAAAAAAATACATATTGAGTTAGTTATACCAAAATTGAAGACATCGACTGAGGGTGCTTGATGGAACTTCAATATCAAATTTCAATTATTGAGATTTTGTACACTTCCATGTATTTTGTCACTAACGATCCGGGTTTCGCCTTTCGGCAACTTCAGACATTCGAGCGCACGAATGGACTCGAATCGACAGTCAATACGAGTGCATTTTCCCGTTAGTGTCTTCTTCCAGAACAACGAGAATATATTCTCGGCTTCAAACAAACAACTTACTTATTTCTATGATTTTTCATTTAAGCCTTTCCTGTTATATTATCTACTAACAATATAAGATTTATTAACGTATTTTTAAAAGCGTGAAACATATTTAATGTCTATTGATTGAGGTCCGTCGCTTACATTATTCAACAAAATTAAATATTTTTAACCACATTTCCGATGCCGTTGTGCAAAATTTAACAACCATAATTTTATATTGGGTGATAAACACCTAACGAACGCTTAACAGCGTTAAAACAATGTCTTCATTCTCCCATTTTTGCCATAATGCATACAAGACGAGCATACCAGCAAATGAGGTAGAAATATATTGGTGTTGCAATTTCCTGAATTCGAAACATAATGAGAACGTAAAAATATTATGGCGGTCGTGTCTGAGAAATAATAAACAAATAATTGTCGAGAGTAAAAGAGTCTCGATCCGGTTCATAATATCATAAATATATTAATTGCTTAAAAGTTTCAAATAGCAAAACCATTGTTCGGTTTGCGCTATATAATATTTTAAATGTATCCAACTTTCCAAAGTTCTTAAGTTAATTACCTTCGGTAAAATATTTTCGAAATCATATTCTTAAGTATGTTATTAATATTCAATAAGTTTACTAATTTTTGAATCTTGCCCTTTTTCTTGCTAATACCTTATTAATATATGTACTTACGACATTCAGCAGTAAGGTTGTACTGTGTTTATCAATGAGAAACAAGAGAAAATGAGTGTAAAAAAAAACTTATTTTGAGATCAACAATATTTAACATTCTATTAGTCCTTAGTTTTTATTTATTTTTGGTTACAAATTTATCACTAAGCACCATTCAACGTATTTGTGTAGAAATAAATAGTGGTGATGGAAAGGTTCATTCGCCCAATAAAACAAGAAATAGATTGAAAAAAATACATTAGATTCTTTTGATCTGTGTGCCATACTACAGAAGTGGGGTTTTTTTATGAGACGAAGAAAGAAATCCCGGTACACTCAATATCACTTTACTGACTTTAAAAACCGATATGGATTATCAAGGGGGAAGAGAGCATTTAAGAAAAATCTGAAATACGATAGGCTTTGAGTTTAAAAAATTAACCTTAAAGAAGACTTATTTAATGGAAGGATATGATATCATAGCATGGCGAAATAGATTTCTTATCTTAATGAAAAATAACAGAGATTATGAAAAACGTCCTGTTATATATTTTGATGAAACATTCATTCATCCTTCATATGTTAGGAAAAAATACTGACAAGACGGAAAATAAGTCAAAGGCGTAATGACTTCTGATTCCATAGGCCAAAGATTTATTAATGTTCATGCTGGCGGAGAAAGCAGGTTCGTTCAAAATGGCTTTCTAATTTTCAAATCGAAAAGTAAATCATCCCCTGATTTACTTTTTGATTTGATGATATAAATGCGGTTAATTTTAAGAAAAATGGATGTAGCCACATCTGATACCGGATTTACCGAGGAACTCCATAGTTGTTATGGACAATCCACCATATCACAACGAGCAAACATATGATTCAAAATTAAAAATACATTGTAGTTTACGTCTTATTTATTTAATTGATCATAATTTAAAAACCTCGTCAATTTTACAATCAAAAAATAAAAAAAATATAGTGTAGTATAGTAACAATTAGTTTAGTATAGTTACAATCCGAGATGCATGACAGTATGCAACCGTTTTGTTTCGAACGGCAGCAATACACGTCTTGAGCTTGTTACACTACATGAAATCATATTTCATTCGCGTTTCCTCGTTTATACGATTTTTTTAGCATGAAAACGGGAAGGTTAATCATCTTATAAATAATAATTCATTGTGACATGGATAATCAAATTATTTAAACGTAAATATTTTATGTAAAAATAAAACCAAATTTACACTGTTGAAAGTCAAAAATTATGTATTCGTATCGTGTGTATTAATTTGATATAAAAATATATAAATTCAATCCTCATCGTTACTTAGCGCAAGGTAGCAATTTGAATACCAAATTACTTCTGTGCAAAAGAAATAAACAGTGAAACAGACATGATATGTTTTACCCACTGTGATTTATCTCGATTGATCAAACACATTTTTGGCAACACTTTACGCCGTTGTTAATTCACTTACAAATCTCATGATATTCACTTATGGTAGTGATATGAAACATTTTGTTAACGGCTTACTTTAATTCACATGAATGAATGAAGTCAGAAACTTATAAAATATAAAATAATGATTACAGTGTGTTCAAAATTATAATAATAAGGCATAAGGGGTCCGTAGTGCAGTGGTAAACGTCGTTGCCTTCGGTTACGGATGTCTGGAGCTCAAATCCGGGTACAGACAGTTTTATTTATGTCTAGAATCCCCTTTCCACCCCTCCAATACTAAAAACGAGGCTTAGCGATTAGCTTGTCGCTAGTCTTATCCTAGCCTTATCCTTCTATCCCTACTTTCTTCCAAAAAGAGATTTTGAACAACTGAAATAAACAATACAGTTCATAGTAAATTACGAGTCTATGCCAAAAAACAAGCCATCGTAAAGATGATTTGTAGCTTTTTGATCGCATAAAGTACATTGTTTTGTAGGGAAACTGATAAAATCAGTTTTAAGATTAGTTTTCTTGATTGAATTTTACTTTTTTGCTTAAAATGCATGAGAGTTTCTGATGTTTTACCAACGCAGATTCTTAAAAGGGGGTATAGAGTTTCGGATACCAATTCATGTACCCTAATTCTTACAGAAGAGAGTACTAGAGTGCCTTACTTACTTAGTCAGTTTTCATTCAATTCATTTTGTTAATTTGCATAAATAGAAATCCACATGCTTAATATTATGAGACAACATGAACGCGATCATATCCAGTTTGATAAAAATTTAAAAGAATATGTCTTACTTATTGACGGTTGATATTATGGTACGAAATGAAAAGATATTTTCATAAATTATTCATGTATGTTAAAATTATATATGTATTTTTTACACTTTAAGCTTGGTTGTCAATCCCTGAATTACGACATTAAGAGAAGTAAGGCAATCGTTTCTCAGAGAGAAAGACTTGAGATATTTCTTTGGAGTAATATTTCATAAATTAATAGCAGGTTTGCAAGACGGGAGGATGTGATCGATGGGGCAAAAAGGCAAGAAAAAGTAATCACCGAGAGGATGGATAATTATTTTAGTGCTCCCGTTGCATTTCTCGAAAGAGCCGCAATTTTTAGCACAGAAGATGCTTTTTGCTCGTTTTCTCTCGGAACAGATCGATCAACGTGATTTCTGTTTTACTTACATCTGAAATGTAACTATACTTAAAGTAAAATGGTGAGTATGTTTTTTTGTATTGTTTTTTATTCAATAATGTGTTTTTATTATTATTAGTTTCAATTGACCCATTATGTTTGATAACTTTGTACATAGTACACAGAACGTGTCAGTGTATCAGTATGTATGGATCCCGTGATCCTAGATCCTAAGGTCAGTGCAATGCTGTACACTGTCAACTCTACACACTCAATAAACATTTTTTTTATTATATTAATAAAATAAACGAAACAATTTAAAATGACGATTAACACATTTTAAAAGTTCGTAAATTTACCGTTGTCTCAATTAACAAAAAACAGAGATGAATAGTCAGCTTAACTTATTAAAAATTGAAGTCATGCATAAACGTTATTGAATTGCAAAGTTGAGTTGATCTGTATTATTTATTTTAACTGTTAGGTGGTAATCTATAAAAGACGCGGCTTAACCTTTTGATAATGAATGAGGAAGTCGTCTTTTTTACGTTTTTTATCATTGAAAAAATTGTAATAACGACGAAAACAGTATATATTCGGCTTCACAACAAATTAAATTCAATTGCGTCAAACATTTTTTTAAAATTTGAATAAACTTAAAAAAAATTTAAAATTGTACTTACTTTTAATTCTAGTTATTGTTAGGTTCAGAAAATTGATGCTATTGTCTATTTCCACTTCTAATGTGAATTTTATTTTGTTATGAATAGAGTTAGCCTTATGCAGAAATTTATTTAGCTGTCTCTCAGTTTAATGTGGCATTTAAAGTAAGTAATAATCTTGGTACGCAACTTAAAAATAGCAAAGATTAAATTAATAAACTAGACAGAAGCGGAATTTACAAACTTAACTGCGGCCTGAGTGATTCGATCTATATAGGACAGACAGGAAGGAGCATTGCAACTAGATTTAAGGAACATGTAAGATCATTTAAAAATAATAAAACAGATTCTCAATTTGCTAACCACCTCCTGGAAGAAGCCCACAACGTAACCGCTAAATCAGCTCCGATATGCTTACATTTATATGAAAAAAGCTTTAGACTTAATCTTTTGGAACAACTCGAAATTAATAGATACAATCATGACAATAATCTCCTTAATGACAGAACAAATATTAATCCATCACCCTTACTGAAACCATTACAAAAAGCCCATGTAATTATGCATAATCAGTAAAATTTCAATACACTTATTTTAACTACTAATTAATAAAACCACGTAAGCTCCTTTTCTAAAAACACAATTATTACCTTAAATGATTTAATTTTAATATAAACATTATGATGTTTGAATACGTGAAAAGACATGATATTGTTTATCTAAAATAAGTTTAAGTATAGTTCTGACGATGGCGTAAAGCCGAAATAGCTATCAACTACTTGACAAAAAATTTGTAGAACTAAATACTTTGTTATTTTATCCTATTACAATTTTTAATAATTTTGAATAATTAATTATAGTGGAGAAAGCTTTGAATGCTCATCGATGAAAGTTTTAGTGAGAAAGATGATATTAATTGAGCTTAAATATGGTTTTGTTTTTGGTATAAAAAATCTGTATTCATATTCAAGGATTTGAACATCAGAAATGGTCAATTTATTGCTGCGTTATTGCTACCCTCGTTAATACGCTTAAGTACAATATTGCTTTGCGGACTTTCTTGAATTACTCTCACTTTGTTTTATAGTTTTAACTGTTTTTGTAATTATCTCAGCTGATTATGTTCATTAAGGTGGGTGGTCAAGACGTTTATTATTTTGACACACGGTTGTGTTTCATTAAAAATACCATGCTGCTTGAAATATTGCGTAACACCACATCTTTGTAACAAATGTAAGAAACATTTAAAATTAATCAGCGTATGGTATTAAACAATATGTTTATACTACAAAATCATATAAGTATGTTAAACTTTTTGATTAAATAAATAATTAACTATACTTGGGTCCTTTCCATTCGCGAATAAACTCAAAGAATTGATGACTTCTCGATGGAATTATATAGTTAATGGGGTGATGGGAAATATTTTACGCTTTAGTAAATAGCGTAAGCTTCTGTTGTCTAATGGTAAGAGCTATATTCTAGCGATCACATGATTCTAGACTCAAAACTCGACAGGGTTAATACCATTTATTTTTCAATCCAATAATTTGATATCTTGAGCATAGGTGTTTGAGATGTTTTTTTTCTTTAGTTGGTTTCAAGTGATTTTAAAAATTGATATTTCTTAGATCGCTGATCTTAGATTACTTTAAATAATTTTATTTTTGAATGACTGATTTATTTAATTGCAATACTATTTTCTCTCGAATCATTATTTGTATATGGCAAAAGTGCATCCCCCCCCCCCCCCAAATATGACTAATAAAGAAATTCAGTTACTATTACAGTGGCCGAAGCGTTGCTCTTCCGTTAAGAAAAATAGCGATTACTCTATTTGTGATCGGATATAACAACATTTTAACATTTTTGACCACCACAATAACTCATTTACTAACTATTACAATAATTAATATAAACATTAAAAATTACGTTTATTTAAAACTTACTTATCGATTATTTAAATAACTTTACAAATAATTTCAACAAAATTATTTTATATATTTTACACTTTCAATGGTTGTATTTGACGATCCTTTTAAGGTCCGTTTAAGGTCGTATAGTTGAAATATAAAACCATAATTATTTATTATAATAGTATGGATAAAACAAATTTAATACACATTCTTTTTAATATAAAAAAATATAATGAAAGCTTTAGTACGATACAAAATTAATTACCATTGTCTCGATTTCAATAAAGCCTTATTAATTTTTTTATTAATTTACCAACACGCGCGGGTGAAACGTGGGCTACACGTGTCTGCTAACCAAAATATCCCCTCGAGATATCTCAAAATTACACACTTTAAACGGAACACATTACAAAGTAACGTCTTCAAAGTTTTAAACAATAGATGCGCTTTAAAAAAACACACGTCATATTTAATGATAGATAAATTACAAGAGAATTTTACAACTGACCACAAATATGATGATTGATGCCATAAAGCTGGGTCTACTGCAGTAGTTGACGCCGGTTTTTGAGCTTTTAATGAAATAGGCCCTGTAAAAAGGGCTTGGTTTGCGGTCTAGTTACGTATTTTTCATCAATTTTAAGGAAACAATATGCCATAAACGCACGATTAGCCGCTCCAAATAACCCCTTCTAGACAAACAATTTATTTCCGAACACGCCCAACGATGTGTAATCTGTATTTTGTAATTATCTTTGTGCATTTACTAGTCGTTTAAACAGTGTGAGAGAAAATTGTTTTTACCTCCTTTGTTCTGTAAGGGGTCAGAGTTATAGTGAAGAGGTGTGTCAGATGTTGGAAGTGAACTATCGATTTCATTCAATTTGATTACAGTAATTTACAAGTTCACCGTATTCTTTTAGGTAGGAATATAGAATAATATTTTTTTGAACACGAAGGCAACTAATATTTTATAATATAAAGAACCTTGTCATATTTGCTAGTATATTTTTTTAATGTTATCAATGAAAAATCATATCACTTTGGGTAAATTTATATTGCGTTTCCATTTGCTTTATTTTCATTAAATTATTAGTTAGAATTAGACTCGAATACAATAAATATTAAGATAATCTAAGGAAGCCGTCAGGATGTACAAAATTTATTCTTTTGACTAAAGTATTCCGATAAGACACCTCCTCAACAGATAAAAAAATGTAAAAATGTTGTTTGACGAGAAATCATCTTAAATACGCTATTTAACAACATTTAAAATGTAGTTTAACATAATATCGATAATCCGACATCACATTCATTAAAATCTCAAATATTAATTTGTCAATTTGAACAATAAAATTATTTAATTTGTTTGAAATGAAATAATTTGATACCAATTATAAATGTTGTAGCCCAGTTTCGATACGTCCTAGAGGCGTCATGTGCCTGTAACATAGAAAAAACTCCTATTGTTATAAATAAATACTTTTTCACATCACCCGTCAGTTTAATGTGGCACTACTTTTAATGAGAAGCGTTGTTAGTGGTTTTTATGGAATCCTAAGAAGCCATACCTCTTCACCACCATTATATACTTGTCCTAAACTAGTCATAAAACTTAACGAGGTACAAACTGCCCTGACCAAAACGACGTGGAACATTCTTACACAGAGATTATCACCCATTTATTTACGGGCAAATTTTTCTTTGTAGATTATTTATCCTAAAATTCCTTTGAATCAAATACATGATTTAATTGTGACTGTATATAAATTTACAATAAAGTTACAATAGAATTTCTTCTATGGTAGAGCAAGGAAGTATTTTCTGAATTGTATAGAATATAATATTCGATACTATAGAGAAAGCTGTCACAAATGAGTAAATGGAAAAGTAGATTTGTTTAAATAGTAGAAGACTGACAAACACTGCTTTAAATAAAATTTGAATCGTTCACATTTTGTAAATTTCCATGCATTTCGTCACTGGGATTCTGGATATCTGGGATTCGCCTTTCGGCATATTCAGGAACTCGAACTGGAGTACTGTCACACGATGCATGGACATTTCAAAATTTTAACCATTTAAATTTGATCTTGAAATTCCATCAAGCACTTATCTTAAACTGTTATAAAAGATTTTAAAATAAAAAAATGTCGAAATTTTGTGATATACTGTAATATTCGTCAGTGATTATGAACATACTGTTTTTACATTTTACTTAGAAAATAGAGAGAAAATATTAAAGTTCTTAAATTCTATTCAGGCTCTCAATAGATAGGCAAATTTTTAATTATTTCAGTCTAATTAAAGAGATCCTCTTAATTTATAATATATATATGTTTATAATAGTATTTGGGCTTCTCATAAATAATAAATAATTAATTAAATTATCGTTCATTATAAAGATATAAGTTTTTTTAATATTTCAATAACTAACATTTTTATTGTAGTATATAATGCAATTTCAAAATGTTAATTTACTGTTAAAATGGTTTACCTTCCCTTGTATTTTCTAGGCCAACTGTATAGCATCCAAAGAGGCTTTAAACTGAGTCATAAAGCCTTTACATTAAAGATTCATAAAACATTTTGTTTAAAAATTTATATTGGTATGTGAAGGGATATAACAATCTAAATATTAATAAAGAGTACAATTAACTGAATCGACTAGTTGTTTATCTAGTTAGGTTGAGCTAAATGATTCAATACGTGAATTCAACAATAGAATAACTTAGAAGAATTAATTTTTGTTTATAATTAAATAATAATTCGAGGTTATATGAACCCATAATGATTATTAATGTAAATACAGTTAATTGATTTCAGACTTTGACTAAAATGTCGGTAACTTCTATGGTGATTACCTGATTAAATGTTACTAATAAAACTATTTCTCGAATTGTCCATTGTATAGATTTGTGGCGCCTGAGGAAGGTAACAAATAATGGCTTTAACTAGCAAATGTCAAATGGAGCATTGTTTATTTTAAAACAAGGCAATAATTCTATATTTATTTGAGTAACTGCGACAAACTATTTTTTGAACCAATGTGGTTTATTTTACCAAATACATTTTTGAGAAACTTTAATAACATCTATAATAACAAGTCTAAAATGCTGCGTCTATAACAAATATCTGTTTTGATATGAGAGACTCAAATATAAGCAATAAATGAACGAAATGATTCGTTTGCTGCCATGTAAATATAAGAATTGTCTCGAATCCATTGCTTTTTCAGTTTTACTCTACTTTGTGAATAACAGCCAGAGTGATAAACAATGATTCACGAAAAATTCCATGAGAGAACAATAATTTACAAGAGTAAGTAATAAATAATTAAAAAGAGTAAGTAATTTATTTTCATAACCTACCCCTGCTTTCTTAATGGCGGGTAGTGTGAGAAAAAGAATAACTCACCGAGAATCTTATTAAAGTTAAGCTGCGACCTATTTGTTTTTGTTACGCAGTGATAAGACTCAAATTAACGATTCAGGAAAGGCAACTGACTCGAACAGTTTGATTCACTCCTAAGTGATTTATTCCTTATGCTTACATCCTACATCATACACAATTAGTATAAACATACCTTTTCGGCTTAATGGTAACGTATTTATTATATTTTACCAACGAGTCAGTGAAATAACGAATGATTTCATTAACCCGAATAATAATTTTCGAAAAATCACGATTTGTGGCAATCTCCCACAGATATCAAAAGTGTGTGGGTATTGTGTTACTTAAATATATTAAGCAGTCGTTGGCAACATTTTTACTAAGATACGTAAGTGAACGAAAAGTAGGTTTTTTATAAAAAGTACACTTAATCTAAATTTTGATGAATGAGAAAGTTGTGAGCTTATTCGATCGAAAAAGATTTAAATCAATTTACTTAAATTCATTACATGTGTGTCTATTCAAAAACTTGAACCGGTCCTTATGGCAGTTTTAATGTGAAACTTGGCATTGCAGATCATTAACTTATATTTTGTTTACCTAAAATCAGGTACATAATCTTAATTTCCTGTTCTCGGACAGTGATCTAAATGCAAATCATTCAGAGGTAATCGTTATATGAATTTTTAATATTTATTTACTACAAATATTTCTCAGTATGACAATTTTTTTAACACAATTCACGAACATCCAGAATGCTTTATAATTCGTATGAGATCTTAAAATTGTACCATTTTTTATATTTATTTTACCAATATCCTTCAAGTATTCTGAATTACTGATTTTAAAATATTTAATTATTTTGGCAGACAAACCCTTCTCTTGTAGAGATGCATAGACATTAGAGGGCTGCATGGGACTGGGTAAGGAGCTTCATTTTCAGAAAAATATTTCGTAATGTGTTCGGGTCAGCCATAGGGCAATACTATTCATAACATAAATAATTTATCTCACATGTGTAGTGAATATCGTTGGAAATATGAAAACAATAAAATAATATTGATTGAAAAGTTTAAAAGATTTTCTATTTTGAAAAATATCGGGCTTTTTTGAACTGAGAAAAATAAATCTGGCTTTCCAGTCGGGTTCAGGTAAGAACTGCGATATTAAGACTCGTACCCGGGCCGGGCCTGGTCTGAAGATGTCGCGTTCGGGCCGGGTATTATTATATAATTCAGCCCGTGCAGGCCTCTAATAGACGTACAGATGATTTTATAATTGAATTATATTATGTAAAGTCCTGAAATGTTATGAAGAGTGTATCAGTATTCAGTAGTTTGGAAAATGAGCTAAATTAATTTTATTTTAGTAGCTGCAGTTTCTTTTTGCGAAGTTCTATTTAATTTGCATATCGGCGTTCGGAAAATTTCTTATTTTTTTTTAATTTGTGAATGAAATACAATTAAATTGGTATAACAAGTTGCATAAAAAAATAAATACCCAGCATTCTATGAATGCAAATTCGTGGAAAACCCGATTTAGCATTAAAAATAAATTTACTAACGATACGCTAGTGGCGAGTACATTAAAATATGTCACTGGTTGTTAACCACTTAACTTCAGTGTTGATATAATCCACAGTAAAGAATACACGCGATGAAAAACAATTCGCGTAATCGTTAAACTGAGTTATAAAGCTTTATTCTCGGTTCTCGTTGGCCAGATAATAAAAATCTGGTAACAAATCGGCAACAAAATGCTGTAATGATACGATGCAAGGGCGCTCATAAAGTGTGAGGCGACCAATATACTTACCGACTTCACGGCGTGGAATAAAAAGAGTTTTTTTACACAAAATGATCTCTTTGATACTGCCACAGTTTGTAACTTTGTAAAGTAAATTATTTAAAAATATTACTGGATTTATTATTCGAAATAGAATTCCCTACACGTAGTGTTCAGAATGGAATTATTAATTTATTAAATTGTTATTTTAGTACAAAAACATTATTTAATTGATCATTTTGTTGTCAAATCTTAGCTATTCATTATCATCAGAGATCTACCTGTAATTTCCTATCCGTAACCGTCTGTCCTTACCTTCGAAAAGAGAGGTTAAACGACTTAATAACATCTTCTGCTGAGATATTCCATTACCAGACAATATGCTTTACATTAGAAACGGAAATGGTTAGATATAGTAGTTGTATATGTTTTGAACAATTCATTGTCATTGTAACATTGTGATATTTAGGTCTTTTAACTTAAATTAAAAAGAAGCCAAAAACAGTTTTTAAAGTCTTCACCAAAAACATATTAATCCAGCATTATTTCAGTATTTAAAATTTGAACATTATCTTAAAAAAATAATTTAACGATAAACCATCACAAATTATTCTTTACTGAAGGTAAAATATCTTTGACCATCCATAGCTAGAGATATGTAAAGCACCATTCGAAATACTTACGTCAAATATAGTTTTCATTCATTTCGTAATTGCAAGTAGTTTTAAACGATACTAAACTTATTGGTAACAGTATGGATATATAAAATTTCATTCTAAATAAATAGCTATTATAACATAACTTCTTTCTGGGCCTATTTTATGTTATATTATCTTACTGTGTATTGTTCGAATATCATGAATCGAAAAAGTCTCTAAGCCCTAAAATCATTATATGTTCTTAGTAAATGGATACATAACCTAAATATTGAAGATAACACGGTGAAGATTTCCAGGAACAATATTGTATTTTTTTGTATACGAACAAAATATATTCACACCAAATTGTCCTTTGTATAGTTTGTTATACTCAGAGGTCAAGGGTTTATCGAATTATCTCACAGGCGACAAAAGAATCCACCGGCGAATTGATAAAGTGCCACGAATTTTAATTTATTTTCATTTGTTCTTATTACGGCTTTGTTATTTAAGTGGCAGAAATGTTATAAAGAATACTTTTGCTTAAATTTGTGATAGTATCGTATTTACCTGTGAGATAAGTATTCGGTGGCATTTAAGCCGGCTGTAAGTAGCCATTAATGTGCAAACGAATTGTGTGTTGTGTTTATTTAAAATATATTTTTTATTTTTCGACTTTCAAACTATTAAATATATAAATATTGAATTTGACGGCTGGTAATAACAGCAAATACGTCAGACTACGCTGTGTGAGAATTAAATTACACTCTTGATCAAATCGAGGAGAGAAGATATCAAAAACATCCATGCCTAAGATCATAAATGGTACATTGAAAAATTCTAAATTTTATATAAATCTTGCCGTGACTTGAACCCAGTCTCATCTGATCGCTAAGGAGCACAGATTGATTTATTTTCATTTGGGAAATGACACTATATGGCATTAATGCTCCGCCATGTATTTAGCAGATATAGTATTTTTCACTATTAGAATTTTAAAAGCAAAAAATATGTTTCTATTGTGAAGAACTTAATGATTGCTAATTTCTATTGACACGAAATTAGTTATAAATATATTGCATCACTATTTCCATTACAATATGTTTTAGTACAAATTGCAGATGAGATTGTCAAATGGAATACTATCATACGAGATACGAGAGAGTTTACTTTATTATCATTACGATTTCTTTTAAAATGAATAGAAAAGTCTTGTCTTTTTTTAGTAGTTAGATGTTATCTCTTCGCAAAAAGGCTTTTTAATGGGCAACAGATATTTATACTGATTATTTTCATTGAGTTATGATTTGTCTCTTAGTCAAAAAAATCATATTTCTGGAAGCACGTAGTAAGGTCCAAGCGTTTCCAACAGTTTTAGGTACAGCCACTCACAGTATTTTTTATGTGGTATAGAAAAGTTAATCAGTCGTTCTTAAATATGTAACCAAAAAAACCAGTGATTATATCGAAATATAAAATGATTGTTTGGTTTCTACACTTCCGTAATTTTTTATAGTATAGCTCCAAAATATCTAAAAAGTGACAAATAGTTAATAGTCATAAAATATAAGGCATTAAAAAATAATAATAAAATTACAGTTATTGTTTTATTATAAAATTTTGTCAGCATGTCAGCCGTTTTTATTGAACGCTTTTAACTTTGCGTGTATGCTTTTGAATGTCGTTATACCTTAGAATTTAAATGCGAACTGTTTTTAATATGGTGTACAAAGTATAAATATACAAATAACAGAACTTTATGTATTGCTCAATTAGTAACGTTTACATTTACATCTATTCTGAATTAACATCGTTATTAGCCCAGTTAATCTAAAGTGTTTAAGCATACTTTGTAGCTTAGTATTATAATATCTAAGTAAGTAGGCAGTAAAATCATAAGACTCATTAGTAACCATAATGCTGTAACGATCGCGGAAGGCCGTGCTATGTGCAAAGCAAAAAGCGAAGTAGGTCAGTTTCTCACGCACTGGAAATAAAGAGAAATAAACGAAACATTAAAGGAGTAACTACTTAAAACAAATCCCGAGTTGAAGTATAAAATATTGGCCGGTGCTTACTTACAAGTAGGGACTCCATGCCCTGGCTGTTTTCTTGATACCGGGTTTTGATATTTCACAATTTCAATCTCGGTATTATAAAATATCACAATTTTGTTACAAGAACAATTTTGTACTTCTTTTTCACATTAAACAGGATTCTTATTCTATGGCAAACTACGTCAAATCCTAACTCGTCGTCCATTTACAATGGTTTGGAAAATATGGACGTTAATTAAAAATTCAGACTAACTAATATTATCGTCTTATGACCGTGGTTTTTGCTGTGACGTTTATTATTGTAATATCACGTTATTGCACTATTGAATTGAACAAAACAAATGTGCTTAAAAAATCAACCAACTGTAATAATTCAACAATTTTGCAGAGTCATTTGATAGTACATTAAATAAATAAGACGTGAGTTTCTGTAGTATGTACGTTTTTGCTACGTTACCTACAATACACTGTTTTTTTATCAATATACGATAATTTTCTCCAATATTCCTAAATTATATTTTGAATTGTCGTTACAAAACTATCATTTAAGCAAGACGTTTTTTTGATCGGTTCGAAACCAAGGCCCAACAAGAAGGATTTTCACTACGGTGATTAATCTTAAAAATCTAAGGATTTCATGTTTTCAATCACGGAATTTTCGTACAAGATAAACGGGTGGGCCTGCAATCCCTATTTGAGAGAGAATGAAACGTAAGTTTTTATATGAGGAGCGGGTATACGCTGTATGTATAATATATAATAATCTGAACAATCAGAAGTTGTGCCCCGAGCCTATGTGCAATATTGTAAAATTAAAAACAGATCAAAGCTTCGATATAACAAACACAGGGGTATCTTTACGGTAGATATCTGAAGAAATGCTCTGGGATATCAGGCGGTCGTTCCTCATTTGTTCCAGATAGTGTCAAATTAAGCGATTGTGTTTTGTTTATGCAAAAATAAACATTTCCATATTTTCTGAATGATAAGATTCTCATCTTTGATTAAACATAATACAAATAAATTGATACGTTTTTGATTAATCCAGGTCACACCACACATCAAATAATTATAACTGGTACTTAATGATGAAACTAATTTTTATTCAATTATGTATCTTGAACCGTTGGATACCATTAATATAAATCTAAATACATATATAGCATAATTGATTCGACATAATAACTAAATATATTCTATGTTGTACAATATATTATATTATCAGCTTAAAGTTGACCTCAGATTGAACATTGTCGAAGCACTATAATCGTCAATATTTTTTTAAGTATGTAAGATATTTATATTATGTTGACCACTTGTCCTTACTTGATTCCTCTATCAAACCATCAGCCTAGAGAAGAGTCCTTCTGATGTATTTTGGATACCATAAGGGTATCATTTATTAGTGCTTTATATATGTGTTATAAATTTTTTGGCACAAAACAAAATGTATATTAATTTGTCCAATCTATAGCATATGTAGAAATCTGTATGTTTGTATGTCTGTCGGTCACAACAACATGTCTGAAGATATATTATTTTGAATATCTTGCGTACAGAAAATCTTCACGTTGCCTTGAACTATACCGATGGTAGGTACTCATCACGAGTAAAGGTGGGGAAATTTTTATCTGTTATTATTACTATTTTTAACTTTTATTATTTTTTTTTTTTTTCCATGTCCGCTCCCAATGTGGAGCATATGGTCTCCTAATGGAGGCATCTTGACGGATTTTTTTCTACGAGAACTGCTTGTCACTCAGTTGCTCAACCTCTCTTTTCTTTTTCGAAGAGAGTAGGGATAGAAGGATAGGGCTATGAAAGGACTAGTGGTTAACTAATCGCTCTCGTGACGCCCCGTGAGGATGGGATTGGTGGGAGGGAGGACTCAGACTACGAACAGAAATCCATAAATCGATTGAAAGATCAATCTATGAAAACCGTCCGCACCGGGAATTGAACCCGAGACATCCGTAACCGTAGCCAGCGACGAAACCAACTGCGCCACGGACGCCGACAACTTAACTTTTAACATTATTATTAATTTATAGACTATATTTCGAGGGGGTAACAAGAGGTACAGTTCACGATGATATTTTTAACATTCGATCAAATTTCGACATTAGCTAGCCAACGTCTAAATAACCTATTATAAACGTCCTTTATCTTGGGTGAAGCCGGGTAAAAAATATTAGTTTGATATATTAATAAATGCTCATAATTTTTGTCATGAAACGAAAGGTTTTTTCAGAAAAGAGTTTTACCGTAACGCTGAATATTTCAGGTACACTGTACCGTTATTTTCTCTCGAAAAGAATGATTTGCTTTTTATATGAACAAGGAAAACATTAAACGTGATTGAGAAATGCATGGACATACTTTGTGCGTTTTATGATACTACATGTAAAAGTGACAGGATAGGGTGTACGCGCTTCAAATGGTAGCAAAATTTAATATTATTTAATCAGTAATATATTATAATGTTTCATTATTCATCACGTGGACTGAAAATGGTATGAAAATACCATACAACATCCCTGATCCATGTGTTGATAAAAACAAAAGATTTTAAAGCTTTGTTGGGAGCAGTATATCAAATGTAGTTGGAAGAAAGCATTGGTGTAAATTCAAATATTTGAATTGCTATTTTTAAACTATGTTCAAAGCTTACAGCAGAATAGAGTCTTCTAAAATGCAGAATTTGCTAATGTTACAGTTTCCCGAAACGTATTTTTTCTGTGATTTAAAAGCTTCGGTGGTATTGTATAATGTGTCAAAGGTTTTCATTATAATTCAAATATTTCAATTGATTTCTGTTTTGTTTTGTACCCAAAGGAATCGGTACAGATATGATTACCTTAGTATCAAAGTCGGAGAAACTTCACATCCTACGAAAGTCATATTTTTATTGTTTGTGGTAGTAAAAGTGATGCTCTTTTCAAATAACTCATCAAAAGTATTAGAATCCGACGGCTTCATCATTTTTTTTGAGTTTAAAGTTCGTGTATAGTTTCAAATACGGACACTTAACATCTATCTTTTCAAAATTAGTGAACATATATTTACACATTGACCAATCACAGAGTTTTTTTACTTTAAAGTGTCATGGCTGCCAGGCTTTGTTGCAGTGTAGAATATGTATGAAATGAAAAATAACCTCTGCCGTAGCTTTTCGTAAATGGCTTATGTCCCACTTTGATACCAATGTACACATATATTAGAATTAAAAATTGCCACATTTATAGATAAATAAAATAAATTTACCAAAATTACAAATTTTAGAGTGAAGACTTTTTTAATGGCTATTCTGTAAAATTTTCCAAATACACGTGACATTTTGCTGTCTCTCCCGCAGTATGCTGTCATTGTTTTCCTATCTATGAGCGCTTGCTATACATATGGTTATTATCATTTGGTTGTCTGCAGATCTCAGTATTTATCCATTTACATATCTTGTCTTTTGCATACTTTGATGGTTAAGCATATGTGCGATACCGCTCTCGTTAGGGAGTTGATGTATGGAATCCGCCCTGGGGGACATGTGGAACAATGGTGGGCGGCGAGTGAAGTAGGGCGGGGGCGGCGCCTGTCTCTCAAAGACGCGAGAGAAGTGACTGAGACACTGCCTCATTATTATTATTAGTAAACATATGTTTTTAAAGTTTATTACAGTTTTGTTATCACAAAGAACACCTATCATTAAATCAACAATTATTGTAGACAAAAAAGCTCTATTAGTGCGTTTTATTATTAAGAATATACTTACAAGACGAATATACGCCAGATGAAAAATCAACAAATGAATAAATTTATTAAAATAAGATCGAGTTGATAAATATTCATCGCTGCTTCCAGGTATTATTTGAGTGAGACAAATCAATTTATGAAACTGTCCGTACCGGAACTTGAACGTGAGACATCCGTAACCGTAGCCAACGACGTTAACCACTGCACCACGGAGCCGAACGAATATACCTAATGATAAATCTTCCATTGTGTAGCGCGATGACATTGAAAAGTTCAAATTATTCTGATGAAAAAATGGGTAAGAAAAGGACTGCTTCCTAAACGACAATTCAATTGTTTTACATTAAGTAAGTAAGAAATAGTGACTGATTACAACTTTGAAAAAGATGCCATGTTATATGATTGAAATAATAATTGATATACATTCTGGAAGATATAAAAATATGCTTGTATCGTAAATAATTGTATTAATTAAATGAATATAATAATATAGTTGATCTATCTCATACACTTGAAGAGAAAAATATATTACTGCTGAGCGATGAATGCGTGTAAACATAACTAACTGTACGAGTTAAAGTAAAAAAAAATGTGTATGCATTTCTGTATCTTTTTGGAATAGATTTGACTTCTAATTTCAAAGAATTTATGCATTTTGTCAAATGATCAAGCTTAAAAAGTGAGCAATTTTGTAAGAATTACTCAAAGCCTTGCATAATATTATATATTCGATAATTTATGTTTTATTTAAAGTATTTTTAACGGAGACTACAGTCATGTTTGGCAATCATGGTGTGACATTTCTTTGAGTTAGTGTATTCGAGATATTCTGCATTTAACTTATTTTAATATAAATTTGATGCATGAAATACATTTAAGCAATAGCATAATTTTTTAATTTCGTTATTACTAGGGTGAAGAATTTAGGGACAACGATATCTTTAACCATTCCGAACTCATGGTGTAACATTGCGTTTCTTCGGCCTTTAAGCCTTTAAATTATCTGTGAAATAGGTCATGCAAAAATTGAATATTTTGCTATTTGTAAATAAAATAGTTTTACAAATAATTAAAAATACATTTAAGTTTACGTCTTATTTGTATAATTAATCATAATTTGAAAACTTTGTCAATTTTACCATCGAAAAAGATGACATTACAGTTCATATAGTATTAAATATAGTATAGTAACAATTGTACAGTATAGTAACGACCTGCGATGCATGATCGTACCGTATGCAACCATTTTGTTTTAAACGACACTGAAACTCGTCTCGAGCCTGTTCTGCTATGAAGAATTTCAATTCTTGCTTCTTTTGATAATTTCGCATAATTTGATATGTATTTAAGGTTTTACACACAAAACATGACGTAAAATAATTATTTAGTACTACGTATAACCATATTTCGCTCTTTGAAAATGTCATTTCGCTTTATAAATTCGTTTATATGACAAAACCCACACGGTAACGCAATGTGACTGCATGATATCCGAAGGGAATTTGTTTGGCATGAAAACAGGAAGGTTAACAAGAAACGCAAAATTCCCACACTCGATATTCTTAAACTTCAAAGACTTTATATGTATTGTTATTCAATTTGTAGCAATAGTTGAGCAGCTTTGCTTTTGCCATTACGGTTCCTTAGGCAAAGTTCCATGCACACAAAAGTGTGACTATAATCTCGATCCCTGTATTGTTTCGCTGAGCCGCCTTTTGACGATCTTTTCGTAAGCATCTCTCGATTAATGAGATTACAATCTACGGCTGCACTACGAATTTAACATAAGCATGGCTTGCATTCGGAAACCTCTGCCATATTTATGTATTATTTAAATTACTTTGACCGTGGACAGTAGAGAATACTCCAGATGTATTACTTAATTAGATATTATTATTAATATACTTACAATAAACAATACAACGATATGGGAACTGAACTCATATGTCAAGGATTTGAATCTGTATTTATCTAGTGCACCTCTTATTAAAATAATTCTCCATCCATCTTCCACTTGCTAAAGGTTATTTTAAAAAATAATACAGTAATGGTAGCATACATACTTTTGAAAAGTCTTAAGAAAAATATACCTCAAGCTTGGTTATTGATTCATAATTAATTATAAACTAACCCACATATTCCTTTCAATCACGGTAGCTCCAAATGTCGAATATAATAATATATATGGAGGATCGAAACACAAATTGGTTCAACAAGAACTGGCTGTTATTCAGTCTCTTATTTTCAGGGAGGATAAGGATATAGAGGTGAGGTAAGGACAGGGCTAGTAATTAGGTAATGGTTCTCGTGGATGTACAGCTCTGCTCGAGCCATGAATGTGAGGAGATGACTTTTTTTCTCTCGATAGCGTTGTGTAAGGCGGCTATAAAATATTGTCTGCAGAGACACAACTGGTGATAGTGGGAAACCAACTTGTCTCGTTTTTAGGGTAAAACCAACTTACTTTGTCACGTTATCAAGTTATGTGGGATTGCTTTGAGATGAATTCCAAACGAGCAGAACTGTTTACTGCGGTCCGCTCTCACTGAATTGATTGTAAACAAAGCTCATTTCACTGCATTTAAAAAACTTGCTAATTTATTTGGGGATCGCCATAACCACGATTCCTCAATAGAGTCAATAAATTCGTCTAAAACAACGGGCTCTCTGTATACGGATTAAACACAGGATACTTAATATCAGCTTGATAAGTGACTAAGCTAATTACACTTAAAAAAAAACATTCTTCTAATGCACATTAGTGTATGTTACAAAATTAATCATGTACAGCTCTGCTCGGGCAATGAATGTGAAGGATACTCCTTTTTTCTGTCGATAAGGTTGTGGAAGACCGCCATTAAACATTGGGTGCAAATACACAAAGGGTGAAGGTGGAAACCAACTTGCTACATTTTTAGAATCATATTTATAAATGCATGTATCCGTATTGGGATCGAACTGGTAGATACCGCAAACAAAACGATAGATATCGACCATTCGGCCACAGGTCTTTCTTATCAGTCTTAACAATACGAATATTTGAAAGTAAAGTTATTTATAGACTCATTTTTCATCAACGACAAGAAATTTTCCATTATTTAAAAAAATATCTAATTGTTTTTTCTTTCGCTCGACCTGTGATATATTTCATTTACATTATAAATAAAATCTCATGAGACTTGAAGTATTTATTTAAGGGGAAATTAGTTCTGTATTTCTGGTTTTTTAATTGACATAAAAGCTACATTCTACACTACACTAATATTCATTCAACATGCTATAAATAAGATTATTATTCTGTTCAGAGAACGAATCCATTAACGGAATGTATGTCGACGGAATCGAGTTAAAAACTTGATGACAGTTTATAGGAAGTCTATCTACCATATAAATATTTAAGAATAATAACCAATAATAACCAATTAATGCTCGAATATTATTATTACCGAACTGTAAAATGCCATTATTGTCAGTGTGCAATTGCAATAATTCAATAAATCATTAAATCTTCAGTATTCATGGTGTAACAATGAGTTACTTCGGCATTTAAACCCTTAAGTTATCTGTGAAATAGGTCATACAAAAAATTTTACATCTTTCCGTTTGTAAATAAAATAATTCTATATGTAATAAAAATACATTATCTTCTTTGTATAATTAATCATTATTTGAAAACCCCGTCAATTTTACTATAGAAAAATACAAAATTATAGTATAGTATAGTAGCCGCAAAAGTATGTGTAATACATAGGGCTAACGATTAATGCTGCAGATCGGCAGTTCAAAGCTGAAATTCGAAAGACTGAATATCGAAAGCTCTTTTAAAAAATATATTTCCTCGTGTTCTACTTGAAATTTTCATGATCTGTTGCCTAATTTCTCTACTTAAAGGTGTGAACTATTTTTTAAAGTATATATTTACAAGTGTTTCCTCCTAGTTTGACCGGAAATACTAGATAAAGTCTCGGACATGTAAAAATGTCCAGCACGTTCAACGGGTGAAGTAATATTTTTACAATAATATGTTTACAATATAAAGAGTATTTGCGCAATGATTTACCTGCCGTGTGAAATTCCGCCCAAAATTATGATACCAAAGATTACGCACAATACACCTCAAATATTAAGAAGAATTTTGTACTGACTTATTAGGATAATGCTATTTGAAGAGTACATAGTATAATATAATATAAAGTGTATTTTAGAAAATTATCGATGATGTTCACATCTCCTTTCGGAACATATTCCAGCATGTTAAATACACCTTGACAATACAGATTAACCAAGGGCGTGCTAACAATTATTTATTTCAACAATTTGATCATCTTCTTTTGTATCATTGTCGATAAAAAATGTTAAAAATATTCATGTGTAAAACGTGTTTCTTAGAATTAGCATTTAATACAAAAACACATTAAATTAATTAATATTATAACTACATGAAATATAATTTTTTGATACACAGTGAAATTATTATAGAGTTTGTTGAGCATATTCAGAAAATATTAATTGTCGATTGCATTAAAAGTTACATAAAAAATATAATATAAACAAAATAATACGTTTACCACTACTTTCGAAAAGTACACCCATTATCGGAATTTACACACAGGCGCTGTCACGTGCGATTGGGTAGTGTTTATCATTTAATGCGAGAAAGTTACCCTCACTCTTTCTCGTTTTAAAGCACACACACCACTCAATTGTGCGTGCGAGCGCCTGCATGTTAAGGACGTTATTCAGTATATTTTAAATATATATACCAATAATCGATAGCTACTAAAAACAAGAATATTACATGATTTTTTTGTTCACTTTTGACAGCCTGTTTGTATAAATTGATATAATATGGGTATAAATTAAAAAATTTGCTATTACACCAGCACGAAGAAAATTTTATCACCACATTTGATGAACGGTATAATAAAAGTATCAAAACTTCAGAATTTTGGAAACATTTCCGGAATAAATTCCTGAGTTTTCTCTATACACAGTAATTTGAAAATTATAGCTCTTTGTAAATTTATATTTTTGTATTGACATACTCATTAAATTATTGTACGATTGATATTTTAAAGTTTAAGGCGCCACTGAATGTTGATATAATCAGTGGTCAATCGTCCTTGATCAAGAAAATGTGCAGACGATCAAATCAACAGGTGTTGGAATCACTTGGACAGACTATCCACGCGTCTACTTTCAAATCACGTATAGCTTTATTAAAAGTCATGTCTCAGACAGAAATGATATTCTTCCAAAGATTCATAAAAATCTAATACAAGAATTTTCGCACAACTGAGTTTTTTGTTTAGTTTGGTTGCAAGGTGTGGCATATAATACATACTATATTCAACCAGGTATTTGATTGATTTTGACTATAGTTAGTTTGATAGTAGAATTGGTTAAGGTTGAAATAAAGCTACAGTTAACACACAAAGCGTTTTTTTTTTTAATATTGCATGTTTATTTTTAGTACCATTTAGAGCTTAATATGCATCGCTGCAGGTTGTATGAGGGAAATAATTTTATAGAGAAATTTGTTGGACAATTTTGGTTTAAACAAAAACACAGTTAAAAGCACAGCCCACACAGACTGGTTTGCTTATAGGTTTGCATAATACGAAACATTTGGGCTGATAAAGATGAAACTTGAACATTAGTCAATAGTGAATTTTAGTCATATATAAATGCTAATTAAAAGTAGTTACGAGCTTAAGCTCAATAGCGTACAGCTCATAGATATAATCTTATATATAATATCCCAGACCTTTTTATTATTATCACATATCACATGTAGGTATGAAGTTTTCTCACGCCCTAAGTGATTCGCGGTTCGCGGTGTATAATACAATAAAATGTTATGCATTGGATAGTCCAAAATACTAGCTACTTTAGACATTCAGTATTTCCATTTAAATACCGTCATCTATGGCGGGTACGGTTATACTAGTATTACAATATTAACGAAACAATATGGTGTTGAAATTGTATTACTACAAACGTACCAATTTAACTTGGCTGCTAGTGAGGGTGCCACCGTCACGTTAGGAATGTTGCCATACTCAACCAGAACCGAAATTTCAATAAATTACAAAACTGATATTTTAGCGACGGTTACTAAAAGTAGACAAGATATTTATTTTGCATAAAATGGTAATCGAAGAAATTTATTTTAGGCTGACAATTATAGTTCCAAATTCGGCGGCGGCCAAGTAATGTTGGTAATAGTATTGTGCTGCTTTTCATTTTGCGTGTACACTCTGATTAGTCGGGAGAGACTTGGCCAATTTCATGTTGTAATTTAACTGTGAAAATACATAAATTTTGCATTTGAATTTCATGTATTTGTTATCAATTAAAATGTGAAAAAATCAAATTGTAGTGTGGTTGAAATTATTTTACTTAATTGGTAAATAATGTTGTTAATTTAACGGCACCTGTATAATGTTAAGCTAGGTGGCTTAATAATATATTGCTACGATGGACAATAATCATGGGCTCGGCAATGAAATGTCCCTATAATTACATCAAACATCTTTTCTTATGCGTGTGCTTGGCATTAATATTACCCGCAACAAGCGACGCGTCGTATGGAAAACTTTGCCTTGAAAAAGACGTAAGGCACGCTTTAGCGAATTGCGTTTTGTCGACGCGCATAATGCGACATGACTCCTTTATTTCATATGGCATCGGGAAAAGGTAAGTTATTTTATAAAATTAAGTACCAATGATAAAAAGGGTGAATGTGCCAAACATAATATATTCCTGCGTTCGTATTACAGTAAAGTTTTCTCTACGTACTGGCTAACAAGAAAAAGGGTTACGATGCTAGATGGTCGAACTTTAAATGTTCTCTTATAATATCAATGGTGCACATTGATGTGTTAATTTACATATTAAGTAAACTATAAGCCGAAATATAAATGATCAATTGTGAAATAATTTTTTTATCAAACATACTACACTACATTCAATGACTTAGTTTTCCTTTTTTTATAATTATTTTCGATATACCACAATATCCATTTTGTTATAAAAAAATAAATTTAGACAATGCATTAATCCTTTTTTATATAAACTTTTAATCAATTGATACTCATACTGCATTTCAATCGAGTGGTCAACGTAATTGGTTTGGGTTATGGTGCTCACGGGCTCGAGTCTTAGTACAAACAGTTTCATAAATTGATATATCCATATGCCCCACATTAGGAGCGGACATGGTTTATTCCTTAAACACTCCTTAGCTTTTCAAGGAACAATATTTAAAAATGTAAGTTTGATTCTCGGTCGCAATTTTTCATTTAAATAATCAATAATTAACAATAGAAAACTTGTAAATATTTTAGTATAAGTGAACAAACAATTTGATAACATGTTAATATATTATATTGTGACCACAAAGCCTCATTATAAAGAAATCCAGGTAATATTTCATACCAATAAAATCTTAAATACCTTCCGTAAAATTTCAGGCGCATTCTTTAAAAAAAAATTGAAAAAATGCCGCCAGACGTGTTGTTCTATTAATGAGGTTGTTAATTTGGATAAACGGTTTGGCACCAACAAAAAAGAGTTCCCTTGGTGGTCTCCGTCGTTTTTTTGCATCAAACAGTTAAAGACTTAACAAGTTAATTGACTAATTGGTCTAACAGAAGTCTTGGTGTGTGCAGATTACTAAAATGCAGCCATTTGTCTGTAAAACGGAACTTTTATTGTAATTTCTGCATTATTAACCAGAATAAAAACAATTTATTTCGTCGTTGCGTCTAAATGAACTGTGTATATAAGGAATAAATGGTTTATTCAATGTTTCAAATTAAAGATTAGCATTTTTCTAAAGATGTTTTGTATTACAGAATGTATTAATTTGTTTTGATGCTGAAAGAAAGTTGCCATTGTTTCGGAATATTACTATTCTTGACAGGATATCGACTTGATTGTTAATTCGATTCTTGCTTCAAAATAAATTCAAAGTTCGTTTTATTGTATACTTTTAAAAAATTCGAATAAATTCCCATTTTGTATGGTATTATTTAATTTTATTACTCATTTACTTATCGAAGAAAGAAATCAATGTTATCAATTCAAAGTTTACACTGCATAAAAAAGCTGCACATGTGATAAATCATTTTTAATCATTTTTAATGGCAATTTTTCAATTAGAAAATTAGTTTTAACTGATGGATTCTGTCGATGTTGCATGTTGTTGTATTAAAAATTATTATATTTTATTTGCAGCATTCATTGAGAGTTTGTAAATCAATTAAATAATAATAGTATGTTTTATGACTGATAATGAAACCGTTTTGATTGCTAAATATTGTTTATATTTTAAATAAACTGGATAATTATTATAAGAGTGTTTTGCAGTGAGCAAATATTGTAATAAACATAAATTTTGTTGATTAATTAATTAAAATATGAATGCTTACTATACATACATTATATTAACAAATAGACATTTTTTTACCAGATGTCTCTCCACCTGTCAGCATTCACTCAATACGCTTAATGCTATGCGTAGAGAAACAGTGTGTGTGTAAGGTGTACGTTAAAATTCATTCGCTTGTAAAAATTCACTCAACATTTCAGACACACATACTGGCTCTCTGCGCATGCACTGGCAGAGAGAGAGAGAGTATATATGCGTGTGTGAGCTGCTCTACTGATATACAGATAAATTAAGACTTAAATTTTTTTCAATATTTTAATTGGTGTAATTGAAACCTTCGAAATACTTATTTCGTGACACGTTCAATACAAAAACTATTCTAGAAAGCTACATGTATGTATATCTGTTTCAATCTCATTATTCTACATGCTTTGAATGAGCAGTTCCACAGTATCTTGGTGGTGTACAGCTTTAAATAGCTTCCTCTCAAAGTCTTGTAGGCGCCCGTTCTGAATATTAACTTAACGTTTAATCTCGTTATCTTTGTTCTCACCAACTTGATTGGAGATAACGCTGGCTGCGACATTTTGTACGTAACGATTTAATAATGTATTCAACTCGCTACGGACACAATAAAAAGCCTATAATAATTCTTTAATAGTCGACTATGGCAAATAAATTTTTTACTACTTTTTAATATGCACATTTATCATTTTTACACATTTCGAAATACTTAAAGCGTGGGAAATTTTTCACTGTTGTTCAGGTAAGTTTGTATACCAAAAATTATTCCATTGATAAAAATGCAGGGTATAAAATGAGTTGATAGATTTAACATTGATTTGGTAAGGTTTTTATGTTATAAGGTAGATAAAAGCAATGTCAAGTTCGAAAAGAAATCACTATTTCGGCATCGTTAGATTGTCTGTCTCTTCGTAGTAATTCAAATTCGTGTATGCGTCATTCAGACGATAGTCCAATTTAGAAATAGTTATCAGTGGATTACTTAAAATCAGTAGGAATCGCGTAATTATGGATGTACCAATTTAACTTGGCCATTATTGAGGGGTCACGTTAGAAATGTTCAACCAGAACTGAAATTTAAATCAATTCCAAAACAGATATTTTAGCGACGGTTATTAAAAAGAGACAATGATAACCGGAGAAATTTATTCCAGACTGACAATTCTAGTTCCAAATTCGACGGCGGTGAAGTAATCTTGGTAATACTATTCAATTCAATTCAATTTGTTAACACATAGTTACGGTTAATTGTTTAATGATTGTTAGTTTTCATATTCAAATACTATAAGTTAGTTTTATTTCAAAAAAGGCTAATTATAGCTAATTCTGACTCTTTGGTGGAGTTGTGATACATCAGTTGGAGTCGGTAGGGGTCAAACGTGGTCATATCCATTCAATGTACCTACATATATAATGTACAGAAAATTGCGAATAAAAATTAGCAGCTAGATACACTTGTGGATACATTTTGTGGATACTGCATTTACTTATTGTTTCGCAACTATGGATTTGACTTATTTTGATTTGTATTTGAATGTAAAAAATGAGAACTAGAAAAAAAAATGTAGTAATATTTATATGAAGAATAATATTATTTTTGTTCAATTCATAGCAACAAATAGTATATAAAAAATTATTTTCTTTTGTTACCAACTCCCATAAAATTTCAATTAAATTATTCACTTTTAGCGTTGGTAATGTCTGCTCTGTTTGTTTGGTATATAAATCGGTGTAAATTATGTAAATTTATTTTATTAGTTGTTCGTTAGGACTTTAAAAAATCTATAAGACGTCAAACAATTTAACAGTGTCAAAATGAATTTGATACGGTCAATCTCAATAGCGATAAATCGAAACACATCATTGCACTTATGGCTGGAATTTTCAATAAATTATATATTTGATCATCCTCGTTCACACGCAGACGAAGAACAGAGGCGCACTGTGCAGAACAAGGATTATATCACGTCTTCGGAAAATTCGTCGACAACCTGTTCAATAACCATTATTTATTTATTTATTTATTTCCAAGACATCAAAGGAAAAAAATAAGAATGCCAGACTGGTTTGCTGCGACAAACCTAATATAACAAAAAAAACAATGTCACCTCTGCTACCAGTAGAGAAAAATAACTTTTTTAACGTAATTTGATCGTTATTAATTCGCTTAACTCACTTCTTTTGAGATGTTATGGATGTATAAATGGAACTTAGAAAGAAACAGTAGTTAGCTAATTGCTTTAGCTAGGCCTCACTTTTAGAATCGAATTGGTGAGAGGGAATTCAAAAAATACAGACATGAATATGCCTTTAAACACAAATCGATAATTGGATTATTTTTTTTTGCTTAAATGTCCTTACAAGGATTTGAATACGTGGAAACTACACACGAAAGGGACAAACGCCAAAGAGCGATGAACACTCGGCTTCAGAACTGGGATGAATCATTTTATTAATACATATAGATTTATATATATAGGAATATACGCTTAAAAAAGAAATGAAAATAATATTGTTAATTCCAGCTGAAAAATTTGTACGTGAGAAACAATACACATCTTATAAAAGAAAAACACATACCTAGAATAAGAAGGATTACATTACAAAATAAGAATAAGTTGGAAACACAAAAAGTAGAGTTGGTCATTAAAAATGGGTTAAATTAATATAAAAGGAAGTTTTTAGTTGCATATTCTACATATTATTTCAAAAAACTGCTCGTCAATACGCACTGCGGAACTGCAGCACCGCCAAGGAAGTTGAAAAAATTTAATGTTATAATATACATAAATGTATGTACATTATATGAAAATATCACTATTATTTAAGCGTAATTAAGCTCGCTCACGCACCGATACATCCAATAATTATCATACACCACTAATACCACGGTACTAATATCAGAAAGTGAGGCATCTTTACGATTTTATGCAGTATGGTTTTTGATGGAATATACTCGAGTGAGAGAGGTGCGGGGAGGGGAACTTGCTAATAGAAGGTTGATCTGAACTCCAAATTTGACAGTATTTCGTGTTTTGCGTGTGGAGCGGTCTGACCGCACGCGTGATATCTGTCTAAATAAAAGCAATATTTTTCAAGGAAAAGGGACAGAAAAATCAATTTTATAATGAAATAAAAATACATGTAACGTTTAATTTTAATAATTTTGGTATTACAATATAATCCAAACAATCATTTTTTAAATTTTTAATCGACCGTAGCACACCCAGATATCTTATCCACGAGCCGCCATTGAGTTTAATACATATTATATTAACAAAGTTATTATAATGTATAATTACAACATGGTTTTTACTGTAAATTATCTGAAGAATGTAGTTTTTTAAACTAAAGTATTAACAACAATGTTTAGACTGAAATGATATTATTATAATGTATATTGGGACGAATCGCCGAGGCTTTGCTTGCGGATGAAGCGCATAGCGCATGCGCCTCACGACCGCCGCAAAGTGTTTTTTGAGAGACAGACAACATGATATTTTGAACGGCAAGCCATTCATAAATAAAATCATTGCTATTATAGAATCCATTCAGGAGGGTCGGCAATTGCTTATTCACAGTGCGTCTCTCTTAAATGGCATCCACAGAGAGGCCAGACTTAGAGTAATATCTCACAGTACCGCATACTGACTTATCAATCTTGTAAACACTCACTTTGTAATAATTTAAAATTTATAAGATTGGTTAAAATATTTTAAAAATATTTGGAAGCTACAATATGAGTTCAGCAATAAAATCTCATATCTCTACAAAAATTACGATTTTTATATAATAATGCAGAAATAAGTCATTAATCAATTGGTCCACATTATAAAAACTAAATTTTTTACCGAATATTTGTTGGGTTTTAGTTTGTGATGTAATATAAAATAATTAATTTAAAAGAAGACAAAACATTCTTTTACCTTTAAATGTCTTTGGAAAAGAGACTGGTATTTAAAAGCCGGAAGACAAACTAAAACCTGGTTATCTTCGTACAATATAGATGGACTGTATTGATTCGGATCTAAACTTTTAGCTTCCAGAGATGGAGTGAAACTTGAACAAAATAAATTCTTGGGTGGAACAAATCACACTCTGAGATGTAGTATAAGTAAAGGAATAAAAGTTATGTATATTGTATAAATTATATTATATTTTATGTACGTATATAAAATTTGACTTACTTACCTTACTCACTTCTTCATTTTGAATCAAAACACGAAATACCTTAATGGTAATACGACTCTTACATTGTTTTTACCAAAAGATAACATTTAAGATAAAAGCTTCGAAATCTATTACATATTCACTAAAAACGTACGTTTCGGGACAGCTTTAAGGCTGTTGAAAACTCAATGTCTATCTTTGAAGCTTTTTTATAGTGTTTTGTACATTTTTATAAAGAAAATCACATTGGGAACAAAATTCTTTTCAAATATAGCGAGGTTTTGTCGGTTTTTGACGACGTAAAGACAATCGTATGAATTATTTACGAAAAATACAATTTTCAAAATAGCGCCTTGGTTTTTTACATACACGGTTCTTTTAAAGAGGCTATTTATTTTGATTTATTGGCGTATTAGTTTAAGGAATTTTGTCTTGTTTTTTGGACCTCACAGGCAGTTTTCACAGAGCATAACAATTTCTTATAAATGACTGAGACAATGACTTGGTTGCAACAAGGGGAAATTATAATACATTCAATTAAGTACTTATAGATTTCAACGAATATATAAGCTTTTAACAGTAAAACTGTCATTTCTTCGACACACTTTATTGGATAGTAAAAATATTTTACCCCACTGCTCCTGAGATACTCACGGCAACCATAAAACACGTAAATATAACAAAGCTTTTTTATACACAACGTAGAAGTGACCTATTTTTACAAAATATAAATATTATGTTTATTATTTCCGCTCTTCATGTGGAGCGTTGTGACTCCTAGTGAAGCATCTCACCATAAGCTGTTTTATTATAACTAGTTGTTAGCCAGTCGTTTAAACGTTTTTTGAAGAGGGAAAAAAAAGAAGGGTGATATTAGAAAAGAACTAGTAGTCAGCAAGTAGCTCTCGACATTCCGTTTTCGGCAACGGTTAGGGGCAGTTGAAAAAATCAAACAAATAAATGATTTTGATTAAAAAATCATAAATTGATTGAGAAATCATAGAATTGTTTGTCTACGGTATATTTAATAAAACAAACAGAAGGAAGTAATCTTAATTTATTATTATTTATAGAAATTTTCAAAAAAAAGTGGCATTGCATTCCTTTAAAGGTAATGTTATTGCAAGTGATTTGTGTTCATTCATTTATTGCATTGTTAGTTTTATTACGATATGAACATTTAATTTGAATCAATCCTTCCTAGAATATAATGACACTGTTTATCCTTAACCATTCCTTGCCTCATGCCAATGATATGTTTTATAATAAGAGCACGTCAAACGATAGACAAGGTACGTGGAAGCCTGGATATGCCAAGAGTGGAGACTTTGTCTAAAAGGTGCGCAAGATGCGGGCAACACCATTAATTAGTAATCCAGGTGGTTACACAAATACAGATGTACATCAGCGTACGTCTGTGAACGGAAGACTATACGGCTATCTTGTCCCATTGTCCGTAGTAATTTAGTATTAAAACAATTATTTGAGAATATTGTAGCAATAATGCTGCCGTCACCATGATTTTTGATTCAATGATTAATTTATTGTATCGAATAGTTTTAAAAATCGTGAAAAAATATTATGGACTTAGTTTTGTTTTTTTTTCTGATTTCAATACATTGCACGAACTATACTTTCAATATGTTGAAAGGTTTCTTTTTTACATCAGTCGTAAACGCATATCTGATAAGCTATGGTGGTCGTCCAAGACGATTAGTAGAAGACGATTAAATATACTATTTTTGATTGTTATATTAAAATCATACCTACATTATAAATACCATATTATAAAAATATTTATATTTTCAGTCTTACTCTCTAACAGTTGTTTGTTTTTTTAAAAAGATTTTGTGTAAGGCATTTGTCTGTGTCTTGTTAAAGAATTATTTTTATACCATAAAGGGTGCTTTTTTTAGAGGTTTGTTTTTTAAACTTGCAGCACTTTGTCCAATGACCGCTAATTTGACAGTTGACAGCTGATTTGTGCTCAGTTTTGTTTGCCATTTCATCAGGAACAGACCGCTTGCATCACAACTTCAGTGAATTGGGCGAAACAAAAATTGCATCTGATCCTGACTTTTACCGAAAAAAAAATTTTCAGCGATGAGGCTCATTTCTGGTTGAATGGCTTCATCAGTAAACAAAATTACCGGATTTGGAGCGACGAAAATCCTCAAGCCATTTTTGAAACGCCGTTACATCCACAAAAATTAACATTTTGGTGTGCTTTATGGGCTGATGGAATCATTGGTCCATATTTTTTCAAAAGTGATGCTGGCCAGAACGTTACTGTTAACGGAGAGCGCTATAGATCTATGGTTGCTAATTTTTTCGTTTGTTAAAATTGAATGGCCATAATGTAAACGAGCTTTGGTTTCAACAAGACGTTGCAACATGCCATACAGCGCACACACAATCAATTTCTTAAAAGAAACTTTCAATGACCGCATAATTTCGCGGAATGGACCTGTGAATTGGCCACCGAGATCATGTAATTTAACACCTTTGGTCTTCTTTCTATGGGGATATGTGAAGTCGATAAACCAGCAACGCATAATGACCTTGAAACCAACATTCGTCGCGTTATTGCCGATATACAGCCGCAGCTACTTCAGAAAGTACTTGAAAATCGGACTTAGAGATTGCGTTTTCTTCGAGCCGTTGCGCCCAAATGCCGGAAATCATTTTTAAAAGCTAATAGTTTTTAGAAAACTTTTCAATAAATCTAATATAATCAGCATTTTTTAATGTTTTATTTCATTGTAAAGTTCTATACCTCTAAAAAAACACCTTAATATGCCTATATATTTTTTAAATAACGAATTTACGAATTACACCACTCTGGCTAGCTTCATAGGAATAAAGCCGATATAAAAAGTCCTTTGCGGCAACAGGGATGATCCCGCCGCCATGCGGGACAATAAGAACTTTAATATATCAGCATATAAAAAGGCAAAAACAATGTCGTGAGGAAGTCTACTTATTTATACATAGTCCACTCACCTAGATACCCGCTGCCCGAGACTCACTATTTACAATTAAGTGAATATATATTTATTGTATTGCGTACTATTATTGAACAATGTAGTTAGTAAAAGGTGCAAGAAAATTGCATACAATATATTATGTATAAGTATAACTAACATTACTTGGCCGCTGCTGAATTTCGAACTAGAATTGTCAATCTAGAATAAATTTCTCCAATTACCATTCTATGGAAAAATAAATAACTTGTCTACTTTTAATAACGGTCGCTAAAATATTAACTTTTGTAATTTATTGAAATTTCAGTTCTGGTTGAGTATGGCAACATTCCTAATGTGACTGTGACACCCTCACTATCGGCCGAGTTAAATTAGTACATATAGTTATTTACAATTATAAATACATATTAAAAAAAACAATATTTATTTTGCATACTTTCGTGAAATGATAAAATGCTGTTTTTCGTGCTTCTTAATTTGTTTTGGAAAATCTTATATATATGAAACCTAGACCGGTATGTAGGCTTAAATGTAGACGTTTTATTATTATCACATTCACATGTAGGTACGAAATTTTCTATTGACCTAAGCGTGACGCCAGTGTCGAGGCAAACAAACAACTATCAGTCTGTCAGTATGGAAACAAAATAACAGCTAATTTAGACATTATGTATTTCAATTTCAATACCGTCATCTATGACGGGTGTTTTCACTAGTTAAAATAAAATTCTGTCTAGTCACAAAGTTTTTAAAATTGACATACCTAAGTGGGGATACGTCTGAAAAAGCAAATGGTATAGCTAATTACCAGTCTTTGAAAGAAAAGAAAGTAATCATTCTAATGGTAATTGCAATCAAATTTAGGCAGGAGTCGATAAAAAACAATTTTTAAATATTCGTTTTGGTAAAAATAAAATTTTCGTTGACTAATATCAAGCTCATTAGATGAATAATTTGCAAACCATAGTAACAAATAGCAGTGCTACCTGTCAACATTTACCCAAAAGTCACGCATACAGTCACTCTCTCTCTGTGACGCATTGTGCGCAAGAACAACGATGCTTTGCGTTATATACTAAAACATATCCCAAGTGTGTAGCTCAGAGTTTAATTGATTTATAAAAAGTTAGTGACGTGTTTACAAAAACAAAGGAACACAATGAAAACGGAGAATGTTCAAGAAATTAATATTCATTTCATTTTACAACATTATTATTCAATACCTCGCTGTAGACTAACATCCAATGTGAACTGAATTTTGAACTAACATTATTAATCTGATTAAAAAATGTATGGGCAGTCCTTTGACAGCAGTGGGTGATAGACGCCAAGTGTTTGATTTTAGTATGGATCCCATACCACCCTTACTACGTGAGAGTAATAGGAAATCTCACGTCATGTCTGGCAGACGTCTGCAGTAATTGATAAAAACATACACAGGAAGGTCTCTTTCCCGATAAATGTTATGAATCACATTATGTGACTTTTCACTATTTCTTTTTCACCATTTTTTTTTCACAATTTATGTCAGATTCCACCCCCTTGAAAAATTTATATTTAAAAAAAATTAAACACAATTTGTTTTATACTACTGTAAAATTTTTTACAGTAGTATATCCGGAATAGTTTCGCTTATCATCAGTAGATAATGCTCGCGATGGGTCTTTTGTATGGAAAAACTAGCTAAGACTAATGCCAGGACTGTATCCGAATGGTCACAGTCATCCTCTTCAAGTATTAAATCCCACTAGAGTCATATTGTCAGCTCCGTGGCGCAGTTGGTAATGTAGTAACGGCTACGGATATCTCGGGTTCAATTCCAGGTGCGGACAGTTTTATAAATTGATCATTCAATCGATTTGTGGATTTCTGTTCTTAGTCATGAATGTTTGTGATGTCTAAAACTCCCTCCCACCCATATGATCCTCAAAAACGGGGAGTAGCAAGAGCGATTAGCTAACCACTAGTCCTGTCCTAGCCCTATCGGTATATCCCTACTCTTTTCGAAAAAAAAGAGGTTGAGCAGCTGAGTAACAAGCAGTTCTCATAGCAAACTTCTGATGAGATACCGCCATTAGGAGGCTATATGCTTCACGTTGGGAGTGGACATGGTGAAAAGAATTAAATGCTATGTTCAAGTAAATATATTATATTCATTTACTCTCTTGGAAGGCATTGTATTTTTAAAAATGAAATACAATTTGTTTTATACTACATCCCTCATCATCAATTGTTGATTATGTTCGCAGTGGGTCTTTGTGCATGGAAAAACTAGTTGAGGGAACTAGCTAAGGCTAATGCCTGGCCTGTATCCAAGTAGTCAATGTCATCTTCTTCGGTTACGGTATCAAATCCCACTACAGGCATATTCATAGAGACAAATTTAATTGGCCACATTTTTTGTTCGACTAATACGAAGCCAAAATGAGTATTTCGTCAATTTTGTTAAAGTAAAACTTAATGTTCCTGATCATTTTTGCGAAATCTTGGAGATGAACGGTTTTTTCTTCCAAAGTATAAAACCAGGCTGCCAATAATGATGCTACTGGGAAGGGTTTTCCAAAATTTTAACGGTATAGCTCTTTGGATGTCGTCAGATTCTACGCAGACGTGAGTGAGTCAGGCTAGTAATATATTTTTATTTTTTAAAGTAGATTTTTTGGAACTTACTCGATTGACTTGCAACTTGTCAATGTGTACCATGTTCTAATATATTTTCATCATGAATCACATTTCAAAATCAATAAACATTCAAATAAGCACCTTACGAGATAATTTCAACAATTGCTCGAGCGCATAAGTCCGTGGAAGGAGTTCTTATATTCAGGTTTTAAATGGACAAGTCTATTTTTACTTTAAATTAAACCCTTAAAGCATACACCAACTTTACGATCGAATCCTGGAAAGAATCGAACTATTTTGTTTTTGTTTCAAGGACAATTATTCTAGTAAGAGGTTTATTACAATGCCTACAACTGACGGAATCTTTTAGAAAAACTTTAATTATCGTGTTAACTGTCAATTCTTGGTGGAAAGACTTTATATTTAAAAAAATAAAACACAATTCATGTGTACTAATTCCACATATTTATAATGATCAGGACCGGTTTCGCTCATCACGAGCATTATCAACTGATAAAAATATAAACATAACAGGCTTATTTATATAAAATTGAGTGTAAAAATGAAGGTGTATAAAACTGATGGTTCATGAACTAAGACAAGAAAATACTGATTAGCAAACAAATTATACATAAATCAAATAAAAGAGTCTACAATTAAAATGTTACGGACCTCTTGCAAATCAATAAATACTTATCTGAAATCACAAATATAGCTACATTAAAAGTCCATTTAGTTGGGCAAAATTTTTTAATGACGTTACTAATGTAATAAGCAATAATGAATCAGGAAAATTATAAGAAAAAATTAGTGAACCATTTAAAAGTAATCAAATATTAAGTATGTAATCATGCATTTAAAAATAATCAAATATAGCTATGCATCTCTAAACTCGTTCACACCGAGAACACAAAGAAAATTCGTAATTCGTACTTAAGATTCGTCAATGTATGACATTTTTATACAGATTATTGAAGATTCGTAGGCATGTGCGCCAGTTCTCCTGTTTACCTACATGTTTGCTATAAAAATAGATTTATCGGTTGCTTTGTGGAATTTACTTTAATAAATTATTAAATTGGCAACTGCGTTGAATTCCATTATGAGGTGGGCGTTTGATGAATTGCGATGATTGTCATAAATCAACATATTAAAAATGCGTAAAACTAATAAATACAATGGATATTGTTGCTTACTATTCAGAACAAATTTATCTTATTATTCAGAGACGCATATAAAATATTAAATTGACAATTATTTTTATTGAAGAGTTATTGTCATACTTTATTAATTTTATTGCAATAAGATTAAGAACTTAAGTTTAATATTTATATTTATAAATTTGTTAACCCTCTCCTCGTTGTTATATTACTAAACGAATCAGTTTATCGGTTCTTTAACAAGAATCCTGAGACCAAACATATCTCTATCGTAAGTTTTGGTCATAGTCATTTAGTTATTGAAGTATAAAATAAATAAAGGAAGATATACACCAGTGGCCGTTTAAAAAGACGGAAGTACTCACCTCTCGTATTAATATTTTATAACTAAACTAGTTATGCACAACCTATTTGAATGAAGGGCTATTTTAACTGTTTTCTAATTTTTCACGGGCTGTAGAGAGTAAAAGTGTTAACTAAACGGGATATCCATATAAATACATAACTTTACCGTTATCTTGGGCAGCAAAAAATGCAAGTTCGGGCCGGGGTTTGTGCATCACTGAACTAGAGCAAGTCAACCATCTCTGTTTTAATTATTTTAAGAGCATCATCAATATACAAGACTCAAAAACATATCTACAACTTACATAAATCTATAATTTCAATCAATTAATGTTAAAATTTTTATATCCACGTAATAACAAATAGCTTTCAAAGCATGAAATATTTAAGCTTTTAATGATATGCAGAATCCAATTTTTCCAACATGATTTGGCGTACATTTTTTGCTATAATTAGCGGTTGAGTGATTACTAAAAATTTGCATAATTCTGCGTGAAATACAAAATCATCGTGTACAACTAATATTGCATAGTAGACATATCGGTTTTTGCTTTTAATCACGTCATATTAACTATCGATGTGCAAAAATTAGTAAATTATCGAAATACATTATGGTAGTATCTTCTGTTTGATGTATATCATAAGTCAGCGGAATCAAAATCGTCCATTCACGAAAATGTTCATACATTTTGAGTTGTTATACAATATAACCTTGCCATCATACTGGAATTTTCCAATAACACAAAATTAATTTACCTTCTTACGTAAAAACCACAATTAACAAAATCTCTCGCCAATGATAGCTTGCATTGCAGATATTGCAAAAACATAATATGGCAGTGTGTAATTTAAGATCGTTGTTTTATTCGACGCCTTGCAATTATTCCAAACAGGTTGGTTCGGGTCCATCAACTCGAAATATTTAATATATGTAAATTTTCCTTGGACGATATTAAATCGAGAAAATTGTCGCGTAAAAGTGAAACCACAATGCAAAGCGAATGTGTAATGCATTCAGGCTTCTGGTAAGGCACGCCACACGTGTTATTACTTATTTCTCTACTCTATACTTATTAGTGACCACACTTCTTGGTGTCAATAATTTTTACTGACTCTTGACTCTGCCGGTGCTTCTTTTTTGGTGTATCAGATATTGTCGACCTCTGTAGATTAGTGGTAAGAGTGGCACTCTAGCGCTCAGATGGGTTTGTGCTCACGTTCATTCAAGGTCAATATCAAATTTGAGATCATAGACATGTGTGTAAGTGATGACTTCAAAAAATAATTTTTAAAAAAATGCAGTACGCCAGGTACTTGCCATGGTTTTTATTAGCTGTAATGTCAATTGTTTTATTAAATATGTAAAACTTCAGGGCCTTTAGTCAAGTGGTAAACGTCGTTTCATTCGGTTGCAATGTTCACGGTGGGTTCAAATCTCAGTACGGACACTTTGATTAATTGATTTATCAATCGATTTGTGTTTGAAAGCATGGATGTCCGTGATGATTAAAATTCTCTTCCTCCCATCCGATCATTAAGATGGGGCAAATCATGAGCGATTAGGTGGCCACTAGCTTTGCCTTATCCTTGTTCGTATATCCATAATGCCTTTTAAAAGAAAGAGACTGAGTAACTGAAGATATGGTAAAGAAGCGCTTATAAAACCTAACAATGGTATTTAGATGACAGACAAAATGTTTAAATATATATTTTTAATCCATGTCCGCTCCCAACGTGGAGCGTATGGCCTCCTAATGGAGATATCTCAACAGAATTTTTCTATGAGAAATGCTTGTTACTCAGTTGCTCAATCTCTCTTTTTTTTAAGAGGGTAGGGATAGAAGGATAGAGATAGGACAGGACTAGTGGTTAGCTAATCGCTATCGCTGCGCCACGTGAGGATCGGATGGGTAGAAGGGAATTTTTTAGACATCACAAACACTCAGACTACGAACAGAAATCCATAAATCGATTAAGAGATCAATTTATGGAAACCGTCCACACTCGGATTTGAGCCCCAGACATCCGTAGCCGTAGACGCTACCAACTGCGCCATGGGCGCCGACATGTATATATTTTTTACTAATGCATTTTAGTTCAAAAGCAATTTAATGTAAGTTTTCATCGTATGTTTTCTCAATTTCAAAATTATATTTACCGATATTTTTAAAGAATGGAATCCCTAAAAACAAGCGACTATCCAATACATAGAGAATTTGTATTGCAATGAGGTTGCACTTGATCGGTTCAAAGCCTTCCGCAAAAGACCTCCATTGAAAGTGAACCGATAAGCCTGGAGCAAAATAAAACATATTGATCGTTTACTGATATTATCAGAAAATTACAATGTTTACTGGATTGAATGATCGAATCACGAAGACTTTTGTTATCTCAATTTCACGCAATTTAGTTTAAGTGTGATATATTCCGTATGGAAATTGAGTGTATTCTCCTCGATCAGTGTTTTCTTCAGTATATCTCTATCAATATGTACCTGTATATATTTTATTACAATGTATTTTTCTGTTTGACGGTTAGTTATATTGTAGTGTTACAGAAAAAAATGTATTTACGACATTTTAACACATCGGCTGGCATATATAAATATAAAGAAGCGTGTCTCTCTGTCGTTTTATGTTCAAAAACATTAAAAAATTCTCGTTAATTACTATATTGAGATAGACTTCTTTTCAACAGATTTAAATAGAAAAATACATTGTAACAAAGAATTTGTTATCTTAAAAAAACAGCTTAAATACTTTTTAAACCTAACTAGGATCGATACAATATATACAGAAATAAAGAGAATTGCTTGATAAAAAAAATATACGCTGGGATTTAGAGAAAAGCAGACACACAACGAAGTTTTTGAAAATTCCAGAATGGAGAAAAGATCTCGTGAAAATACAATGTCATGAATATTATAATTTTTTCATCAATCGATTTATTTCAACTGTGAAAGATACAGATTGAGCATTAAATAAAATTTTAATATCGCATTAAAAGAACACTATTACAGATGCATAATTAATACAAAATATATCGATTAAGAGTCTGCATTCGCTTTGATGGACGATTGAGGAAAAGTTAATTTGTCATATCGTAGACTAGTGGAAGGGTAATCTCAACATACTAGCGAGATAATTTCAGCACGCACTTGCCGCAGAATACTAATGGATATTTAAGTGTTTAAACCGGTTTAAATTCTTTTTGTTTAATTGCTAATATAAATAAACTCATTTTTTAATTGTAATAACATTATAATTATAGGTCACAGTATCTCTAATGGATAATATATTTATGCACAATGGTAAATGCCAACTGCAGAAGGTATTTGTTTTCACAAATAAAATACTACAACATACAGTGACATTTTAATCTTCACATAAAATCATTGCAAATAGTAAGTCAAAATAATATAATATTACTTATTTCTGGTCAATTTACACATACATATTTACTTCTTTTATGAATGACCTAAAAGTCTAATTTATTTTTTATAGATTTTATGAATGTCCTAAAATTGTACAGTTGGTTAATGATTTGCACACGCCTCGATAATTTCTGGAGTCGGAGGAGCAAAAATACACACAGACCTTTTCACCGGTGTCACAAAAATACGTTGCAAAACGTAATATAAGCGACTTAGTTTGTTGACGAATGGTGAAAGTCCAGTCTTCATTTGAACGCTTATTCTAATACGTGATTCGTTAGCGGCTCTCGTTCACTTCAAAGATCCGGGTCGTTTGGATTCGTTCGTTCCCAAAAGACGCATGCTTTGGATGTACTCTATTTAAAAACCATGTATGAAATTGGCATACTTAATAAAATAATGTTTCCTTACAAAATCGCAACGACAAGAAGTAATGTTTACTTTTAATTATTAGAAAAGGATAGAATAGATTGAAAGAGTGATCCAAAAGCGTATTTTATAAAGCTACATTCACCTAGTCGTAACCTAATATTACTGTTTTAAGGAAATTTAATTTTATGTGATTTATAATGAAGATTATTCTGTAAAATTTTGATAATGAACGGTAAAATATGTGGTTTAAACTCACAAATAAGCTTTAATCTGACAGTTGCTAATATGATAATAAAATGATAGAAAACTGCACTCGTAATATCAAAAGTGGGATAAGTAGAACCCCTTTTGAGTCATTTTCATAAAAAAACAATACCATTGTTCAAAATTAAAACGATTCGATCGATTTTTAATTACATTGAATTGTAATTATCACATATATAATTGAGAGTAATTATCGTGGTAAAAAAACTTGGACTACTTATTTATGTGTGTCAAAAATAAAGATAATATAAATATTTAATACGACATCAGCTTTTGATCTTGTTAATATTTAAATGGCTCATTACTGCCGATTCAAAAAATCTTGTTTTCAGCTACCCACATTTATCTTATAAGTAAGAAAATTCGTCAGAAAATAATTGTATTCGATGCCCGCGGCAACGCACGGTGGCATGTTAGTTTGAATATAATACATACCGTCTACACGTTTTATTGACAAGATATTTTTGAATTTTTTAACCCCTCGATATATTGGGTAATAAAAATTTTAAATAAATATATTTTAGTAACAATTTTTTTCTTATTTTTCTGAATGGAATAGTGACACAAAACTACACTAGTAACTCGTTCTACAAGAATTTTATCAGTTTGTTTATAGTTATTTCAGTTTCAAGTCTTCGTGAAAACTGTGTTTAAACTTAATTTAGCTTTGATATATATACTAGCTTAAAAGAATTAGCGTTAAAAATAGGAAAGACAAAATCACTTGATAAAGTAGTCAGAAGAGCTGTCTAAAAAATTTCGGTTTGTGTGATTCGTAATACGTTTGAAATACAGGAAGGCGTATTTCAACTAGATTAAAGAACAAATAAGGTAATTTAATAATAAAAAAATAGGTTGTTAATTCGCGGACCAACTCTTAAAGAATCACACTGCAACTTCCAATTCAGACCCTGGTTTGCTTACATTAGTCGTAGACACAAAGCTCTCCAAAAATTAATATATATAATCAAGATAATAATAACTTCTTTAATAACCAAACAAACATTGATTTATTACAGTTAGTAACACCATTATAAAACGCTCAAGTAATAACGCATTACTATTAATTATCAATATCGCTTATGTTCCTTTTCCTGTAACAACTTAAAGCATAATATTATTAGATTGAACAATGAATACTTTAATTTTTATTTGTGAGTAAGATGGTTATTATACTGTCTATCTTTTCTAAGCTAGTATATAAATCCAAACTAAATTAAGTTCAACAATATGAAATATCTATCAACAAACTAATAAAATTCATGAATAACCAAACACTTGGCATTATTACTTTATTGTAATGAAGTTTTGCTAAGTAAATGTCGATTAAACAAAAAAATTAAATAAACTTTTCAAATAAACATTCCCAAATGTTATATGAAAAATGAATAGCGTTTGAAGACACAAATCCATAAGCCTATTGAAATATCAATGCATGAAAATGTCCGGTCAGGAGTTTTTTTTTATATACTCTAATTAAAAGATAAAAAATCTAATTACGTTAACTCATTAATTGTATATTAAGCTTGTATTAAGTACGTTTTATCTGAACAATTCAAAACTTTTATTTTTCTCATTTTCCCGAAAATTAAATAAAAATTGTTATCGCATAAGTTAAGTATACAATTATGTCATAAAATACACTTTGTAATATACTGAACACTTACTCTCTACACGTTGCAGTTTTTAACAAATTTCGGTAAGCCATACAAAGGTGATTTCGTTCAAAGCAAAATTTTATATTTTTTACGATGCAAGAAGGTTACTAGACTATCTTCTTGTATACACAATTTATTTATGATGCTATTGATATATATATTAAGAAAGTAAGCGTAACGATAATAAAAAGCCATGTAAACGTTTTATGAATTTTAATTTGTAGGAGATATAGAGATATGGATTTATTATGAAAAAAGAGATCGCTTTTGTAGAAAAATAAAACATTTTCGACCGTGGATATCTTTCAATTTAGAATAGGTACAAGGCTTAATTTCACAAACAGCCTTACATCTAGGTAACAATTGAGTCAGGTATAATAAATAAAGTAATAATTGTAGTTATCTAAGAATGAAAAAAAATCATTGATGAAAATTTTCATAAATCTCACATAAAAGCAATATCTCAATGTACAACACATGACATTTCGTTTAGAGATTGCAATACTGGACGAATAAATCAATACCGGTATTTAAAAACAAATCTACATTTAGCATAAAATTCTGATTTTAGTAAAAACCTTCTTTTTTTTTGTTTCTTTCAATCAATACATGACCGAAAAAAACCAATTCATCAATGCTGAAATATTTGTCCAGCTATTCATTCCTTTCTTAAATCTATTAAAGTGCAAAATATGCATATTAAAATTATTCCAGCCTTAGCTGCCATTCGTGATAAAATTAATGGCAATGAATTTTTTTGAGACTGTTTTTACTTCTTGAATTTGTAATGACTATTGCGGACTTACAAAAAGTTGTAGCAGCGTCGAGTAATTCGATAATTTATTTATTTCTTTGTCACATAAGAGAAAATACCAAACACCTTACCTCTTGTTATATAAAATTAAATCTTTAAATGGTTTGAATATGCTAAATATAAATTTACGATAACGATAATTAAAAAATCAACAATGTTTATCTGCATAATATAAAATTGTTCAAGTATCACCAAGTAAATAGAAAAATAAAAAAATCTTCAAAGAATACAATCATTTTTTTAGATGAATTTAGATTAGGCGAAGCTTTGCCAAAATCAATCCCCGACTTAAGATTTATACAAGAAAAGAACAATACATTTGTGAGGTAAAAAAAACTTGGTGTCAATTTCAAGTATATCGACATGGCTTATTGCAACTTCGTTAGTTGGAGTATTTATCAAAGTCAATCCGTAGCCCTATACAATTTATAAAAGAAAAATACTTCTGTGCGATAAAAAGCACTGGGTGTCACCTTCATGGACAATATCGACATACATATTCAACGTAAAATCAAGAACGGTCAGGTTTCAAGAAGCGGCAGAAGGATACAAGGCGACGTAAAATAAAAAATAAATTTCATTTTGATTTACCGATATATCACTGAAAAACCGGTATTTAGAGTACTCAATAAACAGCTTAAATAGTGGATTCCCGGTTTTGCAATCAATAATTTTGTTGTATTGGTATTCCTTCCTCTAATATACGATCTGCGCGTTCGTCCGTAGATGTAAATCATAATAAAAAATATGTATTTATTACAGACAACTAAATCGTTTGTCTTATTAACTTTCAAATTCATATTATGCTTTGTAATCTAATCTGTAATGTTATACCAACAATATTTTTGTAAAACTGAGGATCAGCACAGGGAAACCAACACGAAAGTGACACTTTCAAGGGATTAATTTTTATCGAATTTTGCCAGTGTATATCAGAGTTTTGCAAAAAATCAACGGGTGAGGTGATGTGTATTGCACATAATTGTACTTAATTCGTTTACGAAAATCTGGCTTCGATAAAAACGTATTGGGTAAAATTTACAGATATTTATAATTTTTGTAACAACATAAGCCTAAAGATGTCGGCGCCGCTGTAATGCGCTTTTTAAAGTGTTTTAAAGTACACGAAGAGTGTCTTATAGATAATAAAAATGTTTAGTGATATCGTTTTACCATTTTTTTCAACTACCGTGATTCAACTTATCGATGCATTAATTTGAAAAGTGCGAACTACAATTTAAATTACAGTTAATCTGGGTAACTTTGGCCCAGTTCTGAGAGTTTTTGTATTTTTGTGGTTCGCCATTGCATTTATGTGTGGTATTGTTCTACATTTAAATGAACTAATGTCTTAAGATAAAATTTGATTACTGTACATAGATTTATTGTTATAATTGATATATATATATATAGATAAAACAAGGTGAGAAAAATTTTCATCCAATTCCGGTAACTTTGGTCCTCGATACAAATAATCACGGTAATTACTATAATCCAGTGACTTTAAAGTCTTAGCCACTTTTCTTTATGCTTTCATATATTTTGTACATAATAGAGATTAGTAATAGAAATTGAAAATATGGCTAATCCAATTTATTTAAAGAAAACTTTTAAATTGTGTTTGATCATTCCAAGCTGACAGCTGACAGCTTCAACAATAAAACAAAATATGTTGCACATTCATTTATATTTTTACCACCAAGGGCTATATGGCGTTTGTATTATCATGGTTTTATAACAGCACCTTTTTCCATGTAGTCGACCAATCTTAGACCTATGGGCAAACTTACCCAAATTGGTGGTACTTAATAAAATAAATGTAGAACCCTTTCGATAAGAATTGTCAGTCAACATTATTAAAGTGAGTGAATTTAATTACATATTATGAATAAACTACAGTCTACAAGCAGTGGCGAATGGCGTGTTGTTTTATTTTTAATATATTTTAATTATCGTATGTGATGCATAATAATAAATAACGACTATTAGTTGTAATCTTTAAAAATACATATAAAAATAATTCCGTCTTACTGTTAAATTAAAGAAGTTGTAAACATAACATTCTCTTAATATCGACTGAAAAAGTTTTTTTTGTTGCAGCAAAATGTTTGAGTAATGCTTTTGAGAGGATATTGGTCTTAGCCCATTCTAGTCTGTGATTTCTAACTATAACACATTACTTCTAATAATTTAAATATCTCTAATTACAAAATAAATACGAGCTTTACATTGTATTTATACCTTTAAATTTAAAATCACTCGAGGAGAAATGACATCACAATCTAATTATGACATTAACCTTCCGGGTTCTGAGCCCAGGTCCATCTGATCGCAATGATAAAGCTTTTAACACTAAACCAAAGATAGTTACAGATGTATAAAGCTGCCCGTAATGGGATTCGATCCCATGAACTACGCAATCGAAGAAAACGACTTTGACCAATCGACTATAGGCCCGGTATCTAAAGAAAGTAAGATTAAAAAAGCATCAATTTTATGTAACCACTCAACAAGCCGACTGACAGACATGCCATCAGTTTTAAGATTGTAATTTTCTGCACTATCCACATACAATATTGTTTTTTTTTAAACTGCCCATGATTATTGAGTCCTTTCATGAAAAAGTTGATCACAGTCTCGTTTATCTGCACCATAAAACACATGTTTGCAATTAAAACAGTTGCGTATGCCTTTTTTACCAGTGAAATTATATCAAGTATTTTTGTCTTTCATCAAAATATTTACTCACAAACATTATACAAAGCGGCACGATAAAAGATATTTAATCAAAATTAAAGTAAAGTGAAAGTCAATTTTCAATGCCATAATACTTAAATACTTTTATCGTTCAATTCGATTACCGATCTTTTATATTCAAATTCACAGTCATGCAACATGGTGCATTGTTTTTTATGTTGAAGTTAGAAGTTATTTAAGTAAATTAATAAAGGATAACAAATAAAAAAGTTTTTTCCACTAGGCGTTGATGGAGTGGAGTGTTTAGTGTGAACTGTTTCCGTTTCATATAAAAACCGGTAATATAATACACTAGATCAGCGGTAGCCAAAGTAGTGGTCCGCAGGGAAATCTGACATTATTTGAATTGTCTTATCCACAGCAAACCATCTCAGAAAAAATCATCTGAATCTTGAAACACGTCTAACGTTCGAACCTGTCACATGACATAATACTTCAGTTGGCGTGATAAAAGTGCGGCTTACGAAATTGTTGAATACAAAATAAAATATATTCAATATATTAGATGGATTATAAAGATGGGGTTTGTTTATTTTATTTTTATTTATTGCACTTTTTAAGACATGTATAATCTTAAATCTTAACCATGTATATATTTTCTTTTATTTAGTATTTATTGAACTAAATTGACTTTAAAATTTGATATTGAAATTTCATCAAGCACCCTCAATCGATATTTTAAATAAGAAAGCTTTTATAATTTAATTACATATAATTTATTGTTATATTTAATGAACTATGTGCATTTTATGTCTTCTTTGATCACTTTTTTCTGATATATAATATGTAACACAAAAGTCCTGTTTGTGGTCCACTGGATTAAAATTTTGAATTTAGTGGTCCGTGAGCCAAAAATTTTGCCAGCCGCTCAACTAGATGGTAGTGAAACCTGTCAACAAAGACTCACGCACAGTCACCCGTCAGTTTCGTGCTGTGCGTTACAGAGAGGTAAACCACGAAAGATATATATTATAGCTAGATAAATTCAACACCCTTAGATTGTCACATACAAACAGTAATTTTGAATAATTACACTTCAGAATATGTAATAATTTAATGGTATGGTCTTAGATGAGATGTGGACATACATACTACCTGGTTGCGGTTTCAAGGGTTCGTATGTTCAAATGGTAACTTTCATCTTAATTTTAAATTGACTTATAGATTTTTAATCTAAAGACTTGCAGAGTGATCTGTGATGTTTTCATCTCGTTCCATTTACCGCATCTAATTGTAAGGCACGAATTAAATAGTCAGCATTTAAATCAATTTTTGGTCAGAATGAAAATATGAACGGTCAAAATAAAAGGTTAGGTTAGGTTAGAAATACTGACCATAAATTATTTAATTTAAGACATCGACTGAGGGTGCTTGATGGAATTTCAATATTAAATTTGGATTATTTCGAGTCCATTCGTGTGCTCGAATGCCTGAAGATGCCGAAAGGCGAAACCCGGGTCGTTAGTGACAAAATACATGGAAGTGTACAAAATCTCAATAATCCAAATTCATAAATTATTTATTCTGCCCTCTGTAATTCTGACCGATACATTAGGACTATTTAATATAAATTATGATCAATGTATTAAAAATGATGACCGAAACTGAATTAAAATTGTGACCAGAAAATTTCGAGCCTAATTATAAAGGGCTAATAAAAATATATTAAACACTTGTCTTTCCTCATATCTTTTGAATCATAAAAAAGGCAGATTAAATTACTTAAATTGAATTAAAGTAAATTTTACTTATAATTTCCCTGAGTCATTATTTTATATTATATTAGTAACGTCGTTAATAATTTTGTTCAGCTAAATGGACTTTTAATGTAGCTATATTTGTGATTTCAGATTAGTATTTAATGATTTGCAAGAGGTCCATAACATTTTAATTGTAGACTCTTTCATTTAATTTATGTATAATTTGTTTGTTAATCAGTATTTTCTTGTCTCAGTTCATGAACCACCAGTTTTATATACCTTCATTTTTACACTCAATTTTATATAAATAAGCCTGTTATGTTTGTATTTTTATCGGTTGATAATGCTCGTGATGAGCGAAACCGGTCCTGATCATTATAAATATGTGGAAGTAGTACAAATTAATTGTGTTTTAATATAGTAAGTCTGAAGATACTTCTTAAAGAAACAAAACACGTGTCTCATTTAGTAATACAGCCAGTGGAGTAACTAAGTTACCAATTTTATTTTTATATTAAAAATGGATTTCCGCAAAGTTACCATTACAAATATTAATCTTTTAGCACTTCAGTTAAAGTGTTGCATAAGTTACAAATTTTAGTGCGAAAATGTAGTAATATACAAAAAATAAATAAATATAGTATATTTCGTAGGGAATTTATGTTTCACTGTGAAATAATGAATGTACGTATTGTTTTAATTAGGGCTCGTTTAAAAAAACTATAACAAAGACTCACAACCCGGCTCGGGCTTGAAAAAATATTCAATTGATTTTTTTCTCTACAGTTTTCTACCATCCCCAGTTTTAGCATACATAGTTTACTTATAATGGACATTATTTTAATTTATTCTCTGACTACAATTCCCTGCCCTGTTTTTCATGAACTTACATGGTAGGATTGGTGGATACTCCAATACGATTCGTCTCATAGTGCGTGCAGTCGTTGAAGCAAGGCTCGTGCCAGCTACTTTGGCCGCTCACTTTGGTGGTAATTAAAAAGAATGAAGAGTTACATAAGGAGTACCAGCTCGCAAAAACGCTGCGACGGGTGCTGCAGATGTTGACCTCACCCGCGGCTGCGCATTACGCAGCAACCAAATAAGGCGCCAATGCCATATCATAAGGCTTCGAAAACAATTTTTTGATAGTTTCACATTACTATAGATTTAATTTTACTTGGTGAATAAAATAAATACACCGTTTTATATCGACGAACTACGAGGAATTCACTTTTCTATTAGATGTATTGTTTTTAGTTTTATTTGAATAAAAATGGAGATAAGGTTAGTGGTCGTGTGGTCAACGTCTTTGGTTTGGTGTTTACACGGATTCGAATACTAGTACGGACAGATTTTTCAATTGATTTATGGATTTCGGTTTGAAGGCTGGGTCGTCTGTGATATTACCTCATAGCATCTGATCTTAAAAAACGGGACGTAGCGAGAGGATTTACTAATAGCTAATCCTTTCCTAGCCTTATCCGTTTTACCCTTACTCTCTTCAGAAATGAGAGATTGAGAAACTAAGTAGCACGCAGTTCTCGTAGGAAAAATCTGTTGAGATAAACTCCACTTGCAGTCCATATGGTCTACATTAAAAGTAGAAATGTTTTTATAGTATGTATTTTATAGTCCAAAGGGAAATAGGATTATATATAATATGGTATTCTGCTAAAAAGAATTTATATAAAACTTAGAATAAATTGATTTCCGACTTTAGAGATTAGTAAGAGCATAAATATATCCGTTTCTAGAGTTTTGGTCATAATTCGAACCGCATGCATTAATATGTTTTGTGTTTCTAATAGATCAAATTTTGAAATTTTGAAATTTTTGATTGATACAAATGGTTCGCCAGTCATTGTTTGATGATACCTACCAAATCATACGCCGGTCCATGCTTATTTTTGCGTTGATCGACGTTTACTTTTCAAAAATCACTTTCGCTGTCAAAAATTACATACCTGGTGTGTTTGCTTAATCACTTTTAATTATTGTGCGTTAGAAAAAAATCAAACACATATCATTTAGTGTAATGATTGCCACAATATACCATTTCATTATACCACGTTAGCTCCCTCTGTAGAACATATTTGTATATTGTATTATATCATTAATGGAGTATCTTAATACAAGTTGTTTGATGGGAACTTGTCGATAGTAGTTCAATCTCTCTCTTTGGAGAGGGTGAAAAAGAATTATCAGTTGATAAATTGTTATCACCAAGGCCCATTCTATTCAGTGTATGAAGATTCATAAATCTATGTATATAAAAATGAATGTATGTTTGTTTATTTGTCCTCTATGCGTTCCTTTACGATTCATCCGATTTTGAAAAAACTTTGATGAGCTGTTGTGCGCAGACAAGTAAAGATTAAAAAAAAAAAAAAAAAAAAATTTAAAATGTGAAATCTAAAAAAAAGAATCAAATACGTACAGTGACATCTTTCTGATTTATTCGTGAACGCACCAGACAAAAAAAACAAAAAATATTCTGTACCCAAAAATTCAAAAAGCACTTTAAACAGAATTCAAACACAAACCCTTTCTTTCTTTGAGTGGCATTGTAACGCATGCCGGGCAATCACTAGTATTATAATAAATATAAACGTAATCTATACATACATCAATATTTCCATAAATATAGTTAAGTTAATATTAAACATCGATTATATTCAACAGTAAATCTTAACCGTTTAATCTAATAAGCAACACGATTCAAAAATTAGCATAATTTTATTTCCACCACCTAGCGAAAAGGTCTGCTTCGATACATACTTTAAAATACTTTTTTAATCCTGGCTTATTAATAATTAATAGAAAGCAACAATTATTTGTTATAATTATGTTTTACATTAGATATTAATTCACTGTAGGCTTTTCATTCAATTCTTTTTTCTTGTATTGAAGTAAAGAAAAAATACTATGTTTTAGTTGCTGTATTATTGAACACATTGTTTTTTGATTTAAAGTTTCAATCACCACTTATTGTAAATCTCACATTAAGTCAAGTAATTTATAAAAACAAAGCATAATTCGGGGCCATGCATGAATTAACAATAAGTTAGTGTAGTGTAGTTAGTTGATAGTGCTATAATTTAGGATAAGAAAGAACAGAATCTTGCAATATATGAAAAATAATATTTTACTACCATGTTTTTTCCCAATGTAGATCATATTATTTATCCTAATGTAGCATCTCAATATACGTATATTTATGTGAACTAATCGATATTCAGTTGATTCAAACACTTATCTTTCGGATAGGGAATGGGAAGAAAGTTTCGGTAAAGAAGACTATAATGGTTAGATAGTCGTTCTCCTGTCTCGTTTTTAATCACATATATCGTAGATGTCGTAGCGCACAAATTAATAAATCGACTGAAAAAATAATTAACGAAAGTATCCATTTGGGAATTCAAACAACTAGATACTGCAACCGAATAGGACAAACGCGCAAGAGCGTGGACCACTGCTACAATTGAAATCTTCACATTTCTTGTAAACATTTTTCGAAGAATTTCATTAACGACTTGAACAAACATTTCTATTTCAATAAATACAGCATTAATCTTAGATTATTTTAAGGGTATTATAAGTGTCTAGCGAGTAAAACGGCTCAGTCATGTAATCGTTTCCTTGCTTACAAAAACTAACATCCTCTAGAAGTTGGTCTTCCAACATCACATGGCCGACCAATTACCTCCGGAAGAAAATTAGGTGAATACATTTTTTGTGCCACAAATAACGAGATCTTGTTATAGTAAGACGCTACTTATGTAAGGTAATTCGACGAAAGCCCTGGGGCCGACCAACGAACAATTTCGTCACCTCGTAAAAATTTCATTAGAAATGCTTTTTATTTTTTCACCCAGAAACGTTTCAATCGATCAACATTTTTGAATTGCTTTTACGTCACAATTTTTTTCAGTATCATTAAAACGTTTGTACAAACAACTCTCTAGCAATGATTAAATAAATAAATCGTTTTTACTATTAGTTTATTCTGTTAAACTAGTGTTTCTTAATGTTATTGCAGCAATTATCCCCTTCACTCTCCCATCCATCTATCAAATAAGTAATCGAAATTTTATTGAAATAAGGGCTTGTTTAAAATAAACTGATTCGGATAAACTAGCGCATGGAAATGAACAAGGCCGTCTCATAGGATTGATGGATATTGACATCGCAATGTGTAACGTTGCAATCACCTCCTTTGATTTCAGCAGAGCCCCAAAATTAAAAAAAAAATGAAATCTGCTCTCAAAACTCCCACAAGCTGGCGTTTAAGCCCCCGTTAAGAAACACCTTGCAAAACTGACTAAATCTGGTATGTGCAAATCAATCAATAAAATAAATCGCGGAGAAATAGTGATTTATTTGACAAAAGATTATAGAGAATGACGACAGTTATTATTTTGGTGTAATCTTATTTTATAACTTCTGTAAATATGTATTAAAGATTTTACTATTATAGTCAAACATAGATTTATTTAAAATTATTAATTGCTATTTACACAAATTGAGTCTTAACATTAAATCGATAAACAGCATAATATGTTCACGCTGCATACAATTAAATTCTAATATTAATGATTCTTACTATTAAATTCACTCAACTATTTTATAATCTGCCCTCGAGCTTCGTTTTTGGGAATAGTGAAATGAAACTAACCCTTCCGTTAAAAATAAAAGATAATTTGAATATAATAAAATACATATTAAAATGGGCATCAATTTGTGGTCGAGTGCCACATTAATATCCGCACATAAACGAGCGGATCTAAAAAGTGTACCAACGTTGACTTGTTTTAAATAAAACTAATAAAAATACACATGATTTCTGTCGATCTTAGCTGAATAGTAAAAAGCCAGGGCTTAAGTTCCACTCAACGGGCTCGATTTACACACATTTACTTCTCAAAAAATGCGCGCATTTTTGTTTTCAAGCATGAATGTCTGTGATTTAATCATCTCTTTTGACCTATGATTTTCGATCCTTGAAACGAAACTTTGACGACTGACTGACAGCTATTTCTTGTTAAGCAAATGTTTTTGAAAAGTCCATAAGAAAAGTTCAACAATGAAATAATAGTTACTTTGTTTTGTTATATTATATTTCAATGCTGAAAGAGTTTGTCAGTAGAGTACACAGCGTTTAACTTTGCATTCCGGCTCCGGACTGGCTGTAGGATTTACGATCACGGAACCCATACATGATTCTATGATCCATGTTGATCCATACACGGGATCAATACACTGCTCTAGAATCGTATACTTGTGTATCTCTGTGTATTATACAGAAAGCGTATCAATGTAGTAAAAAGTGCAAAATCATACGGTGTATATATACTATAGCATATTATACTTATGAAGGATTGGTCGTTACGAAATGTGTTATGGAATTTCAGGGTATTCAAGGAATGTTCTTAACATCATAGAGAAAAATGAATATGTGCAATTTAATATCCGTAGTAGATTAGAGCCCCGTGTTGTACAACGAAAACATTGAACGCTGATAATGCTCGATCGCGACAATCGGTAATGTTTCATTTAACCAAACACCGTAGATTTCCGAATACTTGAAGCCAAATATGCGATTTTGATAACACGATTTTATTACTGTCCATAAATAAAGGTTTTTTGTATCTGGACTTGACTTTAAATAATATCTTTCTGTGTATGCTTGCGTATGTAATTGTTCAGCGGCGCCAGGTAACCGTCTGATTTCACGGTCTATTGAATTTTTTTCCTTATTCTTCACCCGCCCCATCCCTTGATTACATATATTTTTTTCATCAGTTTTACTTTTTCGAATTGTTCCTACAGATAATAACCGTATAATGGTACTGAGTGGATATTTTTAGAGTGCTACGTTATTAATTATTATAATCTGCATACTTTGATAGACAGATATTCGTTGAAATTTATTATGTGTTACCGAATATTTGTTTAATTTATAGTATGTTTCACACCAAAATTTTATGGCGCCGCGTTAGCACGTCATTGGTATTAGCATACAGTAATATATGATAATACAACAGTGTGTTAATAAAACACTAGTTGTAAGCTCTGGTGAGGGCGGAGGCCGGATTTTAAAAAAAAGAAAATAAATAAATTATTATCTGTAATACATAGTAAAATATATTATGATTACTAAATCAATTATTATAATTCGTTAAATTTGTACGCCTGTATATGGCTAACATGCAGATACAAATTGATGGCTTAATATCAAACAACACTATCTACAAAAGTGTAACTTTACAGGAGAGCCAAAAGACGTTTTTCAGTTTCTCGTAACTAATGTTCATATTTTATAATTTATTGTATATTGTGCATTTGATTTTTCTTATGACAAGAACACGAACAGCTTTTTTTATTAACCCTTCCATAGTCATGGTGTAACAATGCGTTACTTCGGCCTTTAAACCTTCAATTTATCTGTGAAATAATTCATACAAAAAATTTGTAAATAAAATAGTTCTACATACAATAAAAATTAAGGACACATTATAGTTTACGTCTTCTTTGTATAATTAATCATAATTTTGAAAACCTCATCAATTTTACCAACGAAAAATACCAAATTATAGTGGAGTATACTAATTAATTATAGTATAGTATAGTAACGATCCAAGATGCATGGCCGTGCCGTATGCAACCGTTTTGTTTCAAACGGCACGGAAACACGTCTCGAGCCTGTTCTGCTATGAAGAATTTCGATTCTTGTGACTTTTGATAATTTCGCATAGTTTGATATGTATTTCAGGTTTTACACACAAAATATTTAATACTACATAAAACCATATTTCATTTTTGGAAATTGTCATTTCACTTTATAAATGCGTTTATATGACAAAACCCACACGGAAACGCAATGTGACTGCATGAGATCAGAAGGGATTTTTTTACTATGAAAACGGGAAGGTTAAACAGGGGCAACATTACTTAAAATGAAGTTAACGTTAAACTTTACAAACGATTTTAGAAACAACTAGAAAATATTGACATAACGTTATTTTGTTATCATGTAAAATGGCAAAAAAAACCTTTGTCTAGATAACGTTGTTTGATTTTAAACCCTTGAAATAATAAAACATTATTTGTTACTTTATTTTTTTGGATATTCAATACTGTTGCAAGTTATTCTTTCGTCATATTTTTTTAGTATTGAATAAAGTAAGAAAAGACGAAAACATAACATAAATTCATACCTTTTACTAAAAATCTATAAATTTATTGAATAATCAATGAATGAATATGTTATTTAGTTAATTAGAACCGTTTTTCGACAAATTGAATACGTCGAAATTTGCTCAAATATTACTAGGATATTTTTCTCTCAAAATGGAGGTCGGGTAACCGTCATTTTCACGCATTCATTTTTTCCTTAACATATGTATTATCCATAAGCGTATTGCTATTAATGTTTTAATCGCAATTATCTCTATAGATATATACATAATTACTTGGTCTACAGTCTGCAGTCACTCGTAATTTGCCAAGCAAAGCGACTATAATAACTCTTTTATAAGGTTCGTATAAAAATATATAAACATTAAATTTTGCGTTGCAAATAGCAATAACATAAAATATATTACTGGAAAAATATTCATCGTGTTGAATTTATCTTTTTTTTTAATTTTGACGCGCTTCAAAAAGCTTCCAATACTACGGTAGACTGGTGACGCAACGTAAATAATTAATAATAATGAATTCACCTGGGAAACAAGTGTTTCGACCTCAAAAGACGGCAGGTGATATTAAGACCATCGAGTGACCGGGCGGCACGCGTCGTATACTTGCTGGCCACGCGACATTTAACTTACGTAGTATCAAACCAATAAAAAAGTACGAAATAGTCGCACAAGAATTATTCTTTTGATTCTCACTCAAGATTTTACTTGTAAAAATCAAAAACAGCTATCTTTTTATAAAAGGTATATGTAATTTTGCTGTTTTAGTTCATACATTCATTTAATTTACCGTGTACTGTCTTGTATTATTATTTTATTTCTTATGGAATTCCTTACCAAGTTGCTCCCTTGAAAATGTCACGAGCTTGTTTGAATTTTTGCGTCAGTATATTATTTTATTCAGTAGTTTTTCATGGAAATTATATATTACTTAGAATGTACTATTAACACAGTAATTATATTATGGGTGTCTTATTCTTATATCAATAAATTGTTTAGAGATTAATATAATATACACTTCATTAATACTCCAAATGTATCCAAATTATGACAGTAGAATAAGTGATGATTTTGAACTAAAACCATTAACCCATACCTTTTGTGCGACCAACGCACCTCAACCTTTTCGAGAAGATTGTCAATAAAAGTTTTTAGCCACTTCTCCTCTTCGAAGTTTCCCCATTTTGTCTTCCTTCATTCGTGAAGGAAACCCAAAACTTCCAGCATTATTAATTAAAATTCAATACAGATTATTTTTATAACAAATTTTCATCGTTGTTTCGCTTGGTAGAAGCAAAAGAGTAATCTAAAGATTTTTTCTAAGATTTTGTTATTTACCACTCATGACTCAATTGGAATTTACTTGATAGAACTCCATTGAAGTAACGTAAAAATATCAGAGTATTTTATGCTACAAGAGTTGTAGAAATTACACATAATCGTGGAAATATTCGTATTAATGACGAAACTAATACTAATATATTGCCATTACTAACACCATTAGACACCATAAAAAGCTGATTGAATAGCACCTAATCATAATAATTTGAACGTTTTTGCTTCCAAATGTACTAATAACTAGTGAGTAGCCGGCATTCGTTGCAATGCCACTCAAAGAAAGAAAAGGTTTGCGTTTTAATTCTGTTTATTGAAGCTTTTGTATAAACAATTTTTTTTGTGCCGTCTGGTGCGTACACGAATAAATCAGAAGGTTTTCCCGAGATGTTGCTGGTCGTACATGTGTGATTCTTTATTTCAGAACCCTTCACGGGTGTGCGCACAACAGCTCACCAAAGTTTCATCTAAATCGAATGAATGGTAAAGGAACGCATAGGGGACAAATACACAAACAAGCATACATTAATTTTATATATATAGACATTAAATTTTTTTTTTCTTTCTATCTTTTCTTTTCTTAAGCACACTAGTGCGTGGTTAAAATATCTGTCCCGTGCCATTGGGCCAAGAATGTGAGGAGTAAATTCGTTTCGTTTTAAATTCGATTGCTATTGCTTTATGGAAGGCGGCTGAGAAACAGCGGCTGCATACACATAACGGGTGAAGGTGGGGCAACCAACTTTTATATATACATGTATTGTGTATGATTTTTTCCTAGAATAACTCAAAACAAAATTATCAAATCAATTATTTTGTTTTTAAATACAATTCAATATTTGAGAATAAGTGAGATGGTTTAGTCTATCTATCTCTTCTAAGCTAGTATATATGGATAGACTTAAGTTAATATATAACTCTATTAAAAATGAAACATCTTTTTTACATTAATCAAACTTCAGTTATAAATATGTGTATATTAATTCTTAAATCATTGGTAAAATTTTTGCCTACTCCATTCATATTAAAAATAGTAATTTTATATTTGTTTTTTTAAGATCAGAATAAAATGAATACAAAAGAAAATTTAATTGATAAAAGCTACTGGATACTTCATGTACCAAATAATCTTAATGATACATATTGAAGTGAGATCAAACTATCTTTCCCTATGATCATAAAAGTTCATTCAGTAATAATATATTCCTAGTCAACCTTTATCTATTACCTCATAATGAGGTGGTTTAAATTCAAGCTTAAATGATCCACTTTAATCCTTTTTAAAGACATCAACCTAGGTGGCTTTATTTTTATAAAATAAACTATACGAATCAAAATAAATTATATGTAATTTACGTAAGCATCTATTTTAAATTCAAATTATAATACCGGTATTATGACTGTAAAACAAATATAATTTTTCTTAATGATGGGTAAAAATTCAATCATAGTATAATTTATTTTAATTTTATTAAATATTTACTCTGGAGTAAATCTACAGTTTTTTTGTTGCTGTTGAGATGAGTAGCACAATTATTTTGCTTCCATGTTTTTAAATGAATTAATATTTAAACGATTTTTTGCTCGTTTATTTTGGTCCGGACATGTTATCTACTGTGCAATAAAACTGATAAATACCTTCTCAAGTGTAGTTTTTCTTTTTTGTTTAAATACTTTCAATAACTTGTTATGTTTATTGAACATCGCTCACTGAAATAAAATAATTGGGTGAAAGTTCTTGTTTAAACAATAAAGGCATTGGATGCACAATGTAGCCATTATAAATAAAATGATGCACGGAAAATACTACTTACTTCTGTTTTATGTTTTAAATTGAAAGTCGATGTCCGAAAACAATTACAATTTATTAAATTCTACAAGTATTCTGTTAATTCGGAAACAAGACACCGTAAAGAATCTGCTTCGACATTATTTTGAAAACAAACAAATATAACTGTCGATCATAAATTTTTTGCGGAATAACTTTCACCAGTCAAATTAAATATACATTATGGCTGAACTAAGATTAAAACGTAAGTGCACCTAGTAATGTTTATTACGTTTTTTTCTGGATCAAAACCGGTCCTTATCTCTTATAAAACAAATTGTGCTTTATTCACTATTGTAAATTTTACTGGAAGTAATTTTTAAGCTGATATCATCAATGCACTGGAGACCTGCACAAAAACAATATGAAATGAACGTGCTCTGAATACCTTTGAAATGAAAATACTCGTATTTATGGATCAGTCAGGTATAACGCTTAGTTCTGCGGTCTGTACGATGATTGCTGCTCAATTTGTTCAATCAAAATTAAGAGTTTGTCACGCTTCTCGTGATTATTATTTACATTAGTTCATTAAGTCCTCTTTACACAATTAATACGGTATATGCAAAACAGCCGTGCAATAAAAAATGCAGTGAACAGGGATAAACGAAAGATAGATCAGTAGAAATAGTTTTCGATCTATTGCAGGATGAAGGACTCCGAAAGCATCATACAAACGTCTACGATGGATGTTTGTTCACTTCCACGTATTCTACTGCTTTGTGTCTCAAGTGACACCACTAGATAATCATTTTTTCCCAAAAAACACTAATTCTTTTGATAATGTGTCGAACATATCACAATAATTATGTCTTCCAGGAAAAGTGTTGAGAATATGTTGTTTTCGTATAAAATATTGTTTAATTACAAAAATTGAGCTATCCAATATCCATCTTTTACACGCATTATAATTGTCGACACTGATCAACAGTTATTCACTTTGTTGGCTATACAATGATACCAGGAGACTATGTTGGTTGAATCATGAGCAGTATGGTTACTAATTCCAGCAAGGAAAGTAATGCTTAGTACTTTTAGAAATCAGGCGGTATATCGTTTACTAGTACTAAATAAGAGGATATAAAGAGAGCTGTCACTGGAGTCCAAGACCCACTAGTTTTCGTAATGGTGATGATGCTTATAGCACGCGTCCATACATCAGCGACTTCTGCCATCCGGTTTCGGCGGTAGACATTCCTACGATTATATATTATGCCCTCGATTTGTGATGTAAATAAATATCGTGTTTGGAAACCCAAAAGGATGTAAGGTACAATTTGAAATGCTTTAGTAGCTCAAAAAGAAAAAATAAATATTATTTAATTTATGTTTTTAAAACCGAATGTGGTTAATCGATTGTTTTCCAATATTAAAATTTAATCAACACACTATTTTAAATATTTTTTTACTGTTATTTGATCAAAATATTAGAAAGATTTTTTCGATTTTCTACCATATAAAAATAATTGTAAATACGCTTTTCGTTAGTTGAATAAGGTAGTCTAACGCAGTGGTTTCCAATATTTTTTTCTAATTGGTGTTAGTCATAACACTCTTAAAATAACAGATGGCGTCACTATATTTATTATCACTATTTACTATATGTATTGTACATATTTCTTGTAGAAAAAAATAACATTCAATTTTTATATAATTATAATTTAATAAAGTTCTACTAAGTGAATTCGAATTAAGCTAATGAATTTCATGTATTCGGCAAAATGTTTTTCCGGTTTCTAATGAATCTTAGATGTCAATTAACTACTAATTGCCAAAATGTCACATGCGCCTTTTTGGCTTTCAAACTTTGATATTATCATGGCGTCCAGCATCAATAATACAGATACGGCTTTTACGACAAGCCATCTCGCGAATTTTTGCATTTTACGTATTTTTAATCACGCGACGTATCTTTTATAACACCGGTCACCTGCCAAACATAGCGGTATTGTGAGGTAACTTCGGTAGTTGACGCGTGCACCGAGCCGCGGTTAATCATGTATGAAAATGGTTTGACAGGTTAATTTCAATAATAAATTGTTATGGCGGACCAAAAGTGGGCCACTCCAATTAAACTTGGATGCCAAATTAATTATAATGTAATGACGCACCGCGGGTGCAGACCTGGAACTTGTCCCCGCAAGATGTGCAGAGACGTGCGACAACTTGCGACAGCATCCCAAGGTACCGCCATCTTACCATACCGGCACTTGTGTCATTGCAAATCAAACCAGGAGATCTCCATTGAATATCGATTCGAGATAATTGCTCAAAATCATGGCTGTAAATCGGAATTGAAATCGAGGATTTATGATATGTGTCTGAGGATCAAAACAGGTTGTGATTAATATAAAATTAAAATTGACAAATTTGTTATTCCACTGATTTTATCACTTAACGTGACGAGTATAACCTCTGTAACTAATGTAACAATTAGAATCATTGCTTAAACTTTGAAATAAATAACCTTGCGACATGGTTAGTCTGAAGATGCTTCTTAAAGAGGCGAAACGCGTCACGTTAGTGATAATACCAGTAGAATAACAAAGTTATCAATTATAATTTTATATTAAAAATGAATTTTCACAAAGTTACCGCCGAATCCACAGAAAATAGGTTGCGTTTAGTTTAAAAAAAAGGAACATGCGGAAAAAATTGTTTACTTCTTACATTATAAAAATAAAAAAAGGTCTTAATATATATATAAGAATGAAGATTTTCTATTTGTTTGTCCTCAATGCATTCCTTTACCATTCATTTGATTTCGAACAAACTTTGGAGAGTTGTACGCACACCCGTGAAGGTTGCTGAAGAAAAAATTTAAAATCTAAAATCTAAAAAACAGAATCAAATACGTACAACTAGCGACATCTATGAACCAGACGGAAAAACAAAAAATATTGTATATCCAAAATTGAGGTGTGCAGGGGCCTGGGCTTGACTCACGGACCTTTACCCGGCCCGACCCGTGGGCCGAGCTTTGCCGGGTAATTTTATGAAATTTCGGCCCGTGCAGACTTCTAATCCAAAATTGCTTCAATAAACAGAATTAAAACATAAACCCTTTCTTTCTTTGAGTGTCATTGTAACGCATACCGGGTATTTATACTGGTATTTATATGAATATGGTTAATCAATCAAATACGTATTTTTTTTTACAAATTAACACTTAAGTAGTGAAACACCGGTTGACAAATCGACATCCCGAACAAACAAATCAGTTACTCATTTTCTAGTTATTTTGAAGGAAGACGAAATACAAACATGAAATTAATATAATAACTTACAAATTGATACATTGAAAAACAATAGCATAGAATTCATAAAAATGAATTAAGGCATTAATGAAAATCGTTCATTAGTAAATAGTATCTTATACGCTGTCCTGCAACAATGTCAAAAATGAGTTACTGTTTGGTCATTTGGGGTGTCGATATTATGCACGTTCGTTATCGAACTAATGCTCTCTTGTTGAATGAAATGGACCTGACGAAATTTGATTTTAACTGTAAATGAAGATACCTGTTTCCGATTAAATTATTTGTAGCTCAACAAAAAATTCGATATAACGATCTTCAAATATTTATTAGTAAAGTGTACTTATGTGCCCATGGCAAGAAAAGTATCGCATTTTGGAGATAGCGATGTTTGATCTTTAACAACACATTTTATTGACGTATAGGGGCCGTGGATGAAATAATTAAAAATACCTTCATTGCGAATTATCATAATTAACATAATTTACTCTTGAAATGTCAATTGCTCTATCACAAGTATTTTTTACGATGTAACCAAACATGTATAATAAAAGCATATAATAAAAGCATTCAAGCTTCTACCGTTACATGTTAATGTTTCTTTATTTATTATATCGACTATATAAAGCCGAAAGGACGTAACCCACACGAAAAAAATGTCGATTATAAAAAGGCAAAAAGGTGTGAACCTCCGTCTTTTCAAAATATTTTTTTCTTATAACACAATGTATTCAATGTAATACACGTTTTAAGTGGGCTGTACGCTAATTTTGTGTGTGTAATTTACGTCCTTTTGCCTTTCTTCATTCATTTTGCCCGTGTTATTAGTGACGAACTACATGGAAATGTACAAAATCTCAGCAATTCAAACTCAAGAAGAAAAAGATTTCAATATTCATAATAGAATACTCCATCGAGTAAATTGTTCAGAGCGTAGATTTATTTGAAATTAATAAAAGCCTTAATAGAAAGGGACAGGCTGATTACCACTATTAAATTTGTTTCCGATGTGATTTTTCCCTTGATTTTTTGAATAATTGATATTATAACAAGTAGAGTTTCTCACGTTATTCTTTGTGTCAAACTCGTCCAAACGTCTAGACGTAAAAAATTCCAATCATGTCACACCTAGTAATACAAACGGCGGAAAACAACGCTATCAATTTTAATTGAAATAATAATACACCGTTTTATGCAACGCGTCAAATCTCAGATTTTTGAGTAAATTCCTAATGATTTTAGTAAAAAAAATGTCAGAATTTATAACCACATCAAAATTTCTATTAGCTAATAAAATATTTATTTTAAAGGAATCATCTATATAAGAGTGAAGATAAATAAGTGTATCAAGGGTAAGTAACTAAAATTGTATTCATAATATCAAGTGTAACAATCCATTAATGGCGAGACAGGGCAATTATTTGTGCGCGACTTATGGGTTTAAAATTAATGAGAAGTTTTTTTTATACCAAGTGTAAATAAGCTTGATTTGTATGATTCGTTATTTATTTAGGTTACTACTGCTGCACTTTAAAGTCATAGCCAAAAATACAAGTTTGGACGCCACAAAAACAGAAGTGCCGTAATTTCTCCCTTATGAGTATTTTTGGAAACATTTATTGTTGACCTTGATTAGTAGTTGGTGCGATTAATTGTACTTACTAAGTAATGAAATATGTGCTTTATTTTTCTTTACAACCATGTCCGCTCTCAATGTGGAACATATAAACTACTAATGCAGTTATCATCGGATATTTTTCTATGAGAACTGCTTATTACTTAGTAGCTCAAACACCTTCGTTCAAAGTGAGAAAAGATAGAAATATGAAGGTAGGTAGAACTGAATAGATAGTTGTTTTTGCTACGCCCCGTTTCAAGAATCAGATTACTCATAATATCATACTCATTCAATCGATTTTCAATATTTTGTTGTGATGAAAAAAGTTGAAAAATTTTCCTGCACATTGCATTACCAATTTTATTTCACATTTTATGTCGAAAAAACAAATGGAACGTGAATTTACAGGATTCGTGACTTTTTTCAGTTTTATTAATTGGTCAAATACTTAACATAACACATCCTAGATCCTAGAGTATTCAAAGTAGAACACAGCACAACCTGCTATGGCGTCATGGTATACTAATAAGAGAAACAATATTAAAAGTGTTATATCGACCATGGAAGCATGTTTATTATCCATCATTATACAATTCTAGGCAATTTTTATTTTCATGCAAAGTAATAAAAAGTAGGCGTCCGTGCCACAGTTGGTACCGTCGCTGGCTACGGTTACGGATGTCTCGGGTTCAATTCCCGGTGCGGACGGTTTTCATAGATTGACCTTTCAATCGATTTATGGAATTATGTTCGTAGTCTGAGTCCTCCCTCCCACCCATCCCATCCCAACAGGGCATAGCGAGAGCGATTAGCTAATCACTAGTCCTGTCCTAGTCCAATCCTTCTATCCCTACTCCCTTCGAAAAAAGAGAGGTTTAGCAACTGCGTAACAAGCAGTTCTCGTAGAAAAATCCTGTTAAGATATCTCCATTAGGAGACCATATGCTCCACATTGAGATCCGGGCATGGAAAAAAATGAATAAATAAATAAAAAAATACTATAAATTATATGGAATCGCTCTCACTTGACTCACAATTTTTAATATCAACAAGCCTTCGTTGGTTGTTGAATACCGTTTTTTATAATAATGCATTATTTGTTCATTGTGTAATGTTAATTAATTGAAATTAATTCCAGTTATTTTTACTATAAAGAGTAGTAAATTCTGTATATCGTCATTTGGTCTGAATCCAAGTTTTTACTAACTGTTTCATAAATTTTAAAGGTCAGTAGTATCCATACATTATTGAGTTTCAATAGTGTATTTTTTTGCAGTATTTCGAATTCTGTTTATATACATAAATAACTAGTATCGACTACCAGATGATTATTCAAGGAGTTTCTATGTATAAATGCGTGTATTAATATGTATATTATACAAGTTTATCGTATAGTTGTTGAAAATAAAAACAAAATGTATACGGAATAATATATTATTTTTCCAGCATGTTCAATATTTTGGATTTATTAAAAGAGAACGATGTACCTGGCTTGAACACGTCTTGCGGATGCCCCAAAGGAGCCTGAATCCTGTCTGTCTCCTTATCCAACCCGATGGATTCTGTCAGCCCGCAAGACCGCTGATGTCGTAGAGAAAGAAAAATTTATTTCACGGTACACCAAATAAATATTCAATAAAAAAAAAGTACTCTATTAATATGAATGAAGAGAATCCTAGTGTTGTTAAAATTACACTATGCTATTTTATGAACAAATTACGTATAAAGAGGTGGTAAAAAATGTATTCGTTGGTAGAGTGAAATTTATTTTTAGAAAGAACTATATGGAAACGCGTATTTAAATTAGGTAAATAACCACGTAAAAACTCATCTTCCATCTGTACTGGCTCTCATTTTATTTCATTTCCATGAGCGTTGAAAAAACAATTTTGCAAAGATATGTTCCAGGCAATCAAAGATATTGACTCCAAAGCGGATTCCAAAATCTTGAACACTTCTTCAAAAAGTGATGCTTTGCGTATATTTTGTAATATATAGTAATAAACCCTTAGCCCTGTTAATATCAGATGTGTATCGTCGAATCTTGCGTAAGAGTTAAGAGTTGATGACCCAATGATATATTTTATAATTAATTGATGGAAAATACCTAAAAAATAATGCAGAAAGGATTTATAATGATCTATATACTTCTAGCAAAATTTTAATTATTTTTGAGGAAGCTGATTTTAACTGTTTTGATCCACAGTACTAATTTGTTTTCTTGTTTTGTAGACATTGATCTATATGATGTACTCGACAGAGCTACAGGGCACTAGGATGAAACGGAATGAAGCAAATAGGCTGTCGGGGTACAGACAATATGGTATTCTCTAATTATTGAACGGAAATAATAATAAAAAATTGGTGTTTATTATATAATTGGATACTAACTAAATAATAGAAAATAGAAAATTTAATAATAACTAAATAATAGAAAATTTAGTGCAAAACATCCAATCGATAAAATTAACGATATGTGTAATCCGTCAAACACCGTTTCAATTATTTATCTTTTTAGTATAAACATCGCATAATATTTCAGTACGAGAAATACGAAATGTCAAATTTAATACTCGGTGTAAAAGCAGTTGGATACTAATTCCATGTTACTTCTGTATTGAATGTTAAATACTTTATGTAAATTGTATTGCTTTCATTTCTCATATATGTAATTACTTTTGGTATCTTTGCCAGGTAGTGGTCAATAAAACATAACAAAATATTATTTTTAACAAAGTTTTATTCCTTCAGATCGTTGGGAATATTTTTTATTTCAAGCGTTGAAGTATTCATAAATAAATAATATTATTTTATAAATGTATGTTATGCTAAGCTTCGTAGCTCAGGTATGAATGCAATGATCTCTTGTGTCTGAAAATTACCATTTGGGTAATATTATCTTGTAATAACATATTGCCGCTGTCCTGGAAGAAAACACTAAATCGAAAAAATTACATATTGAGTAAGTTATACCAAAATGTTCTTTATTTCAAACTCTACTGTATGAAAGAATACACTTATTTTTATAAATTATACTTTTACTTAATAACAGTTTTTTGATAAACACACAAAATGAAAAATGTATGGCATTTCAAAAATTTTACAAACTTAAAAGACCAATTTCTCAAAACTAGTATTTTTCAGTTAGAGTCTTCTTCTAGAATAACAACGATATAATTATAAACGATAATAATGTAGTGCTAACTGTTAGTTTTTGATTGAAACTAGTCATTTATGTGTTATATATTGTTGAGTAAAGCACAACGTGAAGTCTTTATGCCAAGAATTTATATAAATTTAACGGTAAACGTTTTTACAAATATTTGCGTAAGTTGAATTTTCGTGTAAAGAAATTTGTATAAATAAAACGTTTTGTAGTATCGACATTGAGACTATTAAACGTTAAAGCGAGCATTATTATTATTTAAATCGATTTATCTATGAAAAACATCTATTTACACAAAAAAACGTGTTTTCGATTTACATTTTCGTGATGTTTTGATGGTTGCCGATTGAGCAACAAACTAAAAGTCAAACATTTTACCGCCGCCCCTCTGGCATCCATATTCCGTAATACATTGACTAGTTAGCTACCATCCTAACCGATACTCCGATATTATTGATGTTACACCAATTTACACGTAATAGACCTGTCATACACTCCATAAATATCGCGAGTCGTATTCGAATTGCAATAATTCCTGTAAATTATCGTATGCGTATTTTTCAAATTACAGGATGACTTACAAGCAATCAGGATTTAATTCACCGCTCGTATTTATTAAGCCTCAATTAGTATTTGTCAAATACATAGGCGTCAATAAATTAATCTTTTTTTATTGAAAAATGAATTGATATTCATTGGTTTCTTTAAATACAATAACATGTAAACCTACTATTTTAAGAAAATTATTTTGTAAGCAACTAAATACAAGACAGTCAGTAAGTTTTTTATGAAGCCAGTAGTATAGCCCTGTAGTCAAATAACTAACGCAATTGACTTCGGTTGTGGTGATCACCATAACGATTTATAGATTTGTGTTTGAAGGCATGGATGTCTGTGATGTTGAAAATTCCCTTAAAACGAAGCGTGGCGATTAGCTTACCACTACTATTGTCTTCTACTTTACTCAAAAAAAGGGGGTTGAACGACTGAGTAACACGAAGTTTTATTAAGGTAAGATTCTTTAGGAGTTCATATGCTTCATATTACTTCATATTATATTGGTTAGATTCAATTAGAAGGTATTTTGTATTCCCGACTGTTTGATTTAAATTTTAAGGGACAGTTCAACAGCACCATCTGTTTTCTATGAATACCTGTATGAAAATACTACGATTTTACTGGCTAACAATCAAACATAGAGAGAATCTTCGTAAAAATTATAATTTTGTCTTAAACGAGCATATAAAATTATTTATAATGTTTTAATATGTTTACAGCTTCAGCATTAAAATGGTGATTAAAAGATAGTTGAAAGTAATATTGTGATATATGTTGTACAGCAAAAATCAAATTTCAGGGCAAAGATCAACGTATAGATGTCGATGATTCTGATTTAATACGAAAACTGTATTTAAACAGGTGTACGATTTACCTGCAATATCAGTATGAAATAATTGAATTGATCTCAAAATAATTCAGTATTGTTGTCACAAAAGCTCGGACAAAAGCACAAGTTGTATGGGAAGAATGAATTTCCCACGACCAAGATAAAAGCTCTCATTGACGCGCATCCAGTGATTGTTTGTCGTATATTTTCGTATATATGTCGTATATACACACCAACAATGCCAAGGATATTTCCTGTCATTAGGTCAACAGACTTTCGTAATGTGACCATAGGAAAGGGTTAAAAGCAACGATCGGGCTAATTTATTTTACTCCTTATTGACAGTTAAAGTGAAGCTTTATTTTATAATATCAAATAAAAATACTCGCATACGCTCAAATTTTATCTAAAATAAATCAATTTATGCAAAAAAAACTGCTTTTTTTACGAATTCACTCACTCAAATGAAAATGATTGCGATTGACGAAACCGGTACTGATCATTAATAATTGAGAGTTTAAAAAATTACACCTTAAAAAGTGATGGAATTATTTTTTTCTAATGCCAAGATACTGTACAATAGTTAACTATTAATTTTTGTTATAAATAGTTTACCTGGAAGAAAAAAATACACTTTTATCTTGAACGTTACCTTTTATCTTATTTATTATATTTATATTGGTGTAGAAAAATAAACAATAGTCAACTACTTATTCAATTGCTTATATATTATATAATAGAGCTTTTTTATTTTGGAAAAAAAACAATCTTTTATTATGTATTTAATTCATTACAATATTTACTTAATCTTAAAATTCTTTCTGAATAAAAACATTTTTTTCTTTGATTGAAGACAAAATGTTAACAGCTGATAAAATTTGTATTTTCCTTTTATATATTGTAGCGTAATACCAAATTAAAATGATAGAGTTTTCGTACCATAATGTACATTGAGTACAGTAGCGTTTATCTTTACCAAATGATTATTAAAATATCTCTTACTTTCTTCAATAAATTAAACACCTCTTGCGTAACACTGGCTACATAAAATTTAACTACAAAAAATTTAAGCGTTTCATTGTTGAAATCAGCATAAAACTAGTTAATTACGAAAATTACGAAGCACGGAAACTTAATACAAAACATTAAATTTTATAATATATTCAGTGTACTTTCACGAAAATTGCCGTTTATCGACGGACAAAATGTTGAAAATTTTATATTTAATGAATTCACTTACTAATTATACATATTAAAACTATAAAAATTGGAATATTTTAACTGTGGTTTCTCCGTTTATTAATATCTGGTTTATATAGAGAAGAATATATTATAAGTTATTTTACACTCACTTTTCACCCCTAATACATGTGTTGTGACTATTCCAGATGTTTTTCCAAACTCGTACAATAAATGCAAGGTTATAAATAATTGCACTTTGTATTAGATGGTATTCACTTGGTACACTTGAACTTTTATTTCGATTGTTTGCACTTTAGATTAGATAGTACTAACTTAGTAACTCAAACTTTGATTTCAATAGTTTCCACTTGGTCGCAGAATCTTTTAACATAGTGAGTTAAGTTGTAGTAGGTTATGGTAGGGTTGGTCTGGTTTGGTTTGTGTAATCTATTCTAATGCGTGGAGCAAAGACAATATAGACGGCCTAATATGTAAGATAGAAGAATAAATGATATTTCATTACAGTTTCGTGCAGCTATCGATTTCAAAGTGTGAGTATTTATATTGAGTGAAAACTATTTCATTTATGTGAAAATATTTTTTTGTAAATGTAATATATTTCTTCATTTTTATTTTTAGCGAAAGAATTAGTGTTCTGTATAATGTATTTGTTATAAATGAAAACTATATTTATGAAAGTGAATATTATCTAAACAAAAGTGCATTTAATTGTAAGTCATAAATACACTTGCTAAGTTATTTCATAAAATGAAATAATATCCAAGTATCTCATTTTGCACTTACCTAGTTTCCGTCAATTTTGTTACTTACCAATTTCTGCCAATCAATTTTAATTGATTTTTTGTCAGTGTGCTTTGCATTTTTTTATATTTTCGGTTTTATTTGTCTATCTCTACGTCGTATATTTAATGAATACACTAATCTGACGTTTTTCCAATTATACGATGTGATAATCTTATTCAGTAAAATGCTATCATCTGAATATGTCTATATTTAAATTATGATCAAAATAATTTATAAATATTTATTAAATGAGTAAAAATGTAGACATACAGTAGTAATCATAAACCTTTATAATGTTATCTATATTAGATCTTCCCGTTTTTACAGTCGACCTATTATGGTCACAGGATACATTCTCCTTCCGTGTGATACTTGTCACAAAACGGGGTGAGTGCTGTGTGACACCACTGTCTAATGTCTAATATAACACAGGTGACAATATTGGTTCACAATATAAAAACAGCCATTAGCAATATTCCTTTCAATTTGTTTGCGGATGTGGTTGAAATTGTGTGAAATAATAATTGCCTGTCATTTAAAGCCATAATAATAATTAGATAGTGTGTTATTTTGATATGGACAATCAATTTTCTGTTTGTCACTGAGAAACGATAAAATAAAAATATTGTAGGGTTATAAAAATTTCGATTAAATATAAATAATTATTTTTGTATTTTTAAGGGCGCACAAAACTTTTTCTCTTTTTCAAAATTCATAAATTAGGTACAAAAGTTTTATTTGTAATTTTGTTACATTATTGACCGGTCAAATAAAATACACTATTATATGATATAATATATTATATTGTCAGTGTCCCTGGCGCATTTGGTAGCGTCGTGGGCTACGGCTACGGATGTCTCGGGTTCAATTCCCGGTGCGGACAGTTTTCACAAACTGATAATTCAATAGATTTATGAATTTCTGTTCGTAGTCTGAGCGTTTGTGTTATCTAAAACTCCCTCCTCACCCACCCATTCGATCCTCGCGGGGCGTAGGGAAAGCGATTAGCTAACCACTATTCCTGTCCTAGCCCAATCCCTCTATTCCTACTCTCTTCGATAAAGAGAAGTTGAGCAACTGAGTAACAAACAGTTATCATAGAAAAATTCTGTTGAGATACCTCCATTAGGAGACCATATGCTTCACGTTGGGAGCAGACATGAAAAAATTTTTTTATTTGATTTAAAGATTTGTATGAAAGCTTCATACAAATCAAGGTCATAAAAGCTTTTACCGAAACGCCATATTTAGTACAATAAGCATATGATTTCTTAATGGAGGTACTCAACAGAAGCTTTTCTACGATAAGTGCTTGCTACTCAGTTACTCAGTATATATTTTTTTTTGAAGAGAGTAGCAATAGAAAGATAGAGTGAGAGCAGAACTAGTCTATTGGTTTAGCTTATCCCTCTTGCTAAACCGTTTTTAGGATCAGATGGGTGGGTAGGAATTTCGAAAATCACAAACATCCATGCCATCCAACAGAAATCAATTTACAAAACTAAGATTCGAGCCCGTAAGATCTGTACCGAAGTCAACAACATTCACTACTGCACAACGAACCCGATAAATTAATTATTTATAATTAATATAATGAAAAAAATTGCCACAAATTATGAAAATGATACAATAAGTAAATTATAATAATTGCTGTGATGATATTGAAAACAATATATGAACAATGTACAAGGAAACATGGAACACATTCCAGAATCAATCTCTTCGATTTGAACTATTTATTCAGTGCCGCAAAGAAATATGATAGAATACCTTTTTCAAAAATGATTTCATAATTTTTCAAATAACCACTGTAATCAGACGTTCTATTAAAATCTAAACAAATAAACCATTGAAAAATCGTGACGCGGATGATTCTCAGACTATTAACTAGCACCAATGATACAAATTTATACTCAATAACATACATTAAACATGAACAAAAATAACGAATCAAAATTGGATAGATTCATTTTGACCGTCACGCAGAGAAGATTCGGGATGTAATAAAAACACCCAGAAACATCTTGTTTTGAAGCAATATAATGTGTATGAGAAAATAATCTAGTTATGTTTACTATTGGCCAGGTTTATCTGCCGGAAATAACAAATACAACAATGTTTGTTTCAAAGGTTTCCATAACTATTTCATTCTTTTTTCCATGTCCGCTCCCAACGTGGAGCATATCGTCTCCTAATGGAGATATCTCAACAGAATCTTTACTGCTTGAAAACTGTGCGTTCCTCAATTGCTCAACCTCTCTTTTTTTTTAAGAGAGTATGGATAGAAGGATAGGGCTTGGACAGTACTAGTGGTTAGCTGATCGTTCTCGCTACGCCTCGTGAGGATTGGATGGGTGAGTGGTGGGTAGTTTTTTTACACTCTCATATCACCAACAGAAATCAATAAATCAATTGAAAGATTTTATGAAATTTTCCGCACCGGGAATTGAACCCGATAAATCCGTAGCCGTAGCATAATAACAACTGCGCCACGGACGCCGAATTAGGTACTATACCCACTAACAATGTAGACAATATGGATTTTTAATAAATCATCATTAATATGATTTTTTATGAATAACATTTTTTTTTCGTAGTTGCAAAGAAATGTTGCATTGGCTTAAGAATAGGACTTTTATTATAGGGGGTTGATATAAAGGGTTGAAAATATCACAAACATCCATACATTTGAATAATAATCAATGTTTGAATGCGCAGTAATAATATTGACCGATTCTGTAGATAGTTCGATTTGTTTTATTATATACCGGAATATTTTTAATCACAATTATAATTGATAAAATGTGTATATATCTATTAGCATATTTTTTAATAAATATGTTATTATGATAGCTGAGCGATTGACGTATTTGTTTATTTTTTTCTCTCCAACGAAGAAAAAAATAAGGCGATCAACTATCTCAGTTGCAATTATAATACCATTTAAACTTCCCTTCTTAATATTTTATTTTCTCTTTGACCTTAGGAATAAATAGGAAACTCAACAATAAATTGATAAAGTAATGTGACCTTGATACATCAGTGTACATTAACCTTTCCAGATAATTGATGCAGTTTTTGTGAAAGAAGTTCATATTGTTCAGCTGTCCAATTACATCTCATTATGACAAGATATGCACTAAACATTAGGGCGTGCTCAATTAATCAAATAAGACTATCATACGTAAATCCATTTCTTAAATTTCAGGTTGTTGAATATAAAGCTGGTAACTTCATTGATTATTATCAATGAAGTTACCAGCTTTATATTCAACAACCTGAAATTTAAGAAATGGATTTACGTATGATAGTCTTATTTCACTAATTTTCAAAAAAAAATAAGATAATATTTTGTTTTATAATATATTTTCAATACATCTTTTATAATTGTAGTCTTTCCAACGCATCAATTTTCATTTTAAAGATAATAATCATTTCATCAGATGAACAGTAGCGTAATGTTTGTGATTTTTCTTTTGATTGAAAATATTTACGAAATTATACAATACACGACTTATCAATGCATTGCCTAGAGAGTTGGACATTTTCAGCAACGAATATATTTTTTGTGTGTTAATAATATATCTTGTTCTTTTCCTATTTTCGAATTTTAAATTTTTTTTTATGACCATTATTATTGTACTTCATAAATTCCATCTATTTTATTTTTTTAATTTACAAATAAATAATTCACGGTCACAAAATTAATATTTTTTTGTAAATAATGTCTCTTAGAATTGTCCACAATAATTTCGATTAATCAGTTAAACTGATTGATAATACAAGTGATTAAGCTAAACATTCCCTATTGTGCACAATAATTATAAAGTTTTATGTACAGTGTATGCATGTAAACATGGGGAGAATCGTGACTACCAGAAAGAGTCGCAGATACATAATTACGAATTATTCATACTTTTTAAAGATTGAAGGACCATATAAAATAAAAACTCATTTCTCTCTTCTTATTCAATACTTAGTGCTAAGATGTGCGTCAAGAATTGCTTTGTTTTATACAATTACTTTGCCAATAACGACACCTGGATTACTGTAACCCGAGAATACAAGTAAAATAATTATAGGGCATGACAGAGGTCGACAACACGGCGCCTTAGGGTCCTAGTGAGCCTTCAATCGATGATATAGAAATTGAAAAACGATGTATGCATACAGATTGATATAAGAATCGTCAAACTATAAAAGAATTCGGATCAACGGAAAAAAAAATTAAGAATCGTATTCCTAACTTGTATAATTGCAGAGACTTAATTTAAGAATAGATTGACCGTCAACTTGTCCAGAAGCTTGAGTGAAGCAAATATTAATTTCTTTAAACTAATATCGATGGCAGGGATGAGCAATCACATAAGTAAAACTCCTCGTTTATTTTTGAGTTTTCTCATTTTTAAGCATTAACCTATCTTCAAATGTATGCGCAAACACAAAAGTCATATAATATCAAAATTTGTCGTAAATTACATCGGTCGTCAACACACAAAATAGTGTTCTTTAAATATATGAGGAATAACCACATAAGTCAGACATTTGTGATCAGTCACTCAACATATTTTTGTTTCTAGAATTGTTCTTGTATTAGAAATAAAAGAAAACATGTCATCAGACAGAAAAAACTTTCTCCGGAAGACCTTCTAATATTGATTTATGTGATTGCTCCTCCGTCCATCCATATATCATCTCTATTATAAGTATATAATAATTATAATATTAAATCATGCATATATTTGTAGGCGTCACACATATTTTTTAATGAATAATCATTTTAATAAAAAGATGTGAAATAAAATTAGAAGCGTTGCCTTATGATCTACAGCAGGGGATCCCAACTTTATATCCGCGTGCGCATGTACGCCCATTACAAATTTTTAAATAGCGAAACAGTACAGTTGAATCCACAATACATTTTTTGTAAATGCCATCACAGCGTATGAATGGATAAAGAAATAATTTAGCAAGTATAACAGTAATTATGTAATGAATGTAATAAAACAGTAAACTTAAATTTTTCTCTCGAATGCGCCCGCGACCACAAGTAGATTGGAGACCCTGGTCTATACCATTAATCCAGTATCTGCCAAACTGTGTGCCAAAATAATGAAGACGAATTAGAACTTTGGACAGGAAAAGCTATTAACTCACAGCTTAGACGCTTTATTTCTTTAGAAAGATTTTCGGAAACGAAATCAAATAAACGAGAGCGGCTAAGATGAGAAATTACGTGATTGTTTTATCAAATTTAGAGAGTCGTTTTGACTTATTCTTTCTGAAAATCAATTACTTCATTCTCATTAATAAGAAATTTACCACCTCTGTATACCTACATTGTATATGTTTATAAAACAATATTTTGTATTGTTACCTACACTAAGATATTTCTTATTCATGTGTATTAATAAACTCCAAAACTCCTTCCCATCCATCCGATTCTCAAAAACGGGGTACAGGGAACGTGATTAGCTAACCACTAATAATGTCCTAACCTTATCCTTCTATCTCTACTCTCTTAGAAAAAAAAGAGATTGAAAATTTCTGTTGATATATCTCCAGTAGGAGGCCATATGCTCCACGTTAGAAGCGAACATGGTAAAAAAAATGTGTTAAGAAAGTACATTCCATCTTTTAAGTCATTTTTATTTGGTGTGCCACGGAACAAATCCCCTAATTCCCCAGTGTGCCGTTGGATAAAAAAAATTGACAGACACACCATTAAGCCTTTGATATCGAAAGCTTACCGACCCCTGGGATGGGGCGGGGCATAGTACTCTTTTCAAACTTTCGCTAGAAATTTTCACGAATGTCTATTATACGATGACGTCTAGGCTCCCGTCTTGATCCACACTACATTCTTCGCACTTAGTGTGCAACGCGTTTATTATGTTAGTGCCTGGCGTTTTGCGTTAAGAGTTTAATAACAATATCGTTTATTTATAATTAGACCGGTAGATGTCACGAGCGACCCGCATACGACGCCACCACCTGCCACCACTGATTTTAAATACTTATACAGTGTAATTTTTTAACATGAAAAAATATTGCTATAAACATTGTTGTCAAGGGCAGGTGATTTTCTACTTCAATTCAAAATAATCACTTAAAAACTCTATAGACTAGTGGTAAGGGCTACACGAATACATCAGAATCATATATATTAAAATCCTGACATGGTCGATATAAAATGTTGTTTTATTTAAACTTTTTTTCATTTTAGGATATAGTTATTTCTGACATCCTCTTTCTTTGAGTTCGTTTGGCTATATTCACTTTTAGTTTATCTGAAGTGTTTTATGAAAAATATATACAGGTCATATACTTATAGGTATTTAAAACGGGGCAAACAGAAAATAAATACCTATCTATTTGTCGTTTTTTGGCCCAATCCGTCTATCCTTGCTGTTTTTGAAAAGAGAAGATGACCGACTGCAGTTCTCCAGTTCTCGTAAGTAGAGGAAACAAGTAATGCAGAGTTACTCGATTAAAAGTTCATAAATATGCTCACAGTAGACGGGGAGATGTTCTACTAAGAGATATTGGGTTATAAATAATTGCACCTTGTGTATTTCACTAATTAGTATTCACTTGAATTTTTATTTCTATAGTTTTCACTTTGGATCATATAGTATTAACTTTGATTTTAATAGTTATCACTTAGTCACGAATTTTTTTAGCAAAGTTGAAATAGGTTATGTTAGGGTTGGTCTGGTTTGGTTTGTGTAATGTATTCTAATGCGTGGAGCAAAGACAATATAGGCGGCCTAATATAGGATAGAAGAGTAAGTGACATTTCATTACAGCTATTTTATAGATGTGAAAATACTTTTTCGAAGGTGTAATATATTTAAAAGATATTTTATTATGTGGGATCACTTTATTTTTAGTGAAAAAAATTTTTTTTGTAGAATGTATTTTTTGTGAAAACTATTTTTATGAAAGTGAATATGATATAAACAAGAGTGCATTTAATTGTAAGCCATAGATATTTATAACTTAGCTTTGAGTCAAATGCTAGAAATGTATTTTGTTTTTCTCAATTCTGTCAAATTGCTGTTTTTAATGTAGGTTTGTTAAACATTACATTTATCAGATGCACGTGGAATGTTATTGTCTTAATTTCAAAAATGAATAACGGTCTTAGTAGATGTTTTTTCTGGTTTTCTTTTGCAAAATAATAAATTATATTTATATTCGAGCTGGGATTTGCTCATTTGCCCACCCCCATTTTATAAATGTCAAAATATTCGAATATGTTTATATTTTGTGATAAATCACTACTTTTTTTCTAAAATAAATGATTCAGTCCGTATCGATACGAATAGCGATATGATCTTCGGAAAGCTTCAGAACAAATGCACATGGCGGCGAAAGAGAGCTTTCTTTTAACAATGCAATTTTCGCAAACAGCTGCTCGATATCCGTTCAAACTGGAAGATTCTCAAACTGATTCTCAAATTTATTTCAGATCTGATTTATAGATAGTTTTATTCTTTTATACATTTCAATAAAATTTGCAACGCTGTAAAAGTTTTTTGTATGGAAAATTCTGTTTATTTCAAAAGTTAAAACATTTTTTAAAAAGATGCCTATATAATTTAGTAAATTTGAGATATTTATGTCAAGACAGGCTGAACAAAGTTTTTGTAATTGTTTTTGGTCCATATATTACACTTTAGGGAGGTAAATATCGAAATTAATTTGATGATATCTGACAAGATAAAATCAAACGTGCTTACTTAATATAAATGTATTTAATTAATATTTGCTTCTACCAAGTTCTTTCTGCGCAATTAGTAAACCATTCTTTAGAATGTGTCATGTAGGAAAACAATATTAAGGGGAAGCTATGCTTTTATTCAGTTTTGGTTTAAGTTTTCAATTAGAGCATCACTAATTAATAATCTGAGAGATTTCTAAATAGAGAATTCGAATTGAGGTGCTTAAAAGCAAAATCTGATATTTTGTTTACAATTAAAAAACGTACGTATGAATGCTACAAGCTATTTAACATAATTTGTAATATGTAACATTCGAAAAAAAATGTATAAGCTTTTTCGCATATCACGGAAATCAGACTCATAAACACGATTAATTCAATATCAATATGTCCACTTTTATTCCGCTTATATTTATTGCAATAAGAGATTGACTTAATTATAAAAAATGCATATTGTTCTTACTTGGAAATAAAGTACGAGGGAAAGTATAACCTATATAAAAAAAACCAGTGGCGGCTCGTGGATAAGATATCTGGGGGTGCTGCGGTTGATTAAAGATAATTGAGAAAAAATGTTTATTTGGATTATATTTTACTATTAACATCAAAATTATTAAAATTAAACATTATTTGTATTTTTATTTTCATTATAAAATGGATTCTTCCGTATTTTTTGCTTGAAAAAAGGTTTTTCGTTAAATTTCTTATTAAACATTATCTTTTTTTTTCAATTGATAGTATAGACAAAGCCGTCAATTTTTCTTGAACCATTGTGTTTGTTATATATTTCTTAATACTTTTTATTGACGAAAAACACCGTTCTGGCCCAGTGGTAGTCATTGGAGTTGTAAGCAGAATTTGAATAATTTTTGTTATTTCCTCAAGAAATTTGCATAAATTGCTTGCAGAAATAATTTTAATACAGTAAGAGAGATTTCTTGAAATAGGGGCAAAAATTACTTTCATTAAAACAGCTGTCACGCGCGTGCTCAGACCGCACCCGTGCGCAGAACACTGTTAAAGTGGCAGTATCAAATCAAGCTTCTAGCTGCTAGTCCCCTTCCCCGCGCCCTTCCTTCACTCACACAAGCATATTCTATCAAAAACCGTACTGCTAAAATCCATAAAGATGCGTCACTTTCTGATATTAGTACCGTGGTGTATGATAATTATTGGATGTATCGGTGCGCGGGCGAGCTTAATACACGCATAAATAATAATGGTGATATTTTCATATAATATACATAAATTTATATATATTATTATATTACATTTCTCTCAACTTGCTTGGGGGTGCTGCAGTTCCGCAGTGCGTATGGACGAGCAGCGCCTTAATATTTTAAGTGAGAAATCCCAAATCATCGCTTATTACGAACATTACAAAATTGACATTTTTGCTTTCAGACCCCTCAATTCTATCATTTATACTAATATTAATAAACCTACGAAGATATATATAAGACATTGTCTTAAGATTCTAGTAAGCTTGATGTATATTTATTTTTTGGCGTTATCTGTTTTCAGATTTGAAAAAGTTTGATAGTCATGCTGTAGGGATTTAATTCTGGGAGACGAATGTACAGCTTTTGCATTTGCAACGAACGTTTGCAGCTTTCCTTCATACATATTTTAATGAGTGGTCCCGTAAAATTCGCTGGTCATTCTCTCAACAGACACGCCTATAATATCACTCTTGTTAAGACATTCACTGTTACATTTTTTAAATAAATTTGCAATTTTATAGCGTTACTAATGCGTGATGCACACATTGTGCGGAAAAAGAAAGTTGTGCTAAATTATTATAAACCTCTCTCTATTGTAAATACATAAATAGTGTTTGGTCCAGTGCTTACTACATTTAGACATTGAAAAAATGTTGCAATCTTAGAAAAAATAGTATTTTATAATGTGAGAGAATTTAATATCTCGATTTGAAAAAACAACACAGTTTATCTAAAATCGACCATTATAGCATACTTAATACGCTTCAGTAGTGAAGATAATGGTAGATATAATATTAAATTGTGTATCTTGACTATGATAGTTATAAATTATAAACAAACAAATAAAAGCTCCGTATATAGTCGCTGTTCTGTACGAAAACACTAAAACGAAAAAAATGATACATTGAGTTAGTTATACCAAAATATTCTTTATTTAAAACTCTACTGAATGGAACAACACACTTGTTTTTATAAATTATACTTTTATTTAAAAACAGTTTTGTACAAGCAGACTTCGTGTTTTCTTCCAGAATAACGACGTTATAATATGTATATAGTAGTAGTTAAGTTTCTGAAATATCTGAAAATTTTATTATTGTTATAGAGTAAAACACAATAAAAATGTTTGTCGTAAATCGAAAGAACATTTTTGAGGAGTAAATATTAATTTCGTACATCTAAAAAATAATACGCATAAATTGTCAGAACCAAATGGGAATCAATCGATTTCTCGTATTTGATAGATTTTTTATTTTTGAATTGTACTTTTCAAGACAAAAGGATCCAACATCTGCGACATAACGTTATTTTCCAGAACGAAGACGATATTATCTACAAAATAACAAAGTTCTTATTCAGTACCTATAGTGTTTCTAAAACATCAAAGACTTTCAATATTATATGTCCTGTGGAAAAAAATCATGTGTCACTCATGTCAAACTAATAATGGTACTAAGGAATAGTTTTTAATTTTTAACTAATTTTTAACCATTCGTAATATCTTGCATTTATCCGAAAATTTCTAAGCTTTGAAAATCACCATGTCATACAATTGAAGAAAACATAGGATTATTACCTGCCCAAAATTATTGTCGTACCCTTTGACGCTAATAATATTCATTTTGATACAGAAAGAATACCCCTCGTCACTTTACCTACAGAAGCTGCTCATTTTATCGTCATTCTCATGAACATCTGCTCTGATTTTCAATATCTTTACGGCACATGCCACGACCATCTTTTTCCAATAACCAATCCAAGTGTTTATTTTTCAAATACACCTTTTATTCCGGCACATCATCGAGAGCCACTACTAAAGGTAAACAAGTTTCAATATATTTATTCAAAGGTATTTCTTACAATTCAATGTGCTTTCACCCCTTCCTATTATGTCTATTTGAACCAGAGATAACCAATACATATCTACATGTGATACTTCATACCAAATCGCTTATACGTTTGTTACCAGTACAACACAATAAATCTAACTAGACGATGTTGTACATTAAAAATAATTGAATTTATCAATTATTTATAATATATTAAACTTAATAAATTGTTAATTCTTGGTGTAAAAACATAACAAAATATACTAAACACACGAAAGTGTTAACTCACTGGTTTAGCACTGGTTTTTTGCTTGGTCTTTCTGATAATTATCCTGATTATTTTATTTAACGATTTGAATTTTACTTCCACGGCTTATGTCGTAGTTAGTTACTTAATTACAACAAAACGGTGTTTTGAATATTATTTTTTAATTATGACATTTAATTTTTACGATTGTTTTACCGACATTGATGTGTTTATTTCTGGTATTTCTTTAGGAAAAAAAGAGAAAAATTTCTTTCCGATTTTTAATAGAATTACTCTTAGTTCGTGAGAAAATTGAAACGTCAAATAAAGTAGCATGTGTAATACAGATATAATGATGTGCTTTTTGTGTATATTTCTTTCCAAATTCTACCAAATGGTCGCAAACATTCTTATGAAATTACAAGGACGACATTCACAACCATGCTATCTATATTAATAACGATCATTGACATAAATAGCACTAGGCCGCTTCGATTGCAAAATTTTATATTTACAAAATCTCAAATTTCCAGGGGAGCATAAAAACCGCTTAAAAAATTATCAAATTAAAACTAAAGTAAAAAAACATGTAATTAATACCATAGTTTTAGTCAGTTGGAAACATTTGGTTTCATTTCTTCATTTTGTGTGCACTTAATGTGGATTTTTGCGTTAATCATTCAAAAATATACTCGTGTGTAATAGGTAAATATTATATAATTTAAGACATCCACTGAGGGTGCTTGATGGAATTTCAATATCAAATTTGGATTATTGAGATTTTGTACACTTCCATGTATTTTGTATACAAAATCTCAATAATCCAAATTAGGTAAATATTAGTTGTAATGTCAATAATTGAAACCTTTTCCCCTCTCAAATAGTTAATTATTAAATTTTTGGTCTGAAGGTGCTTATCAAAGAAGAAAGCATATCCCAGTAAAGGACAAACGTCAGTCTGAATTCATTTTCAAATGAATGTCGAACGTCATTTTATTTTTGAAAGTTTTCAAAAATTTGTGTAAATACAAAAGCAATCTGGATGCATAAAGTATTGTTAGCTTTGGGCAAATATGACATATTTATTACTTGTTATTATTAGTCTCTATTCTAACATACGCAGATGTTTTTAGTATAGATTTTACTGTTTTTTAAATGTGATCAAATGAATTAAGTGACCCTATTTGCGTTCAAGATATGAACCTATTTATAATGATAGAGCTAAAAATCACGAATCAAACCGTATCTATAATTCAAAAATGACAATTGCAGACCTATAAAACTTTTTAACTGAGGGGCGATACGATACGTAGATAGTAGAATAAACAATGATAGTTATTTTTTTAATTTGTATCAATAATCTTAATTAATATGTTTACGAATACTAACTCATGATCCCTTAAACAGGATGCAATTTTGCAGAGCATAACATGGAATATTTATCAAAAGATAAGGAAATCGATAATAGTGTCATCTCCGGCTTTAAGCTTCGTCCACATTATTTGATTGTGCGACGTGTAAGCGGGCCGACAAGTACTACCGGTAGGTTCGCATTTGTAACTGGGCAGTTGGTACATTTTCGCACAAGCCTTTATTAATAATATGGGCTTACACCTTGCGCTGTGGATTTCAGCTGTCCCTTTTTATTATTATTCGCAAGACCGTTTCACATTCTCACCTACAGCCTGCGTGTACTTGGTACAACCACATATCGCGGTGTGTGCCCACTAAATAGCAATTACCAACTAAATTACTTACTTAAAGCAGAAATTACATACAAAATATAAACAAACGTCAACTGTTTTATCAACTACGCAGATAATATAAATTCTAGGAAAATAATTAAAATTCAAACTGTGCTTAAAATTTCACATATACGTAAAATCAAACAAAAATATCCCTCCTTACATTTTAACTGTATAACTGCGTTTAGCCTAACCTATTACTGACATGCAGAATCCGATAAATTCAATAGTGTCAAACAACTGCCGTCCAATTATATTTCGCTTACATTTATTGTAATTAGCAGTGGACAGGCTCATAACAATATGCACACTTTTCTCAATTGGCTATACAAAACGATGGAAAGAGTAAACTATAGTTAAAATTAATAATGTAAGAGTGAAACACAGAAACGTCGATTACTACTAACATAGCAAAGTGGTCATGTCGATGCTTTTAAACGTCACATATTACGATACGTAAAGTAAGCTAACTACATTTAAAAAATATATACAAAAATATAATTTTTATACAACATATACAAGACAATTAATAACGACAAAAATTGATGCATCCACAATATCTAAGATTTTACATGTTTGATGAAATGATGTTAAGCCCTTCTTTATAGTCTATACATTTTTATTAAAGATTCAAATGATTAAAACACTATAAACTAAGAAACAGTTTTATTTATTTCATAAAGTTATGACCTAAAATACATTATCTAAAATGATCTTTTCTAATGTCAAAATCTGCAGATACAGTAATTTACACAAGAAATGTTAATTTATTGATTGATTCAGACATTTCAACTTAATAAATAATCCACGTATACAACTTATTTTCCATAATGTAATAAGTGAACTTCATCAGTGTTTATGTAGCATATTCTTAAATCATCAAATTCCAATATTAATTGGCATTCCTTTATGTTAGTTATATTGCGAGTATAATGTTTTAACACAATTTTGAATTATTATTTAATCATTATTTTTACAACATTATAATAAATCTGAAAATTGTGTTTTTGGTATTTGAACTAACTATATTTTTGTCTTTTTCCTCATTTAGCAGTTTTTTTTTATCCCACCACTTTAACTAGATCCCATCTTTTCCTTAATATGTAATAAATTATCACAAAACGTTTTTGCCTACTACTTAAAATTCAATTTAAGACTTCTATATATCATTGGTATAGTGGGAAACGCGTTAAGTCAAAAACTTTTGTTTTGAAATAATCGAATTTAAGAAAATCATTAAGAAAGTCTTTCTATTTAAATACCTCGACCATTATTTATTCAACTAACCAACATATGAAATTCGTTAAACATTTATAAATTCGATTTAAGTTTTACTAATTTTCTTTTATAGTAATATTAATTATAGATTTTTGCCACTAATAACTGTAAACGAAATTGACTTAACTCATATTGATTGTTTTCTTCGTTTTACGTACAAAATACATGGAATATTGTTGAACTTTATTCAGGTGATAGACCATCTTAAAATCTATCGTATTGAATTCATAACTCAAAACAACCGATTTTTGACTTATTGCCTTCTGCCACTATGCCGACGATATATTGTAAAAATGATGTTAGTATTTCCCTTGCTGGTTTGCGTAAATTTGAAAATTAAATATGGTGCATATTTGTGGTAACAGTATAATTAAAGGTAGATCCTCTGTCTTAAAGTGGGTTTTAATTTGATATAATGTTTACAAAGTAAACATTATATTCATACTCAAATATATACTTTATACTTGATATTGAAAAATATCACAATTTAAAAAGAATTCATTATTTTAATTTAAAAATAAAAGGCTATGAAATTGAAACGCCGCGCAGTACGTCAAGTGGTCTTTCTTCATGATCTAGTATTTCAAGTCTATCAAATTTTGTTTTTAGTTTTATAATCAATTTGTATTGAATAATTTAGTTATATCCAGTAAGACGGTGGAACACACAAAAACGCTTATTCCTGTACGATCGGAATCAACATCGTAAAATAATATATGTCTAATTTTATAACATGCTTTACGTAGAACGTATTAAAAGTCAAAAAGATGTATTTAAGTTTATAAATTTCAGTTAAATGATTTAATATCTCCATTGTGAAAAGAATTATAGGTATCCTATATTAACTTAATTATGTTATAATTTTATGTCAAACAAATATGTCAGTTAACATAATTGTCAGTATTTATTTTTTATCATGTCCGCTCCCAATGTGGAAGCATATGGTCTCCTAAGCCAATGACTTAAACCGCTGCGCCACGGACCCAACTCAGTATTATGTTAGGTCATGATAGGGATTTTTAGTACCCTCGTGGATTGAAAATCGTAAACACGTTATGTTATTTTTTAATTAAAACCTTTTAACGACAATAATTTTTGTGGCCAAATTATAAATTACAAAGACTTGATGAATAATAAATTAAGAACTGGTATTAATTATTTTTTACCTGTGTTAAGGTTGCCCTATTTATTATTGATTTTATCAGTTTACACTAAGTTTTTTAATTGACAACATGTGTCCACTTATGAATCTTATTCAAATATATTTCAATACATTAATCTTGTTAATTTAATTAAATTATGTCCTAATTAGGAATTGATTCAATAATTATGTGACATTGCTGGATTAGTCAACATAAGTTTAAGCTGACTATTAATTGGCTCTCTTATTACAGTATACCGAATAAATTTACATTTTAATTGAAATTTATTTCACACAATCTATTCGCTTGGGTGGTATTAATAGTTATTAAAACATTAAAATAACTTAATTATTTCATTAGTATGACAGCAACTCTTTAGTAGACTTGTTTACTAACCCTTACTGAAATAAAAAAGTATAGTTTATAAATATAAGCCTGAAGATGCTTGCTTAGTTAGGTGAAATATGGGCCACAACTCACAACTAGTAACACAATCTCTCAAAAAACTGAGTTATCAGTTTTAATTTTTTATTGAAGTCAGATGTTTGTTTGATTGGCTTTGATAAGTGACACAAGACACAATTATTAATAAGATTACATATTTAAATTGTATTAAACAAAATCTCACTTAATTTAGACATATTTAAAATATTATAATAATATTCATACATAGGATGTTATTTATACTTCAATAATTTTTTTGTCTAAGTAAATAAAAACAATCTTACAAGTATTTTATATCAAAAACTATGTAAAAAACTAACGGAGGAAATTTCTAATAATATCTTTGCATTTTCGATTAAGGTGAATGCTTGTATCGACCAGAAGGTACTAAATGTTCAATCATTTGAGAAATATCGGTCGAAGAGGGGGCGAATGATTGGTTACCGGCATTCAGCATGAAATGGAAGGTCTCAATGCAAACGCCACTTCTGTCCGGTTAATCTCTTTTATTTAGAATGCAGTGACTTTACAAAATAAAAATTGCAGTACAATTTAAAATTGAGACTTCATTTACATTAACACTTAACAAGTGAATTTACATTTAAATTTTAGCACAATAGATGCAAACAAATTATGTTAAGTTTAACATTAAGTACAATTTCAAACAAAACAAAACAGAAGTAATGTGGCGCGGCGGTCGACGCGCTTGACGTCGACCTCTGGCTACTTGAGACAGACTGGCTGCAAAATTATTTTTTTTTCATACAGCTCCCCCACTCTTTCGTCGACAACTCTTGCTATGCACAGTGTAATTAGAAAGTGGTCGCTTTCTAATTTAGGCTTATAGTCGGCAGGCCAGGTAATTGAATTCCTAGAATTCCCATTTTGAAAACGTCCGAACGGCCGTTCTGGATCATTCCAAAATTTTAAAGAAAACAAAAAAATATTCTCAATAAAGATCTGGGTATGTCACAATATATTTTTCCATAGATAGAATAGTTTTCGGTCAACGTAAATACTCACACTTTGAAATCGATAGTTGCACGAAACTGTAATGAAATTAAAATACTAAGTTATTACCTAAAGTTACTTAAATTAAATACTTAAAGTTAGTACTAAGTTAATACTATCTAATCCAAAGTCCAAACTATCGAAATAAAAGTTTAACTGTAAAAAGTGAATACTATCAAATAGAAACATTAATCAATATAACACAAAGTGCAATTATTTATAACCCTTTTACTTCTTATACCGTAATGTACGTAGAGTCAGCGCGTAACCAAAATCGGTGAACGCCACTGGTTGCGGATTTAAAAAAAAATATATATTTTGAAGGAAAAAACATGACTCAGTTGAAAAGAAACTGACGTAATGTTACAAATGACAGTAATTAATTTTATGTAACTAAGCATAGATTTAAAAAAATAGATAAATTTAATTAAATGATCAAAACATATCATAATTAATATAGCAACATTGTAATGTTTGGTATACAGGTGAAATTTATTATTTTTAACATTTAATAACCATAACATGTGCAAAGTATACCACAAGGAAATAGAAACCTTATGAATACCTGTTTTGAGAGTATTTTGCCACTGTGAGACCTTGGTTTATGTGTTTAATGTATTTTTACCGGATACAGGTGACACTGTCGGATGGGTAAATAAATACCTATTACCAATAAATGCGTGAGAGTTGAAATTATCAAAATACAATATTCTCAATGGCTTACTTACCTTGATAATGTTTATTGATACTTGGCAAGTTTAAGCATATTTACGATACTGCTGTATTATATACAAAACCGTCTTGAAAACCACTGGACACGAGCAGGATCTACATACAAAGAAAATTATCTTCCAAAACAGGTAATCAGAATGCCTAGAAACATTGACATTGTGTGTGTGTAAAATTATGGGATTATAGGTGCAGTTCAAATATAGGACGCAGTGCAGATCGATAATTGATAAAATTACCAGGTCCCAGCCCGGTTTTTTCAGGCCTGGTTTTGAGTCTTAATATTGCAGGCCATAGTTTGTATAAGCCTTATCAAAAATGAGAAAAATAATTTATTCAATAATTAAGCTCATGTTTCAGTTTCCCTTTTTGATTTTTTTTTCTGTAAATTTTCAGCGAGCACAAAATAATATATTATTATAAAGTTGTTTTTACTGATAATGTTTCACTTGTCTTTAGTTGTGACTTGTGACATGCAACTGTATGCTTAATATAAAAATATTGAATTACGTATATATGAAATAGTACATACGTATACATACGTACAGAAAGAAAATTTTTAATCAATTAGTAGATAACTTTATTTCATTCCAAAGTCATTTATAATAAAAAATATATTTATGTAAATACAAAGATATCACTGAAATATAAATTATATGAAAGATATCAGAATTTGTGAATCGGGCTTCGAGCTTAAGAAGATCGGATATAGACGCTACGTCTCAATAATTCCTTGTGCAGTATGAGAATTGCCTTTGAGCGCCAGCCAATACAATCGTGAAAACACTTTGCTTGTAAGATCCGCTTAATCGTATAAAGAGCAAAATTTCTTTCATATTTACTTGTACTTACGACCTTTTGCTTTAGTGAACTACAATTTCCAATATGATACCACTTGAATATGGCGCAATGAAGTTCGAATTTTGTTTCGGTGGTTAGGTCGTTTTATTAACGGAAATATTATTCGAATTGGATAAACGTAAAGCATTCATATTGTATCTAAAGGTAGTTACAACGTTTTGTACTTTATTGGATTAAAAGCGGCGTAAAACAATTGTATCCTGTGCGATACGTTAAATATTTGAATGCTGTTTATTGGGAAGGATACCCGTTTTCCAATAATTATTTATACTTGATTTACATAGTGAAAAAATATTCGTTAATTAGTTAATCAATTTTATTTCGTTGATTATGGAGAAAAATTAACTGTGACATTACTTATTTATTACATATTGAATGTGGACTATTTTTTTTATACTTACTTTCTTCGGGAATGTAACGGTGTAAGCTTCTAAGAGATTTAATTTTTTAAAAACCGTAAGAAGAATGCAATATATTTACGATGAAATTTTATTATTGAAGGTTCATAATTTATTTTAATTTGAATAAATAATTGTGTAGGTTTATTAAATATTTGTGAAATCTAAGTCAATTTTGAACAACCTTCATAGATATTACTCGTTTGAAAATGAAGTATTTTCTTATAAGAATTTTATAATATTCAATCAGAAAATATGAGTATAAAAATAGTGGTTATTAACAATTAAATAAAAAAGGTTTTTTTTTCTACATATCAAAGCAACGATGTCATTAAAAATTTGCAGTCTAACTTAGGTCATTATGCATGCTTAAATTTAATTTAGATATGCATAGAAAATGGTGAAACTTATTGATGAAAAACTAGATAATTAAAACAAAAGTAAATAACTGGATAGTGATCGTTATACTAAGTATTTGTCAGTAAAAGAAAGTATAAATTAAAAGATATTTTTTATTATACAATTAATGTAATGATGCAAAGGTGGGCGATTTTTCTAAAAATAATTACATGTCTTATTTTATATGTGAGACAGCTAATTACTAATCTTTAAAATACAATGTATTTTTAAAACAAAACACATTTTTTTTGTACTTCTTCCATATGTTTATAATGATCAGGACCGGTTTCGCTCATCACGTGCATTATCAAATGATAATGATTGTGATTCACTTGAAAATGCTCGTGATAAGCGAAACTGGTCCTGATCATTATAAACATGTGAAATTAGTACAAACATATTGTGTTTCAATTAAAAAATATAATGACTTTTCACCAAGAATTGACAGTTAACAGTTTACAAGTGATACAATCTATTGTTATCAAGTCTGTAACATATTTGAATAAGGTCGATAAAAATCGTTCTTTTGCATTCGAATTGACAAATAATGTGTAACGGATAATCAATTTGACAGAAACAAATATATTTAATTAAAAAATAACTTTCCTGTATTATATTGAAGCAAGGGTGAAAACATATTATCCTGACACTTGGTTGAAAATTGATTACCCTACCGATGATCACGCAGTTCAGATATTTAAGTTGAAATAATTATAACATTGTTTTTTTAAGCCTGATAAATATGACGCGGCTGATTGGCTCTAGGGCTAATTTGCACTCGACCATTTAATGTTTTAAATCATATAAATATACATTTTTATTTATCAGGAATCACAGGAACTCCAATATTTTATTTGCACGTTTAAATTATTTCGTAAAAGATGCAACCCGACAATTAACAATTTAAATTATTTATTTATTTATTCATCTACATGAAATACAAAAACAAATAGTTTTTAAAACACCTTCACGATGTTATGTAGATAATCATTTTGTTTTAATAGCAGACATAGAAATATATTTATAGTATACTGGCTTGGACACGTGCTGTGAATGCCCCAGGGAAGCCTGAATCCTGCCTGTCTCTTCTACCAACCAGATGGATTCCGTCGACCTGGAAAGCCGCTGATGACCATCCATAGGATGTATTCAGTGGAGCTACGGGACGCCGGGATGACCTGGGAGGAAACAAGGAGACTGGCGGGGGACAGAGAAGCTTCGAGGAACCGCGTGATACCCATATGCTCCGAATAGGTAGCGGATATGGTGCTAAAAAAAGCGTTACTGCTTAATGTACATCATTCAAATGATGATTCTATCACTTCGCTGTATTTTCTTGTTACTGGAAGTAAATTTCGATAAAAAGTGTTGTTTTTTTAGAAAAATTACACATGGTGAACAAGTTTTTGAATTTTTTTTTTAAGTAGAGTTTATGTTATTTTTCAGTAAATTGTGAGTAATCAGAGGGACGTTGGAATTAGCTGATAGATAATTTACGGTTGTTATGGATGCATCTATAAAAAATCGCAGCATTGCTTGCCTATTCTTCCGAACGGGAGGACTCGGGTGTCCTGCACTATCATTGGGTATCAACGTATCAACTATCTATTTGTATTTGCAGAGCTAAATAATGCTGGTATTTGAATGGGAGAGCCCAACGGTAGTGGTGACAAGGAATCTTGGATTTATCCAGTGGTATTCATATCGACCGTCTTTTGGCTAATTGATGTAACAGTAAAAACTGTTTTTATGGAAAACATTATATGGTGAGAATATGAATCTTTGATATGAACTTCTGTAAATTATCATGTTGCAGAGTGTCGATATAATAGTGGCTTACATCAAGTGGATGGGTCAGAATTTTTGATCCTAAAACCAATGTAAAATGATGTTTCCCTTCCAAAAAGTGGTCAATTTCATTTACATCATTTGGCCGAGACTAGCTCTGTCGTCTTTAAAATGAGATCCAATCATTAACTCATTTTCGTATTTTTTGAGGGTTACATCAATTGGCCAAAACATCGTCGATATGCTCTCAAGAAAGTAGACTGTTGTTTATGAAAACTGTTTATGAAAATTGTTTCAAATATTAATTATTAAAATGGTTCCAGTCGCATTCATTTTTGATCACGAATGCCTTAATAAAGGAACTTGTGTTAAACAAATATCGCAAACGGCTATAAATTAACGCCAATATATAAATTAAATACGGGGTAACCAATAGCTATCAATTATTTGATTTTTATTTACAAGCGTTTGCGGTTCATCTGATACCATTTTGCCGCGTTCGTTTTGTTTACTCTGCATGCGACTGAAGTGGAGCGCTTGCTCAAAGTGTAACTTGTGTTATCATGTGTATTCAACCGAATTATTATTGTTATATGATAAAAAACGGTGTATTTGAAGAATCAACTTACCTAGCTCCTAATGGAGTACTTCAACAAAAGTCGACAACGAAACAAAATTGGATAAAATCATTTTTACTTTTTACTGTCGCATACAGAAGATCCGGTAGGTAACAATGGCGAGCAGACAGGGAGATCTCATTTTGCATCAATTTAATGTGTATGAATAAAGAATCTATTTACTTTTAATATTGATGGGTACGTCCTTCTACCGTAAATGTTTATTAGATCAAATTTGGTGTCATATTAATGATTTCAATTGACAATACTCGCTGTGAGTGAAACTGATCCTGATCATTATTCAAATGTGGAAGTAGTACAAGACAAATTGTGTTTCTACAAACTAAAATGTCAACTGCCGATGTGGGAAATATAGACTCTCATTTGCGTTAGTTAACCTCTCTTTTTCGGAGACAGTTAAGATTGAAAGATGTGACTAAAGACCAAAGGATAAGAAGTTATCTTATCATTCTTCTTATTTCCTGTTGCTTAGGATCGAACGGGTAAGATACTGAGATAGAATTTAGATATAAATACTTTACGTATTAATCTATTAATCAATAGAAATATGGAGCTATTCGTTCGAGGATATGGGCGAAAGCATAAGAGCGAGATACACAACTACAGAACCAATTTATTATTTCAAGTATCAGTTATTAAAAATATACATTAGGTTATTCTTTATCACAAATAAAGGTATATACTAACGATTTCAAATTGTTAAAGTGGTGGTAAGATAAAGTAATTGCATATTGAGTTATAATGATCATTTATTTCAAAAATTATTCTGAATTAACCTTCCCTGGTTATGGGAGTTGGGAGAATGGTTCTGATACCATATATCACAAAGTCAAACGCTAACGCTCTAGGCACAATGAGTGATAGAAAGGCAAATTTAGTTTCATAAATTTTTATTAATAATGTTTTATATCGCCTTGGATTATATTATAATTGCTGAAATCTTTTCTGAACTAAAATTTAGAAAATAAACGACAATAATATCCTGAAGGTATGAGAATTGTGCGAATGTTAAATTTATTTTTTAAATAAAACTATATCACTTATAACCACAAATTTAATACTTAATTAACGCTATGTTTAATTCAATCTATTTGTTTCAAGCACCTGAAACATACATTTTTAAATCCACTAAAAACGGCCATTGGGCTTTTTTATATAAACTTTAAGAAAAAAAATCAGCTTTAAACTCAATCTAACAATTTATTAAATGAAAAGTAATCGCTTTTTTGCGCTGAATTATTCGATATGTTTTCATCAACTCTTAAAGAAGAATTTTAATAGAAGTAGTTTAACGAAAATTGATTTCATGTCATTCTTTTTGTGTGTAAGAACATAAAAAGGGAGTTATGAATGTTCTTACATATTTATAATTGTCCTATATACGCGCTGATTTCAGGATTGGATTTAATGTGAAGAAACGGAACCATCACATTCAATAATAGTTAAAATCTTAAGTTGGACTTATACTCTATATAGCGCTGGTAACGCTGTAATTGTGAGGACCGATTAGATAAAAATCAAAGCATTCAAAAGATACAATATAAGCCGCTAATTCTTAAAATTATTGTTTTATCTAACCATAAAGTAAATAATACAGTTATACTGGAAGAGCTTTGTTTTATAAATATATATTGTAAATTTCAATATTACGCTGTTAAGAATTTATATACTCCACATTCAGACGGATTTGCTTGAAATAAAGATATTCTAGATAAAATATGCACAGGAAGTAAAATGATCTGTACAGCAGGAAAAGTGCAAAAATCATAATATATATACTTAGATAATAATACAATATAAGCACACTTCCTTGAGTCTTCCCAGTAGATATTCCCACTCTAGAATCGGTCAGTGTGTTTGACATACTTACTTAGTTCTTCTTATCTGTCCATTGGAGGTACCGACAAAGGCTCGCCGCAGCTACTTTGACAGCTTTTGTTAATCACCCCAATTCCCACACCCTTTATAAAAAAATCCAGCACTCGACTCTGGATGAATCCGCCATTCAAAATTAGAAGAATTCTGAAAAAGGTGAGTTATGTATGCATAAGGCGAGTGTTATCAATTTATTATTTAATATTACAGAAAAACATTTTTCTATGTAATAAAATTATAATAGTGCTGTTTTACTATGCGCGACACGTGTTTCGATTATCTGAGAAACATCATCTGTTTAGGCGTATTCGGGTACAAAAATAAAGTCAAGATAGTGATACTAATCACACTACTAAGTGTTAATAAAATATGAAAATGGGTTATTTTAATAAAACAATAGTGCAATAACAATTGCATTAATTATTACAGATTATAAAAAGATTCTTTTCTTCATTTTAATTCCAAAATTATGATTATTTTCCATAAGATAATAAAAATAATTAAATTTTTATTTCTTTTGATAAATTTTTAAGGTTTATTTTACTAAAATTTTTAGTAACCTGACCTATATAAACGGCTGAGCAATCGTTACACGACAATTTTTATCTTTATTATCGGATAACATCTTCCCTACACATATTACAAAATGTTGGTATGTTAACCTACTGATGAATCTTTAAATATAGGTACTCAATTATTTCAGATATAACATATAGCAACGGCATATAACAGAAAACACCAGATCAGGGGAACCTTACCTTTTTCAGTCGGAAAGCCGCATTCATTTATCTTAAATCAAATATTACATTTACATTTATTTATTAATGTATTTGTTTATTTCAGTCAAAAGGCCATACCTGAGAGTCTTAAAGGCCGCAGGTTCGTCACCTATGCCCTTCATTCGAAAAGTGTCATATCATTGTAGAATCGATGACTTTTTATTATTCCATTTTAGGAAGGTAATTGTTTAACCAGTTTCTTTCGTATGAAAATGATTTTTCAAATTTAAATATAGATAAATATACCTAAACTATAACTTTGAGAAAAATCAATAATTCAAATATCGTATGAATGTTTAAAAGGCTGATACGGGACTGTAATAGCTCACCTTCCTTGGAACAACTGCCAAAACTTTGTGTAGTACCATGAATAATCAAAAATAATATGTTATACAAATATTAAAACCCGATCATAAGCCAGCTTCCTTCCTTTTTGATTTTCGATTCCTTCCACAGTCAAGCTATAAAGGATCGCTCTTTGAGTCTACAAAAAGATAAAAGTCTTGAAAATAAGTAAAATACTTGAACATGAAATCATTAAAATATTGGCAAGCCATGAGTTTTTTTAAATCAGATTATATTTACTGATATATTATATTCAAACCTCCCTATGAGTTCTACAGAATTATTTTTATGTACAATTTTAAATAATTTAATTAGAATCATAAATATTTTCTAAACGTGCATATAACATTTTTTATGATATGAACAAATTAAAAATAAAATAGCGTGCAAGAATACGTATTTTTTTCAGTATTTAGAATATTGTGATCTAATGTCTGATGCAAGGGTGGTCAATTTGCGGCCTCTTAGGCTATCAAATGAAGCTTTTTGACTGAATTAAAATTTTCTAAATTTGAAAATTTGTAAATAACTGTCATTGCTTTGCTTAATTTACAAAATAATATACATACCAAATTTGGATTATTGAGATTTTGATTTCGAGCTCACGAATGGACTCAAACTGACTCGAGTCCATTCGTGAGCTCGAATGCCTGAAGATGCCGAAAGGCGAAACCCAGGTCGTTAGTGACAAAATACATGGAAGTGTACAAAATCTCAATAATCCAAATTTGATATTGAAATTCCATCAAGCACCCTCAGTCGATGTCTTAAATTATAATATACAAACATTTTTAAAAATGTTTCATGCAACCTTATTTGATTTAGAGAAAAAATAAATGTGACCTACTAACAGAAAACGCTTCGCTACCCCCGGTCTAATGCATTGGTGATTTTGATAAATCTCTAGTTATTTCACACTTAAAATTTTCTAGATTCTAGAGCAATGACTATAATACCAATTACATTTATTTGCTCAGATTGTGTAGATTTTACTTTTTTATATTTTTTCTTAATTACAATCAAATGGCATGTATATATATAGCAATGCATTGTCTACAATAGCGTTCCTCAAAAATTTTTAAATCAAACATTTCGAATTATAGCTGTTTAAAGTAGAACCAAACCATCTTAATCATGATGATTAATAATGGGACTTTTAAAAAGGGTATTAGACTTATTGATCTTCCCGTTTTCATGCTAAAAAATCCCTTCGGATCTCATGTAGTCACATTTCGTTACCGTGTGGGTTTTGTTATATAAATGCATTTATAAAGCAAAATGACAATTTCAAAAAGTAAAATATGGTTTTATGTTGTATTAAGTAATTATTTTGTATCATATGTTGTGTCTAAAACCTGAAATACATATCAAACTCTACGAAATTATCGAAAGACGCAAGAATTGAAATTCTTGAAATAACAGAGCAAGCTCGAGACGTATCTCGGTGCCGTTTGAAAAAAAACGGTTGCATACGGTACGTCATGCATCTCGGATTGTTACAATTGTTATTATAGTATACTTAATACTGTACCATACTATAATTTTAGATTTTCGATGGTAAAATGGACGAGGTTTTCAAATTATGATTAATTATACAAAGATGACGTAAACTATAATGTATTTTTAACTTTTAAATATATGTTGAAGTATATTATTTACAAATGGCAAACTTTTAAATTTTTTGTGTGACCTATTTCACAGATAATTCAAAGGTTTAAAGGCCGAAGTAACTCATTGTTAAGTATAATGGTTAATCACGAAAAAACTTTGTATAAAACTGGGAAGATTTAAAGGCAATATTTTTTACTGTTGAAGTACAATAAAATAAAATTTAAATAGGTGTTACATTCAAAATAAAAAAACTTAATCTTAAAATTTAATTATATGGATGTCTATTTTTTCGATTTGTCAAAACTTTACTGCCTAGGAAGCAGTAGAATTCAATAAAAATGTACTAATCTTAAATATTTACAAAGAATAGACCAAAGTCGAACTAATGAGTGTGTAATTTCTCAGGGGTGGCGGTCCACTCTGGCGGTCCTTTTGTTTATTCAAGGGATGATTAGGTGGAACGTGCATAAGGCTAAATCGACCGTCATATTAAATTCCTTGGGATTGGAATATGTCAGTCGGTTGTTTTAAAAAGTATTCAAAATATTGTTACTAAATTTTCTCGGTCAAAAAATAACGATATTTAAAAAATAGGTTAACGAGTTATATCTGATAAAGTATCAAATAAAATAAATTGGTTATTTTTAACTCTCATTTCGAGTCACATGTGATAAAAAATATTATGAATAATGTTAATCTCTTCTCCAATTGACATGCTTTGGAGTATTTTCACCCTAAACATTGAATCTGTTTTACATTGGTTTTGATTGTAATAATTATTGTCTTTTCACATCTTAATAAAAATCATAATGAACAACATTTTAGTGGGTACGTTACATTAAAAAATAAGTAAACGTACCACCCAATGAACTATCATGAAGAAATTTTAATGTATTTAATTTGAATTTTATTGTAGTCATTTATAATGTAAGCGAGTGCGAAAAACCGCCCCAATTTATTTGAAGTGCTAACACGCAATTTTACTGTTTTTTACTTCAATGTTTCATAATACTTTATAATTATATCGTACAATAGTTTTAGCTTCCCGTTAAAGAGATTTATTTTAGATGTGTTAAATCTTCCAGCAGTTTTCATAATTGTTGAGTTTGCAGTAAACTATTTATACATTTTGAATGGTATTTTTCAGGCTAGTTACTGCATACTATTTTTTTCTACATAGATGAAATAGACAGAAACGGCAAACATCACGAGAAAAAAATATCTTCATTTGAAATGCAATACCGCGTTAGAGACAGTTTTGCTATAACTTTATTTTCATGTATATTTTGAAAACATACATGAAAAAAATTATTTTTTGAAGGTAACAACTCTTTCTATCTCTTGGACAGTTAATTTTTTGCCGATGACGCTGTGTTGCATACCCACGATATATGAAATTAAAATTCATCTATCACTCAAAATACGTCAATACCTCAGTGCTATCTAACAGGGCAGAATACTTTTCAGGAAACAAGTTTTGAATCTACTGGATTCAATATTTCAAAAATTGAGGGATTATAAATACGATCTTAAAATAATGGTGGACCCCGATTTATGGTCGAGAGCCTAGTTGTAAATTTTATTGACCAAAACAAGAAATTTTATCTCAAATATTATACACGCAATTATTTAAGGTTGATTTTTTCCTGTGAGTTTCGGATCATTTAATTTCGATTAGACTTCAGAATAATATTTTATTGGTGTTTTCTCACAAGAAAACATGCTTTTATGAATTTTGGCTCACACCTTTTTTCAAAATTATTATTTCCGAAAGAAGTAAAAATATTATACTATATTTTTAAGAATGCTGCAGATTTTCCTCGCGAGGAAATATGAATTTACCTATGCAATGTGAAAATACTTTTAATTGCTTAAAATTTTATACCAATATATATAATATAGGTACCTCTATATTATAATAGCATATATTTATATAATTTAATTTTGGCTCTTTTAAAAAAAAAATATTGATGCATCGTTTAGTTGGATATGATAAGGAGAGTATAGGTATTTTCCAGTTTTCATATAATAAATGCAAATGTCGCCTATTGATTCTGTTTACGACAGAAGAGACAAATACAATTTTTTCGTTTATATCCAATTAATTTTGTTGACGTTTTTGTTTATTCATTGTCAATTAACTAATCACTGTCAATTAACGAATATTAAATGAATTTGACAATATGCAATAAATGTGGGATACAATTATATTTTTAATACATAATTGTTTTAATAAATATATGAATACATGTCGGCTTCGTGGTGCAGTGGTTAACGTCGTTGGCTACTGTTACGGATGTCTCGGGTTCAAGTTCCGCTGCGGACAGTTTCATATAATTGATTATTCAATCGATTTATGGATTTCTGTTCGTAGTCATGAATATGGGTGATACCAAAAATTGACTCCCACCCACCCGATACTAAAAACGGGGCATAGCAAGAGCGATTAGCTAACCACTAGTCCTGTCCTTCTATTTCTACTCTCTTCAAAAAAGAGAAGTTGAGCAACTAAGTAACAAGCAGTTCTTGTAGAGAGCTTCAGTTGAGATACCTCCGTTATGAGGCAATGCTCCACACTGGGAGCGACCATTATAATATATATATATGAAGATATAGGTATGTATTGAATGCTGTTCATACATACAAAAGCAACGTTTTTGGATTTTCTAATAAGTACGTGCTTTTAAATTCTAAGCATCTTGAATAGTAAGCATTCTAATTGAAAAATATATAATAAGTATAGACTTTTACCAAAAATTAGAGCTTATATATTATTACAATTAATATAAGGGTTATAAATAATTGCACTTTGTGTTAGATAGTATTCACTTGGTACATTTGAACTTTTATTTAGATAGTTTGCAATTTGAATTAGAACTTAGTGCACTCAAACTTTGATTTTAATAATTCCCACTTAGTCACGGATTCTTTTAACAAAGTTGTTAAATTGTAATAGTTTATGTTAGGGTTGGTCTGGTTTGGTTTGTGTAATGTATTCTAATGCGTGGAGCGAAGACAATATAGGCGGTCTAATATAGGATAGAAGAGTAAGTGACATTTCATTACAGCTTCGTGCAAATATCGATATTGAATGAAAACTATTTTATCTAAGTGAAAATATTTTGTCATAAGTGCAATATATTTCTTAAATATTAAAATATATTTTATTATGTAGGATCACTTTATTTTTAGAGAAAGAATTTGTTTTTTGTGGAATATATTTGTTATAAGTCAAAATTGTTTTTATGAAAATGAATATGATATAAACGCAGTTAATTGTAAACCTTAATATATCCATAGCATGGGCTCTCCGTACATTACTATATATATATTATTTGATTCATCACTCAAGTTATAAGTAAACAGCTATAATTATCGTTGTCATTAGTGCGATGTGAACTTTACATCCCTCAGGTGGTAGGATAGTGTTTAATGGCTACCTTCAATTGCTGGGGGTGCCGGGTTCAAATTCTGCGCGCCGGTGCAATCTATGTAGTCCAGCTGACCGACATGGACAAATGATTTGCTGATACCGCGTCATTATACCCAAGTAAACAATCGCGCCATTAAAACAGTATCGCATACTGGATGAGCCAAAAATAGTGAGTTCACTTTTTATTAATACGATTAATTATACATTTTTTGCAACTATGGAGCATATGAATTCATATTAGAGCGTGAATTAACTTGATTTTTTTATACTAGAACTGCCTGTTACACAGTAGCTCAAGCTCTCTTGTTCGTAGAGATCAAGGATAAATGGTAAGGCTAGATAGAGTAAGGTCAGTCGTTAGCTAATGGTTCTCGCTATGACACATTTTTGATGTGTAAAGAATATTTTTAATGTATTTGTAAAAACAAAAATGTTTGCCATTACAGCGTATTGCCTGAGCAACAGATATTTTTTTGTAATTAAGGACCGTTTTAACTAACTCACCCAAATATTAACGAGAAAATAATTAATATTTGATAAAGATAATTTTACAAAGGCCTCCCAATACATCAATAAACAATGTTCTATCAGTCTCACAAGACGAAATGGCATAAGCGGCATTTTTCAGTTAACTTTATTATGATATATATTTTTTTAATTGTAAGACGTCGTGGAATATTATGAATCATTTTCATTATTTTAACTGAATCTATAGTAGTTTCTTTTTTTTAATTTTTGAGATCAGATCTTTTTTTCATACAGGGATTATGATAGAATCAATTAAACCGAAATATCTGTCGACAATCTAATAAAATTTTGTAAAACTGAATACTTTGATATCGACTGTGGAAAGGAAAAAGGACGAAACCCACACCGAAAAATGTTGTGTATAACTCACACAAAACGTGCTAATACATTGTATTTATATATACACATATAATATATCGACAGTAAAAAGGCAAAGCACTTATCCATAAGTCTTTTCAAAATATTTTTTTCGATAATCACAATATATGTAATTTTATACAAGTTTTTTTTGGGATGTACACAATGTTTATTGTGTGTGGGTAACGTCCTTTTTCCTTTCCAGAGTCGATATTATACTCTATTAGTTCTTAAGTAATTCTTGTCTCTCTCTCGCTAAGACCAGTTTAGTATATATAGGGACCTACATCAGATACATTCTATTTAAAATAAAAAATGCTTACCGTTATTCGCAAGATTCAGAGATTCGACCGAAAAGTTGAGAATAATGTGCGACCATTTGGCAAAGGCAGTGGAATAAATATTTATTTTCTTGGAAATAGTACTATAATCGGACACATGAAATAAGAGACAACCAGACAGAAGCAGATATAATATTACATGAATGGATTAACTATGCTATGTTTAACTCACAATTTCTATCCATGTTGAGTCTTTATGCGTCGGCATTATTTATATGAATATTAATCACAAAACCTGCCTAGCGTTTGAAAAATATTTGTTTGATGAAATTCGACTAGGCTGACCGACAAAGTCAAAAAAATATTGGTAGAATTTTGTTTTGTAATTATTGCATAGCTATTTTTTTGCATTAGATTTTATAATAGTCAACACACAAGATATTTGGGAGCTTTCTAATTCATCAATAGAGTTCATCTAGAGGAGAAATGACACCACAAACAGCCATGATCAAAATCACTAATATTATATATTTTCAATGGATTCAGAAGTAACTTTCTGGAAATTCGTTTTTAATATAAAATTAAAGTTTATAACTTTGTTACTCCATTGAATGTGTTACTAAATGTGACACAGCCAGTTTTCATATAAATCTCTAATACTATCTCAATTTTTTTTTACCATTTGTACCACTGGACAACAGAGACCGATATTAAATGGAAAGACAATTTCAATTGATGTTGAGCTTTTTATTGAACTCTTAATACTATTATCTTCGATGGATTCGACGGTAACTTTGCGGAAGTTTATTTATAATATAAAATTAAAATTGACAACTTCGTTATTCCACTGGCTATGTTACTAAATGTAACGCATTTCACATCTGAAATAATACTTTTTTATTTAACATGTTTATCTATTTAATAAATTCCAAACCAATATTGAAAACAGTTTCATTTAATATTTCATTGAAGCCGTGATGTTTTGTTAGAATACAATTTAAAAACCTCTAGGGAGATGAATAAATATGTCAATTATAATATAAAACGCACAAGTTTTGATACCAGTGATGCGGAACATTGTGCAGACCTGTATGGGAAATTGTACCCGGTGGCTATAATTACTCGTGCTCTTCATCACTTATCTCAATTTTTCACCCCTCGATAGTTGTTATTTTTTAAATTATAATGTATCGAAATTTTAATTTGTTGAGCAATCATAACAATAAAACTCCCAAAAGGGAAGTACAGTTACTATAATAACGATAATTAAATTTAAAACTAAGCGCTTTCGGTTCCTCTTTTATATAAGTGTTTAATATATATTTGAAATTTAAATAAATACATATTTCTTAATAATAAACCCTTTTGGATTGTGATACATTTTTTTTACGAAATTATCTTGAATTCATTCCTGGGGAAGAATAATAAATATTGATTAGTTTTAAGAAAATATTTTTGTCTTATTTGCAAAACACTAAATGAGTGGATGATTTTGAAACTAGTTCCGCTACCAAATATGACGCACATTGTCTCTTGTTGAAGATTTATAAAACACGTTTCTAAACGATAGCTGATTGTTATTAAATCCTTAAGCCAGTAAGGAAAGAAAATTTTTTTTCAAAACGGAAAAAAAACGGTGTGAATATGGATAAAAACATCACAAATATCGATGGATTATGTGGATTAGGATACAAAGCCATAAAAAGTCGATTTAATAAAGTTTATCATAAGCCAAACAATATTAACGACATTGTACGAATTTATTAATGTATCGAAATTACAATCAAAAAAGATAATTTATCTGTAGACGATTTTTTTTATATTTCATATTTTAGTGTCTAGTATATTTTAATATATGGAAACACTGAATAACTTACAATCTGTTTAACATAAAAGTGAATTTAAACAATTTTTTTGTCAGTTAGGGTTTTCTCTATTGATTAAATTGGAATGTGCTTGGCACAGTTCTGTCGATAGCGTGAGTGCATAATAACTAACAATTTTCATATAATTCTTGTAAATACATCAACATTATTAATTTTTCTCTTTTTCCTTCAAAAAAACTCATATATAACTGACATACACAGACAACAATAAAAAAGTGCGATGTTTTTTAAAATTCTGCAGTTAATATCATTGTCGAGTATTTTTATATTTTCAGTAAGCTGTTTACTGAATGTTGCTACATTTACAGTAGATATGTTTCAAAAAGGGGTTGACAGAACTAACGATTTATTCATCGTTCTAAAAGACATGGATTCTTGAAATTTTCATATCATTTCGTTTAAATGTAAACAAAGGGGAGATGTTGAATTGTCTATACCAGGTGTATTCAATCCATCTAAACTACAAATTTACGAGCTCAAAATATGTTGCTTCATAATTTGCCTTTAGAAAATTGTATAATAACTGCAATTCCCAGATGTTTAAATTAATTTCCTCTCAAATATGCGCATAATATATTACGTGCTAAACATATCTTACGATATGACTGATTTAGTAATTAATTTGAGGAATACTTACTGTAATCCAAAAAAATTTATGGTTACAAGGATCAGAAATAGGTTATAAAACGAAATTAAAACCCGTGGGGGTGTTAAAGTGCAAGTAAACGTTCGTCAGCCGATTATTTTTTAGAAATTATATCACTAGTATTGCTTCTTAACAATTATTGTTGAAAACTGATATATTTCCGTTAGTAAAAAAAAAAAAATTGATCTCTTAAAACCTCACACTCTGAGTGAAACCGAACTATCAAATATTATAAAATTGTGAAGAAGTACTTTAAATTGCTATAAATATATAAATGCTATTGACTTTTACTTTATGAAAAATAGCAGGGCTGGGCTTTTTTCATATGTATATACATTTATTTCATCCTCCAGTCGTGAACTTTAAGAGAAGAGAAAAATTATGTACAGTAAAAATTGATCCCCGATTTCACTAAAAATAAGAAGAGTTGGGCGCCTCTGTACTCCTCGATGGTATTCAATTATTATACCTAAATGCGTTCTAAAATCCATACTAAATTTTATTTTACAAAGAAAGCATCATAATGTAAAATTATAAATCCAGAAAAAGTTTGACATTTAATATAAAACCGACATATAATGTGTTAATTATAATAGAAAATAAGTTTTTAATTTTATAGTCATAGTTTTTAAATTCGAAAAAAATCGTCTGTTCTTACGCAAATGATAGTTTAAAGGCGAAATACCTATCAAATTAATTCTATAATTCTTGCAGAACGAAATACTTTACACATTTTACCGTACATGAAATAAAAATATTTGAATGCATCTGCATGAAGAATGCTAACCACCTGAGTAATAAAATCTTTAACATCAGAGTAACTAAGCGTTCAAAACTTATCAAAATATTCAGTTTAATTTTTAATATACTTTTGCTAAGCATAAAAAATATATGTTCCTGATTTGCTTAAACTTTTTAATAACTTTACATTATCATATAGAGAACCGTTAAATCTCAAGTTGTCTGAGATTTCTTATAACAAACTCTCTCTATTTCAGTATACAGTGCATATCAACCAAGTCTTATGTAAATGCTCCTAAGAGAATCCTGCCAACCATTCGAAAACGCTGTTGTGTAGCGTAATATGCCTTAATATTTTCTATGGATTCGACGGTAACTTTGTGGAAATTCATTTTTAATATAAAGTTAATTATTTAAAAGGTAACCTTGCGATATGGTTAGTCTGGAGATGCTTATTAAAGAAGCGAAACGCGTTACGTTAGTGATAAAGACAGTGGAATATCAGAGATACCAATTTTAAGGAATATGCATTCTAGTGCTATAAATCAGTACTAAACTCCGGCTCTAGGATTTAGTATCACGGGATCCATACACTGCTTTAGGGTCTCGGTATCCATATTGGATGGTATCGACGGGATGCCGCGGGGCAACTTCTGTATGAGAAACATTTTTTTGTAAAATTTTTAAATTACAAAATAAAAATTGTTTTATTTTTCTGGTTATAGTTTTTGCATCTGAACCATGATTATATTTGCATACTAAATAGACGCAGATGAATTATGATATCGCGAATCGCGTGCTTCGGTTTGTTTAAGGTGGGTGGTAACAATATGACAGACCCCCATTCAACACAATTTATCAATAATGTCATTGTTCAGATAGATACCAATCTCCCATTTTTAAATTTAAAATGCCCTACTAACGGATAACTGTCAAAATAAAAATCATTTCAATCGCGTATGTTTGTCTGAAATTACAACGGAAATCCTCCAACTAAGAGAGATTTTGATACCGCAAACAAAAAACGCCATACTTAAGGCGCATAGTTCACAAGTAGTTTCAATATTTAAGTTTTGTAGTATTCCATTTTAAATATTTTAAAATTTACTTCAACAGAAGGGGAATGATATCATGTTATTGGTAGCTACATACATTTGGTGAAATTGTAACTAACCGTTTGAAATATACGAGGAAATTTTTTACTACATTCAGTTGGATAAACATAATATATTATATTGATGACGATGCTAGTCAAAATGTGAAAAAAAATAAACGAATAATATGCGCAATATGTTAAATTATTATTAATATGTCTATATTGTTATGCCCTTACCGTTTTGCACATAATTAATTTATTATAATACATTATCTGTAAATTTATCTATTAGTAACACAATATTAGTAGAAAGTATAAGTATTTTTTTAATACAAAACCGTGATAAATAAAATTTGTTTTCACTGAAATACTGTAATTATATTTAGTAAGTTTTATTATGCGATCTAATATATCAATGGCCTAGTTCCATAGTAATACAACTATAAATTGGTAGTTTTGAGATATGTTCTATCAAAGTTTTGACTAATTCTCGTAAAAACTGATAAAAAGTGATGGCTTATAATTTGTATTAATTTTTCATTTAAATAGGTGGTCAATTGTTTATAGCTTTAAGATTAAAGATTGTTTCTTTATGAAACGTAAAGATTCACAAAAATATAATTCTACAATACGATATGTTGATATGTATGTATGTGAAACAAAGAAATTAGTTAATTCTGCTGATTTCCATATGCAAATATCTGCCGTTTGAGAGAAAACCTATACATTTTACAAGCTGTACTTTTGTGAAACTGCAGAAGAGCGGTATTTGAATATAATGGCTAACTTAACTCAAAACATCAAATTTTTTGCTTTTCGTCATATGAAACTAGGCCATCGATATATGAGTGTAAAATCGTGAGCCAATAATATAAACACAAACGTCAGTCTCGTATGAATACGAAAATCATTTTTACTGAAATATTGGTATATTTTGAGTTAGTTTACATATACGGTATTATGTTATTTTTGAGTGTACAACAGCAAGCAAATAATAATAATGAATGAAGTATAATCAAAAAGGCAACACTAGAGTTTTTAAAATATATAAGCAATTATTGTACCAGTATTTATTGTCCAGCCTGGTATAGATTCAAGCTCATTCTTTATATCAGTTAGTTCTAGCTAATGTTGACAGTTGAAATATGATTGAAAGTATCACCGTGGACCGCACCTCATGTATCACCCACAAATTATAGTCCATCAATTGATAATAATGTTTTAAGCTGAAAATAGAACAGTTGAACTAGAAATGCCAGCCAGAATGACATATGTAAATATTACGTCGCTACCACTCACTGTTTGGGAAGATTTCTTGTGACAGACATACACTTGTATTATATTATAGATTATCTATAGTCAAATCAATATTACAAATTGGTTAACTAAGTTTAAAATTCAAAATAATTTATGTTACAAAACAAATTCACACCCAAGAATTTGAGAAAACAGTGTTTACCACCAGGAAATTTCTAATGTTTTATAAAAAACGTTTAGTCCAGTCAACATTGATGAAATTTTATTCAAAGAGATTTTATTTAATCATATTACTGTCTAGAAAATCTTCAGGAGAGATGTTTCATTCTCAATTCATCTTAAAACGTAAGTGAGAAATGGGTCTTATAATTATTTTATACTGTATTTCCTGTGTGACAGCTAATTGTTGGTCGACTAAAATTATTATCTGCCCTCGATGGGAAAGTACAACGCTGGTCACATTAATCAATCGAGGTTTTATATCTTCCAGGATATTGCAGATAATGGTTTAAAATTCTCATCGGTTCTTTGGAGAAAGACATCTAGATTCACTGCATCATTGTAATTCAAAGAGGTTTTTAATATTTGTTGTTTACAGTATTATCACTTTTGAAACGAGATAAAGAGCATAAAAATCATAAGGTAAATATTGTAAAATACCTATATAATAACAATTAAAAATTGGCAGGCAAATCTTAAGTGAGCTTTAGAAAATCTATTTCAGAAAAGCTTGAATGCCATACGATTTTAACCGCAATTTTAACCATCGGTAGTATAAAAAATAATTCAACTTTCCTTAAGTTTCTATGTTATGTTACTATAAATGAAAATAACATTTTTTTATAAAAAATATGAAATATTACTTAAATAAAATTCACATTCAACATTCAACGTTTCATCACAAAGAATGTGCTTTTTGTCTTAATGAATGTGAGTTTTCTATGATTAGTGGTTAGTGTAATTCAATATCAGTAAAATTGAGTACATGTAGTGTGAACATAATTATAACATGTAACTTGTTGTATTGTATCGATTTATAAACGATTTAAGAAAATATCAAATATACGAATGGCGTAGACGAAATTGTTTTAAAAATAATATATAGATCCCTTGATTTCCACGGTAGATTGGTCCCTTAAAACTACATGTAACAATTATTTTTTTCCATGTCCGCTCCCAATGTGGAGCATATGGTCTCCTAATAGAGGTATCCTAACAGAATTTTTCTGAAGAACTGCTAGTTACTCAGTTGCTAAGCCTCTATTTTTTTCGAAGCGAGAGCGATTAGGTAAACATTAGTCCTATCCTAGCTATATCCTTCTTTTCCTGCTCTCTTGGAAACAGAGAGGTAGAGCAACCGAGTTACAAACAGTTCTTGCAGAATAATTTATGCTGAGATACCTTCTTAAGGACACCGTATACTCCACATTGGGACATGGTAATTAACAAAAAAAAAATGGTTGCAATTATTTCACCTTGTGAAACCAAAACTCTGCACATCGAATAGCGTATAAATCAAAGAAGATATGTAATGATAAAATGTTGGCTAATGATTTGATGAAAACCATCAACGAAATTCCCCCAATAAAAAATAAGCTTTGTTTTGGATACTTGCTGATATTTAAACAATTTAAAACTACACTTGATTGCAAAATTGTCAATAGAAGAAAGGCATTTGATTGCATATATAATATACACATATTATAAATTCTATATTTCATTATTATGACTATTTTAAGTGCATTTCGATACACGAATAATTTTGTATATTCTCCATACCTTATTAATCTCGGTGGCATTTCATTTTGATAAAAAACATTTTCATATGAGGAAACAGGGATTGCAGTGCACCTTCATCGTTGCATCTGTCCTATTGCACCTGCTTTAATATACTACTCGCTCATTTTGGAAGTGCATACTTGCACACAAATGAATATAACACATTGACATATATTTACATATTATCATGCATATAAGGGAAAATTTATTACAAAACCATCCCTTCAAATAACGACTTCTTTATCTACGGGTAATGATTTTTTTTTTTATTCTTTTGTTTAACCAAAGCCTCCTATAATTAATAATCAAATAATTTCTTTATCGCCATTTTTCAAGATACAAATAAACAAATGGCAATTCAATATTTATTTAAAAATGATACGTAATAAAGAAAAATTGTGGAAAGATGTCGATCAAATTTGTATCTCTACTATATAGCAGAAAATAAAAACATAAATCTGCCTGTATGTCTGTCTATCTATTTGGCATAAGAACTCTTCCCAAACGGCTTACAGTAGCCACGTAAAATTTGCACACGTTGCCACTATTTCTAGGTCATCTGTGCTATTTTCAACTTCTTTTTTAATTGACTGTCCATTATTTGTGCGTGTTACATGATGTAGGGTCTACGGTGCTATTTTCAACTTTAAATCTTAGCTTTAATCAAAATAACGCCATAATAACGTAAAGTCTAAATAATGCGTTCTATCCTTGGCAAAGCTGGATAATAGATAATACTAATGATATATATAATTTTTTTAGCAAATTTATGATCATTTTTTAATAGCTAACACCATTTAAATAACCTAGAATTTTTTTATAAAGCCTAGAAATTGTTATAAAATTTATCATAAATATTCCACTCGTGTCAAATCGGTATATCAATTGATAAAAATCAGAAGCGGTAATCTTAGGCGTGTGGCTAAAGTGTGTATAATACATTAAATGGATAAGGATCTTGTATTAATACTGGCATCAAGCTCGAACTATTATAAGTGTATGCACGCGTTTTTTTATTCAGCATGGATTCACCTACTAGATAACAATATTGAATCCTTTGCAAATCAATTCAGAAGTGTAAAGTATGGAGCCACAGCTTAAGTCATTCATACTGAAAAATATAAGAATATTTTGTTTCATATGCTATTAAGAAATTTAAGTCTCCTTTGAAATTATCAATTGATATTTTATTGAAATAATGTATTGTGGTGTAAGATTATTTTATCATATGCGATCTCAATGCAGAGCATATAGAATCATAATAAAGGTTACTCAGTTGCTCAACTTCCCTTTTTCGAATAAAATAGGGATAGAAGGATAGGGCTAGGACAGGGCTAGTGATTAGCTAGACGCTCTCGCTACGCCCTGTTTTAGGAATCGGATGGGTGGAAAGGAACTCTTGACATCATAAACATCCATGCGTATGAAGAGAAAAAACAATTCCTGAAACTATCCTTACCGGCATTTGAACCCGTGGGATTAATGTTGACCACTGCAACACAGACCAGACAATTAAATTGATACTAACAAATTGCCCGCTAAATACTATAACATCATTGAAAAACAAATAACATCACTTTTTCTTCCCTTCTAGCACACGAGGCGCCTATCTCAATTTTTAGTGATCCACTTAAGGCTGTGTTCTCAATCTCAATTCGTTCTATAATTAAATTGTACATCTTTATTCAATCTTTTTGTTTCTCCTTTATAAAATGTGTATTGTTTTTCATCAGTTATTATTAGCAACATTTTTATGATAAAATTTATTCTTTGGGCGATAAACTTTCAACCAAATAGAAAAATTTATATCGTAAGCAAAATACATTTGATATTGGCCTTCCCAGAAATTCAAGCCACCTTCTGATTGCTAAGCCGAGGTCTGACCACTTTGTTGTAGGTGTTGATATTGTATTATGTTAATGTTTTGTGGAGTATTATATAATTATTCTAAGTTTAAAAGTGTCTTGATAATATTTTTATTTTAGCACTATAAACATATTTTAATAGAATAAAATGCTGGGTACTTTATGTTGAGTATACTTTGTGGTGTCTTACCCAGTCTAATAAACTACACGTCCTATTTTTGAAGTATATTTGACGTTTATGAATGTGGATTATAATGACCCAAAAAGATTCCTCTGTTGTTAGATATGGCTAGGACAGGACAGGAGTAGTAAGCTTGTAGCTCTTGCTACACCCCGTTTTTAGGATGTGACGGGAAGGGGGGGGGGGGGGGATTCTAGATATCACAAACATCCATGCCTACGAACTACTACGAAATATCAATTTATGAAGCTGTCCATACAGGAATCTGAAGCAAGACACCTGTAACTGAAGCCAACGACATTTACCGTTGCACCACGTGCCTGACACATTACCACTACTTAACTCTTTCGCATGCTCCAAATTCAGTCCCTTTTTTTACTATATGTAATCTAATACATTATAAGTCCATATGCTTAAAATATAAATGTAAAACATAATTAATTTACTGTTCTTATTTTATTACTAGTATAACCGTACCCGTCATAGATGACGACATTGAGTAATGTCCAAAGTAGCAACTACGTCGGAACTGTGTGTGCATTGCATAACATTTTGTATTATATATACACCACGAACGCTTAGTTCATGAGAAAATCTCATACATACATGTGATATGTGATAATAATAAAAGTCTGCAGAGTGGTCTGGTATATTATATATATTAAGGGTCAATTAACTACACTGGAATGTTTTACAAACCTCGCCATTCTCAACTATGAGTAACAATTACGTTAATGGACTCATAACTGTTAAAAGTAATTTACCCAAAACACTTTCGTTGGATGTTCGTATTAAGGTTTAAAGTATAATACGGGAATCTCATTAACAGCCCACCAATTGGTCGAGCAATTATTTCAGCCGATTTTTTCAAAATTTAAATCACTTTGAAGTTTTTGGCTGTCGGTTGGATTCATTAATCGATTCTCGTCATGATACCGCGAAATCGATTCCTAACCCTTCATATCCCGTAAAAGATGATTAGATATTTTTTTAATTGTTTTTGTTGTTTTATATCATAAGTAATAAACTGTTGTCGAAGTAATTTCTGACAATGATTTTTCAATCTGCATTTATATCTAGATGTAAAATTTTGCAGATAAAATATCCGTCGATAATGATAATTTAAAAAAAGAGAAGAAAAATAATAAGTGGAGATAACTCAATGAGAATTCAATGAAGACACTCAATACTAACACGAGGAAAAAAGATATCATAAACCTATACATAAGGGCTACAGTTTAGAAAAACTTTAGTTTAGAAAAAGCACTGCTTGATGTTAATCTTTTCAGAACATGCACCTGGAACATAATAATCGTTCAACGTAATTGTTGCCAACATATCGGTGAAAAAGTGAGCATTTCGTATGTGTCATTTTCAATTTGAATATTCAACATCTGTCGTGCTATGGCACAAGTTAATATGTCAGTTTTACCTTAGATTTTAGAAAAAGAAATATGATATAAACCTTGGTGAGTTATCAAATTCAAATAAAATGAATAATTCCTAATGGATAATAAACTTATTCAATGGATTTTCTTTATGGATAATGACTATAGTATTACCAACATTACTTGGTCACGGCCGAATTCGAATCTAATTTTCTCAGTCTAGGATATATTTTCCCAATAACCATTATCTACTTTTAATAATCGTTGCTAAAATATCGCAGTATTGTTTTTACTTTACCATAGTGTTGTACCAAAAAGTCAATTACAATTTATTTTTGCAAAAGTATTGTTGCTACATAAAGATACTGTTATACTATCAAACAGTTCTCTTTTATGTTGTTTTATAAATAATAAAGTTTGGTGACGTCTAACAGTTTTATCCTAGCTTTTTAACTATTCCTTAACAACTGTTAAACACGAGACTACGTATGTCAACTCACAGTTTTGTTATTAAAAATACAGTGGAAATAAGTAACCCATGATATGTTAAGTTCAAAACGAATTTGTGAGAAATCCCGGGACGTAAAGTTTGTCAGTACTTCAAATGTAAAAAATCTAGTAAATAACAAACTAATAGCGCCACAGATATATAACCCCTTGTCACGTAGCTTGATCTCAATATTTAACGATAAAGAATGACGAAACCCGGACGAGAAGGAAATGCGTACGAAGATAAAATAAGTATCTAAAAAAGTTACATTATTTCAGAAGAAATGTAAAGATAAGATAAAAATATTTGAATCTGTGTAGTAACGTTATATAATATAAAATAATATTCGGTAAAGTTTCAGTAGATGTTAATTTGTTGAGATACAGCGTGTTAAATAATTACTACATTTGTAGCGAACCAGCAAGCCTAAATCATTTAAATTAAATCAAGCGCAAAGATGGGTGATTTTATCTGTAGTTGTTAATGATTTGAAGGCATAAAAACATTTGTATCTGTTTTTAACAAAACATCCAAATTGAATTTTGTGTTTATAGCCTCGAGCTTTATTCTCGACAGATGATACCAATAGTCATAAGTCTAAAATGATAATAGCATCTGACATTAAACTTGCTGCATATGACTAAAGTACACTGACGTTTTTATGAAATTATAAGTCATTCACATCGAATTTGAGTTGTGGCTAGAGTTATTTATACCAAAACGTTCTTCTTTTAAATATTCAAATAAAAATAACTACCATCAATTTAAATAAATTTTCCTATCGGTCTTAGATTGGCCCACTCCCTACATGGAAAAACGTGCTGTTATAATACCATGATAATACTAATGCCACATGACTATTTTTTACTTAAGCGAAGGTATTGAGTAGCCTCATGTGGAAAAAATATCAATTAATGTGTAATATAATTTGTTTTATTGTTGAATTTTTAATCAGTCAGATTTGAATGATAAAACACAATGTTAAATTTTTCTTGAAATAAATTAGATTAATCATATTCTCAATTTGTATTACTTATTTATAAACCAAATGCTGTATATTTTTTCCCATCAAAATTATTTACAGAATATATGAACGCACAAAGAAAAGTGGCTAAGACTTTCAAATCACCGAATTTATAGTAATTACAGTGATTATTTGTATAGTGGGCCAAAGTTACCTGAGTTGGATGAAAATGTTGCCTACCTTGTTTTATCTATATTTATATATCAATTATAACAATTAACTCTTATTTATGTTAATTAAATTAAATTTTAAGACATTAGTTCATTTCTATATCGAACAATACCACACATAAATGTAATGGCGAACCATAAAAACACAAAAACCCTCAGAACTGGGTAAAAGTTATCCAGAATGACCGTACGTAAATAATAAGCGTAATAATAATAGCTAGGTAAATAAAAAATGTTTATAATTTCAAATCTAGATTCACATGAATTTAGGGGACTTCTTACTTTTAAGCTATTTGAAAATTACACAACTAAAATGCATGTGATTTGAAACACAAATATTCTGCATTTCAAATTAACTTTCGATTTGCATATACGAAATGAGTTTTTTTCCAGAATGGTTTTGTATCTGTAAAATATTATAATTGTTTAAAACTGTTGTCGTGTAAATACTGAAACTAGTTATCGCATAAGATTTTGGGCACAGTGCACAGTTATTACAATGCATTATCTAAAATAGCATATAAAATGAATCATTGTCACAATATTCAAATAATTTTAAGTATATTATACGACCTCGTAATGCAAACACTTGTGTGTAAGTACGCAGAAATACACCAGTTCACCAACAAATACTTCTTACCAATAAATAACATAATGCATCACTTTTATTTAACTTTATTCATAAATAAACCAGATTCATTGCCAAAAGAACATTTGCTATAGATCAAAATTTAATTTGATCTCCTAGATTTCATTAGTGTGTATTTGAAATAAATTTTAAGTCTTGATTTCGTGTGAGCTATAACTCAATTTTTTCGGCCTCATTTTTAAGATATTAAATAGAGTAACGTGATGTGCCCGTCGCTTCTTTAAAACATTTAAATATTCTTAAGAAAAATGTGAGATTTTATTACCACGCTTAATATGAAATTGTGTTCTCCACAGGTTTCATAGATATTTCATGTAATAAGTTCATCTAATACCATAGTTTACAAGCAATTTCTATCTGAATCGATATTCTACTAAGTGCACCTTTACTCGGAATACATTTAAGTGCTCGCGTAATCATTTTGTGATAGAAATGCTTCGTATTAAACGTTTTGAAGCTACCATCGGCTCCCGTTCTCACTATCTTCTCTCGCCCTATGATGTAATGTAATGATACATCAGTATCGAATCTTGCGTACATCATAAAGGTTTGATCACACGATACATTTGTGAATAACTACGTTCGTAATTCTGTGGATAACATAATATTTATAAAAACAAATAATTATAAAGTATCTTTCATTAATTATTTTTATAAAGTGTCTTTTAATGTATGTTTGTATTATTTATTTATTTTTTAGATTCTCTAAGGTAGTCAATGTTGTAACCGTACCACTCGAAATGTAACAACGTATTGCGTGTTTAAAATTTTTGTCGTGTATTCCCGACGATAAATTCCTCAAGTTTTGGTTGTATGCATTTTAATATGCAGTGAGTTAAATAATAAAAAATCGTTTATGAAATACCTTTTAAAAATTGAGTTCCATTCGCTTTCCATAGAACCCCGTGAACTCTTTGAATGTTTATTAATTTTTGTCAGAGATGCAACCAAGTCAGCGTGACTGACGTGCCCGTTACCGATAGGGGAGCCATTTTGAGTAATTTCTCCCGTCCGTTCTCCATGTCTGGACGTTCTCAAAGGATGTGATCAGCATCCTGAAGCATATTGCCGCATTTACATGTTGGACTATTTATTAACCGACCAAGCTAGAAGAGCTTGGCAGCAAAGTTACCGTGAAAGAATTTGCTGGTCCACAAATCGGGTGGCAAGACTTTGGTTATCTGTATTCGCCACTTTATTTTTGAAAAGAATTTGTAATTTCGACTGCTCTTAGAAGCGTTTGTACTATGTGATGAACATAATACTATTTTTCCTACTTTTTTTTAATTCTGTTAAAATTTTTGCCTTATTAATTAATGGATGGATTCATATTTACATGCACAAGTATCTTTAATTTTTAATGGTAGAAAAATCAAATAGGCAACTAATAGTCATTTTCAAAGTTAAAATACTTAGCAGTTGACCTTCAGTTAGACATATTTAAAAAGTTCCACTCGTACCTCTCACTATTAAAAAATGAATTTTTCTTGACGTTTATCTTTCTTTTTGTTATCCCTATCTGTTCGAAAATTTTGTGAATTGTAGTAATTTATAAGATATTCTTTTACGTAACAAATTAATTAATAGACCATATATCACTTAACACACCCTGGTTTTTTTGTTAAGCTTAAGTTTTATTAGGGTCCATAACTGACAGCGCTCAGCGTTAATGGCAATGATTCGTGGTATTCCAACCGATTGTTGTCGTTGAAAGCCATCGGTTGCTAACCGCCGTCAAAAAATGGACTCCATTTTTGTCCGGGTCCATTTTTGACAAAAAGGGGAGAACCTACAGTGGCTGAATGTTAATTTTATTTTTGGCGACAGTTGGCTGTCGAAGCCCTTCGGCTAGAGAGCTTCGCAAGTAATTATAAATTGTTTTTGTTTGGTATAAAATTAAATTAAAAATTGATAACTTAGTTATTCCACTTGGTTCTAAGTTATCAATTTTTAATTTAATTTTATATTAAAAATGAACTTCCACAAAGTTGCCGCCGAATCTATAGAAAATATATTTTGTTTGTTTTGAAATTGGACTTAATTTAAAATCGTTGTTGTGTCAATTGCATTATAACTTAAAGGTAAATTCATGTGTTAAGTAAATGTAAATGTAGATGTGTGTTAGTATTAGTTTTTTATATTTTAAACCACTGCATCTTCGATTAAAATAAATAAGAGTAGAACCGGATTTGAAATGGTGTTTGTTTGAGATCCCAGCCCTTCCAGGATGTCGATAACCGACCATTCGTCTCTCTTCGACTAGGGTCTTTTCACACTTCTAAGATGAAAACAGACAATTCTTGGTTAAAAAGCATTTTATTTTGATGAATAAAATAATCAGGAACATATCAGTTAAAATGCTCGCGATGTGCGAAACTGGTCCTAATCCTTTCATAAAGTTGTGAAATTGGTACAAAAACCTGATCATTCTATCAATAATACATATATTAGTACTCGTTTCTTCATATTCTAGGTAGTATTTTGTAAAGGTTTTTTTATATGTATGTGCAGCAACATGGGGCAATAAGATGCATCGGTGAATCAAAGCTTATGTGTCCCAAGTCTTACGCAGTCGGTAAATAGCATCACGTGCATCATGATGAACGCAGCTTTAAAGCATATAATCAGGAGCAAACGGTGCATTTCAGATGTGCAGACGATAAAAAAAATTAATGAAAATTATGTGCGATTACTGTAACACTCGCTACAAATACGTACGAGAACGGTTCGGCTTTATTTAAGAAAGAACTATGTAGTAGACCGTAATACTGCGTATTTAAAATTATTATTCGACTTATTAAAATTAACTTTGTGGTTGAAAATTCGATTATTACAAGACGCTATCAGCACCCTCATTAATCGAATTATGACAAAAGATGGTATGGTGAATTTTATAATTAATGTGGGTAAAGTAGTACTTAATAAACTTGGATCAGTGTGACAGTATAAAGTAATGGTTTAATAGTTAAATTTTACAAAAAATTTTGGATTGAATTCGTAAATTATGCAATTAAAATAACAAAAGTTCCATCTGTAAAAAGATAATACAAAAAATGCTGTAAATGTCATCGCAGTAAAATATTCATGAAACCCCGAACAGAAAAATGTATGCACAGAATATACATACTCACAAATATAATGTTAAAATGAATAATTGAATAACGTATGTAATAACAGACAGTTTTCATTTTCATCTAGTCAATTTACTCTTTGTAATGTATACACAGCAACGATTTTTTTTACGGAGCATAATATATCGTCATTGTTCTGGAAGAATACACTTACCGAAAAATACTAGTTTAGAGTAATTGGATTTTGAAGTTTGTCAAATGTTTGAAAACCTATACCTTTTTCATTTTTTTTTTACAAAACTGTTTTTAAGTAAAAGTATAATTAATAAAAAAATAATGTGTTCTTCGATGCGGTAGAATTTGAAATAAGGAACGTTTTGGTATAACTAACTTAATATGTAATTTTTACGATATAGTGTTTTTTTACAGAACAACGATGATATACTCCTTACACATTATGGTGACACAATGTGTTTCTACGTGAACTGATAGGCAGTAGACGATAAAAATATAGGTAAAGAATCATTGTGTGCTTATCGCTCTCTCACTGCTTCTAGCGTTTGTAGTATTTATTGTATAAGAGCTGAGTAGGAATATACTTCAGCACCAAATCAATGTTTGAAAGTATACGTAAAAAGTATCGAGCCCGTGATCACGCAACCAAATAAGAACTAACACTATAATTCGAGACATTTATATATTACAACTTTTGTGTTTATCCACTGTGTCTTTGTGCCGTATCGTTCATCTTGAAACATTAGGCTATAGAAACACCAAACAAATATTGACACAGTTTAAAGTTAAGTGTTTTGTTATATGCGTTTTTTAATGTGCCTGAGTCATGGAACAGTTACAATGTAGCGTATTTAAGGCATATATGGTTATATAATAAACAAGTTGCAACCAATCACATAAAAATCTATCACAATTAGTGTTGCAAAAAAACCCGGAAATTTTTAAATGGCGGGGAAAAAACCAGGAAAATCGGAAATAAACTGTTAAATAGGATTTTTTTCATTGTTTTTTCAACATATTCAGTCTAGATGCGCATATACATAATATGTAATTTAAGACATCGACTAAGGGTGCTTGATGGAATTTGCTTATTTTGTCACTACCGACAAGTAAGTGACAAAGTTAGTGACAAAGTTAGTGACAAGTTAGTGACAAAATACATGGAAGTGTACAAAATCTCAATAATTCAAATTTTACATAATATGTGTTTAGCACCGAATTTAACTTCATACATAAAAACAGAAACGTTTCCGTAAATATTTTATGTTGGCTTAAAGTATACATTAGATGTCATACGTGATCCGATATCGAATAATGTTTCTTCCTTCCATCTATATCACCAAACTGATAATTCACTATAACCTAAAATTTGGGGTTACAATTTGCGCATACGTTAATAATGCCACGCTTTTAAAATAAGTGTTACCGAATGCTAAAAATGATATGCAGTTATCATTAATGTTTAAATTGTTTTTTCCCATTTTATCCATACGAGTTTATTCCAGGGTAAAAACCCAGTTTTTCCCGACTTCGCATCACTAATTACAATATTAATTTTACATCCAAAAAAATATGCACATGAAACTGTTTGAAACCGTTCTTCAGGCACCTGTTTGATTTATATGTAAATACCTTATAGTGCAGTACTCAGCAAGTAGGTAATAATTTATTTTATTTGCAATTATATTGTTTAACTGCAGTTCTCGCAAGTGATTCGCGTTTACGACCAAAAAATTCACATGCTTCAGAACATGTATGCACACATTATTTTTCATCTGCAAGATACATTATTACAGCAGCCAGCCTGTTTATTTGTACGCAATGTATGCATTCAGTGGTGCGGAAATTCATTTACGATTGGAACTAGTTATCTGCTGAAATAATTTATGTAACACTACCACCACCATCCAGTTCTGAAATATGCATGGAAAGATATCACATTTAATAAAAAATATGGGGATGTAAATGGAGAACTATTGGTCAATTAGTGGATATTTGTTGCTTAAAAAAATATGAGATGAAGGTGGCGCCCCGGATTTTATTTGGCTTACGATTAAATACAATTTTGTTTAGATCATTGTCACTTTCATAATAATAGTTTTCACTTATAATAAATACATTCCACAAAAAACTAATTCTTTCACTAAAAATAAAGTGATTCCACGTAGTAAAATATATTCTAACATTGAAGAAAAATATTACACTTACCATAGTAATAATAGTTTTCACTCAACATAAATACTCACACTTTTAAATCGATAGTTGCACGAAGCTTTAATGAAATGTCACTTATTCTTCTACCCTATATTAGGCCGCGTATATTGTATTTGCTCCACGCCTATGAATACATTACACACACCAAACCAGACTAACCCTAAAATAACCAATTACAACTTAACTTACTTTGTTAAAAGAATTCGTGACTAATTGGAATCTATTAAAATCAAAGTTAATACTATCTAATCCAAAGAACAATCGAAATAAAATTTCAAGTGTACCAAGTGAATACTATCTAACACAAAAAACAATTATTTAAAAACCATTTTATTTACTGGCGGAAATATTTTGCATTACAGCTAATTATTTCCAGTGCACCGAATATTTTAAAATTTTAAATCACATGATATAAACTAGATTTATTTTTTTATTTTTTGTTTCGTCATTGTTGATACAATTAACAGAGTGTGCATTTATTTTATTTATCCAAGGTAATTAAAAATTGAATGTAAAAAACGACTCCGATTCCAAAAATAAGACGATCCCTCGACTCCATAGCCCTAGAAAAATGTGTATCCCATAAGAATGTTTTTTATGTGAATTTTATCAATTTGGTTGACATTTAAATGATGTTTTAATTATGCCCACCATTGCGTAAATGTGGCTTCCTAATGGAGGTATCTGAACAAATTTTTTCTATGAGAACTTCTCTTCACTCAATTGATCAATCTCTTTTTTTCGACGAGAGTAGGGATATAAAGATAGGGCAAATCAATTTATGAAATTGTCCGTACTGGGATTTGAACTCGTGACATCTGTAACCGAAGCCAACGACCTTATCTACGTGTGCTATGGACCCAACAAATTAAATAATAATTCAGTAGGTAAAATACGTCTTCTCTAATTCTTCAATACAGATCAAATAAACTATTTACATGTTATATTATTTAAATTTTGTGTGATAAAATTGTTTACGATTTAAATCTTATCGAGAAAGGATGCGTGTATTTCCGTCTTCTTCTCAATGAAGCTTTTTATAGGAAGTTAATCTAAAGTAGGTTTATAGATAACAGTATTCTACCAGTATTGAGTGAGAATAAATGATAAGGATTAATACAAATGGAGGAGTGTAGGACGAATCTTGAATCAGTTCTTGATGTCACAAAAATGACTGTTTTAACAAGCTTAGTAGTTACACGAGTAAGTTTAATTTCGCATGATTTTTAATGAAATGATGATATTTTGCTGTTGTTAATTATTTCATGTGCACATTTTTCATAAATTTAGTAGAATTTATAAAGTAGATAATATACACCATTGCTTTAATAATAAATGGTTCGGAATCAAATATAACCTTTCTAGTAGAAAGCACTTACTGAAAAATACTAGTTTTGAGTAATTAGACTACGAAGTTTGTCAAATGTTTGAAATGCTACACCTCTTTAATTTTGTATTTGTACAAAACTATTTTTAAGTAAAAGCATAATTTTTAAAAATATGTGTGTTCTTTCATACGATAGAGTTGAAAATAAGGAACATTTTGGTATAACCAACTCAATATGTATTTTTTTCGATGTAGTGTTTTCTTCCAGAACAGTGACGATATATTGTCAATAATATTTTAAATACAAATAATGCCTTCCACTTTTTAACATTAAATTCATCAAGAAACCCAACATAAACATGGTTGATTTGAGTGATTACAATTATTAATACCTAAATTGTGGATCATTTTACTATTTCATTCAGTGTGATAATTGACTAGTAGAAACATAAACGTGTTGTTTATAAAATTTAACTTCAAACATTGAAATCAGTGGTGTTGTTGGACCGGAGTGCGCTCCGGCACTTTTTGAAATAATTCTAAACAATATTATGTTAGATATAATAATAAATAACATTAACTTTGGCAATTTAAAAGATATTAGAATTTTTATTGCAAACCCATATTGTACAATATATTTTGTTATATTTTAATTATTTTTTTACAATACTTTTTATAGGTATATCAAATAAAATTGAAACGTATATTATTACAGTGAATTTCTAATCCACTATATTTATGGTCTATGTGGTCTAGTGGTAAGGGTTTTATCCTAGCGATTAGATGGAGCTGGGCTCAAATTTAGGAAAGGATATCAAATTGAGATTTTTTCAATTTAACATCTTGAGAATCGTTGCTCGTGATATCTTTTCTCTTCGAGTGTCATTGGAAATGATTTAAAATTACTGGCACATCGACAATGACTATTATTTTTTATTAATTATGTACTATCACTTTTAAAAATACTTTACAAAGTCACTCAATATGAATTCGCAGAGAAAATGCATGAACCTTATTATCGCTAAAGCTTTAGATGTTAGTCTATGTAGGCCAAAAAATACATAAATATAAATACCTATACATATATTGTAACGGCTTAACTTGAAAAACATATTCGATCATTACTCGCTTAACAAATGCATTCTTGTATAACTGCGAAAACTTGTCGCATTATATTCTTAATTACTTATTGTTTAACAAGATATTCAATGAGCAAAAAATAGCATTAATTGTACATAAAACAGGAAACGAAAAAACTGCTGTTTTATAAATAAATATTTGTTGTGGAATCTTGCTCCAAGATATTAATTAACATTATCACTATGCCATTTCTTCAATGATGTACAGTTAAAACTATTTAATTAACGAATGGACATTTAACGCTTAAAACGTTAAGTATTATTCTTAAAGTTTTACTTTGTTGTGATATAGGAAACTTTTCTTAATAAACGAAAGTATGCGACGGCAACTATTAAATTGTTCTTACATAGCGCACGTGTTAATCTACTTGCTTGAACAAAATAAAACACTTTTAAAATAACTTCGTTTAAACAAAAAGGTTTACGTCAGAATAAATAGTTTTAATAGAGTTGTGTACACGATCACATACAGTTTAAAATGTGTGAACATATTTGCAATTAAACAAAGAGTGCATGTGAATCAAGTTATATAACTTTAATTAAAGACGGTTTTTTAGTTCAAAGAGTACTATTTTTGTATAAATTATTTTAAGGGTAACTCTTTTGTTGAACAAAGCAGGGTTTATATCTGGGGTCTAATGCAACAAGTGCCTATGTCATTTTTATCAATTGCTCATTACAGGCAATTGTGCACTTCTCAATAACAATATAAAATATCATGATCTTACAAATTACTGTTGCCAAATACTGTGGTGATTTTTTGTGCTAGATTTGTCCAAGTGAATATAGAAACTTTTTGTAGTAGAAGTCAACATATGCATTTCTTGGTGTAAAATATGCTGACACATTATTTTGACACACACTATACATTTTCTCTTATTTCATTAGTTTTAAATTGGCTGACATAGACATTTCTACCATTAAAAGAATGAACATTTTTAAAAACACTTTCTGATAATTATGTCAAAATGGTCAAAATCTGACATTGGCGTTTCTCGCATTAGGCTCTTGATATATTATTTTGACTGGTCATCCTAAATACCAATAGATTGTATCATAATCTTAACTATGTAACAAAATCCATTGAGGAAGTTTGCTATTTTGTAAAGAAGCTTACACATAATTCATATTTAAAGCTTGATGGCGTTCCTATTTGAAGCAAACCATTTTTGCGTTTTTATCAATTGTGTTAATTAAATGATTATGCGCCATCCATATATTATGACGTCACCACACCCACCAACTACGAAGGAAAAGTCAAACATAATTATTTGTTACGAAGGGGTAATTAACAAAACCAATTAAACATCGACTCGTTTTTATCCAAGAGTAAAATATGTCATGTACATACTTAATTTATTTTGTTCCACGTGTTTTACAAGAGGAGAGGATTAAAAATGTGAAATTATTTAGGGAAGGCGGGGTCACAAATTTTGAGATAAGCTGTGATAATGAGGAGTGGAAGAGGATAAAAAAATACCCAAAATTGTGTGATTTAATATATAAAAATATTATACATTTAAATTGCAATAATTTCTTTCGAATTAATAGTTTATTTCGACAAGAAATAATAAAATTAATTGATATGTCGACGTGTTTTTTATTTTTTTTTTTATTTCGATAAAGTTATTTTTTAAACTGTTTTTATGCTCCCCTGAACAATTGAGATTTTGCGGAAATACAATTTTGGAATGGAAACAATAATATGTTAATCCATAGATACCATATACATAAAAAACAACAGATGAGACTCAAAAACATCACCTTTTCTATCATATTCTGAGTAACATAAAGTTCATACCACACACGTCCTCTTCAACAAAATAAATACCCTGCCACAATGCTGTATACTGTAATAATTGTTATTTTAACTTAACTAAGTGTGTTACTTTAGATTTGTTCCGGCAAGCAGTCGGCGTTTCACTAAAGACTACCGTAGCGACGCGTATTGGTAATCTGGTGAATTAACAGCATTCTTTGCTTATGTCACGGGCTGTTTGATATCATTTTATCAAGGATGTCAACAAACTGCATGGCCATAAATCGCAATAGTAAATTTCGAATTTAAAAATTCCGTACCACAAGGTTTTTGTACATACTATAATTGAATCATGTTTACATTAAATGTATTGATTTTTGTTTCCTTATTATTTTATACTTTCCCACTAAATACTTCATTGTAAACAAAAGCATCTTAAATACTAACTACTAACTAAAATTAACAATTATTTTTTTATATTGAATTATATATTAGTAACAAATGAGGTTTTTGTTTACTCTTTCCCTCAATTTACTTTGATTAAGGTTGTTATAACAATTAAGATTTTTTTGATGCTTTGTCACCTCAAAGTACGGCACCTTATTTTGACGATAAACTGTAAAATTGTTTACTGTTTTAACCATTTTATTGAAATAAATAGTATACGTTTATTTATCGCAAAATTATTTATTGCAAAAACGGCCACAAATTGCATTGCAACTGACTCAAGTGAGCTATGAGTTTGTATCATTATAGACACAATACATATTCAAAAAAATCATGTTGATTACATAAAATCAGTAAAACTATTACGATGAAAATTTGCTAAAAAATTCGTTACAAAATCATCCAAATTGATTTTTCAGCAGACAGTTTGAGCTATAAAAAAACTATCTATGAATGTTATTCATGGCACCAATGTTGCCGAGAGCTAGACAGTCAATATAAAAATGCTCCAGTGAAACGATTTTACGTTGAAAAGTTACTTTAGACCGTTTTTTTGCTTACCACCTTTTCCAGGTGACACATTCAATTGATGTTTCCTATAACCGACGCAAACAAAAACACTATATCAATAAAGCCTGTAAAAACTCTACAATTGGTTGTATTGATAAGTTATAAATTATCTACCCATACGAGTAAGTTTTTAATGCAAAAACATACATTTTAAAGAAACTATATCCAAATATAAATGCCGTTAAAAATAATATGTGTTACGCGGAAATGTTAAATAATTACTTCGCGTCAAAAATTATTATGCCATTTAGTTAATTATTGATTTATGTTATATATTATGTATATAGTTAATTATGGGCTCATTTATTTTTAACGTGTATTTGACACACATTCAATTCTGCCGACTGTCAATTTTGAGGCATTATTTTTATTTGCAAAGTTGTAATTAGTTATTTTTATGTCAGAGCAGCGTTAACAATTTACCGGTACTTAACGACGCACACTTGCGAAATTACAATATATTATTTTAAAATAACCAGTTTATACTATAATGTCTCATTTTTACACTTTCTTGCAACGTTTCTTACTCCGTGAACAACGCGCATAATTACTATGGCCATCTTGCCAAAAGGACACCCCGTTACATTGGCCACTGTAATGATATGGCAAGAACGGCCATTTATCCGGGTGCCATTGAAAGATGTCACACGCTTCTGCAATAAGCGGTTCGGTAACCATAAATGGGGCGAGAAATGAGGAGAAAATTCAATCGTCCACTTTTCTGGAAGCCTTGTGACCAATTAGTAGCGAACGGTGAAATGAGACCTATAGCAGCAAATACAGTCACGCCTATGAGTAAGTGACGCGTGTCCCCTTCCGAAGTAATTATTTATAATTTGTGCTTTCATAAAAAAGCGCAATGTACGCGGTTGATAAATGTTAGTGCAATACGTTAAAGGATGTGTTGCATATTTCCTCGCACAGGTTTACTTATTAAATTAATTAAGTAATGTTTCTTAATTAGTTGACATTATTACATTATAATTATTGCGTAATGAGTAAAGCTAGTGATTAAATACGTATGAGTCCTATAAAGTAAACTGAGTCTCAAATAAAACAATGTGACTTTTTTCCGTATTCACTCCCAATGTGGATCATATGGTCTACTAATAGAGATATCTCAACAGAAGTTTTCTGTGAGAACTGCTTGTTACTCAGTTGCTCAACCTCTCTTTTTTCGAAGAGAGTATGGATAGATGGATAGGGCTAGGACAGGACTAGTGGTAAGCTAATCGTTCTCGCTACGCCCCGTGAGGATCGGATGGGTGGGAGGGACCCGAGACATCCGTAACCGTAGCCAACGACGCTGCCAACTGCGCCACAGATATGTCACTAACCAATTGTATAACTTATTTAAACTTGAAATTGATTTTTTCCAAAGATAAATATCTATAATTTATTTCTTTTTCAGTATCTACATTATCAAGGAAAAAGTCTGAAAAAGCTGAAAACACGTGGTTCGAGCCCATCCAATATGGTTGTCAAACAATTTTTATATAATTTAATACATCGCCATGGATGCATGGCGGAATTTCAATATTAAATTTGAATTATTCAAATTTGATACTGAATTGCCTGCAATTGCTTAGTTATATGAGTTTTTAATTGTTTTTGTGATTATTTTCCCAATTAAGGTTAAATGTCATTATTATCAAATCGGTATTGAAATTAATTCAAATATCGATAGAGTTCCTAGACTTGGTAATATTATGCTTTCCTAATTTATTTTATTTATAAATTTTTAAACTATTTGTTTACTGTCAGTTCGAGTTCATTCATGTACTCGAATGTCTGAAGATGCCGAAATGCGAAAACCGACTCGTTAGCGACGAAAAACATGGAAATGTACAAAATCTAAACAATTCAAATCTAATTTAAATATAATACAAATTTTGGAATATATTATATTTTTGCTCTCTACAATATAATAGCCAACGTTTTAGTATTCAAAAATGTTGAAAACTTTTAATATCTCTCATAAAAATATTGGTTTAATCTGAAGCAGCCTTGTTTATGTGTTAATTGCAAATGCTCCCAAATTTCATATTTCACACACCTTACTGCTGGTGTTCATTTTTTCAAAATATTTTTTAAAAAATCATAAATAATATCATGATACATTCATTAACATCGAAAGATATGACTTTACGCCGTTTTTATCGAAACTATTCAATAAAGTTTGATAGCGTTTTGTAACTAAACTCCAATTATCAATATATAAATACACACTCAAAAGTTTCGCCATACAGATTGATACGTAACGAACAAGAATTAATGCATTGTTTTACTACTAAAAATCTTCAGAATAATGTTCAAAACTATTGCCAAAGCTATTCAGCAATTCTCTGAGTCCATCGTGTGATAACTATCTGTATTTTACAAAAGAAAGAAAAATTATAAAAATATTTACTGTTTAATAAATTTTTAAATATGAAATCTTGACTAGATAAACTACTTTCTATTTATTTAAAATTTGATTAATGTAAAACGACGCTATGAAGTAACAATGATAAGATATGCAATTTGTCTAACAAACATATAAATAATTTAAATACGAATATAAGGTAAATATAAAATACATAATATACAATTTATTACAATCAATTAAAGATACATCTAGTGATGATATTACTAAGCGATTTAAATTTACATGAATGATAGTGTTAATGCTATAGTAACGTCTTAGTTGAATCACGTATTCCAATAGTTCTTCAATCGCCTGATGCATAGCCGAGTGTCACTCTAAAATTGTTACTAACTATCACTTAATAAACAGGAACTTAGGAACATTATGGTTTTTGTGACATTGATAAACGAGTTATGGATTACAAGTATGTACTTGCCTTTCCATTAATATATATATATATTATTTTTTAATGTGACTTAGTCGATCAATCTCCATTTTTCGTAGAAAGTAAAGATAAAATGACAAAGCTAGACCAGAACTAATGGTTTGTCAAATACTCTCACTGCGAACCGTTTTTAAATTAGATTGGTGGGTATTAATTAACACAAATCCATAAATCGATTGAACAATCAAATTATGAAATTTTCCGTACCAGGTTTCGGAGTCGTAAATACTACAGGCTCGAAATTATTTGGGTAATAATCACAAATCACAATACATCATGTGTGGTACCATAACTGTACAATAATAATCATAAACAATAACAAGGATAAAAGATTAACATATTTTTTCGTTAACGGTGTTATACATTCCATGCATTACATAATTTCATAAGCGTAAATGCACTAGTTATCATATTACAATACGATTTAAACAAACAATGCTTTCAATATGATATTTATTCCTTCGAAGCGATAAGTCACCTTTTTTCTGTGCATCATATTTTTATTTTAATGAATAAAAAAGTAATATTAAATATTCGTTCGCATTGTTGGTCTTATTCCAAAACTTTTAGCTAAAACTTTCTGAGCATATATCGTCGCGGTTCTGAAAGAGAACACTAAATCGAAAAAATGACATATTGAGTTAGTAATAACACAATGTTCCTTATTTTCAACTCTACCGTATCTAAGATCACACTAATTATTATAAATTAGTTTTACTAAAAAACAGTTTAGTACAAGCAAACTAAATGAAAAATGTCAAACATTCGAAAAACTTCAATGTCCAATTACTCAATACAAATATTTTTTAGTTAGTGCTTTCTTCCAGAACGAGGAAGATATATATTTTTTTATTTTTGGCATTACGTATATGGACAATTTAAATAATTAACTTTATTTTGTAAAGGCTGGTGGATCGATTATTCGAATGACTGAAAAACCAATTATATTTTTTAACAATATTCACACTTTGATCGGAGTATGTGGTCACGAAAAGGTACCACAAAAATTCCCTGTCTTTCTCTAGTATCTTTGCTGTTTTCCAGTTCATCTCAGCGTCTAGTAGATCTACCGAGTATTTCCAATGGATAGTCATCAGCGGCCTTCCTGGATGACGGAATCCATACGGTTGGTAAAAGAGACGAACAGGACTCGGGCTCCCATGAGGCATACGCTGCATATGTCCAAGCAACGTTCACAGTCGCTTTTTTATTTTCATCGTAATAAAGGGTTGGTTAGTTCGCTCACTTACCTCCAAGTTCCTCCGAGTCAAGTTTGGCAAAGTTAAGCCACCGCACCACTAGTATTTGCTGCAAGCGTGTTTTCCTAAGGTGCCATGGCCACCAAACGTAAAGCAGCACTATCAGAATATATAAGTGGAATATTAGGCATGCGATTCATTACTACATTTAAACGTAATTTGAGACAGATATAAATGTACATTTTTATTCCTCTAAAATAAAACAGTATCCAATAATTCATCAGCTTGTCAAAGTTTGGTAGTCTATATCAACAGTTTGCCATCACTTGCTCTGGCATGACACCTTAATACAGAGTTAACGGTTAATAACAACTATTTACCATGATTGAATATTTAATGAGTTTACACCTTTTTATTTGGTCTAATATGTACACGAAGGTATATGATGGCTTAAATATTACGAATGTGATCGAGTTTGTATCAGTGAATTAAAAAATCACCGTAATTCGAATAAAATAAATAATTACAATTTTGGCTGTTTCCAATAATGAAATTATTACACAATCACTTTTAAGGTGTTAACTGTCAATTCTTAGTGGAAAAACATTATATTTTAAAAAATAAAACACAATTCATTTGTACTACTTCCACATATTTATAATGATCAGACCGGTTTCGCTCATCACGAGCATTATCAACTGATGAAAAAAATAATATTATTATACAATATAAAATTGGTGATGTTTTTTACCATGCCGGCTCCCAATGTGGAGCATATGTCTTTCTAATATAGGTATCTGAACAGACGCTTTCAACGATAACTGCTTGTTACTCAGTTAATCAAAATAGGACTAGGACTGGACTAATGGTTAGCCAATCGCTCTCGATATGCCCGATTCTTAGGATCGGATGAGTGCGAAGGGAATTTTAGACATCACAAACATGCATGTCTAAGGACGTAAAAAGATTGAAAAATTAATTTATAAAAACTGTCCTTACCGGGACATCCGTAACCGTAGCCAACGACGTTGACCACTGCGCCACAGAGTCAACAAATTAGTTCTTTAGTACGTTTAACTTATATTTATATATTTACTAGTATTTACTTCCCAGCTTTGTCCGACATAGAAGGCGCTTACATTAAGACGCATGCGTTATTATGGCACTACTTTGGTGCAAGCTAATGTTGGGAAGAGTTCTTGTGACAGACAGATAGGCGGATTTATAAATATATTTTCTTATATAAAGTATAAATAGATGTACTTATAATGTAACTATAACAATTATTCATAAACCTATACCTACTGTATTTTGTACCAAGCGCAAAAAAAGATAGAAACGTATTCGAACACTCTCAGTATTTACAATTTAGAGGACGATATTACCCCTTTTAAACTGAAGAAAAAAATCATTTAATTAGACAGCTACAGCTTATATAATATTTCTAATTGATAATCCGTCATCGATTCAGGAGTATTATTATGCCTCAAAACTAATTTTTTATACAAAAAAAATAGCACCTCATTTCCTATTGGTATATTATAAGATAATCATAAAAAATAACCAAGTAAATAGTTAAACACAGTGAAGTAGTACCTATTACCATGTTTACGTCCACCCAGTGATAAAAGCTCCGCTATGATTTAGTTGGTATCGAATAAAGCCCTGGCAAGTTCAATTTCAAGTATTAAGAGATATTTTTAATTTAACGTTTTAGATCGTTGGCAAGGGCCTTTGTAATATCTCTTCTTCTCGGGTTAATACCAAATAATATTTTCATGTCGGGTCCATGGTGCAGTCTCGGTTTCAACTCCCGCTAAGGACAGTTTCATAAATTGATTTTTCAATCGATTTATAGATTTCTGTTCGTAGGCATGGATGTCTGTGTTGTCTTAAGCTCCCTTCCACTCATCCGTCCTTAAAAACTAGGCGTAACGAGAGCGATTAGCTAACCACTAGCCATGTCCTAATCTTATCCTTCAATCCCTACTCTCTTCGTAAAAGAGAAGTTGAGCATCTGAGTAACAAACAGTTCTCGTATAAAACTTATGCTAAGATACCTCCATTAGGAGTTCATATGCAACACATTGGGAGTGGACATGGTACAAAACAAAATTTGTTTTCAAATCAAACATAGAATATAAATTTCATAAGATTATATTAATGTAAATGGCTCTCAAACAGTATTTGTTTATTTTATTTTTCTTAAGTATTCAGGAAAATAATTATATTATAATGGGATATGGTTCAAAAATTATACGATTTACCTGTGTTGCATTGCTGTTCCCTTTATCACTTTTATAAAAACTTTTATTTTTTTAACATGAGTTGATGTCAGTAACTTTTTTCAATACAAATTGACAACATCATTATGCTTCGATAATATCATGTATAAATTGGCTTCAAATACCTGTACTGTTTGTTTGATTCACACGTGGGTGAATTCGTAAAAACGGAGCGCCTAAAATTCACGAGGTCTGGCCTTTTTTCGCCTCGTCACGCCTTACATGGCAAGCGTGATGTCCTGGCGACGTCTTCAACACTGTCAATCAACTGAATCTCAAGAAAAACAAATGAACGCATGTAGAAACTTTTGCCACACGTCACACTATTTGTTTCGTTTCGAATTTGTTGCTCCTGCATTGTTGGTCAAAGTCTTCGTCCTTGTCAGGAAGTGGTTAAAATAAGAGACTGATATCTTCTTTTAATGATTCGATAGCGATCAAAAATTTAAAAAATCAGTTTTGTAAATGTAATGTGATATTTATTAATGTTTTCAATATACCAACTAAGTAATCACCCACATTACTTTGCCGTGGATTTTTTTAATTCTCTCAGTGATAAAAAGCGATTTAGTAGATGACACCCCGCCTACTGCCATGTATTAAGAGAAATGGTTTGAAATTATACATGGAAAAATATGATTTGCATTGAAGTAACCAAGTTAACGAAGAATAATTAAGTCTATTATCTTGATATGCATATTTTCTGACAAAATTATATTAAAAAATAGCAACGAAGGTAATAATCAAACACTGTTTCAGTAAATTTTCTATGACTTATCCTATATTATTGATTCTTGTAAAATTCCAAAATATATACGAACTACGCTGAAGCTCAATACATATATATATATTAAGCCCTAGTTTAGTTCTAAGAGTCAAAAGGAATAATTGATAACTATTCCCCTTACGTCATCGTCAGGAATATAATAATAATAATTCCTTTACAAGTTGCTTTGTAATTTTTACCTTATTACAATGGATTTCAATGAAATAAATGCAAATTTTATCACTAAAAGAACTTGTTTAACGAAAAATTGTTGTATGCCACCTGCTTAACCTCTCTTAGCGGAGAGCGCATGAAATGCTCAAAACAAAGCTTAGAAATATTTAATATCACTGAAAATGAAAACAAATGTTTTTGATAACGGAGATAAGTACAAAAAATCAGTAACGGGTATAGTTTTAATGATTTAAATCAGAAATCTTAGGACTATATATGTATGTAAAAGTCTAAAATTAGTACTTTTCAGTAGAGCCAAAACAATATTTGCATCCATATGAAATTTGATAAAAAATGTGTTGTTTAGGTGAACGTGAATTTTATTAATTCAGAGGCATTCATTAAACTCATCCTTTTTGTCTTATACGCATGTATGTGTTATAGTTATTTTAGAATATTTAATTCAACTTAACTCCCTTTTCTTTAAACACATATATAAATAGTGTCAAATTCAAGATTTTATTAATTTCCGAATAAATTACAGAACTTTAAAATCCAATGGTCTGGTGATATTGACAGGTTTACGTAAAACCCTTTTTACATTTTTGATCACTAGTTATTTTTTTTTCATTTCCATTATAGTGAAACAAATTGCAATACAAAAGTTTCTGTCGGTTGTAAAAAAAAAATAAAAGAATAGCATTTGATATAATCATGGAGGTGTAAAATGGGTCTTTAATAAATCTACCGCTAAGTTATCGTAGTGACGTGGCACAAAAATATTTCTGGTACTATTTCACGAAATGAAATCCACCTTTGCCTGCCTTTTGGCGAGCAATTTTGTTTGAACTTTTAGCATCATCATTCGACTATTATACGTAATCATGTACGCCTTAAAAAACAATGCGAGTAGAGCTTTCAGAAATGAAATACCGTTGTTTATAACATAAAAAGCTTTAACGTATTTTAAGTCTGTATAAAAGAACGTGCATAAAAAAATTAACGCCGATTTCAATATTTGTTTTCTTGATTGAAGATTTTAACACGCCGCTTTAGAAAAATCAAAATATCTTTAAATTTTCGACGGCTTTTTTTGCCGTTTAAATGAATAATGCATTAGAGGCTATAAAAGTTTTTGGTTCAAACGATCGATAATGCGGTATCAAAAAATTATATGAAATTAAATTGAAAGGGATTTTTTTTGGTAAATTACAGTTATTAAACAAAAACTTTTTGACTATATAGACTTTATTATACAACATACTATAATATTAGGCGAAAATTCATATTTTTCGTATAATATTTGTGGAGTCATCGGCAGAAATAATTTTCGAATAATACGTTTGTGGCTTAATCTACCAATTTTAATTGAAAAGTGGTAATTTACTGTTATCTGAAGACATTTAAAAAAATATTCTTTTGTTTTTTTAAATAAATACGGCTGTATTTACTGTACAAAACAATTAAAAAGGATTAGTTCACTCTGCTATCAACAGAAAAAGAAGCCGTGGCTTACCTAAACTAACCTAACCTAACCTAACCACAGCAAACCTAGCCTAACGACATGAAGCTCTATTTTGGCTAGGTAAGGTTTTATTTTTTACCATGTCCGCTCCCAATGTGGAGCATATTTTTACTTAGTTGTTTTACCTCCTTTTTTAATAGAGAAGTGATAGAAGGATAGGGTTAGGACAGGATTACTGGTTGGGTGGGAGGTAATTTTAAGCATCGTAGAAATTCATGCCTACGAACAGAAATCCATAAATCGATTGAAAAATCAATTAACGAAACTGTCAGTACCGGGATTTGAACCTGAGACATCCGTAACCGGAGCCAATGATGTTGACTACTGTACCATGGACCCGACATAAAGATATTGCTTTTTAAAGAACTTAAGTTTAGCAACTTTTTTTTTAAACAATGCCCCCAGATAATACGAAAGTACCGAAAACAGTCACAACTGTCTGATTTTGTTAAAAATAAATAATTCGCTTCGTTTTTATACTAACGTAAATCACTTTTAAGGTATTAACTGTCAATTCATGGTGAAAGACATTACAGTAAAAACCCCATTTACGCGGACGTCGGGACCGCGTTCCTGAGAGTAGTGTAATTGGGGAAGTGAATCTCATACAAAATTAAGGGTTACGTTTTTTTTCGCGAAAAATGCAAAACTGCCAAAACTTGAGTAAATGAAAAACAAATATATGGGGACGAAATATTTAGTTATTGTGTGTACAGCAACGACAATGGATTGCGACAGCGCAATTGGGAGATTTGCTGTATTCGGCGCGCCATTCCGAGTAGCATAATTGGGGGTCCCACTGTATATAAATAAAAATAAAACACATTTTTTTTACTGAAACAATTTTACGTTGACGAGACAACTTGGAAAATTTTGTTGTTAGAACCTTTTCCAGCTGACCCATTCAACTATTTTATTACTAATGATATTCCAGTTACATTAGACGTAAACACCCAATTAAAATAATATTATTTTTATGAATGAAAATATCATTAATGTTGTCTGATTATAAAAATTAAAAATAAATAATTACGTCCCACCGTTTTCTCAGAGTCCACTACAACATCTTAGAGCTTAATTATAATTAAACGAGTGGCGGTATTAAATAATCATAATCTAATTTATCCAAATGAATTTATATGACTTTCCATTATCTTTATCACACAACAACTTTAAAATAATAAACGTGAGTACTGGGCATATAATTAAATCATTAGTATAATTTTAACCAGAGGGGGTTATAAGAGTAAAATATGATACCAATTATCATTAAGAAGCTTTTTACCTTGAAAAAATTCAACATCCATAAAAACAGGTTACCGGAAAAATATTGATGGTTGTTGGAACATTACTTAGTAGGTAACTTGTATATCTCAAAAGACAAGTGGGTAGATTGTTGAGATTTTGTACATTGCCATGGATTTTGTCACTAATGACCAGGCTTTCACCTTTCGGCATCTTCAGGCAATTGAGTACACGAATAGACTCGAATTGACAGGTGAGTAAGTTTAAGATTTAAATTAATTTATTGTAAGTTTAACCCAGTACCTAATTTTAATATTTTAACTTTCTCGTTGTCATGGTAAAGAAATCCCTTCTGATCTCATGCAGTCACATTTTGTTACCGTGTGGATTTTGTCAAATAAACGTATTTATAAAGTGAAATGACAATTTCAGGATGTGAAATATGGTTGTATGTATTATTAAGTAATTATTTTACATCCTATTTTGTGCGTAAAACCTGAAATACATATCGAACTATGCGAAATTATCGAAAGACGCAATAATCGAAATCCTTCGTAGCAGAACTAGCTCGAAACGTATCTCGATTCCGTTTGAAAAAAATGTTGCATACAATACAATCATGCATCTTGGATTGTTACTATACTATTCTAATTTATATTATACTATGTTTAATACTATAATATAATTTAATACATTTAATGATAAAATTGACAAGGTTTTCAAATTACGATTAATTAAACAAAAAATACGTAAACTGAAATGCATTTTTAATTTTCCATTTTATGTAAAACTATGTTATTTACAAATTTTATTTTTTTGTATGACGTATTTCACAGATAATTCAAAGGTTTAAAGGCCGAAGTAACGCAATGTTAAATGATGAATACGAAAGGTTTAATAATCGTTATTATTCAGATGTATTCAGCATTATTATGTATGCATTATTACAGAATATATAAAAAATGTAACTCATGAACTTTCTGTCTCAACGATGTTTAGTATTTATTTTCTTTGACTTATTTATGTTTGTTTATACAATAGCTCGGATAATACTTTAGACTATTTTACGCGTATCATTAGAGAAGTTCTATGATGCGATTTGATCGCCGTAAAACGGTCAAGCTAACAAAACAAGCTTTCACAGAACTTGTCAAACTTTTTCGGAATTGATATGCATTTAAAATTTAATATATATTTATCATGTTTTTACAACACGGAGCCTTTCATTTGTATATTATATTTAGATTGCATTTTTCATAACGGAATAGATTAATCAATATAGTTATTGATGTTGAGCTTATCTCTATTATGTAGCAAAAAATTCGCACAAAAATCTGTCTGTCACAAAAACTTCTCCCAAATGGTGTAAGGTAGTGACGTGAAATTTTCCAAGTCGTTCTATCTAAGATTTCTAGGTCACCTTTGCTATTTTCATCTTTAAACATTATTATCAATTCATGGATTATATTTTGTGGGGGTAACATGAGGTATGGTCCACGGTGATATTTTCAACTTTCAATTATAACTAACATCAAAATAACACCACAATAACGCCAACGTCTAAATGACCTAATGTTAACGCTCTATTTTATGTGCGAAGTTGAGTAATAAATACTAGAAAACTATAAAGGATACTTATTTAAAAATAGTTAATAAACCGTCCACACGCCACGCCCAGAGGATAAGAGAGGAAAATTATCTTAATTCTTGTCTTCATTTATGCCGAAGTGCATTGTTGTGGGAGGGGGGTGTAGTAAATTTGACATCATAAAACCAACAAACTATAAACTGAATTTGTCTGAGAATATGTATAAAGTATATGGGACCATTACTTAATAAAAAATCGTGTAGGAGTAGGTGATCCTGAAATATGTGACAAAATTTATATTTGTATCTCAAAATGTGACAAAACAGAGAAGGGTGAGTCCAATATTGTGGTAACCTATTTATGAACGTAAGAACGTAAGACTGTTGTTATAAAAATTGTTAACTTACCTATGACATAATTATATTGTGATCCAAAATTTGTATTACTAAATACACACCAGTTCATAGAAAGAATATTGTTGTGGTGTACTGTGAATGCAATGCGCTTGCGCAAATGCACGTTGCATAGTACCTAATTGTATTAGGTATTGTCTTCTAATAATTGTAAGATCACTTTTTTATATAATTCAAAGTATTAAATATTCTCAAAGTATTAAAAGTTTAAAAGTTTGACAACTATGCGATAAAGAAACAGTCGTAAAAGAAGTTTGATATCAATGGTGACACAGTAAGTCGAACCCTTTCGAGTAATCTACCCAAATGAAATGTGTATGATTACTAGAGACATATCATTTGATGAGAAGGAGCTAATTAGGTGAGTTTTATTGGAACAAACGGACAAACGGACCACCATGTAGTATGTACCAGCATCTAATACACCGGGCAACATGTCTCTACCAACAACTTGTGTAGGAGTTTTTTATTGGTCTTTTATCGAGTGGATTGTATTCCTGGATTTTTAATGAAGTGGAATGATTAGGGAAAAGCAGTTTGGAGAATATTTTGGCTAATTGGCAAACAAATAAGTGTATTTTATGATTTTTTTATGAATACGATATACTAAAAGTGACAATCTATATATTTAAAAATGAATGTCTGTTTGTTGGTTTGTCTGAATCTTATAGGCTCCTAAACTACTCAACCAATCGCGACGAAACTTTCAGGAAGGACTTATTGTGAAATATTATATAAAATAAATGTTTGTTTGTCCTTTACGCGTTCCTTTACCATTCGTACGATTTCGATGAAACTTCGGTGAGCTGTTGTGCACACACCCGTGAAGGGTTCTGAAGAAAAAAAATTGAAAAAAAAACTAATACGTACGTACAGCGACATCTAGGAAAACCCTTCTGATTTATTCGCGTACGCACCAGACGAAAAACAAAAATATTGTGTTATAACAAGTGTGATATTGAAACTCGGGTTCGGGTCGGGCCAGACCTGAAGATGATGGGCTCAAACCGGGTAAGTCTATGAAATTTCGGCCCGTGCAGACCTCTGATCCAAAAGCAGTTCAATAAATAGAATTAAAACACAACCCCTTTCTTTCTTTGAGTGGCATTGCAACGCATGCCGGGTACTCACTAGTAATTATTATAAAATAACAATTTCAATTCATTTTCCGGCTCTAATGAAACTCTATATTGAATCATAGAAATCAATGAAATTGCTTCAAAATCAAAAATATTACTTAAAATTTATTATGAGTTATAAAAGCATAAATAAAGCCATTACATTTGATAGTTCATTGCCTAAGTGAAACCCGTGTCGGCCAATGTATCCATGTTATTCTTAAGAGAAGGGAGAAAAAACGATTTATAAATATATTTTCTTTCATTCTTTAATATTTTGACTGACTTTTTGTTATCTCCTGTGACTCTGAATTAGGTAACTTGTCCTGAGCTATAATGGGTGGCTATGGGTACAACATAATGTGCATGTGACTAGAGACTAGAGATTGCAAAACCAGGATTCTAGTATTTCGGTTTTTTTTCTACACAAAAAGAAAATGAATATGCAAAAGTATTTTTATTATTTATTTAAATGATTTTTGATTTAACATACGAATGTGTGTAATCCGCCAAACGCCTGCCCTAAGTGTCTTTAGCCCGATTCAATATTGCTATTGAAGGCAAATTTATTGATAATTATTTTTTTACCTTATATGTATATATTGTTGAAGTAAATTGAGCCAACTGGTACACTAGGTCATTAATATTTTTTTAAAGAAATATCTGGCATTACAGCTGACAGCTAATGCGCCAATTATTTTGAAAATTAGAAAATCATACGAGATAAACTCGATGAGAAATTTTAGAAGTCATTCATGCCCAAGATCACAAATTTAAATTGAAATAATCTAAATTTGATATTGAACCAGTACCCACCTGATCGCTTGGGTAAACACACTGGACCACAGAGGCTGACATGTCATGAAGTATCATAAAAGTGAGCTAAATAAATAAACGCTGCAAATGTATTTTTTCTGTAAGAAATGGAATTGAATGACGTGTAAGATGATCATTTAACTAAAACTTTCGATAAACAAGTTTCACCATTTTATCACTTGGCTTACTTCACTTCTTGAGGGCTCAACTATTATACTGGTGTGTTAGCACTGCTCAAATATTTTCGACAGTTTTATGTTTGAAATAGTCTTGTTATGTAATTATTTAATATTATTTACCCAAATTCTTTAGAAGTTTTTATCAATTTTTTAATACCTGTATTGATTTATTTTTCGGTATTACGATCCCTAACTGTGTGTTACTTTATATTTAATAAAAATTAATCTATACTCATCTGCTATTTAATCTCCTATTTAAAAACCTTCGAATCTTGATCTTACAATTATTCATATTACAATATTTGTGTTTGGTATTTTTTGTATGTACGCGATTTTTAAGACGCATATAATTATTGGATCAGACTGTTTGCGAAATGCGTTTTTAAACTCCAATTTTAATTGATGATGATGGATGTAAAGCACACGCGCGTTTGGAAGTTTAGAGTTGAAGGCATTATCAGAGGAATCATTTGAGTACCTAATTGATACTTAGGCTCAAATAACTTACATGCAATTTTATCTCAATTAAATTACTCATAATAGCAGTTGCAAGTTTGTGTAAGTAACAGATGTAATTTGGCTTAGCTTTGAGGCTTTTGAGCATATTTGTTACGAATATTTACTTTTATTTTTGAAGTTGTGCATCATAAGTATAAAAAATTTAACGCGTTTTTTTATTATACACCGTCTCCATAACTTTAATTATTACAATAATTTTAACAAAAATACACTTTCTCTCTGTTAGCGCATACGCGGAGAGTGTTCTTTTTTTTCGACAGAGAATAAGTGTATTTTTGCATGTAAGTGAGTTTTAAACGAACATCATAAATACACACTGTCTAAGTCTGAACATAAAGCGTGTTGTGAGAATGCTGTAGGTGGCACTTCCATGTGGTAATAATTTGTAGTTATTTAATAATATTTTACTTTTAGCAGACATTTGACAATACATACCCATTTTTATACTGATTTGAACAATATATAATTGTGCATTATTTTCTATATGTATTGTAGTTGTATAATTATGTGACATGATTTTTATTCATAAGAGGTAAATCACTATTACTAACATTTATTTATAGACAAATATCGTTATTCTATGTAAAAGTAAGTTTGATAGCCTATTTACCACGCAATCTCTTATATTAAGGCCTTCAATTTTAATTATTAATAGCTGTTCTTTAGTATATTTTTTTTTTTATGTTTTAAAATTTTTAACCAAAGCATGAAATCTTCAATTAACAATCGATAAAATATTGGCTATTTATCTTCTCCGATATTCGTCAATTACAATCCTGTCGAAATTTTGTACTTGTAATGAATTTATGGTATCCTTTGCTTGTGACAATCATTATATCTTATGGAAAGCGATTGGAACGCAATTCCTTAACACATTAAACCCCTTGTTTTACCTTTTCTTTTTTTAACACTTATTTTAAACATAACCTACTGCACACTAGAGTGCATGCAACCAAGTCTTGAGGAATTTCTCCTCGGACATTCCTGGCAAACATTTGAAACACGCATAACGTTGTTACGCTGCGGAATACACTCTGTAAGAGTGTGAAGCCGTAGTGGGTGGTGGTGGGTACAACGTTGAGTACCCTAGGGCATTTAAAAAAAAAAAATCATTATATCAATCAAACTGCATTACTATTAACCCTTACGACGGTCACTTACATTTTTATTTATTTTTCATATGCTATTGTGTTTATAAAATAAATTTATTGCGAATGTAGCAATTGTAATTAACAAGCGGAGAATATGGATTAAGGGAAGTGGATATCACAAATTATGGAAAAATGGATAGCTCAGCGGAGAACTAGGATAGAGTTGTAACAGGGAAGTGGATAAGGTTTGCCAATCTCGGTACACTTTACTTTGTTCTGTAAGGAGAAATACATGGGGTCATTAAATGTTGGGCGACAGGCGTGAAGGTACACGCCGAATGAAAGATAGTAATAATGAAAATACGGTTACCGTTAAAAAAAACACCTTTAATATGGATGCGGGAACCGTATATGCACAGAATTTAAATTATTAACAAATAAAACAGAAATTACACGACGAAACAATATTTATGAATAGATGGTTACACTTAAACAAGTAAACTATTATAATAGATATACAAAATTACGACCTTATGGATGATAAAATATCTCGGCGATGAACTCGGGTGTCCGAGGCCAATCTCCAGCGCGTTACCGGCCCGTCCTACTTGTTCCACATCCTGGCGCGTAAGAAAGTTTTAACGCAATTCTTACTTAACCATTCTTGGCGAGGCTTCCCCTTGGTATCCTACCAACGACGCAGCGATGTACTTATCGCCGATAGGTGACGATTGTAATGTTGCGACGAAATCGTAACAATGCAATTCAATTTATCACTTTTGTCACAGTCAACATATTATTCATGTTTTCCAATATTTAAAAATTTATCTGTTTTTTGATAACCAACTTAAAATAAAAAGTATTACTAACAGAAATGTATATCACAAGCCCTTATCGAATAATCTTTTTTGTTATACCAAAAAAACATACAGTAACCAGAATATATTATTCGATAAGTCATACAATCATCATTTATCAAACTGCTATCACGATTCAAGGATTAAAATGCGGGTATTTTTTTAAAAACCATCAAAAGAATCAGATATCTTACAGAGTTTTTCTGTATAATACGGTAAAACTCATAGATCGTGTTTGGATAAACACCCTTGGCTTCTAATAATAGTATGATTTAGTATTATTATTTTTATGTTATATTATTGTTTAGCATTTTAGCCGCGGGGGGGGAAATGGGAGCCACGTAGTGACAGAATGATGAAATGAGGAAATCAAACTAAAAGACGTGTGTGAAATTTATGAAAAATCTCTATACCGGTGGTCGAATTTTTGACGAAGATCGTTTTGAGAACAATGCATTTACAAACGTGTAATTTTGAATAACGTATTTTTAAATATTCTATTCCATCATTAATTTATTACTTTATTAAAAATACCATAAAAATAAACATAAATACATTTCAAATTTAAGTTTATTGTAAAATTATTGAAGTTTATTGTAAAATTATTTATCATAAAGAAATACAAATTATTTCCATTACTATACGATTGGTATTTAACAAAAAATATAGAGCGGCTGACGATAATGAACACGTATTTTAGATTTGATATCATTTTTAATTTAATTTACTTAAAATCATAAATACCTCTTTCAAGGACACAATTATTACGTTAAAAAAATTAATTTTGAATAAATGTTCGGTACGATGCTGTGAGTGCGATGACATAATATTTTCTATCTTTTTAAAACAGTATATATAGCTAAGCTAGTATAAGTTTAAGTATAGTTCTGACGATGGTGTTTAGCCGAAAGAGCTATCGACTAACTAATGTAATTTACAATAATTTTCTGTAACTGTTCCCACCATGTTTTCATAAAACAACATGGAGACACTATACAGAAATATACAGTATGTCAAGGTTATTCATTTTCGTATTCCGAAAATTTAGGGACTCGCTAGTTGTGAGCCCTTTTGATATTGTATCTGGCATCACTATTAAAATAAAATCCTTTTGTTCCTCTGCATTTTTACTGCTTTTAACATTTCTCCTCACTAACCTAAGTATGAATTAGATATCTTTAAAGCATAAACAATGCAAAACGAAATTTAAAATCTTGTTAAACTATCTACAATCTCATATTGATTCGCATGGGAAAAACGTTTAGAATCGGATAAAATTGGCATTTTGACAGTAGGCCAAAAACGTTTTGTCAATCTGTTTGTTACAAAAGACAATGCCCTTTTCGTTTGGCAAGACAATTTCGAAAATACGATACGCAAATTTTTCCTTAACGACAGGAGAAGCTTTTTGCGTCATTATAATCCACATTCATAAACGTCAAGTATACTTCGGCCCAGGACGTGCAGTTTATTGCATTGCGTCAGAAGCCACAAAGTGCACTCAACATAAAGTACCCAACAGTTTATTCAAAAACTATGCACTATCAGTCTCTACAAATTTATCCAAGAAAGTGCGTTTTCTTTTCAAACCATAGTGTTTAAAAATACATCGAATATCATTTATCAGTAAAAAATACTTGTCTAGTTATTCGTGATTTTCCACACTTTTCCCGAAATATGCCGCATATCGTGGTGTGTAATATTCAACGCCTAAGTTTATAATTTACTTTTACTATTTATTTAGAAACGACAAAGGTAAATTAAAATAGCAATGACCATTACCAAATCATTTTGCTGTGGCGTAAAGAGTACAACATTATATCACAATAACATATTAATTTAAGAATAAATCAGAAAAAAGAATAATTTTCCTAATAATAACTGATGAAAAACAATATACATTTCTGAAGGAGATAAAAACAGATTCATTTGGGATTAAGATAAAACTGTATGATTTAATTATAGAACTAATTGAGACGGAAACACAGCATTAAGTGGATTACTAAAAATGTCCATATATATTGGTAGTAAATCAAAAAATTGCAATACTGTTGTGATAGGCGTCTTGTGTGCTATACAGGAAGAATAACATCGTGGCTTGCCTGAACAAAATCAGTGCGCGGCGATGCCGATACGATTTAAATCGATATATGACGAAAAGTGGCGAAGCGGCAGCGCTGTCCTACGTGCAAGCGCGCTATCTCGCTAGCTAAGCTAATGCAAAACACATGTAACCCCGTTAGCTTCGCGTGAAAATATCAAAACACGCTGCATTTCTTTGTCATATCTCGCGTAGGACACTGCCATTGACGGAGAACGATTGATATTTTCGAACTACGCCGCCCCGCCTCACGTTTGCGAAGACTTTGTCTACCTAAAACGGGCCCGTAAGTAATGGTATTCGTTTTAGAATGATGTTATAGTGTTTAGCGAACAATTTAACAGTGTAATTAGGGATGGTTTTCTGATAACGTTCAAGCTTTCAACTGGTGATATTATAAAACTATTAATAAATTAAATGTCTTTAAGTTTTATAGATGCCATGTTTTATATCAAGTGCAGTTTACATCACCGAGCTTATAACGAGTGAGTTGACGTTTTGAGCGGATGCAGTAAAATTTAGACAAAAAGCGGCAACCAACGGTCTCTCCTATCTTCATTCTCATATCAATATCTCGTTGAGTGTATTATGCAAAGCTCACCTCATATGAAGCTTTGTTGACATGACTGCAGAGCGCTGGTGCTTTTCTCACCGCATTACAAAATTATTTTTTCTTCATCATAATATATCAGTAGAAATAAAACATAAAACTTACACCACGATTAATTTAAAAGTTTATCATGTTCTAACACACTATATCCGGGCCAGAAATGAAGCATTTAAACTGCCACGGAAATTTATCAGAATTAATTACTTTTGAAAGAATTTATTTTTATCAGCCATTTATGTTTTAGAAAGCCAAAATCAAAAGATTGTGTTATACGATAATTGGTCATGATATCACGATAACATACATTACTATGTCAACGAAATTTCTTTAACAATAATTATTGGTTGTAATGTGTTTTCTCCATAAGTTTTATTCGAGTTGTATTCATTTACTTTGGACTATTCTGTAATTTTAAATGAAACAGTTTTTCGTAATAAATACGGAATTAAATCGTGTTGTAGTGACAAAAGCTGCTAGCGTGTAGTATGCACAGATATCACGAATAAAATTACTCTTACCCAATAATGGTTTGGTGTGGTAGTAAAACATCGAGTCACATTAAAAAAAAAATACAAAATTTTAATTATGAGTGTGTAGAAATTATTGTTTTTTTTTCAAAGATATAAATTTACTACTAAGTTTTACTATATTTTATAATACCGACTGCGTATGTTATGGTTTTTATGATTCAAGGTCTTCAATAATTGCGTTTAATAAAAGAAATTTATTCAATATAAAATAGTTTTGAAAAGTAAAATTCAGAAATTTAATGGAACGTTTTCACAGAAATAATAAATTGATGTAACAAAGGCGAACGAAGGATAGTGCAAGTCTCTTTAGTAGTCATCTATTTCGGGTATAAAAAGACGAGAATTTTCAGTTTCATTTTTTCATTCGTATAGAGCGCAAAGTCCTTTCCTTACGGAATACCAAAAGTGAAATTTGAATCTTTGAAACTTTCCTAACAAAATCAGTAAAACTTAAAAAACATATTTTTCAATTATTATTGTGTTACAAAATAGTATAATAAGCAGCAAGTAAGACGTAATGATGTGAATATTAAAAAAACAACCCGATGTTTAAATTGATTGAGTTAAAAGCCTTAATTCTAAGCTGACGATGTAATAATTCTTCAGGCAACGTATGATATGAATTAGAGATGTATAATTAAATGCATTATGCTAATTTTTGCGATGAATTTAATGGAGCGATTGTTTTCCAATGATAAATATATATAACCAAAATGTTACCTTTTTAATGTAAGTCTCGTCACACAACGACCTCTCATACGTCAATGGGAAAGACGAACGAAGCGTTTTGCATTCGTTCGTATATCAAGATACTTATCAACAACAGATTTACAATAGTTTGTGAATGCAGAATCAAAATACTCACTGGAGACATTCCATGGCAAGTCTTTTATTCACCGTAAATTTGAGAAACATGTACGTATCGATTTCACGTTCAATGCGAGGATATGTTTGTAGTTTTTTGTTGACGATAACACATAAAGTTGCCAAAGTCTACGTTGAAAATTGTCAGTGAATAAAGTCTTGAGTTGGGATTTTGCCAATCATCGTTAATAAATAATTGCATCTTTTCATTTTGAATTGCCGTAATCTTACCGTGAAACTACTGCACTTGTAGAATGATGTAGCAGGGATGGAGAATACGTCAGGTTAACCACAACAGCGGCATTCGGGAGGTTTCTACAGAAGAGATCGGAATATCACACTCTTATGCAGAATTCTCAAAACGTTATACACCTCTTCACTAAAGTGGTGCATAGAAGTGGCCGTTGCTTCTTCGAATTGTGATATTTAATTGTAATATACAATAATCGTCCATTTTTAAAGCTTATTATTCGAGAAACTCGATGTAAATAGAGATTAGTAAATTTATTATTTACCATATCATTAAAAACTGGCTTGATAAATGTTTCCATAACGAAGTTCTATGAATTGAAACCCCTCAGTTATGCAAGCTGCAAAGAATTTGGCGAAGAAGCTTTAAATATAAAAAAATACACATGTACAGTTTAAAATGGTTTAGGTTTGATTATATCTTAAAGCAACCAAGATGTGGTTTTGAGAGAGAGATAACAAATACCTGGCAAAACCTGAAAATGAAATACGAAAAAAATACTTTAATGACATGTTTGATAGTTACAATCAAATGCTGATAAGTCAAATTTTATTTTCTTGTATTATTTTGGAATAAGTAGTTTACTTTCTATCAATAATAAGCATACGTCTTTTAATTGGAAGTACAACACGATGAAACAAAATAAACTCAAAATGGTGTGAAACACAAAAACGTCGCTTACTACAAATATTCCAATGTGAACAAATCAGTTTTTGCTTTTAAACGCCTCATATGCTCAATGATTATTTAATTTGAAGTAAATTAAGATTTTTATTGAAGACAAAAAATCTAAAACGCGCTACCGAAAATACCACTGCGAACTACCGGTAACTTTAGACCGACCATTGGGAAACATTGGGTTAGATGTTTTGCTAAGTCAACGGCCACAGCTGCGAATGCTTTACTTTATTCGAATAGTAAGCTCCGTAAATCTTGTATTAGACATTCGGTCACCGTTCCGCTTTTTGGGATAGAGTGACAATGTTGTCGTTGGCAAATCCCGCGCGTCAATTGACAATAGATATCCGATCGACGATTTCGATCACTCGCCGATTGTTTGCAGGGCGGATATGCAAAGCGCGGTCGGTTTTTGGGATGCAAATTTCGGGTGCTTCGCTCACATGCAAATTTTCCTGTTCGGGCTGATGCGACTCGCGGGATAGCTTCCCTGGCGTAATATATTGCGAATGCGGTGGTCCGAATCTGTCATCGGCTGATGTACGTACACGATACGGGTTGATTTTCTCTTTTTCTGGATATATTTTGAGGGGTAATTGAAATGATGGATATACAGTATACCCTCGTACTATATTCAACGTTTTTTTACAAGTTCAGTTAAGGTAAATAGAGATGTAAATTGGACATATTTTTTTACTCTCTTGAAACTAATTCTATTGTAAATTATGTCATTTCATCTCGAGCCTAAGTTGATTATTCGATTAACCTGTATCTTAAGCCTAGTGGCCACCAAGAGCGCCGTTGCCTTATCGTTACTATCTTCGAAATAAAAACAGTTAAGTATCGAAATAACAAGCAGGTCTCGTAGAAAACGTCTGTTGAAAAAAGATTCATTAGGAGTTCATACATTATGATCAACAAAAAATTTCGTATTTAAAATGTTCCTGTATTGTTACAATAATACCCTCACATTATCAGAAAACGGAATGACAAAACTAAGAAATCTCCACTCGCAACTGTTGATTATTCAAAACTTAATGTTGACCTTCTTAAATTTGAAAATAGAGCAACATCTTTTATTATTACCAATACAAACTAAGTTAATTACATTTGACGATATTACTCCATTTAGTGATATCTTAGTACAGATTTTTAACAATACGTTATTCATTTGAACGAAGTTCACAGCATTTTTGATAAACTTGAGTAGTGATATATTAGCTATGATTCAATAATAAAAGGGGTGATACGAAATTGGCCAAATTGTCTTATAACTACATGTAAGTTAAAAAACGATATATATTAATATAGGATTTTAATAAATCTCTTTCCAACAGGAATTGACAGTTATAAATTAACGTCATAATTACATAATTATCTCATCCCTAGGGTGTCAATCAATACAGCATACATAAAACCGCTAATATTGTTGCGGAATATCATTACTATATTATGTACCCAATGCAAACCGTCAATAACAATTGAAGACATTGGCGTAAAAACAACAAACTACTATTTTAAATTTTATTGAATTTCTTGATTCCTTGTTTATGACTCCATTCAATTGTGCATGGATATTTAAAAAAAAATCTTAAGTCCCTCAAATCAGCTCTCAAAAAAATGCCCGTTTTCTAAAAACATACAGTAGTCCAGGCTATTTAGTATGGAAACAGTAAAAATCTTTTACAACCAAGATATAATGTTTTTACCCTCTCCTAAGCAAAATGAGTTTTGTGACATTAGCTGTTTTTAGTCCAAGGTCTTCAATTGATTCCAAAAGTATAGAAATTAAGATTATTTAAATTTGGATTATTGAGCTTTTGTACACTTCCATGTATTTTGTCACTATCGACCCGGGTTTCGTCTTTCGACATCTTCAGGCATTCGAGCACACGAATGGACTCGAACTGACAGACAGTAAACAGTGTCTAACGTTTATATAGAAGAATCTTTTATATATTCATCTTCTATATAAACGTTAGACACTGTTTACTGTCTCTCAGTTTGAGTCCATCCGTGTGCTCGAATGCCTGAAGATGCCGAAAGGCGAAACCCGGGTCGTTAATGACAAAATACATGGATGTGTACAAAATCTCAATAATCCAAATTTGATATTGAAATTCCATCAAGCACCCTCAATCGATGTCTTAAATTAAGATTATTTAATTGATATTTTTCCACAAAAGTCACTCAGTTACATTATTGACTTGATTATATTTAAAGAAATGAGATATTGCAGCAACATATTGTATATAATTCTGTGTTTGTATTGAATAAAGTTTGTTTCAGACAAATTTATAATATTCGGGAAAAGCAAGAACATCGGATTCCACACTTGCAATCCTTAGTTATAATTTTAATAATAAACATGACATATTCAATCAAGATTCAAATGAAATTTAATTAAAAATGTATATTATTTGTTACACTGGGGTTTGATAAATATTATAAGACATAAGCACGCACAAAAAAATGTCGCGACTAAAAAAAATCGACCCACGCCACGCAGATAAGTATCTTGATTAAAAATTGCCAAGTACAAAGACCTGCCGCTCGGCCATATCAATTACTTGATTGATTCTTTTAAACGTCGAAGCTGGAAGGACTTTATCAATCGAAAAGTAATTCAATTAAGGGCCGAAGAATGAAGATGGATAAATAACGATTTCCTCTCGAGACGGCGCACTATCGCCCCCTCATGCTTGTACTACACATGTTTTGTCAATTCGAACTGCCACAAGCCGTGTAGTAAATTTGTACAAGACAATCCAACGTCCGATGGACTTGCTGAATGAGAATGGAGTACAGACAAATCGTGAATTAGAAGCGATTCCCGCGAGGTTATTTGTATATTATTTTTAGACTTTATTTGACATTACAGCAAATAATTGCCAATGCGTCATATATTTTTCAATTAGAAATCACACGAGGTGACCTCGGTTATAATTTTCACAAAGACATCGTATACCTACACCCATTTCCAAGATCTCAAACTATAAATTTGATATTACTGAGACCCGAACCCAGATCCATCTGACCTCTAGAGTAATGCTCTTAACACTAAACAGCAACGGTAAATGGTAGGAGCTATTATTGCAATAACATGTTAATTTTATACAATATTAACAAATCTTTAAAACGTATATCACAATACGAGATTTTTTTATTTTGTTATTTTATGATAAGTTATTATAAAATTCACATAATTAAATAAATGATATAAAAAAGCTGAAAAAATGAAATATAATTGCTACAGTTTTCATTTGATTAAGAAACTTTTTTAGGGAAGAGGGCTATAACCATGTGCAAAAGGAAAAGGGAGTTAAGTCGACTTAATTGAAAAATGAGTTAAACATTCTAAAATAACTACAATGTAAGAAAATACATACATGTAAGAAAAGATAGGACGAGCTAAATCAGTGTTGCTGAATTAATAAAATTCACGTTTAAACATCACATTCGTCTTCAAATTTTCTAAAAAGTGCCAATTTTAGACTTAAAGCTCTCTTACTTTCGCATACAGATAGATTTTTACGAAATCTGATAGGATAAAATATTTTTTTGACGAAATGTGATGATGGGAAAAGCAGGTTGTAGGCTCGACAGTCCATTGTACAAGCCTATACAAGATATGAATTACATAATATTTGTTAGTCAGCTGCTTTAAGAAATCCCGTTTTGATTAAATTGGTAAATACTGTGGTGACGGATTGTTCGTAAACGATCATCAACGATCATTATTTGTGAAAATGTTAAAAATAAAATTACCAAATTTCTTTGTGTACATTGATGAAGTAAAAAAGACCACCAAAGTTTTTTTGACATGTTTACTGACGTCACAATAATGACTTAAAATAACTATTTGTAATCTATTCAATTTTGATAATCGTGGATATCTTGGTTCACTGAGTATAAGTTATTTTCAATATATTTTTGAAAATCACTAAAAAACAACTACATTATTATTTAATTATATACATATATAAATCTGACATAAAGAAATGACATAGTTTTTATAGTAACCCGACTTATTGCTTAGATAGAATAGTTGATGAAAAAATCTTTCTTCCAAAGATATTGCAACTTTAATAATAAATCAATTTACAATAAGCCGTAAAATTACTCTCACAGTTAAATAAACCAAATATTATCAAATTTAAACTAATCTAAGCGATGCCTCATTGGATCTCCGTTTTGGATTGAAAACATAGAATAATAGTAAAAATATATTCTATGATTGAATTAAGCATAATTATAAGAGTGATTAGAAAAATGTATAAGGATGGTATAATGTTAGTAACTTACCAGTTTATATATGTACTATTAAAAATTATATTTCTCTAATCATTCATTGAATAATGTGACGTCTTGGACGAAAAATTTTTATACTATATTTTTTTTAAATTGTTTACACTTGTGACACTTTTAAAATAATTCTTGTAAATTACTTTTACATTTTCATTTGCTGATAAAGGTTGATTTTAACGCAATCCTTTAAAAGAAGCTCTGATTCATAAAATTTAATCGAAAAATTTCTTATACTAGCTGCCCCGCTAATTCAATTTTAACATACCATCGATTCAATTGTTTCTTTTTCTCTCACGTTTTAGCGATAAAAGACTTTTATATCTTTAAAATTGCATCGAAACAATGTGTAAGTATCAGTATGCAAGTGACGGATGCATTTATAATACGTTTTCTTGTAAACACAGAATAGAGTATTCATGAGCAGAATATTTAATAATATAGTAACAAGAGTACAAAATATAAGCAATGTAGGACTATCAATTGACAAATGATTGACTTTAACGTCAGATAAAATTTAAAACAACAAATTCATTGACATGGGATAAAAGATTTATACCTAATTCTGTGAATTTTGAAAAAACTCAATGTCACCTTTGGGTTTTAACTATTATTGTCTGAAAAACATGTTAATAGTTGTTAAGTGTTAACACTAAGCAAAATAAAAGTAACTTTCAGCGAAATGAAGCTGTATTTCAAAATTTTTCTACACATATAAAAAATAATTTAAATTTTTATAATTGTGTAAACTTTTATAAACAAGAAAATATTTTTTGACAGAATGATTTAATATTATTAGGACTGGTCACGTTAAATGAGTGAGCATTTGACTATTTGTACAAATTATTTTCGTGTTATCATAATGTGTATGAAAGAATTTGTTTTTGATAATGAAATGCATTGAATCATTACGTAATCATTTTAAGCTTTTCGATTAAATATTGTCACTGGAAGAAAACACTAAATCGAAAAAATGTAATTTTGAGTTAGTTATACCAAAATCACTTTTAAGGTGTTAATTGTCAATTCTTGGTGGAAAGATATTATATTTTAAAAAATAAAACACAATTCATAATGATCAAGACCGGTTTCGCTCATCACGAGCATTATCAACTGACAAAAATACAAATATAACAGGCCTATTTATATAAAATTTAGTGATTTCAGATTAGTATTTATTGATTTGTAAGAAGTTCATAACATTTTAATTGTAGACTATTTTATTTTTGTATAATTTGCTTGCTAATCAGTAATTTCCTGTCAAAGTTCATGAACCATCAGTTTTATATATCTTCATTTTTACACCAAATTTTATATAAATAGGCCTGTTATGTTTGTATTTTTATCAGTTGATAACGCTCGTGATGAGAGAAATTGGTCCTGATCATTATAAACATGTGGAAGTAGTACAAATGAATTGTGTTTTTAAAAAAAAAAAAAATTATACCAAAATGTTTCTTATTTCAAACTCTATCGTATGAAAGAACAGACTTATTTTTATAAAGTATGCTTTTACTTAAAAACAGTTTTGTGCAAACACACTGAATAAAAATGTGTAGCATTTCAAATATTTAACACACTTCAAAGACCAATTACTCAAAACTAGTATTTTTCACATAGTGTCTTCTTTGAGAAAAACGACGATAAATTAAACAATTTTAAAATCAAATTGATATCTTAACTCTAAACCTTTTTTAATATTTATTTACTCTAGAATTCTTGAAACAATATAATATTATGATCGTGTATACGTTTATAATTTACATTGATCGCCATTCAGTGCACTATTAAATTATGCTAAACAAACAGATAGTAATAATAAATTATTTATTTTAGAATAATATTACCATAACTTATCCAGGAATGATACAAACTGCAGTGCCTCGGAGGACCTCCCAGAGGTGTGGACATTTGTTTTCACGCTGAATTAATACGAAAGCGTTGTCATGTGTGTATGATAAATTTATTTTCCCAAAAGATTTAGTTTGTATACCTGCATTGTAACAACTTATTCATTTCATTTTTTTACATCAACGCAGCATGAAAAATATGAATTGAAGCTTTTCAAATAACAAAAGCTTCCAATGTATTTAGACATCACAATTTAGTATTTTTTTTTATCTAGAGGGGTGTAAAAATTTAAGGTGTTATAATTCGTTTTTTTTAAATAAAAAAATGTCTATGTAAAACATGTTTTTGTGCACATTTTTAAATAAAGACTAACCCGTAAAAAGTATTTTACTTGTTTGTAGATAAAAAGCTTTGTTTTTACTTAAACTAAGAAATTTTAATGATATATTATAAAACGAGTCAAAAATAACGTTTAAAAAATCCTTTCATCTGGTAGCGTAACTAAAGAATGTTTACCATACACCGGGAATCTTAAAAAAGGGGTTTAAAAGATTCAGGAATCTCTGAAAGCAAACATCTTGATATTATACATTCAAATTTTTTATTTTTATCTTTTGCTTGTGAACATTTGATCAATAAAATAATAATTTATTTTTGAGCCATATGGCAGCACATTTGTTTATGAGTAATAAATAATCCATAAATCCATATGTTTAAATTTTTCAACTAATTAAGCGCGCCGATTATTATGATCTTTATAATTTAAACTAATATCGCTTTATTTTAAAGCGTGCTCTAATTATGTGTAAGATTTTTGCTTCAAATGTTATATAAACAAATACAGTTCATTTCTTCAAATATAAAAATGGAGAAGAATATATACGAAGCCTTTCATATATTTTTTTTACGATTAGAATAGGAAGCGACAATTTCACGCCGAATTAGAAAATCAAGTTTACAAAATCGGCTCCCCTTTGCACGTGTTCAAAATCCTTACTTCCGCACGTTTTTGCAAAAGGATTGAACCTGGTCAGGTCGGATTGACACCACCACCTGTTGATCGTACCACTGCAAGAAAAGGTGTACGCATTGATGCCATTGATAGAAGTTTCATCTCAATGGCACAATAAGACCACTGATGCACAAAATTGCATTGACAAATATACGAATGAATTTATTTGATACTTCAAATCTTGAAATATGAGATATTCTCTCTTATAAAAAAATGTATCAGTGGATTTTACTTTAGTACCTAGAACATGATTTAAATAAAAATAATTTATATTTAAACAAAACATAAATTAACTAATTTAAAAATATGCCAATATCAATTATTTGCTAGACAAATTCATTAAATTTACATTTAAGCGACACTTTTAATGTATAGTTTTTTTTTATATGGATAGTGTTGAAAAACTGTGTTGAATGTATTTATTTAATTATCATCAATACCAATCAGAGGATTCATAGAAAAAATTAGTAAGGTATTAAAACTGTATTGTTATGGCAGAAACCGAACGCCGCTAAATAAATAATGCTTATTTGTATAAGTTTTTTTGACCCATTTTTCAGATATAGTAGCTGAAAAGCGAGTTTATTTAAGAAAACAATAGTGAAACTATCATATTTATAAGTTTAAAAAAAATATTTTTTATAAAAAATCTTACAATCATAATACGTGTCCTTAAAATCATATATATGCATCATTTAATGTGCTTAAAATGGTGACATAGTATTTCTTCATTACTTTTTCTTCAACCATATTCGCTCCCTATGTGGAGCATATGGTCACCAAGCGGCGCATGTATAGTACTCAATGGTCTTCCAGGACGCCGGCGAGAGCAAGAGGCAAGCAGGATTGCCTACGGAGAGCCTCAACCCTAAATCTTATTTACACGATTCGCTAAATTGGCTTCAAAAATTTAAGCCTTTGCAACAGTTAAATAATATTATATTTGAAGAAAAAACCATTTGCGTAAGGTCATGGATATTTCAGTTTTCTTGTACCTTTTATCGACAAATGTTCGTGACAAAATCGGTGTTTAAATATACAGGTGATGGATTTACAAAAATCTGGAACAAGTAATATTGCTCTGCATTGTATGTACTGCAAAAATTATAACTTCGGTAAGTACTAATAAAAATCAACGTAAAGTGCCTGGTGCTGGAAATATTGCATTGTTTTAATAAATTATATTGAGCAGATGTGGCACCATTCGTAATGAGGCGGGATATTAAAAAAGCTCTGGGCGTGAAAACATGCAAGTACGAAGAATATTTACCTGTATGTACTCTCTTAAAATATATAACAATCTCTTTATTATAATTATATTGTTTCATTATGAATTTAATTTCGCAGATTACTGTAATAATAAGCAAGAAATAAAAATGTGTAATAGTATTTAATCAATGAAAACATTCTTTTTCTATTGTAAAAACTTACTAAAGTATACGCGTTTTTAACGGTACTTTTGAACCTTTTTTCAGTATAAGTCTTTTGACAAATATATTATTCTTCACTTGTATCTAGTATCAGTTCTTGAATATTTTGCGACTTTCAATTTACAATTCTTTCTTTAATATTATTCAAACGTTGAAAAGGTTTTAAAGGGCGCCAAAATACAACTGACCTTAACAAGATTGCCAGGTTTTACAGAAATACCAATACGAATTGTCGTTATTAAGAACCTCATAATTAAATGTTGGTTTTATCAACAAATGCACCACTATCATATTTTAATATAAATCACACACTAAACTGCTAACAATTACTGTTTACCTTTTACCAAATTAATGTATAATACATATGCAAATATTTTCAAGTACCTGTTCCTGGAACCATTTAAATTTTTCTCAGTCTGTATTATCGTCTAGTAAAAACACGTGTTCATAAGAGGCGGAAATTATTGCTTGTTATTAAAACTGCTTTTTCAATATTTTCAATAAGTTCGGCTATATCTTTGTGAAAATTGATTTTTTATTTAAAATTAAAATTGATAACTTTATTATACCAATAGTTGTGTCACTATGTGTAACACGTGTTACGCCTCTTTTAGAAGCATCCTCAGATGATTTTTAATAAGAGCAGGTGAATTATAAGTAATAAGAGGAGAATAATAAGAGTTAGTAAAAATTATTTACCAATACTATCATATATGAAAAATTAAGAGTGAGAACTTTTTATAAAATTTTTGACATTTAATAAAAGCTCAAATTTAATATCGATAGCTATGAAGACGTTATATACATAATATGCTTGCATCTCTATTTTATAAGATTTAAAAATGAATCAGGCAAATCAAAACTGTAATGCTCGTTTTATGAATTTACTTTGAAAAATTTGTTCGGAACAAATAATTATGAAACAGGTATTCAGTGCGGTTTTGTCGTAAATAATTTAATAACACTAGCGCAGGACGTTCATTGCATAATAAACATAGTAAAATGTAAACTTTCCACTGCCACCATTGTGGCTTATGGAATTGTGTTATTTGTACGGGTAATGACAGTAACAACTAAGTAATAGCTTGCATCATTTGCTCACCTCAATGTGCGAGTAGTAAATAAAGTTTTCTCAATATTACTACAGAGAGTTTTACTCAGAGGAAAATACGTTTTTAATTTGAAGGGTTACAATAAGTCATAACAAAATTTAAGTATGGTTTAAATGTGTATAATTATCTACATTTCTAATTTTTATAATCATTTTATGAACTCATTTTTATCCAAGACCAGAAATCAAATCTGTGATGCTGTAATTGTTATTCTTCCGTAGATAGTGTTTTGTCCTGACAATCATTCTTTTTTTTACATTCTACAACAAATCTGCCGTTGAATACATTCCCACATCTACTGAAATACTGCATTTGGTAAGCCTGCTTAGCGATTATAAGGTATAAGGTTATTTTTTTTGTTGTAACGAAGGTTGAATGATAAATTAATTAATAACCCGTTATCTATATTAACAGAAATATATTTTTCAGAATTTACACAGCAAAGCTCGTAGTTTCCAAAATACCAAATACAATAATTTACACCAAATATGACATTTAATCTTTTTATTGTGGAAATAAATGTTTATCCAAAACAATAACAAAAATTTGAACTTTCGAACAATGCGGACTTTTTTTAATTAAATTTAATATTATTTAGTCAGTAGGTGTAAAAAAAATGAAAACCGATCAATAGTTGCGCATATTTGCGAAAATAGTGAAATATTTTATTGGAATTTATCAGCCAAGTGTTAAAACACATTTAGCAAAAAAATTGACAGCTGTATATTATTGAAATAAGTTTAACCTGATAATAGTATATTGATTTCATTTATGAAGAAGAAGTAGTAAATGCAAGGTTGCCAAAATGATTGTTTAAAATGAATATATACTAATTTTTCATACATATATCTGCTGAGTAGTAGCAAAATAAAGTATATTTTTACGTGATAAATTATTTGTATATATCTACATGCCTTAAATCGTAATTGTTTAAGTTACTCCCTTTTTGTTAGAATAATTTCAAATTGCACCCTACAAAAGCTCCAAACAATAAAAACATTGAGGGCATCGTTAAAGTAATACAAACAATGTCACGTTAAGTAATTATTTGAAGTGATAATAAATAAAACATCCCTATTTTGTTCAATTCTCACGCGAATCAATGATTGTCAAACGAGTAGGTACCCTTCCGCACTCTCATTATCTCCGCGATCTGTGCAACAGAAAACTGCATTGAACTCTAAAGGAGTCCAAATTAAAAATTTACCATTTCATTAGCACGGTTATTTAAAAAAGTTTGATACACTTTTTATTCTTTCATTCACATTATATCACAATTCACTATTAAAGAATGCCGAAATATTAATTGTCTTTACTGTTTGATAATTTTCAAAAGAATAACTTAAATAATGTTAACATATTCCTTAAAACTCTAGTTGAATATAGACTACTGAATTCAAGAGTTTTTTTATAATAGTAAAATAAAAACTGTACATTCTTTTAAAATTAACGCTTAATAAGTTTAAATAATATAACCTAACCAAAATATATAACCTTCTCTTTTTGATATAAAATAAAATAATTTTAAATAGGTAAACAAATTATTATAATATAACAATACATTGTTCTAAGAATGATTTCACACATAAATACAATTATTATTCACAATATATAATGGAAAATATATTTTTTAATCTGTCTGTCTGTCACAAGAGCCCGTCTAAAACGATAAACAGTAGCGACGTGAAATTTGCACATTTTAATCAGGCTGCCAACTGTATTATTTCCTTTTTTCAATTTTTAACATTTAACATTATTATTAATTGATAGACTATATTTTGTGCGTGCTACATGAATTACGGTCCAAGACAATATTTTCAACTTACCACTTTTATTATTATTATTATTAATTGATGGACTATATTTAACCACAATCATGTATGGTAAAATATTAGAGCACTCTATTCCAGGCGAAGCTGGGTATTAAATACTTGTATGTATAAATAGATATTAAAACCACTTTTAGTGCTTATTCCAAAAATATTGAACGGCAGAAATATTGAAATATCAGTTAAAAATGCTCCCTCTCTTAGTGAAACCAGTCATTATCATAATGCAAATTTACAGAACGGCTATGCACTATAAATTATTTTAAATAAATATGTCTTTCCATCAAAAGTTGACTTTTATCATTATTAAAATGATTATTATAAACTCAAACGCTTCTTATTGATTCTAAATTCATTATATAATATACATACATATAGAATTATTTTAAATTATCAATCACCAGAGAACAAAACATACGCAATAAAAACTACAACAAATTTCATAATCTGATTGTAATCCAATGAATAAATTTGAAACTGAAGACCTTTCTGCTTCTGCAATTATTTTTTTTATCATACAATAGCGCCAACAAGTTCGTTGCTAAGGTCCAACACACGCAATCTATATAAACAACACACGTTGCTGTCCATTTTTTTTATCTCATGGGAAAAATAACAGATACACTCGTAAATTATTGTTTAATGCATAGCTATTTCAAGTAATTAGTATTAACGGTCTTTCAAAATATCGTTTCGGTCTACATAACTAGGGTTTGAAATATATTGTGTAGTTACACTATTTTCCAAATTACATAATAATGTTAACAAAAATATATTTAATTTTTAAAATATCCAATATTTATTTCAACCATTTCCGCTCCAAATGTAAAGTGTATGGACTTATAATTGAGCATCTCAACAGAAGTTGTTACAGGATTTTATTAAATCTTCCACTACCTCTTTTTTGGAGAAAGTTAAGATAGAAGAATGGGGTTAGAGAATTTCTAGTATAGATGTACCAATTTAACTTGGCCGCTAGTGGGGATGCCACCGTCACATTGGGAATGTTTCCATACTCAACCAGAACTGAAATTCCAATAAATTACAAAACTGATATTTTAGCGAATGTTATTAAAAGTAGGCAAGATATTTATTTTGCATAAAATGACAATGGGAGAAATTTATTCCGGACTGACAATTTTAGTATCAAATTCGGCGGCGGCCAAGTAATTTTGGCAATACTATAGTTAAGTAATCGTTCTCTTTATATCAAGTTTTGGGATTGAAAAAGTGGGAAACAATGTTAATATTACAGTTATAAATGGCTTTGAACACAAATAATATATATAATTTAAGACATCGACTGAGGGTGTTTGATGGAATTTCAATATCAAATTTTAATTATTGAGATTTTGTACACCTCCATGTATTTTGTCACTAACGACCCGGGTTTGGCCTTTCGGCATCTTCAGGCATTCGAGCGCACGAATATGTATATTTATATCGATTGAAGAGATATTGCCGATATAAGCGACGACTTTTCGATGTATTCAAAAATTTTTATGATTGTATTTGCTTTTAATTTATGTCAGTGATAAACTATAGAATACAAATACATAAATCATTTATTCCTATTCAATTATTTTCTACTTAAATTAAACATACATCTTAAGGTAGCATTTTTAATTAGTCCATAATGTTTTCATACAAGTTTTTGACTTCCCTTGTCTCTCATTTTGCGATTTGTTATTCTCAAATTTAAATTACGTCACATGTTTGAAATGCCTCTTAAAGATGACATTAATAATTATAGATATACCAATTTAACTTGGCCGGTAGTGAGGGTGTCACCATCCCGTTGGTAATTTTGAGCTCAACCTTAACTGAACATTCAATAAATTAGAAAACTGATATTTTAAAGATGGTTATTAAAAATAGACATGAATTTTTGAAAGATATTTATTTTGCATAAAATGGCAAATGAAGAAATTTATTCTAGACTGACAATTCTATTTCCAAATTTGGCGGCGGCCAAGTAATGTTAGTAATACTATAAAATATTCTATTTTATATACTCTTCATAGACATCATAGACAATTTCCATCGTCTATTTCATGTTCTTGTCACAAGTCAGCCGACAGTTTTTTAATCAATACATATACATATTTCTATATTGAAAGTATTGTTTCATGCCCGTTGAAAGAAACTTTAATAATTATAGTCCCTCTGCTTCTTTTACGAAAGCTTTGATATTTTTATTTAAGCTGCCAATTATTTTAACGGGTCGTTAGCGACCGCTCGCTTTGACATTCCCTTACAAAACATTGTGCTAAGTAAAGTGACTTGTCATTTTGTATGACAGCGTAAATGTTCAATATAAACATCGAATTGTGTGGTAAAGTCATGTTAAAAATTACTTAAGAATTGACAGCGGTGTTTTCCCTTTTACATTTTAATATACACGCGTCTGATTAATCATATTGATAAGAATAACTTTCAATTATTAAAAGTATAACGCTCAGATTTATATAAAGCAAAACATATTTATTACTCGAGATTAACCTTTGCATTTTAATCAGGCATGTTTACAAGAAAAAAATTCTTAAAAATAAGAAGTTTTTATTATCTATTATGAAAGCATATTGTTTACTTATTCGGGCCAGGACCACAGTCGATTTTACCACAAAGAGATATAATGTATCTTTCTACTTGAATATAATATATCGTCGTTATTCTATAATAAAACACAGAAAATACTAGTTTTGAGTAATTATACTTTGAAGTGTGTCTAATATTTGAAATGCTGTACCGTTTTCATTTAGTTTGTTTACACAAAACTGTTTTTAAGTTAAAGTATAATTTATAAATATAAGTGTGTTCTTTCATACTAACTCAATACAATAATACAGCAATACAACACAATATTATAATTAAATTGAAAACTATCATATATTGAAAACCAAAATTTAAAACGGACAACTGTTAAGAAGGACGATGTTTTAATATTACACTCATTTACGGTGCATATGTATGTTATCAATAATCCTGGTAAATACCCGATCTACAGATTTGATCTTAAACTGCATATTACATAAAAGCACGACTTATTTTTAAATTTGACGTTTGTTATTTAGATCCACAGATCTAATTAAAGTAAGATTTAAAAATTTTACATCATTGTAAGCTCGTGTATGCAGTTCAACAATTGAACCAATTATTAGTTTTTGAATTAACCGCTACACTGACTTTGAAAATATCATATTGTCAAAAAAAATGTAATCCTCGATATTTGATGGAGAAAAAAGTTAAGTATTAACTTTTAACAAATAAATATAGATATTGGAACTGATGCAAATCCGCGCTGCGTGCGCTTTCTGTAATTATTGGTTGACGTGACGAAATAGAACAAGTTTCATTTTTTATAATGTTTGATTTTTAACAAATTCAAGCATTTAAGTATCTTTGTTTTATTTATATCAACTTATGACAGGTAGTGACTTTTATGAGATGCAATTACTAATCACGATTTTCGCTTCATTATTAGTACACAACAAAGTTTGAAATACATCGTTTCAATGCAATTTATGAATGAGGATACATCTACTATAGAATCGGTGATAGATAAGATAAAAATATTTTGTGTCAATCAAAACATTTCATAAAAGTTAATTATTTATTCAGTAATGATTTTGTTAGACAATTAAGTGGGTATTTTAAAGAGACTGTATCTCTCAAAATCATCTAATGTAATGCAATTTCTTTAAATTAATATCGATTCATACATAATTTGTTGTGTATTGCTTAGCGGGATCAACAATCGATTTCAATAAGTAAATAATACGTGATTCATTGTAACGGGTTAGGGTCGGCTTTTATTTGCCCGAGATATCAAAAGACAGCTTGTTTTGATCTACGTATAGGATATCAGCTATATTATGATGATACATCAAGGTGTTTCGGCGTAGGTCTGTCGGAGGGCGTCCACCCCGCTCCAGGTAACTCTTCAAATACGGAACATCTGCCCTTGTGTTGATTATGGTTTCTGGAAGATACATACGTGAATTGCATCTGGAGTTTCATTTAGAGGTATATATAGGGTGAATCTAAATTTTCATCTTTTAATTTTTCAATCACGATAAAAATAATTAAGAGTAATAAAAATCAAAAGATTTGAATCAAGAATTTTTGATACTTTTTATTCCATTTTTGATAAAGTAACAGTAAATATTAAATTTAACAATACAAATATGGTTTGAATTGCGATTAGAAAACATATATTATAGAGTGGTGGATATATTTGTTGTGTTTACTTTATTATATAACATATTAACTATGGTATAGAAGACTCAAAATTTAAAATTGCCAAATGAAGCACACAAAAATGCGTTTTTATTAGTTGCATAAATCATTATTTTTTTAATTTTATATAACTGAAATCGTAATTAAGTTATTCTATAGTTTAAAAAAATCCAATTAAATAAACATAGTTCAAGCTCAATCTCAGATTAATAATATGTGTAGGTAATAGTTTTAAGAGTCTTCTTCGATGGCAAATTTTTAACGTAATAAATTATGGAACAAACAATTTTAGATTACTCTGTACGGTAATAGGGTTACACTTTTTATTTTGTATGGTTTTATAGATTGTGTATCTATCAAAGGGTATTTTTTCAAGTAATACATTTTGATTACTAATATGATTTTTAAAAATATTTTTACAGTCAAGAAATTGAATTAAAATTAACTTTAGGTCATAAATGAAATCAAATTTTAAGATACGATAATAACAGATTTGAGATATTTTGACAGCTTAATCGTAAAACCGATTAGCTCCCCTTGGGCAAAAATTTGAGGATTTAATTGAAAAACTACATTTAACTTACAAAAAAGTAACAAAAAAGCAAAAAGTATAGTTAATTAAAAAAATATATCACACTAAAAAGGTTCAATATTTTTATAATATCGCAAGAACGCAAGGGTTTCACTTGAATAAAAATATTAACAATTATGCTATTGTCACCGTCAAATTGCTATCTAGAATCATGCTTGTATATTATAGCATATCCAGGACAGTTTGGCATAAGAAGTTAATTAAACGTCTTCTATGTGACAGTAATACTGCACTGGTATTGTCAGAAAAATCCTGTCGGCTTACTTTGAAAGCTTTTCAAGGACGACATGCTGTCCTTCACATCATGACACTTGCGTAAAAATATATTCATTACTTAAAGAATGTAGAAATTGAGCGTAAGATACTCAAACTTTCCGAAAACTTGAATCTGAAAATAGTTACAAAATAAAATCACGGTCGTCTATATCATAATAGATTTCTGCAAACAGGTAATATAATGGATAATATCAATTGCTAGATTGCAATAGCGCAGTGTATTAAACAGTTAAACTCTACAGCTGTTTGCAAACAGCCAGGGCAATATACAAATGGCAATGTCGCTATTCTTTTACCCACTCCAAAACGATTTTAATCTGGAACACCAAACGCAAAGAAACTAGTTAAATGTAATTGAACAATGATTTCCCCATACTTACATATTCATTAGGTAGTATACTTTATGCTTTACGCCAAGGATGCATAACTTTTTTTATTATTTCTAAAAAACATAAAAAACTACCTTATTTTCGGGTGCGTAAATTTAAACATAGGAATTCATTCTTTTCATAATTTAAATTCGAAATTGGGATCGACTGAATTTCGTGTCAGGATCTATCGATTGAATATCGTTTTAAGCAATCATTTCTTTTACAATATAAAAATTTATTCGTGTAAAAATACTCATTTTGATTCATCAATAATACAGTGCTTAGTTGAATATGCGTATTTTTATCATTGTTGTGTCTTTTATGGTTTCATTAATTGATATTTGGAAGATATAAGTGATTTTGATTGTGTACAGCAAATTAATGCTTGAAATAAAAAATGCTATCCAACTAAATTTACTCAGACCTGTATAATATAAATTAAAAACATTCATTATATGCAATTATAAACCAATCGTGTTATAGAAGCAATTTGACTATTTATTTAATTGATTGTTCATAAATATGTATAAACATAAATAAAATAGTCGGTTTTGGAATCTTTGGAGGATAGCATATTATCAAGCGTGAAACGGTCATGATCGTGGGAATTCTTTTTACTTGGTTAAGTAGGCAATATAGTATTTATATTACTCCACTCATGGGCGGATCCAAGGAGGGGGTTATATCCGTGATCTATGCTCTAATGATTTTAGGTATTTAAGTTGTATGTATTATTACTTACTCTTTTAAAAAAGACAAGCTGAGCAACTAAGTGAGTAACAAGGAGTTCTAATAGAAACATTCTGTTGAGATGCCTCTATTAGAAGCGTATATGTTACACATTATGAGCGGACATCTTAAAAAAATATTATTACAATCATTTTGTCATAATTATATAGTATTGAATTAAGAATGTAAATAAGAATAAAATATAATATTGAATATTGAATAAAATATAAATCAATAAAAATATTTATTTTTGAAAAGAAAACATGTTTTACAAGAAAATTCCAATTGTAAGCAACGAGTGTGACGTCTTAATTTTCTGGACAGCATTTCTGGAATAACAGTAAGTTCCTAGCTATACATAACGTCTTTAATCGATTTTACGATAAAAAAATTAGTTTATTAAAATTAGTAAATTTGTGATATTTATTTGTATATTGAAATTCTATCTTAACTTACTTTACTCTGAATTTATTTTATAGAAGTGTACCTATTTGAATAAGATTAATTTGCTTTAATATTTTTGCATATTTTTAATTTTGTGGTTGTAGGTGGGTGACAATATTATAAAAAAATATTTGAGAACTATTTTTAATCACTTCACTATTATTCTTGTTATATTTTCTTTATAATAGATGGGACACATACAGCCTCAGCCTTGCTTGCCTTTTCTTCCAATAGGTGAGATTCCAGCTTCTTGGAGGACTCTCATCTAATGATGCTGGTATGTCACAGAAGTTAGTAAGCAAAGTAATTAGCGGTTGACAAATGGTATACCTGGTGATGTAATGCTCCACATAAGAAGCGGATATGGTCAAACAATATTATGGGAACTACGTATCTGTTGTGTAATTCATGCAAAAACATTACTCATAATAAACGTATTTTGAATTACCCTCTTGATTATTTTATTGGTACGGTAGTGACTAAAACTACAAGGTAACACTCTAAAATCTTTGAGAATTTCTTGTTTTAGCTACGCACTAACAGCGTGAGGTTGTCATATCAACATTTATACTTTAATGTATTTTAATGAAATTCAGTGGTTGATAATATAAAGCATACAAGATAAGTAAAATATCAGGTGAAGCATTAAAACTAACTTCAATTGAATATGAAATGAAATAGAAAAACATTTTGCAAAATTCTCTATTTGATTCGAGTCGGTTTCTAGCTATTATAAATATACGCCTGATCATAATTTTTGTTTTATAGAACCAGTTATATGTTAAAAGCTTTAATGAATTGAATTTGTAAATTGCAATTTTTTGTTACCAAAATTAAGTATAAGTAACTAAGAGCAATTATTATTACCAGTATAAAAAATCGTATTACAGGTTATTGTTAAGTTAAAATTCGTGCCATAATTTATGTGTATATATCAGTTGGAAACGAGTAATATTGAACACTAAAAATTAAAATATACACTTATGGCATTTCCTAGCACGTTTTGACTGGATTTGCAAAAGTGAAATGAAAAAAGAAATATAGCTAAATTTGTTCTACTGTATTAAAGAAGTCCTATAAACCTATAGCCGTTCGGCTAATCAATGCATTGCCTAATAGCCTAGAGAGTTGAATATTTTCAACACTAAGCTCTGGGTATTATTCGCCAAATATTTTGTCCTTGTAAATCAATAATGTCTAGTTCTCTTCGTATTTTATAATTTTAAAAATGTTTTTATTTTCATTATTGTTTTTATTATTATACTGTATTATTATTGCGTAAATGCATGGTACATTGGCGTCAGCTGTAATGCCATGCATTTTATTTTTTAAATTGACAAATAAATAAATATATTGAATTTAATTTTTCGAAAATGAAGCCGGTCTTCATTGTCAAAACTGTTATTAAGTAAAATTATAATTTATAAAAATAAATGTGTTCTTTCATACGGTAGAGTTTGAAATAAGGAACATTTTGGTATAACTAACTCAATATGTAATGTTTTCGATTTAGTGTTTTCTTCCAAAACAACGACGATATTTTGCGTGTATCCGAGTAGACGATTGTCTATGATATCATAATCATTTTTATACTGGACCTCTTTCATATTTACATTCACGTTAAAATATAAATTTTAATGTATTGAGAGTTACGATCTTTTTATTCTAGAACAACGATTTTAAGAAGGTCCTTAAAACTTACAGTATAAAAGTTTTGTATCAAGTGAAAAAAAGTAAATAAATAATTCTCTTACAAGGAAAGTGAAATGATAATCACGGCAAATAAAAGACTGGCATTATTATTAGGGCAATTGGAGATTGCACCAGTTGCAGTCAAGAGTGGTCATTGCTTTTAGTGGGGTATGTTAAAAAATTATACCATCTGTATTTTTGCAAACAAATTCACTTGATTTTGTCTTAAGGGCAATTCAAAGGCTCAAATAATGTTTTAATCAAGTAGTATTAATTTTATTGGATACATGTGTACATGTGAGCATTATATTTTTGAATAATTACTTTGTAAGTATGCAGAATTAAATTTCAAAATGATTTCCAACAAAATAAATAAGCACATTTGTGGTAAAACACTAAAAATGACATATTGAGTTAGTTATACCAAAATTTTCCTTATTTAAAACTTTACCGTTTGAATGAACACACTATTTTTCATAAATTATTCTTTAACTTAAAAACATGAAAAAGACATAACATTTCAAATATTTGACAAAATTCAAAGTCCAATTACTCAAAACTAATATTTTTCAGTTAGTGTCTTCTTCCAGAACAACGACGATATTATAGGGATATTATAATATTTTCTCAAATATATGTCACCACAAGATATTATATAGGTATGTAAGAGCTTGAGGGTTAGTTTTTATTATCCTTAATTCAGTGTTTGTAAATATTCAATTTTACAAAAAACTATATATGCTTATATTGACTTAAGTAGGAAAAAAAATTACTAATGTAAGAACCCTTTAATGCGACCAATAGTATAAGACCCATATGCTATAAAAAAAGTAAATTTATGCGTATAAACATTTATCTCAAATAAATGTCATTTAATTATTATTACTTTCTGGTCCTAATAATTCAAATTTTCTCATTAAATAAATATTTGTATGTGTCTTAGTGTCTACATTTTTTATATATCTAAACACTGTTAGTGAGAATAGTAAAAATAATAATCTTATGGAGTGTATAATCATTATTGCTGAAAAAAATTGACTTTCTTTTTGCTCTGCTGAAAAATCGTCTTTTTGGACTCAAAAGTCTGCCCATCAAAGAATTATACTACAAAACATTTTAGTTATGATATATGTAGCAATGCCTATCTATACTATGGTAACACGTGGCACTTGAAATCTGTAATAAAAATATGTAGGTATTTTGAATATTTATTTTTCCCAAACTGATTATTTCCTGGATATAACCAGTTGTAGAAAAAATGTAATATCAATTCATTCACAGTCAAAAAAAATGTGAAATTATTAACAGTCTTCAATTTTGTCTTCTTCAAAAAGAATACGATTTTATATTAAACTAATTTTGCTCAGTTATGTAAAAATATCTGCAGTTAGTATATTAAGTTTAATTTAATACGTAATATAATGTTTCTCAGTGCAGTAAGGGTCTCTGCATCTGACATAAGACAAAAATGCATTTGAATACATTGTCGAAGAGGTCCTCACCACTTTACATACTGACGATGGGAAACAGCCGCCATCTTTTTGGAGGGCATTCTTTACTTTGTCATTCATGAATCTCCAGAACAGACGCGCCAAAGGGACGTCCGAATTTTTGCATAGCTCCTCTTTTTGCCTAAAATGAAATTTTCAGTGTTTTTGGCCATGAGAGATTAAAGTATTTGTTCACCATACTTGAGAATTACTTTGTTTTAATTTATTGAATTCCTCAAAATGCTTTAAAATTGCCCCCAATTTGTAAAACATTATACAAGCATTTGAAGTTGAATAATTTAGATTATTTTATTTTGAATCGGAAGATTTTGGGGTACAATGTTTACAAAATTAAAAATTACTTGCGCATCACTGCATAAGCGCACCTAATATGAACGTGAATAACTATTATTTTGTTTTTCGCGATTGAAATTTCAAACTCATTAATATAAAATTAATATTTATAACTTCGTTATTCCACTTGTTTTATCACTAACGTGATACTTCTTAAAGAGGCAAAACGGGTCACGTTAGTGATAAAACAAGTGGAATAACAAAGTTCCAATTTTAATTGTATATAAAAAATAAATTTCCACAAAGAACTGAGGAAACACTAGTCAATTTAATTTAAGATATCGACTGAGGGTGCTTGATGAAATGTCAATATCAAATTTGCGAACAAGTAAATTTAACTCGATTATTGGCGACATAACTTCAGTTCAATACATTAAAATATAAAATAGTCGTGAGACTAAATGAGAGATTTTTCGCCGTATACTAACTAGCATTCCCTCATAAAGTTACTGAGGGTATTTATTAAAAAAAAACGGCAATCATTTCCGATTGCTCAATAAAACTGTAAAATTGAAACATATGCTAATGTTTAATTAATCGAATTTCATTTCGTAACTTACCATTTTGAAACAGAAAGTTTTAAAAATAATTGGCAAACCTATTTTCCATGATAATAATATTACGTAAGTTTCACAGTCGAAATGACTAATTTTAAATTCACTCCCTTGACAGTTTTCTCCTCAGGAATACCAGACGATTATAACAGAGTTGATCTGATAGACCTATACAAGTCTTTGTATAAATAAAAGTATGTCGTTAAATATGTTTATACATAACTATAATAAACAGCTAGATAGCAGTTATTTTAAAATTTCAATATTGCCAATAATTATTTTGTAAAGTATGTTTGTATTTCTGGACGCAAATTTTATTATTAAATTTTACAAAATATAAATATAATTTCATGTTCATACATCAATTGTAAATTTCATGTGTGAAAGTTTTCATTTGGGAATTCGAACTCTTGGCCCTGCAATAAAGTATAAAAAATGAATGACCGAATGAAAAGCTTTATAACTACACACACATAATTCTCAAATATATAATTAGTATTTTATAAAGTAATTTTATGTGTTCGATAATCTCTCTAAGACTCAGTTATAAGTCAGTAATGAGCTCTGCACATAAATACGATAACAAGACAAACATTAGGTAATTGCATTTGTGCATCTATAACATAATTATAATAAATTTGGATTATTGAGATTTTGTACACTTCCATGTATTTTGTCACTAACGACCCGGGTTTCGCCTTTCGGCATCTTCAGGCATTCGAGCACACGAATGGACTCGAACTGAGGACTCGGACTCGGACTCAGTTCGAGTCCATTCGTGTGCTCGAATGCCTGAAGATGCCGAAAGGCGAAACCCGGGTCGTTAGTGACAAAATACATGGAAGTGTACAAAATCTCAATAATCCAAATTTAATATTGAAATTCCATCAAGCACCCTCAGTCGATGTCTTAAATTATAATTATAATAATTTTCATGAATTCAATTTTTTAATACGCAAATTGTCATTTTTTTATAAAATTTTCGTTCAGCAAAACGGATTCATATATGACATCAAAACAGTATTACAAATCTTCCATATTCTTGATTTGTTGCAACGGTTATCTGTAACAATTCCATGTCTGCTTTGACACAAATATAATAATTTTCAATTTCCGCGGCGAATGGACAAATAATATAAATATAATATCATACATACATTTCACTGACAAACGATGACAAAATTATATTGCATATAATTCTGTACAAATATTACTACATACTGATAATATATTGATTCTATACAATGTGATATTCGATATTGTGATATTTTGCTGCATACCCAATCACGTCCGTTTTAATGATACAAAAATGATGATTTGCGAAGCAGTTGGTATTTATATCATGAATTTTATCTAATATGAAGGGATATGTCACTAGCTTAAAAGAAATATATCATACTCTTTTGATCGTTCTGTCGCATAGTTCTAATGATGGCGTCAAGCCGAAATAGCTATCAGCTACCTTATAAAATTTTGTATAACTAAATACTTTGTTATTTTATCCCATTTTAATGGAGGTCTACCAAGTAAATGTGAATTCAATCAATACATACTCTTTTGATCTATACAATAATATTAAAACAACGCAATATTATTTTATTTTATTTTATGTTCAGCCGATTTTTTTTAATGCTTCATAAAAAATGAAATTGTTAGAAAACATTTTCCTCGATTTCTGTTGTGGGTCAACACTTCGTTTTTATAATCACGTTATAGAAAAAATCTGAAATTATTAGAAATTATTTGAAAAAGAAATAATTATTGACAATTTACAGAAGTATTCGTTAGGGGTTTTCTTATTTTTTCCCTATGTATCATTAGCTCTACACGCATTACGAGTACCTTTATAAAGACTCATTCCTTATGTATAATTAGAGAAGGACACTAAAGGCCCACTTTGGGAGTACGCATGATTTTAGTAGTGGTAAAAAATGCATTGTCAGCTGCCCAATATCTGCTTTTGGAGACGGTAACGGTTTAGTGGTGTCGGCTTTGTGGCGCAGTTGGTAGAGGTGTTGGCTAAGGTCACGGATGTCCCGTATTCAATTCCCAGTGCCGACAGTTTTTCAAATTGATCTTTCAATCGATTTACGGATTTCTGTTTGTAGTCTGAGTGTTTGTAATATGTAAAACTCCCTCCCACCCATCCGATTCTAAAAAACGGGGCGTAGTGAGCGACCAGCTAACCACTAGTCCTGTCCTATCCTTTTTCTTCTATCCCTACTCTCTATGCCATATACCCCACGTTGGGAGCGTATATGGAAAAAATGTATAGTAAAAAAAAAATAGCAAAAACCACAGGTTTAGCCATTTTTATCTCTCAGGCTTTATATATAATATATATGAATCATGCGCTACTATATAAGAAAAACTAGTATAAACAAAAGAAAAATAAGCATATTTCTACTAATAATTCTCATATTATAATTATATCCAGCTGAAATATTAGACAGGCTTTCAATTTTCAATACAATATGACATCAACTCAAATAAGATCATACTATCCTTCTTCCTTTCAAATATCGATAATATTTCTGATCCTTCTGGATTTACCGCAGTCTCGTGCCTTCTAGGGGGCCGATCCCTCGACGGGACCACGTCACATCACGTGACAATAATAAAATTGATTGCCTGACCACCCGCGGACTGCGGCCCGAGCTTTTGTATTGAGATGTTGTACCCATGCTGTCTTGACATGATGGGAAGCAATGACGTTTTAAATGGTGAATGTATTTTGGTGACAGGTTGATAGGGTTTATTGTTGGTACAATAAATAAAAATATCAAATAAACAAATTAAATTGGTCAGTAAAAACAAATACCAAATCCAAATTTTATCTAAAACAAAAAAGACAATTTATAAGAATCATTGTGTTTGCTTATATTTTTATTTACGAATGATCCCATTAAAAGTATTCAACGTATTTTGTCTATAGTGACATCTAGTGATTTGAATAATTACTACATAATTGAAATTATTAATATGATAATAAAGTAATTATCCAGGATCTACAAGCTCTTCAGGATGTTGGCACCATCTTAATTCATTTAGTTATTCTTAATATATCTATTGCCTACATCGTCCATGGCGCCATTTTTTATTGATCTGCTATTCTTTCACCAAAACACTTAACATTATACACAATACTTTAAATTGAAAAATATTTAAAAAATACATATTTCTGCTAAGTGTTTTCAACTAAAGAACTTTTGAAAGATCGGGTATATTTAGGTACAATTTAAAACGGAAGATTTTCCACTCCCACCTTTTTTGTACGTTTGTACTGACCCTAATTTACGTTTCTCAATAGTTCCAAGAACGCTTTAACCTAGTAACTAGTGACCATGTTTTGGCTTCTGAGACATTCCTGTAGGTAATATTAAAAATATATAAAACTAGACCAAATATTAATTATTCAGTACCTAACTTATATTCTTAAAAGTAGCACCTAACCATAATAAACATTAATAAATCAAAACCTACTATCAAATTGAACTCATATTTATATTATGTATTGTAAATTTAAAAAATTGAAATGCATGGCATTACAGCTGACGCCAATGCGCCATGTATTTCACAAACAAAATTCCAGTAACAATTATACTAATAAAAACAATTATGAAAATAAAAACATTTATTTTATTTTATTAAATACAAAAAAAACAAGACATAATTAATTTACATGGAACAAATATTTAGTGAAAAATACCCAGTGCTTAGTGCTGAAAATATCCAGTTCTCTTGGCAATGCATTAATCATCATGACGCGTTTCTCCTCTTTAAGAAGCATCTTCAGACTAACCATGTGGTAAGTTTATTTATTTCCAAGGTAAACAATGGTTCTAATTCTTACATTAAAAATAAAGGGTAGTGTAAGCTTTATTCCATTCTACTGGTCGTGGGGGGGGGGGGGTTAAGACATAAACACTGACATACTATTTACAAATCAATTACTGGTACTTGAGGTAAAAAACCCAAGTGAAATAAATTTAATAATGGTGAGCCGCCCGTTCTAGTTAAAAAAAATTTTATTAATCCTTCATTACTGTTAATAGTTATATTAATTTCTAAAAAGTCGTTTTAATACCTTTTTTATTTACTCGATGGAGTAGTTAACATATGAGGTTTAACAGTTTTCACAAGAGAGGTGGTATATTCCACAATGTGACAATGATTCTATTCAATCTTTATTGTTCAAGCTGCCGGCAAGTTATCCGGTAACAGCTTTGCCATTTTTAACGATGTCTCTCCAAAATAAATGATTCTACGCCAGCTTAAAGTTCTATCATGTGTTAGGTCTTTTTAGATACAATCTATCATTTATTTATTTTCTTGCTTTCGTTTTAATATATTATTAACTAATTTGGTGCTAAATCGGAAGACTTCACTACCTTCCGTTCATGTATGGAATTTGTAATATTTAAAATTTCGCATGATAAAAGTCAATAAAAAAATTGATTCAGCACCTCACGCAATAAATAAGTAACAAAAGAAGTACAGGGGGGGTCCTAGTTATCAGAGGATAATTGGTACAGAAAAATATCTCTTCAAACCATTCCGCATATAACGGTGACCAATATTACTTAGTGAAATTGCGTTGCCATTCCAGTAGTTTATTTCCGTTCAGTACATTGTTGCTTTTATCCGTGGTTTATATTTATATCTTTTGAATTCGCATGCAAATTTGGACCTCGTGCGTAAAATTGTTGCGTATTGCGATGAGATTTTATGGGATCGAGAGTTTTTATTTATACATTACATGGCAACTTGCTCATCTAAAGAGGTCTATAAGAGGGTCTGGTCGAAGATATCAGAGGTCACACTTTTATATACAACAATAGCAGAATATAAACGAAGTGAGCGTCTTTACTTTTAGCCTATTCATTAAATATATTCTGTATCATTTTTTTAACCGTGGCAGTTTCTAATGTGAAGCAGATGAACTCTTTATAGAGGTAGAGCATCTCACATGAGTTGTTGTTATTCATTCACTTATCTAGAGAGGCTATGAAATAACTATTCTTCAACTAACTGTTTCACCGTTTTTAGAATTGGAAAGGTGGGAGATAGGAGGAAGACCCACTGTAGACATTGATTATTTCGTGTATATAAAATAATTTGTACAACTATTTTTTATTCTATATGGTTATATAGGAAGGTAATGTCATAAACAATGTAAAGGCGTAACAAAAAAACGCACAATTTTTTGAATACAACTTAATCTGATTTTAATAATTAGTCCCGTGACATCTCCACTCACAAATCTTTTATTTGATATCTTACTACTTCTGCATGTGCAACATGGAAAAAAGTTATTTTATTTAAAAAATTAGAAGTCATTCGTGATCCACCGTATGGGAACCTTTGATATAAACTAGGTACGGTATGAAGTAAACTTAAATGTATTGTAAATCATTATAACATTTTCAAGTTATTTTACGAATTAAAATATGCGAGGTTTATTGTACATATATATTTCAGTATTAATGACATATTATTGATAAACTGCTGAGACGATTATAATTAATTTTTCTTGTAGTAAATTAATACGTTCTAAAACAATTCTACCAAAATATCAGGAAGCCTAGTAATAATATTATGCCCGATAATATTTTCTTGTGTCCTAGGGCTCGCAAATGTGATAAAACGACACAGCGCACAGGTACACAGGAAATAGGAACCATTATAATATATAATATAATAGTTTAAGATCCTGAAAGTGTATCGATCTAGAACCCACATAAATCAAGTTGTGGTATATGGTTAATACGAGTACAACTTGTATCGTTGATGCAAGAATCATTGTTACCAACTAACCAAAAACCGGATGTTTGCAAGTAGCATCCCTGCTTGTAATTCATATCACGCTTTCATATAACAATTCCATTCATTCATTGAAACAAGAAGATTCTTTTAGCTTGTTTGATTCAAGACAAGCTACACTGAGCTTTATTGGTATTTATTATACGGAATGAATCTGCTTGTGATGAATTAGATTCTTGGGCTTTTTAGAAGTCCAGTTTCTCTTGCCACCTTAATAAGGAAAGACTGGGTAATGTAAAAGGAGGTACGACGGGACATAAAAGCTTCAACAGGATTTTTATTTTTCTTACAATAAAGCTCCCGTTTAGTTCAGTGGAAAAGCTTCTCTTATGAGTGATTAAGAAGAACAATTGAATTCCAGATGGATGCTTGAATCGAGTTCTATAAATGCTAAGCTTTTTCGAATGAATTGCAGTGTCAATATTTTTATTGTTCTACTGGTTTTATTAATAGGTATACTATTATTGTTGTTTTAGCATTATACATATATATATATATTGAGTAGGACATTGATTCCGGAGCTGATGATGATGAGGATGTCTCTCAGGTACACACAGACAAGCTGGGGTTTCTTAGTCCGATTCACTTTATTTCAGTTAGTAGTTTACAATTTAAAATACAAAAAAACAAATACAAAAAAAAAACATTGACATTAAAACAAAATTAAGCTCGCGAACTCGTTACGCGACGGCAAACGGTTAGCGGTCAGCCAGTGCCAGCGACCCATTCCAGACCCTTGACCGCGGGCGACTGCGGAAAAAATGCAATCCTGTAACAGTAAGATGACGCCCTCCTTGCTTCTGTAAGGATAGAATGCCCGCTTCCTAAAAACTTATCCAATATCGTTGCCAAAACACGATGCGCCCGACACATTTCAACGTATTTCTTTTCTTGTCTTTGCTTAGGAGTGATGATCCGATGAAAGTTCTGGGCACGATTCACACTGAATAATAATGGGTCGTGTCAATATATATATATACAGTATTTTTCCGAAAATAGCACATCCTCCGAAAATAAGCCCTAACGTGATTTTCAGGATTTTTTGGAATATAAGCCCTCTCCCAAAAATAAGCCCTAGTTAAAATAATGTGAAAAATATAATTTCTTAAAAATGCTGTTGAGTTTACTACCTCTAGCTGGCCAAAAATTTCCGAGAATTTTACAGTTTTGAACAAAAAATTCCGACAAAGTACCTTGTTTAGGTCTACAGTTCATTGCAAGCAATGCACTTGCAGGTGCCAAAATTAGTTCCTGGAATCTAGAGTGTAGAATTTACCTAACTAAAAATATAAGGCATGACATGAGAGATTTGGACCAATGATTCAACAGGAAATGGATTCGGAGGAAAATCAGAACGGAATTCAAAATTTTAAAAAGAAGTTTTGACGATGTTCCAGGAGAAGATGACATGACTGTGCCTATTCGAAAAAATTTAAATACACATAAAAATATACCTAAATGTACCTAAAATGTACGTAAGTAATAAATGTAACATTCCTATATACAAATAAATATTAAACAAAAATATACAAATCTACTTATTGTACTTGAAAAGTAAGCCCTCCCCCGTTAATAAGCCCTAGTACGTATTGTGGACCAGAAAAGAAAGTAAGACAGTGTCTTATTTTCAGAAAATATATTATATATTATCGTCGTGCAGTGGATGTGTCTCTATCTCTATTACACAACCTCACTTGTATATGAGCAAGTAGGATAAAAGATCAAATGATAGCATACCCTTATATCTCGCTTGCATCCTTCACTGTACATGTGATTAAGCGAAAAGGAGAAAAATTCTTTATACGCTCCATATATATATATCCAGGCCTGTAGCCTAGTGATCATTTACATTTCTTTTGGATGGCCACGATTTATTTGTACCGACTAGTAGCATCTTAATATTATAAACGTTGATAAGCCATATCTTGATCGATCTTTCTCTCTTCAAATAGATAAAAGAATGTGATTTTGAAAGAAGTGATAGTTGGTAGATGGGAAGGGGTGAAAATATCATGGTTATTCATGTTTTCGACCACAAATCTAATATACATGTGGAAAGTGTCCATTTAGGTATTTGAAACTTAAACGTGCAACCGAATAGGACAAAATACACTAACCATTTTTCTACATACCGTATATTAAAGCGCCAGTGTGAGTATGAGATGTGTTAAATTTTATTCAAAGAACATTCTCGATACTATATGGTTTCTAACAATAATTGTCAACGGAAACTAAAAAACCCTCATCTAAAATACCCTTAAAAGGACTGCACATATTACTTAATTCCTAATTTATGAACGTAATACAAAGAAATATATGAATTGTACAGAAATACCATGAAAATGTTACTTCTTAATTACACATATTATCGTAGTTTATAAACGTGACAATATTTCCTTCAATTGCAGTGAATCGAGTAAATGATTCATGATTGCATGAATGATTCCACACAAGCTCGTTGGCAGCCTCTTCATTGAATACAAATCACATCGCGAAATGAATTCTGCTGATTATTTTTTATATTATTTTCTCGGCGAGTTGGTGGTCACAGCAGGTAAAAGATCACCGCCGCTGAATTATGAATCGAGCCGTTCGGTAACGAGAACAAATCTCGCGATCGAATCACATCGTAATTTTAATGTCGCCAACAAACAAAGGTGTAAAATTATTCAATTCTGTCTTCACACACCTGAAATTATTTCAATTATTTCGCAGAATTATTTACAGGAGTGCATTTTAAAGATTTATGACACAACTCAACATATATTTTTTCGATAAAAACTGCTTACTTTACTCTCTCCTGAAAAATTTTAATTTTGAGTTATACATGAATTAGCCAATACACCGTCGATATAATATGGTAAATATATAACAATAAAACATTTTTTATATCATTTTTTGGATTGCATTATATTTTGATGGTCATTGATAGTAAGTCTGTAGTAAATTTTTGATTATTAAGGTCGTAGAAATTTTTGTGTTTCAAAAGAATAATAGATAGTAATTATGAATAAGATTAAATGTGGGAACCACCACTCTATATTCAATTGTTAACATCAATCATTTTTCTCCTTTAAAAGCGTATCAACAATGACAATATTAGAAAAAGATTGTCACATATTGATAGAGACACTTATCAATATTCTCAAGTGACACTCATTACAAAAATCAAGATCAAAAAAAAGATATTAAAATCCAATTATAATCATTTGTCGTGATTTCCACCATTGCTATGTGGGAGGCTAAACGAGTTTTGTTTGAAGTCTAAAAAACCCCGACGAACTGTTGTTTATTTATTTATTTATAAATGTGTCTCCTTGTCGAATCAAACTTGTAAAAAATAATTCTTATCTGTCATATATTAGAATACGCATTTAAAATATTGATAAACATTTTGATCTCATTTGAACGACGTCACTTCCCTTTCACGTGCATTGCTACGGTTGAATGTGAGGGAGATGGATATACCCACGGCGTCATCCAAATAGACAACTTTTAAATTTGTCTTTGAATATTATCAAAGATTTTTTTGTAGTTAAGATTCGTGGTACAACATGAATTAGTAATGATGTCTTAGGTAACTTAAAAAAATAACAAGGTAGTTCAAATTCACTGTTGATTATTTTTTTCCAGTTATATTTAAAAAATGAGTTTACATCAATGTTACAAGTTAAATAATTTCCTGAAATCAATTTGTGGGTGTGTTTCTAATGGATGGACGTTTCATCAATAATTAATTACTATTTTTTTTTTTCATTTGCTCGAGTATGGCATTAATTCTTTAAAACAATGCAATAATTGCAATCGAGATATTTTGAACACTACACTTGAAGACAATACCTACTTTTGTTTCGGCTCCTATTAAAAAGAAGTTACTCCCTGGCTAAAGCATCAAACTTTAAGTGAAATTTCCGATATTGTAAGTAACCAGTTCGACATATATTGTAGAATGTGAATTTAAGAGCAATATTCACGATTAATTATAATTTAGAGTATAGGCATTGTTCGTATTATAAATATATCCAGTAAAACTTACTAAAACATGTAAAAGCTTACACTTAAAAACATGGCTGATAGTATAATTCAAGATCTAGTTAATTATTGTATAATGACCTGTGTTATGCACAGCTATCGTTTCTATATTTGAAGCGGCAGAATGAAAGAAATCCGCCTAAAAGTATTTGAACACGATCTTTCAACTATTGTGTGATAATATTTCAGTCAGAACTCGGCTACTATTTAATAATAACTAGGTACTTGTTTCAACATAACTGAAATAGAAAAGTAACATAGTTTTTTTGTGTTATTATCAATTGCACGTTTTGATTTAGAAAATTAAAATAGCAGGGGTATGTATTATTTTTGCTATTTTCTCAAACATCTTTTCTATATTATTCGCTATTATACCTACTTCTATTCTCAATCACCCTTGTTTCCTTTGATGAAGATAGATAGACAGCTAGTTGGGTCATTTACAAAATAACATATCGTGCAGCGCTTTGGCGGCCCAATCTTATCACGGAATGTAAAATATAGTTGATATAACACACGAGTGAGCACCAGTCATTCTCAATTCATACGTAACCTGTACAAAAAGCTCTCAGAAGATAGCACGACAACACGTCAAGCTGAGTTAGAAATCTCTCAACATGGTGACAAACTTGCATGGGAGAGTAAACTTGATCAAGGGACGAATCAAGTTTATCATAAATATTTTATTAAAAGCCAAATATGTGGTACCTACTGTGAATATTTTCTAGTTTAATTGTATCATTTTAAGCATAGGCATTGCTATAAATTACTCCCCTTCCACTTTAATATTCAATGCGTTTAATAATATATTATGTTTTGTAACGTGTTGTTTAGTTGTGGTTATAAGATTAAATGGTCATTCACGGCTTAGAAGGTTAGACTGAATTACTTAACCTTTACGCACCCGTGCTCTATGTGCAATAGGAGTAGCCCACTGTCCCAGCATTTTTTCGCACAATTATTGCGTGACCCTTAACTGCCATTAAAATAATTATATCTCAGAAACTAGTCGACTTATTTAAGTAGAGTAAAAAGCATTATCAAAAAAAAAGGATTGTTTAAATTAAAAAAAAGGTTTTTCACTTCATTTCACTGTTTATAAAATTGTACATTGAAGTTAAATAATTAAAACTATAAAAATTACAAAAAAAATTAAATTAAAAACTCTAAAACTATTAAATTAAATAACAATTAAAACCTTACGATTATAAAAAGATGAAATATTTTTTTCGTATGCCAATTTTCAAAACATTTATCTTTACATATATAGTATACTTAATACTTCTGGCAGGTGAATATTGATGACGTCGAAACGCAGAAGTTTGCATTATTAATAACGAAAAAACTGTTTATCGAGTCTGAAAATAAAATTATGATTCGGTACTTCAAAGTCATTATTTATGAAGTATAATATTCATATGCTAATATTAATGAAGCCAAGTAGTGATGAACACTGTTAACTTTCGTCCACTAAGGTCGAAACCACCACGGTTTCGAATCTTAGAATGGAGACATTGGAACATTAATTCTTTAATGAATTGCATCGAAGAACAGAGATTTTTCAATGTATAAATAATATATATATCTCTCCTCTCAAACCTTTGCGTTCTTCATTGTTTACTCTTTCCAAAGGAAGTCAACATCTCTCTTTGTCACTGACTATCAGACAATTATCGTTAAAAAAACTCTATTGATATGCTTCATTACGAATTAACATGCTCCACATCAGGACATTTTTTAAAAAAAATAATGAGTAAGCAACGTTTACAGGGAGAACGAGCCGCCAATTATGTTTTAAGCTTTATTTACAAATAAATTACAGATTTTAACACTCTTATTCTGTGATAATCACAAAACATAATTAGCTGTTTACGCACTGCAGTATTTCTACGTTATTATTAATTATATACATTGAAAAATCATTACATGTAATTACAACATCAAGATTTATGGTCTTAGTCAGCTTATAAGTACCAATGATACTTTCAATGACTTATAATATTATCTCCCCCAAATAATTAATCGTACAGAACGCTAGTGGATAATTCACATAATACAGCTATATTTTGAACTTTTTTGAAATAGTTAAATATGACGCTTTACTCCATAATATTATATTAGCTTATCGTAGTTTCCACTTGACCGACTCTACTCTACCCCCAAAAACCAAAACAAGACATCATCATCTAAGGTGGTCACCAAAATGAGACTTGATTGAGATGTTTGTTTGTTTAGTCTTGCATGTGAATTAATTTTTTATCCGGACACAATGGGACAAAGAATATAATATATGTATAAGGCATAAATAAATGAATTAAATTCTAATTGAAACAAAGATTAATCTTACATTGTTTCCTGTAGTAAAAATATTACAAATCCTAATTGTTTGAAAGTTTTATTTAAAAAATAAAAATTTTCATGTTTGAAAAAAACTCTTTTTAAAAGAAAAAATGTGCAATAATACTCATCCAAATCATCAATATCATGCTTTATATCGTCGTAACTGAATGCAAACTCTTCTTTCTCTTTTTTTAGTATTCCAGTATATGCTTATAGGTTTATATATGGATATTTTTATGTATATAGTAATTATTGTTTTAATCTTTGTATTGTCCATTTTTTATGTAAGGGAGTTAGTGCTGATGGTGCATACTGAGCATTATCTTACTATATATTTCGATAACACGGTGGTAAATAATTGGCCAACGACTCTTTTTCGATCAAAAAGTCATGGAGTAGCATAATTTTAAATGTAGTATATATTATAATTGAAGTTTTGTAAATCATGAATCAATGAACATGTTAGTTTTTGTATAAAAATTATAATATAGATATATTATTTTAGTAGGGTATGAAATTATTTGATTTTTTCTCAGTGGGTGTATTTTGAGTGGGAAGAATTTATAAAATCACAGACATCCCTGACTTTGGATATATATCAATAAATCGATTTAAAAATCGCGCAAATGATTAAGGCGAATACCCTAGTCCTTCTTTACAACTCGGCTACGGAAACGTAACGAATTACTATTTTGCAAATATTTGAAATGCGTTCAATTTATAAAGCCATTAAAAACATTACTACAATACACCAGAAACTCTGTTTGATAGAATTATTAATACATGTTTTAACATAAGTGTATACTTAACATCAATTTACAAACTACATACAATGTTTTAGAATATTTTTTCTGATAAGTGATGTAATTTTTTGTATCAGGAAAGATATGCAAAAATTCCGGCACGTGCCAATGACATCGCACTAATTGCCGGTAATCTTTGAGGGCTCTGTACGGAGATGAAATATTAATCAGCAAGCAGCAAAGACCTGAATTTGATATTCATTCAAACCGCCCAGAGCCTAAAGTGGTCCAAAGTGTTTGAAGCTCCAACATATAAAGCAGTCATTGCTTATCTTTGGTAAGCGTGCTACAGACGCCAAATATTTATAAATAATAATTGATTATATATTTTATTTATATATATATATATATATATATATGTGTAAAAGCTTGTCTACTAAATGCAATGCATGAATACTTGGTTACTGAATAAAAACGCTGAGACTTATATAGAGATGATTAATTATATTATGAAAATTTCCTAATAAATATTGGCTTCATGTGTACTTCAAAAACTATTTGAAACAAAATTGAAGATACGATAAACGTGGAGAAAATGATCGTTATAAAGATTTTAAGTCAATAAATTAATTAGTTACATATGACATAAATAATTCGGGCCATAAAATTGTAATAAAATCATAAAAAGATGTATTAAATATATTGATTGAATTGGCATTTACTTGATAGAATTCCACTATAATAGGGTAAAATATGAAAGTATTTAGATCTAAAATATTTTGTAGAACTAAATACTTTGATATATTACCCTAATATAATAAATAACATTATAATCAAACAACTGGTATAATAAGGCTCATTAAACAATGAAGTGACTTAAAGGGAACTTTACTTTAATGTGCGAAGTTGGGTTCAGTTATTAAAAAATCTACGAAAAATACACTTTTATCAGTAAAATTACTATTAAAACAAGTAAAAATGCAATTAATTTAATTGAGATTATGGTACCCATTGATATAAGCTCCGCTATCTCTGGTACACATCGTCCCCTGGAAGCGCTAAAAAAGCTCTCCTGTATTTCAGTCACATAGTGAAGAGGCAGCGATAGCTTGGCGGAGCGGTGACTGGCGTATCAGTTATCACGTCCTGGGACTCGATCGCATCCATTCTGCATAACAAGCAGGCCACTTTGTATTTGTCCCCATTGTTTTACCAAACACCACAACTCTGACACTTTCAGGTCGCTAATAAAGTGACTAGTCATTTATAATAAAAAAGACATCGATCAATAAAATTTAAAAATATGTTTGAAGTTGGTGAAGGATAATGAAAATTCTTAAAAAAATATAGCAATTCTTGTGAGTGAATAACTAACAGAGTCATGTTGTGTTTACATTGTATACAATTTACTAACTAACGATTTTTTTGCATTGGGTTAGCGTGTTCTTTGTTAAAAAAAGTTTCAAAAAACATTTAGCATTACAGATAATCATTGCCAGGAAACTAAATACTATACAAAAAATACTTTTAGAATTTTTTTAGAGATCAACACGAGGAGGAAAGATATTACATACACCCATATCCAAAATCTCAAGTTAAAATTGAAAATATCTAAAATTGGTATTTATCTTGCTGGGACTTGAGACCAGGGTAATCTGATTGCTAGGATTAGCACGTAGGCCGATATAAACTTATAGATACAAGTTTATTCAATAATAAACCTTCACACTGAAGTACCATTACTTATCAACAAGTATCTAAAAGTGAAATAAATTAATGGCATGTGACATTTGTTGTAATGATATTATTTATACATTATTTTGATACATTTTTACAATATCCTATTAACGGCTTTATTCTTTGACAGAAGTTTTGTGTATCAGTTTTTTTGGTTTTTTGTTTACCCCGCGTTCTAAGACCACACGTTTTTTATTCATTTCTGAAATTGATGATTTCAAAAAAAAATATATTGATTTGATTTCTAATACTGATCCTTAATGTATTGGTATGTTTTACTTAGAACCTTGTCATAAGCCGTATGAGTATAGATATAGTGGAGTACTAAATAAAAAGCATCGAATTGCACGCCTAATTGCGCAATCCAATTAAGCAGACGTGTCAACATTTTGTCCGATTTCGCTTAGAACGTTTTCTAACAAATTGGCCGGCGGGCTTTTTCTGAAATTTAACAATGAACGTTCGATATTTGAAATGTTGGCAGGTAAATTGGTCGGCATTTATTGGTAGTACAATTGGATATGCTGGAAGAGCTGTTACGTGATACAGTTCATTCATTGTATTTCTGATTCAATAAAACATGAATGTCTTTTGAGAATCTACGTAATGCTATGAATGAAAAATGTTTTTATTATGTTTGCGTGTTTGCCTAAGGCCATGACGAATATGCGGTGTCCATACAAAGTGTCATGGAGTATGGTTTACAGCTTAAGTTTTTAAAAATGGTTTTTTTTTTATCAAAAACGGTAGCTTCTTTATTGAACTTTTAAATTATAAGCCATAATCCATGAAATAAAATAAAATAAAAACATACAATTTTTATATAACTCAATACCTATAATAGTAAAAAAAATATGAAAATATTATTTGACAATTTTCATGGAACTAAATACATTCATAAATATGTATTTTGATATATTTAAAAAACATGTTTTTTTTTCATTATTATATTTACATTTACTTAGATAACCAGTCCTCATAATACGTCATAATTCTATATCTCACCAGCCAACGCGAAAGTAAATAATTTACCAATTAGACTTCATCAAGTAATATTTTTCAAGCCTTTTTAAAAATGTCACATTCAGTAACGCAAAATTTAAAAAAAAAAATTAATCTTGTACACTTCATAAGAAACGTGTAACACCAACCTTTTACCTGTACTTTCTATCCACGAGGACAGGGAAAGATCTTTGGTTTCACTCAAATTTCAAAACAACATTTATATTTTACTGTAATTTTATATTTATTTCAATCAAAATTTTGAGCAATTTTTGTTAATAATTAATCCCTTTCATTGTATTCTATTATCGAAGTTTTACTATTAATTACTACGTTAAATCATAAGTAAAAGAACATATTTTCTGACTCATATAAAAATATACATTAATGCAAAACTATATTATGAATCAAAAAACAGAAAAAAATACTACGATTGATTAAAGTGAAATTATTGTATTACGATATACAGATGGGCGGGGGAACAATAACAAAGCCAATATTTCAAAGTTTTCAGGAAACAGTTTTTGAAGAATCTGGTGAAATTTTTTCTTTTATTTTTAATACAAAAATTAACAATAGAAATGTAAAATAAGTCACAGAACGTTCTTAAAAACAAAAATATATGTTGGGTATCTGGTCATATCATTCTGACTTATGTATGCGTTTATTCACTATCCCCTGTATATAAAGACTGTTATTTATTTTGTTTATGAACAATATTGTCTAGTATAATTTTGAGAGTATTTGACTACATTGTTTGAGCCCACATTTAAAGGTAGGTAAACACTTCAAAATAAGAAAATTTAAAAATAATCGAAGAACTTTACTTCGATATTTATTATTACAGAGTACCAAGGTACAGATAAATAAAATAATTTATTGGGTTGAAGATAAATTGTTGCTGAAACAATATACTTTTATGTTCATTGTGCTACTGAAGAAAAAACACTATCTCACCTTTTAAGATTGCACCACGAGTTTACAACTTCAATTATCACACATTGTTATCCGATCACTTCCACACCTTGTATTTATTAACAATATAATAAAACAAAGCCAGTTTTATAAAAGTAGCACCTTAGTCTCAACAGCATAATCTAAATCTTAATTAAAAATACATAAAATTTCTCTGGATAATAAGCGTGGTACCTAAGAAGAATCATTTTCACATTAACACCTTTGGGCCGGGTAAAGATAACCGACCAACCTGAAGATGTTAATAAGGATTTCGGTTACCGTAAATCAACTTGCATCTTACCAGGCCATTTTGAGAAATCTGATATTAAAAGCTACTTGTGTGTGTTATAAATTAAAAACTGTGGCCACTGTATCGGTATTAAATTACATTTTGTAAGTATTTGCCGTTTATGGATGGTAGGCCTTATTAAAAAAACTTGCAATTTGGATCATCCAATTATAATCAGGATATCGGAAAGCCTGTAGATAAAAATGCGAATAAGCGTGTGAAATTAATCGCCTGTTGAACATAAGAATTTAAGTTACAATTACTTGATATGTATGTCAGTAATTATTATCATGATGCGAATGTATATTTTATAATATGTAATTGTATTTTGTTACGAATATTTCTGTGTACGAAAGGAAAAAGGAATTGAATCCAAAATTGCTACTTTTCAGGAGAGCCAAACAAGATTTACATTTGTATGAAATTTGATGAACAATGTGATGCTTCGACTAGTTCCTTTTCTCTCATATACGTATATATGCATTGTCGTTATTTTAGCATACTCAAATCATTTTTCAATTTTTAATACATAGATCCATTTTTCTTTCTCACAAAGATTTTATCTTTGCTTTACTAACCTCTCAGACTTTTTACGTCGTTATTTTTTAAAATATTTTCCTTTTCAGCAGTCCGAAAATAGTCGCAATTTTCATTGATTTTTTTTGTTGAAAAATACTTCATTTAAAAGTCAAACAAATGTTCCAATTAATAAATCGAATTTGATCTTATGATCAAAAGCTAATTCTTCTGGTCGTGATTTCATTTTTTCATTCTGCTCAAAATATGAATTACTGAAAATAGTTTTTTTTTTATTTATATATATTTTCCATGTCCGCTTCCAATGTGGAGCATATGGTCTCCTAATGGAGGTATCTTAAAAGATTGTTTCTATGAAAGCTGCTTGTTACTCACTTTTTAATGCCCTAGGGTACTCAAAGTTTTAACCACCACCACCCACTACGGCTTCACACTCTTACAGAGTGTATTCCGAAGCGTAAAAACGTTATGCGTGTTTAGAATTTTTGCCAGGAATGTCCGAGGATAAATTCCTCAATACTTGGTTGCATGCACTCTAGTGTGCAGGAGGTTATGTTTAAAATAAGTGTTAAAAAAAAGGAAAGGAAAAACAAGTGGTTTAATGTGTTAAGGAATCGCGTTCCAATCGCTTTCTATAGGACGCCGTTAACTCTTTAAATGCCTTGTAATTTGTCAGAGATGCAACCAAGTCAGCATGACCGACGGGGCCGACAGATCCGACTGATAGTCGTATCATCTTGAACAATTTTTCCTGTTCGTTGTTCATGTCTGGACATTCCCAAAGGATGTGATCAGCATCCTGGATCATATTGCCACATGTAAAAAGTGGACTATCTACCAACCGTCCAAGCTGGAAGAGCTTGGCAGCGAAGTGACCATGGCCAGTTATGAATTGGCTGGTCCAGAAATCAGGAGTCAAAACTTTGGTTATCTCCATTCGCCACTTTATTTTCGGAAAAAATTTATAAGTATGCCTACCCTTAGAAGAGTTATCTCATCGATTCTGCCATATCAGCATTGCAGCATCCATTGCTACCCTACGAGATGCAATTTTATGAACATTAGGAATATATGGATTTAGTCGACGAGGAGGCAGTAAAGGAATCCCCCCCATCTCATATTCGAAACTCTTATGTAGCATTACTGTTGCGTCTCTTACAATATGTAGATCTAGCGGAAGTATACCAGCCAGGACTGGTAATGCATCTGTCTAAGTAGTTCTGTAGGCTTTGGTTAGGGCTATCAACGCACTACGTTGGCCGCTTAGAAGGATTTTCTGGATGAACAGAAGGTCACATCGCTTGTACCATGTACTAGCGGCGTAGCCCATGTAAATGATTCTTAAGCGATTTTAAGAGCCCCCAGTTACAACCAGCTAAACGGGAGATTCGGTAAAAAGCAGTGGTAACCTTGCTTACCGATGTTTTGGCATGGTATGCAAATGAAAGTCTGTCATCCAGAATTATTCCAAGGTAAGTGACCCTTTCAGAAACTTTTATCGTAGTAATTCCCATGCGGATAGTGGGAGGCCTTTGTCTATTTAGTGCAACACCACCCTTAAGGAGGATAGTTTCAGTTTCCCTGAGAGCAAACGACTTACTCAGTTGCTTAAGCTCTCATTATTCGAAGAGAGTAGGGCTAGAAGGATAGTGCTAGAACAGGACTAGTGGTTAGCTAATAGCTCTCGCTACGCCCCGTGAAGATTGGATGGGTAAGAGGGAAGACTCATACTACGAACAGAAATCCATAAATCGATTGAAAGATAAATTTATGAAAACCGTCCGCACCGGGAATTGAACCCAAGACATCCGTAACCGTAGCCAGCGACGCTACCAACTGCGCCACGGACGCCGACAGTATTAATATTGGTATACGTAAAACAATACAACAATATTTTTATTGATATAATTTGAAGAAAAAATATACCACGGCATAGTATTTTATATTCAACATTTTAAGCAATTCAGAGTATGACCGCAGTATTGGTATTATTGTTTATGAGGTTTTTAACTCTACTATCTAATTTGGTCGACTTCGTGGTACAGCGGTTAACGTCGTTGGCTACAGTTACGGATGTTTCGGCTTCAAGTCTCGGTGTGGACAGTTTCATAAATTGATTTTTCAATCGTTTCATGGATTTCTGTTTGTGGACATGAATGTTTGTGATGTCTAAAATTACCTCCCACACACGCGATCCTAAAAATGGGGCATGGTTAAAACGATTAGCTAACCACTAGTCTTATCCTAGCCCTATTCTTCTATCCCTACTCTCTTCTAAATGAAAGATTGAGCAACTGAGTAACAAGCAGTTCTCGTAGAAAACAGTTCTTTTGAGATGCCTCCATTAAGAAGCCATATGCTCCACACTAGGAGCGGACATGGTAAAAAATAATCTAATTTGAGACTTTCTCATCGACAAAATATTCTTTCTTGAGAAAGTACAGCATATAAAATTGATAACAATATCGTTAAAATGTGTTCAGGTGAATATTTAAAATGCATATAGTTGATACGTATAATATATTTTATATTCCACGTCAAGCGTCATGAATGACACAAATTAGTTTAGAATTTTTAATTTGACCGAAACCCGTTTTCTGCGGCGCACCGAAGTGACCGGTTACACGTTATTATCTAATACTATCCCTGGGAATTGTTAAGAGTTTATCAATAATTGGTCCCGTAAAGTCGCGAACAAGTGTTCCCTTGCACCGCAATTCTGACAAGTAAGCAGTGCAATTATAAGACCCAGCCTCATTAGTATACTTTGAGCCCCTGTTTATAAAATAATGCTCCTTCGTGAATGGACTCAGATTACACTGTGAGTTGACCATGGTTTTATCATACGAGGAAATAATTTTTATCGATGGCTGTTTTTAAATATATCGATACCTCAATTTCAAAGTGAAACAACTTAAAAAGCATAGTTCTGAGATAATTACGAAACAAGATTTTGGGTAGGCTTAATCTTCTTCTGTTTATCTAATTTTTTTTCTTTTATAAATAATAAAAGCTGTCTGAGGTTTTCACAGGATTTTTGTAGATGTTACAGTTTGAATCTAAAGTTATAATAACTAGTGTCATTCTAAAATAACCACAGAATACCACCTGTTTCATTTTGCGATAGGTAGATATCGGTATTTTTAACGTTTCCTTATACTTAACTCAACACTGCAAATTTTTGGCTTCTTACACTACTTTGGAACTGAGGTATGGATATTTTAAACTAATCATCTAAATGTTTAAGCATCCTCAGAATGACAAGAATTAAAATTTGAAGCCCATACCAGAGTGATTGTTTATGGACAAAGCAAAAAGAATCAATATTATTTTTACTAATTCTAATTAGCGAAACCTCATATCATCGCATATTACGCTAATATTCTAGAGAATGAACTTCAAATATTTACTGAAATTGTGAATGTATTATCTTACCTTTGTATGTTTTTAAATACAGAGAAGCTTAAATAATTAAACGTTTTCGGTCTTTAGTGCAATCTTTATTATATACTCCATAAATAAAACTTCTTCTTCAACGAGCATTTCTAAATCTGAGAGATTTCAAAAAATATTTGTATCGTTTTGTACAAGATGATAACATTTTTAAATGGAGAGTTGTTTGACATCTTAAGCAAATAAATATCATAAGTAAATTGGATTTTCAAACATAATTATTATGTTACAAAAATTAAAATTTGTGGTTGTTGTTGAAAGCTTGACGAATTTTGTTGGAATAAAAGTTCCCCGAGTAAAATTTTACGCGTGGTAAATTGTCAGCATTCAATTATTACGCAAACATTAACAAACTGGAGAGGACTTCTTTTTATTGATATTTAATAGTCACCTTGAAATATTGGAGAAAATAAATACTGAAGAGTGCAGTGACCGCCCAAAAACTGGATCAGGTTCGGGACGAAAATAAAATTAACTGTATGTGATTTTTATTGAAAACCATCTAAGTTTTTTTTACATAATTTATAATTTAAGAGTTATCTTTATAGCAAATTGATGCTAAAAATGATAAAAATTAACTGATTACTTTCCATCGATCAATCACGAAAAAAACTTATTTAAAAGTTTTAATTAATCAAACAAAAACCCATCAGTAGATGTGGATCAAATATGTCTATCTCCATTGAACGTCAATTCAAGGTATGTGTGAATTTTAATTTTAAAGGGAAGAATAATGTAATTTTGCACACAGCGAGTGATCTCCAATGGACTACCTTTATACAAGCAAAAAATATTTTTTGTAGGAATTTTACAATTGTATCAAATATCTAATCTATATATATATTATATAAATGAATGTTTGTTTATTTGCCTTTCCTGTATGCGTTCATTTACCAATCATTCGATTTCTATGAAACTTTGGTGAGTTGTTGGGCACACATCCGTAAAGGTTTAAAAAATCTAAGCCTTCTGATTTATTTGTGAACGCACCAGACGGTCAAAAAAATATTGTGTATCCAAAAGCATTTCAATAAACAGAAATAAAACCCAAACCCTTTCTTTCTTTGATGGGCATTGCAACGCATGCCGGGTACTCACTAGTTGGTTATAAAATTGGCCATGAGCCATGACCAACGTTGTGCTGTAACTTGAAGAATGTGGTAATCGAAAATTAGTTATACAAATAATATTTAAAATCAGAGTAAATAAGATACATACTTCTCATTCATACTCGACACCTATATATATTATATTTTACTTAACTTTTCAAAATATTTGAAGATCCCTACAATTCATAGGCTGATATAATTATTGTTTAGTATTTTTAATTATTATAACACCAAGGAAGCTTTCGTGCAAGTGAAACGTTAGGTGTATGTTTGTTTATATTTTTGTTCACTGTTTATTTCCACCATTTACTGACAATAACTCGAAATATAACACAAATTTTCAATACCAAAAATGATATTAAAGCACTATTATTTTTATTTTTGTTGAAAAATTTATGTGCAAAATTTACAACAATTTTAATTAACATTATCGATATGGTAAAAAGCTTAAAGCGTATTTCGTTTTAAAAACATATTTAATTATGTGTACCTATAATATTAATGAACAAATTACGAGGATTTCAATTGTTCAGCGAGCTATAGCGTTTTATCAATTTCACCAAAATTTATAACTTGTTTTTCGTTCTCTAATACTATTAATATTAATCACAAAAGATAACAATTAACGTTTTAATATTACGCCTTCAGATATCTACGACTGCGTTTTACTAAGTATACCATTCATAATAAAAATATCGCAAACAAGTCGCAATGCATTTGTTATGACTAAATTACTTAGATAAATGCCGTTTTAATCCACGTTTAAATATTGCCTTCTTGATTGGTCGTGGCAGATTGTTTTTCCATATCGAAATGTTAACTTGGGCTCATTTCAGTTGACTGGCAATCAAGCGTTTATTTGAGTCCGACATGGATTGATATATGCTCTGCATATCCTTGGGAGCAAGTATCAACGATTTGCATGTCGTTAATGCATTCGACTTACAAGTATTTGATAACGATGTATTTTTACCGAGGGGCAGATAGTCTAACAAAATGTATTGCTATGTACAACGAATTTAATTGAAACTGGAACGAGTTTATGAAAGAGGCTGTCGCAGATAACAATGTCCAATGATAGATGTAAAAACTGTTCACCTTTATTATCTTATTAATAAAATACCATTTTATTTTTTTCTTGCAATTAAAAAACCAGTCCTTTAGCCGGGTGGTCAATGACGTATTTGGTTACGTGGCTACGGGTCCGATTTCCTGAACAGACACTAAAATTAATGTTTTGCTAAATTGATTTATGGGTTTGTGTCCAAAACACATAAATATCTGTGATGTTTATATGAGGCGTTTAAGTGAGGCAAAAACCGATATGTCCACTTTGGCATATTAGTAGTAAGCGACGTTTCTGTGTATCACGCAACATTGTTACCTTTGAGTTAATTATTCCCATCGTATTGTATTCCCAATCAAGAAAAGTGTGCATAATTATTAATAGCAAGTCAACTGCGTATTGCAATAAAAATAAACGAAACAAAATTGAATATGCAGGCATTTGATTGTAACTATTTAACTTATTGGATTCACCCTGTCGTTTAAAGTTATTTTCATATTATATTGTTAGATTTTGCAAATTATTTTTGATTGCTTGTTGTTTGATATGAATTATAACCAAATGTAAACATTGCTTTTCATTGGCTCACAGCTCTTATGAGTCAGAAAGAAAAATTGTTTGCCTAACTACTAAAATTCTCCTATTTTCATCAGTATACCCTTACCGTTTCCAAAAAAAATAATGAGCAGCTGACAAACAACCAGTTATCGTTACAAACCTTTTGTTTATATGTTAAAGACTATATTATTAACTCTGTGTGACATTGGTAGAGAAGATGCTAAAAAGATTTACTTCGTTGTTCCTCTATTGATAACATTCGTATTTTACCAGAATATTTCCTCAAATTTGTATTACTTACTAAATTCTAATTTATCAAATAAAAAAGAAAAATATAAAATTGATATACAACGTTCATAAAGAATAGTAAAGAGATAAGTTAACAACTTCAAACAACATCATTATTTTTAACCATTCAAGGCTTGACCTAAGTGCTGTTTCATTACTAGTCTCAGTCACCTGCCAATCTACGAAGGTTGATTATGCTAATAAAAAACGTTTATTAAAATAGTTATTTTCTCATTAAGATGTTACATTAAATTTATAAAAAAAATGTACAGTACAACTGAAAAAAGTTCTTCTTATTTTATTCTTTATTATACTTTACTTTGACCTCTCTACGAGTATGTATGAAGTATATAGCAATAATCTTTTCCCTGTGACAGTTCTTGTAGACTTTTCACACGGAACTCAAGTACTGAACACCTCTGCTAATTAATAAAGAGAGGTGTGTTATGGACTACCTGTGGGGAGGTTACTGCAAGTGCACTCAGGGCAGGAAATGAATTTGTTACTGTCAGCCTGTGCACTTCATTGCCTCCGTTACCATGGCAATAAATACCACTGCATTTCTTGCACTGAAATGCATAATATAACATTTGCGAGCGGTGATTATACAATGAAAACATTCAATTAAATGTAGTGATCTTATCCATTTTCACTTTATAACGCTCTTTTTGAATACTGGTACAATTTAATCATAGTTCTGTTACTGCTTAGTAATGTATTGTTGTTAATTAAAATATTTTATGTGATTCGTTGATCATGTTACAATTCAGAAAAAAAAAATGATAATATGCGATTTCGGTGAGATAGAATATGTACCATTCCCAGCGATAAGATTGGGCTGGAGTAAAGAGCTATGGCAATGCACGAGTTCAGACTGATTTAAATAAGGAAATATAAAAAAATAACTCCGATCTTCTTCTTCCTCTTCACATCAATTTCTACAGCATGCAATTCGTAGGTGTAGCAAAGTTGGATGCTTAATCAGAGATACCCACATTATTATCATCTAGATCGGTGATTCCCAAAGTGGTTCCTACGGGCCCCCAGCGGCTTGTGTGAACGCTGAGGGGGTATGTGGAAAATTAAAAATGGTTCGGGGTGCGTGGACAATTTTGGGGGTCCGCGAGAGGTTTAATATAAAATAATATCTGAGACACATTTTCATTATTTTGAAAGTTGAAATAAATAGAAATAAACAAATTGGTAGCGATTTGTTGGGTGTTGGACCCTTTTGCAAGCATACTCACAAACTTAGATGTATCCATACTAATACAGGAAAAATTTGTTAAATAATCCACAAATGAGGAGTGGAAACCAATATCTGAACAAGATACCACAAATTTTGGTTACTAAAACAGATACCAATTTTATATCCTGCATTATGGGTCACTGTACAGAGGCTGTTGTTGCTTTCCCGTCTTCCTATTTATTGCAGTTATGAACCATACTCTAAATATCAAAATGTTTTATTTGTATTCTATTTTTACATCACCATCTACTATTCAAGACATCAAATATAAATTAAATTTTTTTTATTATGCAGTTTCGTTAGAGTTTTTTCTTTTAGAGGGTTCATGGTCAGGTTTTTTCTTTAAGAAGAGGTCCATGGGCATGATAAGTTTGGGAACCACTGACTAGATAGTTGTCAGAAAGAGGAACGAAACAACGTATTGCTCCAATCAGAAGCATTCTCAAAAATTGCCGGAACTACATCATTGTCCTCCCTTCATGACGGTGATTGTCAACCAATGAAGAAATAAAAAAACGACTTCTAGCTCCCAACGACTCCTACGGCATGCAGATCATAATTGTATGGTATTCTCAAAACTTACCTGAGCCAAATCATTTGCCTCTTGACGGTGGTGATTTTGACTATAGGCCACTGCGTCGGTTATGGTAAGGTTTGTAACATAATCGTATTGACAAAATACTGCTAATCCACTCATTTAAGCACTAATTGCATGTTTTTGTTGTAAAAAATGGACATATGCAAGTGAATATATATTTGTATTAAAACGTTTTAGTAAAAATGGGAAAATAATTTACAGAAATCACAAAATTTGCTTTTTTGTGATTTATGTCATTCTGTCACATCTCATGTTTCATAGTAAATGTAAATTTTTTATAAAACTATTTCACACGTCGTATATTCTCACTCCACCATATCTCCAAGATTTTCGTCGCCTTCTTCGATGGGCTGAAACTGAATAAATATCGACTTATCGTATTATACTTGAACAACATTAATTCAAAGAAAAACTTAACCAGGACTCGCTGGCTAATAAAACCGTAAAAACAGCAATGGATTTAATTTCATGTGAATGTTGTCACTCACTTCATCGTCAGAACTAAAAATAGATGTTTTATATGTGTTTCCATTAATATTAACAGTCGTAACAATATGTAAGTTATAACAACGATACAACTAGTATAATATCTTGAAAATTCGCTAATATTTTTAGCTCATATAATATTTTGTTGTGTTTATTTTGTCTTGGGAAAGTTTTGCGTTGTCAGAAATCTAGTTACAATCTAAGTTTATTTAAATTCAATCAACGCGAACGATGTTGAACCATGTTGAACGATGTTGAGTAATTTTGTTTTGTTATGTGTTTATGCAGTGCTTTGAAAAGTCATAGCAGAGTATACAATACAATAAATATATTATACATATCGTCGTTGTTCTGTAAGAAGACAATCACTGAAAAATAGATTTATCATTAGTTTGTTTGTTCAAAACTGTTTTAAAGTAAAAGTATGATTTATAAAAATAAGATAGAGTTGGAAATAACGAACATTTTGGTATAACTAACTCAATATGTAATTTTTTCGATTTAGATTATCTTCCGTCTGCGTCCGTGGCGCAGTTGGTAGCGTCGCTGGCTACGGTTACGGGTGTCTCGGGTTCGATTCCCGGTGCGGACGGTTTTCATAGATTGATCTTTCAATCGATTTATGGATTTCTGTTCGTAGTCTGAGTCCTCCCTCCCACCCATCTCATCCTCACGGGGCGTAGCGAGAGCGATTAGCTAACCACTAGTTCTCTCATAGCCCTATCCTTCTATCCCTACTCTCTTTGAAAAAAAAAAGAGGTTGAGCAACTGAGTAACAAGCAGTTCTCGTAGAAAAAGTCTGTTAAGATACCTCCATTAGGAGACCATATGCTCCACATTGGGAGCGGAAATGGAAAAAAAAATTATCTTCCAGAACATTGACGATATATACAATTTTAGTATCATACCATTTGTATTTTATATTGTTATTTCGTCCTTAGTATCTCTTATGTGATGAAAGCGTTTTTTTCTGTAATGAAATACAATATTCATAGAATTAATACTCACATCCGGGATATGCGTTCGGTTCCCTGGCAACCTTGCCACCGTGGCCGCGATCATTTTTCGTTTTTCTTCCATGAGACCCTCTCGATTATGATAGATGTAGTCCCTGACGTTAGGTAGACCCATTATCACTGATGCTGATAAAGCAGAGCGGCATAGGAGCATATCTGTGGCTTCATACCTAAGAAATGTAAGTAAATAGAAACATGAGTATTTAATATAAATATTTGAATTCAATTTTTTTTTTAACTATAAAATATTGCTGCTAGAAAGTCTTTGAAAGATTTAATTGACATTTACTTGGTCGAACTATAAAAAATGTTATCTATCATAATGCATTTAACCGATGATTAAATATCGTTGATAGCTATCTCAACATCAAGTATGGCATAACTCATAGCGCCATGCTGTACTAACGACAAAGCGATAACATTGCCATGCGTTACTTGTAATGCGATATACATAGGTTAAACAAGACTCATTAGTTCTTTCAATGACGATAAATCTATTTTTTTTCTGTTTTACATATTAAAACTTACATAGTATTAACTTATGAAATATTAAAATAATTTTTTAACCGATTACAAAATTAACCTAAGACTACGAGTCAACCTAAGAGATATATTATTCAATGTTTCATTTCGATTCGATAATGTCAAATATTTGCATTGGAAATGAAATATTCTTTTATTCTTCTTCGGATTTCCATGGCATCACATTATCAGTACTAGTATGTATATTTAATATCACATTAAAGAGAGTTACAAATTTAGATTTTTTTTCTCTCTATTCAGGCTAACTATTGAATGGTTAAAATATCAGCTAGATGTATTGCGGAAACTGCAAACGTATCATTTCAATGGCAACGAAAAATAAACATGCCATATATTATAAGTAAAGATATACAGATTCATGCCATTGATTCTTGGTTTCGTCGAAGCACTCGACGTGGGGAGTCGTGGTCACCCCATTGAACCCTCCGATCGCAAAAATCATGTCGTCGATAACTTCGATTGCAAAATTGCTCCTCTGGTTGTACATGTCAGGAATCGGAGTCCAAGTGTTGCTGGATGGCTGCAAGACTTCCCCGGACGCCATGCGCGAGACGCCGTTGAAACCGCCCAGTACGTAAACCTTGAAAATTATTACAACTTAAACAAACCACGGAGTCAAAAACTGAACTTAGTCGTAATCAATAAGGCCGTAAGTAAATACTAGATGCCCAATTTTTGACTTGGAAATATATGAATCAATTCAACATATCTAATTTATCTACTATTTTTAAGGGAAACCATAACATATTTTCCTCTGCCATTACATAATAGAATCCGTACTATATGGCATAGCTCAATAGATGACGAAGATTATTTTATATAGGTGAGATTTTTAAATAATGAAAAAAGCTCAAACTCAATGAAGTAATTTAAGACATCGACTGAGGGTGCTTGATGGAATTTCAATATCAAATTTGGATTATTGAGATTTTGTACACTTCCATGTATTTTGTCACTAACGACCCGGGTTTCGCCTTTCGGCATCTTCAGGCATTCGAGCACACGAATGGACTCGAACTGAGAGACAGTAAACAGTGTCTAACGTTTATATAAACAACACGATATTTTAACACTAATTTACTGTGTGTACAAAATCTCAATAATCCAAATTTGATATAGAAATTCCATCAAGCACACTCAGTCAATGTCTCAAATTATATCAATATTGCTAGTACAGCAAGATTGACTGAACTCTACAGTAAATTAGTGTTAAAATATCGTGTTGTTTATATAAACGTTAGACACTGTTTACTGTCTCTCAGTTCGAGTCCATTCGTGTGCTCGAATGCCTGAAGATGCCGAAAGGCGAAACCCGGGTCGTTAGTGACAAAATACATGGAAGTGTACAAAATCTCAATAATCCAAAATTCAATGAAGTAACTCAAAAAAGGCATGAGGCATAAAAAGTTACATATTTCGAGATTATTCGATTTGCATTATTTTTCAAGGGTGGATATTTTGATCTTTCTGTGTAAAATTTAACAGAGATCTCTTTGAGAAGTGGGTATTGGAAAATCATCAAAAAAATCATGTTTTTATGACTTTTATTATGTTATTCATTTAAAATAATTGGTATTGCTGCTGATAGCCATTACAGCCGATATTTTTTAATTTTAAATCATATAAGATTAAAAATGAATGAACTGGAGGAGGTAGACATTAAATGATACCTTATTGTGAAAGGAAATGCAGGAGACACCCGATCTCCTGGACGCCATCGATGTTATATTTGTCCACTGATCGATTTCCGGATCATACATTTCAACGCTGCTCATACAATCTTGGCCATTGAATCCACCGGTTATGTATATCTTACCTACATTAAAATATGTCACGCATTGTAAAAATGTTTCAATTCATCTGGTAATATTACTTATTGAGCCGTCTTAATTATATAAAACGTTTTATCAAACGTTTCATGTTAAATTTAAAGAGTACCCTGAAAAGCCTAAATGTGTTCTGTCTGCTACATTTAAAATCTTATAATGATCCTCAAAATTATTTCATACCGAGTTATTTCAAAGATCCTTTGAAACTTACTGTCCAGAGCGCAAGCACTAGCATCTGACCGCTGAGCATTCATGGAAGCAACCAGCGACCACTGATTCGTCGTCCTACAGTACTTTTCGACCGTCCTCTGCCTCTGATGGCCATCATAGCCACCCATCGCATATATCTCTTGATCAAGTACTGCCACTGATACATAGCAGCGTCGAGCGTTCATTGGTGCTACCTACATGTGAAAAATAACATTAAATTTATGAGACAAAAAGTTACTTTCAAATATATGTCATAATTTGAAATAGTTCTTACTTCTTTCCATGTCTTGAGAACGGCATCAAAGCAGCGGCAAGAATTGAAGTAGTCACTTCCATCAAAGCCTCCAATAACATAAATCGAATAGCCCAATACTGCCATGCCATGGTAAGCTCTTGGACCACCCGGGTCTGCTTCTTCAACCTTTTATATAAACATATCTTCAATATTTATTTTCAAAACTACGATACCCGAATAAAAATACGACGTTCATATTATTAAAATATATTTACAATTAGTATATTTCGCATTGTCTGTGTGACAGTGGTATCTGGAGTATGTCATTCGTTAGTGTACAAGTAATGCTAATGTTTGATAAACACAAAATGTTGACTGCATTGATAAGTATGCATTCCATAAGAAATACATAAATCATTAAATTTAGTTTGATATGATCGTGGATATTATTTTTATCTCAAATTTGATTCCATTTGCAAGAATAAAATATTTATTTTCAACCATATTCTCTCGCCATGTAGTGGATATGTACTCCTAATGGAACCTCTCCTTTTGTAGTAGGTGAGAAAGGTAAGAATAACAGGAAAAGGCTTGGAAATTACTTAAAGTTAGCTAATCACTCTTGCTGCGCGTTCTTTTTAGGATTGTAGTAATCAGACATCCATACATTTGAAAAAAAATCATAATTCCATTCGATCAATTTTATGAATATTATTCGGAGCCTGCAATCGAATAGGGAGAACGCTTAATAACGTACACCATTTCGCTAAAAGACCGTCTAAAACAATACTTGTTATAAATCAACCTTGATCCATCGATCAGCTCTAGTATCGTAGGTTTCCACAAAAGAAGTAGGCGATCCTCCACTCCAGCCGCCCATAGCAAACAAGACCTCGTGTGGGACTCGGGGCCTAGCAAGTTGTGGAGTGAGAACTTCTCCATCGCGCTGTCCAATCATCTCCAGGTTATACATGAATTTAAGGGTTTCGATGATGATTGTTCTTGAAGAATCGTTTCCTACTACAAATGGGTGGCTTTTGATTTTTTCCAAAAACACCTAAGGAAAAAATTAAATCTCTTTATTTTTTGTTCATTCCCATAGATCAAACAACTTGGTTATTGTAATGGACGTTAACTTGGAATAAACGAATTTATTTTAATCAAAAATAATAATTTTGCCTTAAAGCAATCTTAAACAAAAGAAATGAAATATCTGTAGAACGCTGACATTATTTTTATTATTACTGAGTATTCAAGTTCATATTTTTTTAAGGACAGACCATTATTGACAATCACTCACCTTGTTTTCATGAATTGTGGATATAGAAGATAATTATTGAATTATTTATGGATACGATACTTCGACCACGTATCTAGAGCTTTATTTTCAAGGGAAGGAAAAATATTGGTGGAATGTGTAAAAATGATATTAATTAGCTCTCAATTATTAAACATAATGCAGTTTATAGTGAAATTTTCGTTAGAGAATATCCTTTTTTTATCAAGACTGTATATAATATTATAAAATAAACACCATCGAAACTCTTTCTAGGTAATACCTTAATGTTTGGTAAGAAATTAATTATTATTTTCTTTGATTAATACAATCACCTGGGTGTCAAGTAGGCCAAGCCTGATGCCCGACATCAATGAGACGAGTTTCGGTCGTCTGCGGTTAGGGTCGTGATTGACCCATCGGAGAGCAGCGTCCCAGGCATACTCTTCGTTCCTAACATTGAGCTCATCGTCACCAAGCAAGGCATTCAATTCTTCGCACGGAATTTTCACAAACTCGAGACTTTCCTCGGATACGGCGACAAAATGGCGCAATGTGAAACGGCGAGCGTCTCGTTCTAAGTCGCGGCAGAAATATTTCCTGAAATAAAATCCCCTTGTCGCTGATACAAGCCAAAATACGATTATTTCAAAATAATTCTAATACGATTGAAAATTTGATTTCGGATAAAAAATTCGCATGAAAATGCGCATCCTTCAATCTTGCATTAAATAAAGCCAAAGCACACAGCTACCAGATGGCCATAGTATATGAAAGTTTGTTTTGTTCTTTGGTAACGTAATCCATACAAAGCCGCACAATTCTTTTACAAAGATAATTATTATTACAATTAAAAAATCACAGAAAGAAGAACTGGAAGAAATCCCTAATACTGCGTGAATTATCTGAAGATCACTTTAAACTGTCAATTCTTGGTGGAAAGACATTATATTTTAAAAAATAAAACACAATTCATTTGTACTACTTCCACATATTTATAATGATCAAGACCGGTTTCGCTCATCACGAGCATTATCAACTGATGATTGTCGTCAGTTGATAATGCTCGTGATGAGCAAAACCGGTCCTGATCATTATAAATATGTGGAAGTAATAAAAATGAATTGTGTTTTAATTTTTAAAAAATTTATCTGAAGATGTCTAGAGAAGCGTGGGTGTCCTACCTACCTATTATGGGATTCATTACGGTCTTAAATCAGTTGAATCAGTCTAGATCAGTTGTTCCCAAAGTGGTTCCTACGGACCCCCAGGGGTCTGTGGCAAATTAAAAATAATTTAGTGGTGCGTGGACAACGTTGGGGGGTCCGCGGAAGGTTTAATACAAAAAAAAATTGTTGGGTTTTGGGCCCTTTTGCAAGCAGACCACAAACTCAGATAAATCCACACTAGTATAGGAGAAATTTACTGAATTATCCACCAATATGAGCAGAAATCGATTTTTGAACAAGGATACCCCAAATTCTGGTTACAAAAACAGATACCAATCGTATATTTGCATTATGGGTCACTATACAGAGGCTGTTGATTGATTTTTCGTCTTCCATCATACTTTAAATATCAAAATGTTTTATTTATATTTTATTTTTACACCAAAATTAAATTTATATTTTTTATTCTGCAACTATGTAGAGCTACTTTACTTGGGGTTTTATTGTCAGGGTTTCGCTTTAAGAAGGGGTCCATGGGCATAATAAGTTTGGGAACCACTGGTCTAGAGTCTAGACTCTAAATATATAATCTTGAATTGAAATAAAATGTTTCAATTTTCAACACATTTTGAAACAATGTTAAACTTTCATTCATGATAAAGATATTTCATCATTTCATGCTTCGTTTCAGAAATTTTGAAACCTTTGTATCTACTCTTTTATCAATATTGTGTTTGAAATCTCGATAGTGTTTTATAAATAAGTATTCAATTAAAATCTACTAAATAAATATTAGCAACATTTGAGACTGTGACAATGTAATTTTATTATCATCATATTTAAATAATATTATATGTCTTACCTTGCAAAAAGCATAGTTCTAAGACAGTTTGAAGGCGTCAGAGAGGTCTTGAGAAAGTCACAGCAAAGCTGCAGGACGTCAAGGAATGACAAGTAATCAGCAGTGATAAGAAGATCATGCACGTTGGCGTTTGTTATCGTCACCTTCCTCAGATAGGCATACTCTATCAGAAACTTGAGAATATCAGAACTTACTCCGTCTAACGTTACATCACTTGCTCCTTGAAAATGAAGAGTCGTTGTGAATAGGGCTCTGAAATAAACATTATTGAAAATTATTTCCTGGTTGACATTTCAATTTGATTCACCTTGATAATTGCTAAATAAAACCGATTTTTTGTACAAGTATCTTTCACCAAATGATGGCACACTATGATATATATAAAAAATTTTGAACCATGTCCGCTCCCAATGTGGAACATATGGACTCCTAATAGAGTGTATCGCTACGTTCCGTGTTTATGATAAGATAGGCGGGAGTTAGGTGAGTCGTCACAGAAAAACATGCCCTCGATCGAAAAATCCACAAATCGATTAAAAATTAAAAAAATTGTCCGTACTGGAATTCAAGCCCATGAACACCGCGACCGAAACCAATGACGCTGAGCACTCGGCTAAGTGTCCGGAAATGTAGAATTATCTTGCAGAATTATTTATCAATAATCCGCGTCCGTGGCGCAGTTGGTAGCGTCGCTGGCTACGGTTACGGATGTCTTGGGTTCAATTCCCGGTGCGAACGGTTTTCATAGATTGATCTTTCAATCGATTTATGGATTTCTGTTCGTAGTCTGAGTCCTTTCTCCCACCAATCCCATCCTCACGGAGCGTAACGAGAGCGATTAGCTAACCACTAGTCCTGTCATAGCCCTATCCTTCTTTCCCTACTCTCTTCGAAAAAAAAAAAAAAAAAAAGAGAGGTTGAGTAACTGAGTGACAAGCAGTTCTTGTAGAAAAAATTCTGTGAAGATTCCTCCATTAGGAGACCATATGCTCCACATTGGGAGCGGACATGGAAAAAAAATATGAATAAAAATACAGTAGACCCCACGATAACACGATTGCCGACAACTCGTTTTTCATTAAAATTTGCGACTACTCCCTGATTACACGTTAAAATACTCGCTGCATGCGTATCATTTGTATGAGTATGATAGCCCCGATAGCCCGCTCCAAGACAACTCGCCCCCTATCTATCGTGTTATCGGGGAGTGTACTGTAGGTAAAGTGTTTATAGTAGCGCTATCACGAGTACAGGAAGTATGGGCTGGATGCAGAAAGGATTGCGCGATGTACTGGAAACGCTGCACCATCAGATGTTCTGAGGACTGCATCGCAAAGGAGTCCGTCTTCTCGGAGACGTTGAAGGGCATGCAGCGACCCTACCATCATACAACCCGCCCCTGATGAAGTCAACTCCTCGTTCATTGCCTGTGAGTAAGTTTTAATACATTTTAATATAAATATTGTCCTGACCATAAGGCGAGGTTTTTATTAAAAAAAACGACACGAAAATACCGTCGCCTTATATTTCAGTCGCGAAAAAATTAACAATAAGTTCACTGCCTCACGATGAGCGAGATCACTTCATTACCTCCATCACAATATATTATAATGATTGCTTCAAATATCAAAATTAAATAGTGTTATTGTCAAAACTGCATTTTTTCCACAAAAAGGCAAATTAAAATCAGGGTCGCCTTATAGTCACTGCAATACGGTATAAAGACGGTGTTTTGGCCAATTGATGTAACCCTCAAAAATGGAATTGTTCAGGAGAGAGTAAAAACTGTTTTAATAGAAAACTTTACATGGTGAGTTGCGTCATGAATCTTTGTAAATTTACATATTTGAAGATACGGGATTATACTTAGGGAGTGTCAATATAATAGTGGCTTACATCATGTGGGGGGGTCAGAATTTTAAAACCTAAAACCAATGAAAAATTATGTTTCCCTTCCAAAAAGTGGTCAATTTATTTTTCTAATTTACATCATTTGGCCGAGACTTGCTCTGTCGTATTTAAAATGAGATACAATCATTAACTGATTTTCGTATTTTTTGAGGGCTACATCAATTGGTCAAAACACAGTCAATATGGTTATATTTAAATTTACTTTGAGTTAAAATTGAAAAAATTATCAAGAGATAAAAATGTTTTATGATCATGGCTAAATTTTTTTCTTGAAATGATCCATTTGACATAAATAAAATTAGCTACTTGAAAAAATACTGGTTCACATTTAAAATTTGGTAATATCTTTTACACTTACCAATACTATCATATATCCACAACTGTTTTATATTGATTCAATATGAACATTCTATAATTTTTATTCCTGAATAAAAATTGCCATTTTTATCGTGTAAATATAATACAAAATAGGTTTCACGGAGTAAAGGAAATATTACCTCACTTAACGAACAAAACAAATACAAAAGCCACGAAAATTGTTTTACTATAAAAAGATTTTGAAATATTCTTTTGTAATTGCCAAATATTTGATACTACCATATAAAATGAGTGAACGTTAATCAAACGTCAAACGTTTTAAAAAATTTAACATTCGTAATTGGAAAAAACAATATTCGAGTATATTCGTACTCTATGAAAACCAAAAAATGCTCGACGTAAATGAGTTACAAACATTATTAATTCTTTTTTATTTATTTTAATAAATAATACGTTACAAAATCTTTCTGTGAGGAAAATTCTACAATTAGAATTAACTAAAATACGAAAAATTTAAGCGACTGCAGAACATTGTTGTGTTACACTATTATGATTTTACTTTTAAACGTAAATAGCGATCTCTTTTGTTTTTTTTTATCACTTAGCAATCTGGTTCTTATTTTAAAGCCAAACAAATGCTTAATAATATATTGTATCATTTCTTATAATTTCATCCGCTACGCTTTTTATGGTGTTCGATGTAATTAAACGTAAAAACTGATGAATTGTACATTTATTTGTGATTAATAATTCGTACACAACATACATAACGTCACCTTGGGTAAACAAGGTTCTATCTACAAAAACTATTCAATGTTCAGGAGAAGCAATTTTAGGTTTCAGAAAATGTAACTTTTTTAATGAAACACACTTATGCATACACGTACGTGAATGGAAGAGACGACCGTTTTTGAGACTGTGATTTCCTAAGCGAGGTATTTCTAATTATATATTCAGACTGAACTTTGAACATTAATTTGTATGTTTTTCAGATAGAATATTTTTCTAATTTGAATTTTGATGGATTGACGGACAATTGTAAAGTTTTCTTAAATGCAGGTAGGGTCATTTTACCAGTGCTCGGCCAGTTACGCGACAGTTGTACTTCCGAAAGGGATTTTGAGTCAATGAATGATAAATACATATTTTTTCGCTGTTATTCCATCAAACAGGGATTAAGTTATCTAACCAACTAAAAATAAAATACTTGATATTGTAACAAGCATAAAATAATAGAATTTTACAAAAAAATGCCAATTCTCCCAGTGGTCGGCCTTTCGTTGCCCAGTGTTCGGCCATCACTATCAAATTTCATAAATATCGCTAACGAATTTACTGAGAGTAGACATAACAATAAAAAACATAATGATGCAAAGCATGACAATATAAAGTATATTTTCTTAGCGATCCCCATACAACATGATTTTGTCGAAACTTGCGAAGTAAAAATGTGTTTTTTTTTAATTGCGTATTGCATCATATAAGACAGTATAGTGCAGATATACATTGGCAAATGGCAAGACTACCTACACGAATTCAAAAAATCTGTTTTCTTAAATGCATCCACTGTTATTTAAGTTTTAAGCTCAAAAGGCCAACCACTGGCGACGGCTGACTTTAGGAACACTCGCCGTAGAACCGTATTTTTAATCCGAATAAAACTGCATTTAAAAGTTATTTTGTAAAAAAAACGGCAGATGGAACCTTGTTTACCTAAGGCGACGATAACTATATTTAGCAAGAACGATATTTTTATCGTTTCTGCTTCGTTGTCACAAATCATTATGTTATAGTGTTATGTTACTTATTTGCTATGGGATTTTATTTTATGAGTTGTTTTATTTGCCCTTAAGAATTTATGGGTATACAAGTTTCCCTTTTTCATTTTTAGTTCCGAGTTTGTAATTATTTGAGATTTGCGTTTATGCGTCGTTGTTATGCGAAGATTAAATCTTTCTGAATTGCACCCGGCGTGCGTTTAAATCGCGAGCAAGAGTGTTAATGTTATATTACCTTAAGTACAACAAAACACTTTGGCGCACCGACGTCCAACGAATAAAAACATGAAAATAATGAGCTCTCACGTTTAAAATGAAGGAGTAGAAATGTGCGTGCGTGCATGTGGACAATTAAACTCAGTCAGTATACAAGGACGAGTCAGGTGCATACACCTCGAAAGCTCACACAGTGGCGGCCGAAATGGTGCTTAATCTATATACATAAATGAATGTCTGTTTGTTGGTTTGTCCGGATCTTATAGGCTCGTAAACTACTCAACCAATCGCGACGAAACTTTCAGGAAGGACTTATTGTGATCATGCCGGGAAATATTATATAAAATAAATGTTTGTTTGTCCTTTACGCGTTCCTTTACCATTCATACGATTTCGATGAAACTTCGGTGAGTTGTTGTGCACACACTCGTGAAGGGTTCTGAAGAAAAAAAAATGAAAATCTAAAATTGAAAAAAAGAATCAAATACGTACATACAGCGACATCTAAGAAAAACCTTTTGATTTATTCGTGTACGCACCAGACGAAAAACAAAAATATTGTGTTTTAACAAGTGTGATATTGAAACTCGGGTTCGGGTCGGGCCAGACCTGAAGATGATGGGCTCGAACCGGGTAATTCTATGAAATTTCGGCCTGTGCAGACCTCTAATCCAAAAGCAGTTCAATAAACAGAATTAAAACACAAACCCTTTCTTTCTTTGAGTGGCATTGCAACGCATGCCGGGTACTCAGTACAGTATAGTACTAGTACAGTATAAAATTAACATCTTTGCTTGAATCTGATGTGATATAACAATCAAAGTAAATTAATTTCTAAAAATCCATCGAATAAATGAAACTTTTAAAGTTATGTAGCTATATATATACAAAGTTTCCAATAATACCATAGAAATTCATACACATAAAAATTTTACGGTACATATTCAACAAGTTTCAATAGCAAGGTTCAAAAAATATAATATAAATATATCATTTAACCTTCAAAGAATAAAATTTGTCATAAATTCATATAAACTTTGCTCAAAAAGTGGTAACTATCATAACGCCAATTACTTATTGTGCATTGGTTTCTCCATCCTGATTTGTTCAAGGTTTTCCCAGGTTTTAAAACCCGAAACTGACAAGTGTTTCTCACTATCGAGCCACTGGCCTGCAGAATATTTACCATTTTGTATGTGATCAGAATTTACTATGCGGTTATAATGTCTAACTGATGGGTTAAAAAAACGATTTCAAAACAGAAAAAAAATATTTTATGAAATGTATCTTCACATGAACTCGTTCATGAAGATTAGAGGAAAACAACGTCAGTACTATTAATAGCTAATAATAAACGTTATAAACTATAGGCAGTAAAATAGCATGCAATATTTATATGGTTCAGGTAGTTAAACAGTAGACGTTTAAATGATTTTCTGTCAATACTGAACCAATTGATGCCCTAATAAAGTTTACTGTAAAGTCGCATGTTATAGTATTACCAACATTACTTGACCGCCGCCAAATTTTGAAATAGATTTCCCTGTCCAGAATAAATTTCTCCAATTGCCATCATTATGCAAAATAAATATCTTGTCTTCTTTTAATAACTGTCTCTAAAATATCAGTTTTGGAATTTTTTGAAATTTCAGTTCTGGTTGAGTAGGACAACATTCCTAACGTAACGGTGGCACCCTCATTAGTAACCAAGTTAAATTGGTACACCTATAATTATACCAATATTGTCAGAATTAGTAGCTTTAAATGGCGTATAACTGTGAGTTTTTTAATCAGCTCCCAATTCACAAATACATCTCTTTTTAAATAACTTATCGTTGTAAGCTGACATCACTTTTATATCGATTATAGATTTGAAAAAGAGAATAACATATTTTGGCATTGGCAGATCTTTTACGAATACGTACGGTTTTGTTCTCCTAATGTCAGTTCAATTGAAAACATATTCATTACAAATTCACGGTACATCTCAAAAATTCAAATTGTAACTAAGAAAACTTTGGTACAGTTGTTGTTCCAAATTATTATAGTGCCCGTCGCACTCCACTGCAAGTTCCTGAAAATTATTATGTGCGCGGATTTAGTCTGGAGCGAGGGTCTACTCACTACTGGCTGAATTCTGAATAAACGGAACTGGCGAGGCTCGAGAGGCCTCATTCAAATAATTATGATATTGTTCATCATGTGGCTGTAACAATATTAAGATCGCACACTGCGAAATGAAAGAATTCAATATGGCTGCATTGATACAAGTTTAGTTTGCGTAAATGAAAACGATCAATCATTTTGGATATTTTAATTATGAATAAAACTGTAGATTATTACCAACTCCGTTTTTCAAGTTTTTTTCCAAATAATGTTTCGATTCACAGTAGGCTTCGTAGTCGAGTGTTTAATACTCTTGGGCTTTCGTCTTGCTTGGTTCCACATTCTAGGGTTCAAATCCCCGAATGGAAACTTTGAATCATTGAATTTTCATTGTATTTGATGTCTGTCTTATATTTACAATTCCCCAAGCACCTTCACCTATAGAGATAGTTATTTGCTAACTTCTATCATCTCTTCGCCCTAAGCGTATGTTCTACCCTCTTGCAGAATAGGAGATTGCAAAACTGACTGACAACACGTTAAACAATTTTTCCAGATGGACCTCCATACCATCGGCGTGCGGTGGACTTATCACTATCTCTATCGCACAACATAATTTGGGTATGAGCAAGAAGGATGCAAGAGCATGCGCCGCATGCTCTTGCATCTCGCTTGTACATTCACTTTTCATGGGATTGAGCGAGAAAGAGATAAAACCACAGCACGCGCCTGCTCCATACGGCTTAAATTGGGAGCAAGCATCGTTTTATTCTGTTTAAAATTCTCGCTAGGGGTTTTCTTTCGTGTTTTCCCACACGATACCTTAAGAATTAGTCTGTACCCACCATAGTAAAAACTTTAGGCAGGAAATAAGGAGCCCGCTTCGCGGATATTACATAGTATAGTTTTAGTAGTAGTGAGACGATATTAGAGGTGAGGGAAAAAATATGTATGCACTGAATGTTTTGAAATATAATATTACTGACAACTTAGTTATTTCATGGGCCAAAAGAATTGATAAGGTAACTTTTATTAAAAAAAAATATGTTTTATTATTTAAATACTAGCATAACCGTACCCGTCATAGATGACGGTATTGAAATTGAAATACTGAATATATATAAAGTAGCTAGTATGTCGTAACTGTGTGGTATTGCATAATATTTTATTTTATGTACACCGCGAACACTTATGGCATGAGAAAATTTCATACCTACATGTGATATGTGATAATAATAAAACATCTACAGATCGGTCTAGGCTATTATATATAAGATAATAACTTTCCACAAAGAGTCGAAAGAGTAAATAATAAGGTAGTGACTTAATGAATACAAGCAACAGAACACGCAATGAATAGTGTAAAATAATTATAAGTAGACTTTATTGTAATTCATGAATCGATATGGATTTTTTTAATTTTATTTTAACTACCCATTAAAAAGCGGCTGAAGTGTGTAGAATTGCTTACATTATACAATCTGTATTGAATGGTTATTTGCTTGCTTTATTGAATGGGCATTAATCTTGAATCCACTTGCCATTTCTTTCATTGAAAATCAATGGTCTCCTCGAATCAAAATGGATTCGCCATAATGTAACGTCTGAATTTACGATTATTTAAATAGGCAGTTAGTGCGGGTCATTGCAAAGAAGATGGCGCTGCCTTACAAGGGATATGATTCAGTATTATTACGCGTAGCTTCGTTCATAATATTTCAATTAAATCGGCTACCTTTATTATTTGTAAAACTTTTAATTTTTTCCGTGTACAGCTTGCCGCAGAAGGATGAAAATAAAGATTATTTGTGCTTCTTTTGAAAATATAGTGCTTATCAAAAGTGTTTTTTTTTTTTTTTGATCGTGGAAAACGTTGTTTCCAATAAAATGATTCAGTTGAATTTTCAACGGTCAATAGAAAAATTCTTCAAATGAGTAATTTTATTTTTAATGGCCCTGATATGAATTGTCACTTGAAAAAGGTTGTGACCAACAAAATCGTCTAGATTGATTTTTCAACCGAAAATCATCTTACTGGAGAGTAATGTTTGAACGTTCTCTATCTAATGTCTAACTTTAAGCGTCAGTCGTGCCATGAATAGTAACTTTATATAACTCAAACTATCCGTAAGCATTACTGAAACGGTTTTATGCTTAGAAGTCAACATATGTAATTTTGTTGGTCACAACATTTTCACGTAACACTTTCAATTATCAGCGACATTTATAATGTTACATTTTTCGTTACCAAGTTTCATGACTTGTGATTATAATTTACAATGAGCATGACACATCTTTCGTATGGTAGAATATGTATTATTATTATATATAATAGCCCAGGGAACTCTGTAGACGCTTTAGTGCTCGGCCAGAGTCAACGCATGACGGTGGGGCGGGCGCATCAAGACGCGCGATCTTCCTGTCACTGCGCATTAACTACGGACATAACAAAAGCATGCTATGCATTTCAGTTTTAGCGCCGTGCCCGCCCTGCCGTCACGCGTTGACTCTGGCCGAACACATTATTATCACATATGACATGTAGGTACGAAATTTTCTCATGACCTAAGCGTCGCGGATCGCGGTGTATAATATAAAATAAAATGTTATGCAATGGACACACAGTTTCGACGTACTACCTACTTTAGACATTCAGTATTTCAATTTCACCGTCATCTATGACGGGTACGGTTATACTAGTATATTATAATAATATGAATAGAGTTGACAATTGCTATAATATTGCAATGGTAAAATTTAATTGATTATAAATTGGCTGTTCTGCCTGTTCTGTCACATACGGAATAAAAAGTTATGCATTATAATTTTATGTTGAAAACGAACTTCCACAAAGTAATTTATCGAATATCGATGTATTCCAATTAACGTAACAGTGAAAAGTATGAAAAAAAAATTATATTTCTTATGTATCTTATTGTGTTAGGTACGTCGTTTATTACCCCTTCCGTACTCATGGTGTAACATTGCGTTACTTCGGCCTTTAAACTTTTAAATTATCTGTGAAATAGGTCAGACAAAAAATTTAAAATTCAATAGAGTTTACGTCTTCTTTGTATAATTAACAAAATTTGAAGACCTCGTCAATTTTACTATCGAAAAAGATAGCATTACAGTATAGTATAGTATTAAATATAGTATAGTAACAATTAGTATAGTATAGTAACGACCCGAAATGCATGACTATACCGTATGCAACCATTTTAATTCAAACGGTACTGAAACACGTCTCAAGCCTGTTCTGCTATGATGAATTTAGATTCTTGCGTCTTTCAATAATTTCGCATAGCTTGTATTTCAGGTCTTACATCCAAAATATGACGTAAAATAATTAATTAATACTATATAAAACCATACTTCACTCATTGAAATTGTCTTTTTGCTTTATAAATGCGTTTAAATGACAAAACCCACACGGTAACGCGACGAAGGGATGTTTTAGCATGAAAACGGAAAAGTTGACATAAAATATTGAAATTTATAACAATCGTGTATTGAACTATCAAGAATTGAGATTAAAGTCGTCTGCGTCTTGCTGAAATGATTCTTTCCTTCGCCCTTGTGTGATTTGCATCCATTCTATATATGACAGTGGTGGTTGTAGTGTTTTTACGATCAATTAAATACATCAAGTGTCGAGATGTGAACATAAATTCGAGCACTTTTAATGTTAGTTCATAAAATCATTCGGGAAAGTTAACCTAAGGCAGTTTAATCCTTTTAATTATCTTTTGGAGTGGGAATTTTGCTGGCGGCAATAAAACACTTTTTGGTTCACACCTCTCTTTAAATTGTTTCATACGAAAACTCTTACATTTTACGTAAAGTTTTCGCTAGTGTTTAAAATATAATATCACCCGGGCAACACAGATAAACGTCACTACAAAAAAAATTGATTAAAAAATATGTTTTCTTATTATTTCAGAATACAGTTAGTCATATCCAAACGGTTTCTAAGCATAAGCTCAATAAGCATAAGAAGTCAATTCTCTAGATAAACTGATACATTCAAACAATATATTAATCACTTTTTCTAAGAAAGCCACTGACCTCATATCCACACCATATATTATACAGTTAGTACAATAGTATTATACGTTATGCCTTTATTAACTGAGACCTTTTAAAAATTTAATTAAGAAGACGAATTTTCGTAAAAAAATCGTGTACCTAAATGATTATTATTTTCACGTTTTAACTGTCAATTCTTGGTGGAAAGGCATTATATTTTAAAAATAAAACATCAGGACTAGTTTCACTCATCACGACAATTATCAGCTGATAAAAATTCAATCAAATCAGCGCTGTTTATATGACATTGAATGTTAACAATTACAAGGTATATAAAACAGTTGGTTCATGAACTAAGACAAGAATATACAGGTAATCAAACAAATTATATTATGAAAACGAAATTAAAATGTTAAGGACCTCTTACAAACATGAGCAAAATTTAATTAGTTTAAACTAATACGTAAATATTCATTAAACAAAATAGCAGATTGGGAAATCTTTAAAACATAATAGTAAACCATTTAAAAATAATGAAATATTAAATATGTAATTAACATTATCACTATACAGTCAAGCAATAATTTTACGGCGTTCCTATAATATTATTAATAATCCAATATATTTTATTCAACTCAACAAATGCTGAATATTCCAACGGGTGTAAAGTAATAAATATAATAAAAATGTTTGGGAAACAAATTAATTTGGCAATTACGTATATCTTAAACGTGATCATATAATCGTAAAATTACAATGTGTAGTAAGTAACATGACTCGTGAGATGAAAAGGAAGAACGTTTTATTCGAATGTAATAAAATGACCATAAACAGTATTGCTCCAATCATATCGACATTCAATCACTTTATTCATTCCTCATTCTTTTTCACTGCATTTTCATTGTTTATCCGAGACGCAAGCCACGGTGGTCCAAGTAAAGAGTTAATGTTCGTCCTCTTTCCATTACTAGACTTTATTATTTGTAAAGGATTATAATGAAAATGTTTATACAAATTCTTTTTAAATAAGGTTGATAGAGACGTTATATAATTAAATATAACCCATTTGAAATAAAATTAGCAGGAAAATATTAACATTTTAGTCAACCATTAGCATGCTGTTTTATAATATATCCACCATAATAACGATGTCTCGCCGATTTTTTTTATTTTCAGAGTGGATTGACTTTTGAAGGATCGTATGGGGAGGAACGAAACTATCACATACATCCACGCCTTTGGATACAATATACAATGAATTATCCATATGAAACTTGCCCTGACAATGGTGTGACATCAAAATTTCTTTCAACAAATTTTTATAATTCTTGTTGAACTAAATTCATTGATATTTTTTACCATATAATCATGGATTTCTATGAATCAATAAAACAATATAATATATACAGGTTTCTATTCGGGGATTTGAAGGTTTGAGAGGGTAAACGAGTATGAATAATGCTTACGAGGTAAACGTTAATTAATGTCATTAAAAAAATTAATTTTTCACAAATGTTTCTTAATACAAAATTTAAATAGAATCTTTTATAATAGTGGAAAGTTTTAGTACAGTTTATTTTTATGGCATAATAATTTATTTTTACATTAATGCATATTGAAATGGGCACATAACTTGTTACAAATGCTGCAAACAGGTTCGAGCTCTTTATTAGTTCAAGTTTTCATTAATTTTTTACATCTTACAGTGTATAATATTTTCATATTGCTGATTCATATATTTATATTATTTGTAATTACGTAACATCGACAAATGATTTTCGGCATTTAAAAGTTATCCACATTCAACACTTAATAATATGCTTACTATCAAAGATCTGTCTGCGGTATGCAAAGATATATACAAAATTGAGTTTTAATCGCAGTGAAAAATACGCGGTCAAGTCCTGCATATCGCCTTACATCCTGTTTGACGCCACGGAAAAATTCATACTTGGACATCAAGAAAAACGAGCACCTTGAAAACATTGTTAATTAAAATACCTGAAACGAGTTGGTCCTGCCTTTCAAAGGAATACTTTCAATGCTGCCTAACTGATTATCAGCAATACAGATGTAAAGATAATATAAAGATAACGTTAAGCTCAAACAACTCCTTCGGACACACTAGTCGGGATTACAAATATTCGTTGAAAACAAATATTCAAATATTAAAACCTTATTTGCATATACGAATAATAAAATGGATGAATTTCATCATGCTTATTCATTGTTTTTTTTTTCATATTTCTGAAAAGACGTATTACAATTTAATACAAACTAGTTGACAATATGCGTCTTCAGTGAGTAGTATGTGATCTCAATAAACAAAATAGATTGTATCATAATGTCACTTTTAAGGTCCTCACAGTCAACTTTCACAATTTACATTATATTTTAAAAATATAACACAATTTGTTTTGTACCACTTCCGCGTGTTAATGATCAAAAATTCTTGTGATGAGTGAAACTAGTCCTAATCATTATAAACATGTAGAAGTAAAGTAATCCGATGCCGAATATTCATTTTTATCAACCCAGTGACTTAATATACTAATATGAACCGATAGTATTCGAATAACTTTCTAAAAATCCTTACACACTAGTGATCAAACCTTTAATACTGATTTAATGATATCTTTCATTCAATAACTGATCAATAGTATGAATATACTAACTCAGTTGTGAACTTTTATTTTTGTATACTTAGGTATACAATTACCTGTAGTGTGCAAAGAGTTTTGATGAGCTGCAGAATAAAAAAATCATTATTTTTCTCTATGAAAAGAAACACATAAAATTCCGCTAAGAAAACATCGTGTTCCGTGTGATAGTTTTTATGGCAACTATATCTACTAACGGGCAATATAAGTCGAATTGCATTGTCTACTTTAAAGTTACTCATCTTTAGGTTTCGGATATTACATCAAATTGAATTATAATTGTTTCTGCTTACATTTTCAAGACACTTTTTCGGTTTTCTCTTTACTTTCCTGTATGTCTTGAGCAATTTATTCATTAATACTTTAAACTGTACATTTTTTGGTTAGAATATTTGACTTATTTGATTTATTGTGTTTATACTTTTTCGTTGGTTTCAGTTTCACGTACGATAAATTGCCTTTATCAATTGTTTTTCATAACAATTTCATAACAAATTGAAGGCACACCTTTTAATTTTCAATTTGAAAACAACATTTAAATGATATTCCTTTCTGTAATTATGTAAATATTAATTCACATAATAATATTTTTGCTATATACCCCTAAAGTGTTGAGGTAGATAAGTAACTCTTATCAAGAAGTCACCGCTAACTATTTCATTGCAAGTTTAGGGTTTCATGTTTCAGTGCGATCGAGTCTCGCAGAAGTATCCATTCATTATTAATTGATTATAATTTGCATATTCGAATGAGTCTTTTCTTCCATTTTTATCAATTGAATTTAAATAAATTAAGTAATTTTTTCGTTTCTATTATGATAACTTAATCATTTATAAAGAGGAGTTACATTTACCTACATGTTGACTGTATTTTAGCTAATTGATGTAACCCTCAAAAATACAAAAATGAGTTAATGATTGGATATCATTCTAAAGACGACAGAGAAGGTCTCGGCCAAATAATGAAAATTAGAAAAATAAACTGAACACTTTTTTGGACGGAAACATTATTTTACATTGGCTTAAGGTTTCAAAACTCTGACCCCCACCTTGATGTAACTCACTATTATATTAACACTCCTACGTATAATCCCGTATCTGCAAACATGAGAATGTACAGGAGTGCATTTCAAAGATTCATGACGCTAATCATCATATAATATTTTTGATAAAAACAGTTTTTTCTCCCTGAGGAACAATTTCAATTTTGAGGGTTACAGCAATTATATAATGACCAGACCTAAGATTTATTTACCTCCCCAAGTATATGAAATAATTATAATTAAAATAAAAACATATTTTTATTAATAATATATATTATTTATACTCTTACTATTTAAATAATGTATGATCCATTTTTAGTTATATACTCCAAATTAAGAACGAAAATTCTAAAGATAGAATAACAATATGAAAATAAAAAATCAGTGTAGTTGAGTAATTATAAAGAAACGTCTAATTATTATTTATTTATAATTGAATATTATACAATCATGAGTCTTCTTAATGTGTGGCCTTTTCTCATTAAACAAAACTTAATCAAAGATTCGATTCTCTATTTAACGGCTTAATTAACTCGGAACGAATCATACGGATCCAATTAAAGGAATTCAATGAGAGGCAGTGCTATAAACAATAACCCACACGCTCACTTGAAACATAATTGGTTGACTAAGTGTAACATTTTAATGAACTTCACTAATAAAAGTGGGCTTATTCCCGCCCTTAGGTAATTCTCTTGAAAAAATCAAAGAAGAAAAAAATTTACAAATTATGTTTGGTTGTCCTATCAACAGAGAAAGAAAAATATCGAGGGTATTCTGACAGAAAGCATTAATTCAGTTTTTGATGGTTTTAAGTGTCAAAATTTATGCAATTTACCGCTTTACTAACTCTTAGAACGCATGGAGTCGTAAAACTGATCTGACATTATAATATTACAGTTTTCTATAAATAAGTGATTGATTAATTTTTTAAATCACCATATATTTACATACTGACTGTTTTGATAATATATAAGTGAACACCTGTTTAATTTACTGACCAAAGTAATGAATAAGGGACTGATCAATTAAAAAATTTATGAACCGAAACGTTCTTCTCTTCTCTTCTCTAAATCTATATTGACCGCAAAATTTTTCACATTTAAAAGCATTCGAAATCGTATATAGCATTTATGCACCTCACGCAATACACGCAATGCTCTTTAGAGGATTGTATTACTTTGTACTTACGGTTGCAAAGATTTCTCAAAAAACGGAACTTTATAAAACTCGTCAATAAAAAGCGTCAAATATACAGTCTACTCTGAATTTCTATTGCCTTATTTAAAGAATGACGGCTTAAAAAGCTCTCGAATGACATGATCAGACGAACTCGATTCTGGTTTTATCATCTAATTAAAGGCTTAACTTTCAGTATAAAGGAAGTTTAAATCTGAGATAATGTGTTTTTCGCTGCAGGAAGACAATGTATTCGACAGTAAAACTGACGAAGAAACGTGTTAGTTAAGTACTATCCTGTGTGAGTTTTGTGAATCGGTAATTATTTTGTAAGTACAAAGAATATAACAGTGAAGCAGAGCAATATTTTAATGTGGATTTATGACAGTTTTAAATAACTTAAATCGTATATTGTTATGAATGAGATCTATGTTCCAATATTTTAAATTAGGCGTTAAAATGTGACCACTTATTCTCAAAATATTTAATGTACCTGTTTTTGTACAAACAAAGTAGGATTTAAACTATAAACACTTTAAGCTCAGACCCAAATCATCGTAACTTATCCCAGCGTATTTAAAAGGTTACTAATAGTACTATAACTATGAATATTCCAAGTATTCTACTTTATAAAGAGCCGTGTACTGAGTCTCAATCTGTTTTAAAACTTTGCACACACTTTGCATGTTTTACTTGGCTTTTTAATGTTGTGTTCCTAGTATTGTTACCTGATATCCTGCTTGGTTGATCGTACAGAGTTAGAATTTGTTGATGATTCACTTACTCCACCATGACCGACTTCATAAGGGCTTGTAGAGAAAAATCAACAACAATTTTTGATGAAAAGGTTAATTAAATGATATTAATACCTGTTATGCTAACTACATAGAATATCGCCTAAAAAGTGTGATCTGGATTCATCACCCATAATAACATAGATGAATTCAAATTAACAATTATTTGAGTGTAAGCATGTTTTAAAAAACATTAAAATGGACAAACGTAACCACAAGAATAGACTCAGAGTACAAAACTATGCAAAATCCAAATGATAATAATCCGCTTTCTTTGATAGTCAGATATGAATATATGTATTCCATAATATTACTTTTAATAGTACTCTTTACTATAATATTATAATTTGCCTTGCGTCTTTTTAGTGCCACCGAAAGAAATTGTCGTTAAAATTTTCAAGATCATATAACTGTATTTAAGAATGGCGTGCTACTCTTACTGAAGTAAGTAAAACAAGAATGTTTATTTATTTATTACAGCTTTTTTCGATGATTTGTGGTTTTGGAGAACCAAAAAATGTTCCAGAGCTTTGAGAAAAATATAAACACCATGTATCTTCGTTCGGAAATCAATATTATGGATTCACAAAAATACGAATTTATAAAAAATCAATTTCTGTAATTTGAAGCTTGTAGTTAGAGCGTATATTTTTTATAGAAATGAGTACTACAATAGTTACTTTATTGTCACCAACAGCAGCTGCTAGAAAGGCGTTTACTACAAATAATGTTTTTAAAAGAAGAACGTAGATATATTTACTTAAAACATAAAAACAAGTAAAAAATATTTTTTTAAAAGAACTAATTCTTTTTATTTTCACACCCAGTGCACTTTAATTATCTACAGCAGTGTTCCCCAACCGGTGGTCCGCGGCCCAGTGCCGGGCCGCAAATAGTATTTCATATTTTGAGAAATTCACCCTGAAAATTTTTTAAATATGCGATTTTTTCGCCTGCACGATTACTTGTATTTTTGGTTATTGCTAAATAATAATAATTGATAGAATGATACGGCACGATGGTAGCTGGTTTTCTCAGAATGGACAGTCACAAATCTTCTCATGTACACTCAGGAAGAACGGAAATATTTGCTCTTGGATAGTGAACCCAGATGCAAAACCCTACTTTCATCTGTCAAAGATGCAACAGCAGGTTTCGCTTTAGTTTATCGAAGAAAACCCCCCATTGTTTTTGTTGCATTTTAATTGTATCAGACTGTCACATTTATATTTGTTAGTTATCGGTATATCCATACATAATATAAGATTAAAAACATATTACATAAAAAACCATTTTTATTTTAGTTAAAGTGGTCCGCAAAAAAAAATCTTTTTTTTACCGGTCCGCAGGTGTAGAAGTTTGGGAAACACTGATCTACAGGAAGCTTTGCAAATATTTATTAAGATTATTTTATACGCAATTTTTCTCTAAGAAATTCATCATCACAAGAGAACAACTCCCTGCACCAGATTTAATGGGAGACTACAAGGTTAATTTAAGGAAATTGACGTTTATCTATAATTGACATCAAGACTATAAGTTCCACAGTTCTATTGATATTACAAACCTTTCGTTAATTTTGTGATACTTACAGTAGGATGTAGGTATATCATATTTTTATAATAATAAATTCAGAAACATGATTTGAAAAATAATAAATCTTCAATAATTATTTATGTATAACGATTTTTAATTCAATGCAATTCAGTTATTACGCTATTTTTTTAAATCAACAAACCTCAATTTGACAGTAACTCTATTCAGAAAATGCTAGGCCTGTATCTCATGATTTTTACGATATTTTTTAAATATTATACAACTTTACTCCCAAATATATTATATTACGTTTTTCTTGAATTGAAGTCATCGTCTTAGAGCACCATTCAAGAATTCAGGAAAATATTGGAGAAGTAGTATAGTCAGTCATTAATACCTTAAATCAATTGAGAAGTCTTCAAAGTTCCAGTGTGCTTAACCTTTGACCTTTTTTAGTCTCCAATTCCAGAAATCAATGATAGTAACATTAATATAAATTTCAATTATTCATTTTTCTCACTAAAATATTTCTCTGTCAGTATATTTTAGACAACGCCTAGTAAATTAGTCATCATCTTATTAAATATTATAAACAACTCTTATAACTGAACTATCAACAAGCGCTCATAAACATTCATCCTATTCGATTACTGTATCCACATATTCGGATCCCCGTAAGGACTCTTTCATAAATTGTTTTTTCAGTAGGTTTATTGTTTTGTATTCAAAATCATGGATGCTTGTGAAGTTATCATATACTGCTTACCATCAGATCTTAAAAATGGTCGTCGAAAAAGTCCAATTCATCTCTCTATTAATTTTCCAAAATGATAGGTTGAGTGACTGCATAGCAACTATTTTTTGCAACAAAACATGTGATGAGATACTACATTAGGCGTACATAATATGTCTGGCGAGTCATCAATATAGATGATGTAAATTTACAAATCATATCAATCAAACATAATATTTATAAAAGTTAGCGTTGATGAAAATGCAGTCAGCAAATTCAAGCTCTACATATGTAATGATAAAGGTGAATACCCTAAAAAATCAAGTCATCAAGGCAAGTGATGCCTAAGGCAGAAAACGATACGGTCGACGATTGTATAAATGGACAGCCATAGGAAAGGACCGATATTCTGTCGTCGCGCCCTGAACTGAATACATCTTTCCGGATCCACATAATCGTGACATGAAATTACTATCCTATATCTAAACGTAGATCTCGTTAATCATTCAAATTTGCAATCCCATTCCTAAATATGCTTTACATAGGAACCAGGTACAAAGTTTAAACTAAAAGCTACTTATTGTCTTACGCCTTAAGGTTTACAAGTGTTATCAAGGGTTTTAAGTTGAATGATCTAACATCATGAAGTGCAGTTATGTTTATAATTAGATTCTTGCTTATGCTGCATAAAAAGCTATATCCATCCACCACGGCAGCATACCAATAATAATTAACCACAATTTCTGTCATCGATCGTAATTGATATTACGGTGATCAAGAGACTTTGCAATACGTCATTTAAAAGCAATGATCGTTTTCTTTGGATTGATGCTTTGGAAACTATATTATGTCCCAGGAAACAAGCGGTTAAAAGGATCGTTCCTCTCCATTTAATTTCCATAAAAAAACGATATTAATATTTCACATGTATAAGAAAAATATTTGAAATATTTTCATCATTCAATAATATGTCATAGAATAAGCTCGAAACAATCACGGAATCGTATTATGTAATTATATCGCCCTTTCAATACGTAGAATAATCAAAACATCGTGCTTACCCACACTTTTGATTAAACATAAAATGCCATTTATACATTTTATATATTTAAAATTGTTGTTAGAGGTTAAACAAGGAGTGGGAAATCTAGGTAATTTCGCATATATATAAAACAAAAATACGTTTTTCGACGAAACTATGATGATGTCCGACCAATAATTGTGTCCTTTGATTGATAATAATATAACTGTAATTTAAGATATTGACCGAGGGTGCTTGATGGACGTTCAATATCAAATTTAAATTGTTGAAATTTTTTACATTTCCATGTATTTTGTCACGAATTACTGGCAGTTCAAGTTCATTCGTGTACTCGAATGCCTGAAGATGACGCAAGGTGAACAGCGGGTCGTTAGTGATGAAATACACGGAAATGTATAAAATTTTAACAATTCAAATTTCTTTTAAGGTGTTAACGGTCAATTCTTGGTGGAAAGACATTATAATTTAAAAAATAAAACACAATTCATTTGTACTACTTCCACATATTTATAATGATCAGGACACTCGCGGTTTCGCTCATCACGAGCATTATCATCAGTTGATAATGCTCGTGATGAGCGAAACCGATTCTGATCATTATAAATATGTGGAAGTAGTTCAAATGAATGGTGTTTTATTTTTTAAAATATAATTCAAATTTAATAGGATTATTGAACTAAATACTTTGTTATTTAATCCTATTATAATGGAGTTCTACCAAGTAAATGCCAATTCAATCAACAATTCAAATTTAATACAATACTACTGGTTGAATATTCAACAAAAAGATACCACCTTCATAAAATACAGAAATCCCATTCATCCACTATTAGTTTATCAGAAAATTTGTAATATGATCAAAGAATTAGAACAAGAGGATACTTTTTTAGTTATACTTAGTCTTAATATGCTTCTCTAAGAGACTAAACATTTACCACAGATAGTTTTTCAACCAGTGGAATAACGATACTTAAAAATTTAAATTGTAATTTAAAATTAAACAGCACTACAGTTTCGAGCTTGTCAAATTTTGATAAGAAAGAATACCTTCCAAATTCTTTCAAAATTCAATCCGTAATCAAATTAATTTTGTATTTTCTGGTGGTAATGAATACCTTATCGTCGAAGACACTACATCGAATATATAATCAATTACTTTGCAATCATGTTATTTAATTGTAACGTATATTTAACCTGATGCAATGTAAAAGAAAACAGTGATTTTCTACTTCCTGTTAATCAATAAACCATCAGTTGGTATCTTTTAAAGATAATTTAGTCGGCTCCTCTCTTTACTAATTTGTCAGTTTTCTAATTGATGTAATAAATTTTCGTTAAATAGTTAATGCTGCTTAGCAACTACAATAAAGTAAAAATCCATTCTAACTAATTACTGACAAATTAGAGCATTATAATACACGAATAGTCTACGCGTTATAATTGCGTAGATACAATATTTTTACATTGAAACTTCACGTAATGATCTTTATCTGAAAGGAATTTTAATTTATCGTTATAATAACTATTTATATTTTTAAATGTGGCCGTATATAGTTACTAAAATAGTATATCTATTAAAAATATTGATTACGTACATAGTATTGTAGTTTTTTATTAAGTTTATTGACCTCCATAACTAATAATATCATCAGAGTAATTCTTCTTTAACCAAATGCTGTACAACAAACTTCAAACAGTTACCCTTCCCAGTCCATAGTCATTCTTTCACATTACTTTAGAAGTTAATTCTGTAAATTTCATACAATAAAAATATTTCTAAATCTAAAGTAAACCTCAATATGCTTCTGGTTATAATTCTGGTTTAAGAGCGGATACGCTATATTTAAAACTTGTAAACATATCAAATTTTCGTAAATACACTCACTCAGTCTCGTAAGTGAGTGGTAACGCTTTATATGTTTAACCCTACTGCAGTAATATATTCGTATCACAAAAAAAAGACTTTTCAATCGAAATAGTGTTTTTTTATCCTTTCATAAATATCTTCGATATATAATCCCTTCTTACGAACCCTGACAGACCCTGAAACCGGAGCGTAGTGAGATCTTTCCTAGCGCTATCTTTATATCTTTATCGTCTTTAAAAAGAGACAATGGAATCGACTATTGCCCATTTAACAAACATCTTTGATTTAAATGTTCTATTCCTAATAAGATTTTATATTACAAATTGGAATCAGATACGAAAAAATATGTATATTTCTCCCCTTAAATACTACAATAAATGCTAGAACTGCTAGAAGACTTGCAGATTCTTAAAAATTGAGCTTCCGTGGCGCAGTTGGTAGCGTCGCTGGCTACGGTTACGGATGTCTCGGGTTCAATTCCCGGTGCGGACAGTTTTCATAGATTGATCTTTCAATCGATTTATGGAATTCTGTTCGTAGTCTGAGTTCTCCCTCCCACCAATCCCATCCTCACGGGGCGTAACGAGAGCGATTAGCTAACCACTAGTCCTGTCATAGCCCTATTCTTCTATCCCTACTCTCTTCGAAAAAGAAAAGAGAGGTTGAGCAACTGAGTGACAAGCAGTTCTCGTAGAAAAAATTCAGTCAAGATTCCTCCATTAGGAGACCATATGCTCCACATTGGGAGCGGACATGGAAAAAAAATTAAGCTTACCAAGTTATATAATATTAAATAGGCAGTAACACCCATTCGATTTTATACTTTTTTAAATAATACATTTAATATACCCTACGTTTTTAGATTTAAAAAGTTATAGATTTAATTTATGAATGGAAATATTTATATAATTTTTAATAATTGGACAAAAGTTTACATTTTTTTCTCAGTTAAAATGTAATTGTATTATAGGATAAAACAACAAAGTATTTAGTTCTACAAATATTTTTATCAGATAGTTGATAGCTATTTCGGTTTTACGCCATAGTCAGAACTATACTTAAACTTATTCTGACGATGGCGTAAAGCCGAAATAGCTATCAAATACCTGATAAAAAAAAATTATAGAACTGAATACTTTGTTATTTTATCCTATTATAATGGAGTGCTACCGAGTAAATGCCAATTCAATGAGTAAATGTATTAGTCAAAATTAGGTCTTTTTAACATATCGCAATAATGGAAAAATCTGAAAGTTACCGTTTACAGCGGTACTACGATCTTTAGCTGTATCGATAATACTACATACATACTTTATAGATTCCTATATAATAACTCGCCTGTCAATCAACATGCATAAGTAAGAAAAACAGTATTATTCCACACATCCCGCATAATGCCTCTAAATGCAGGCATCGTGGAATAATTATCGTAAACATAGAATGTACCTAGGTATCAAGCTTCTGCACACGCTCCTGGTTAATGGGTCTTAGTTAACGTATAGTCAGTATCTGAAAAACCTAACTTATTCTTTTCAATACACTCAATTAAAAATATATATTCAAATATTACGAAGTAGTATTTATTAATATCAACATGATAATTGCTCTTATAAACTTTTATCATTTTTATTGAATGATAGATAATTTTCAATTGCGTATTTATAATACTTTTAATCATCTGTAAGTTTTCTTAAGCAGCATAATTCTCTTGTTTCATATAATTAATGTAAAGACAAAAATAATCACAATATACAATTCTATTTTCACATCTTTTGAAATGGTGAGCGAATCCGGTTCTGATTAAATTTCTGGAGTAAGTAATTCGAATTGTGTTTTCTATGTATACATATAAATTATTTTCAACCAGATATGGCAGTTAATACCATAACTTAAATATCACAAAAAAAAACATTGATAATAGATCAAAACTAAAATGCTGTTTTCTTTTCCAATTCTTATTGGTATCATTTGGTGCTAATCACCGTCTTATTCGATTCAAATATAATAGATAAATGCTTCTTAATAATTTCATCACAAAATAACTTCATTATTCTAAATGGGATATTCACTTAAAGAAGAATGCCGCGTTCTTATTTTCATTTGAAAAACTTTCTGACTGATAAGTGAACGTCAAATTTACTAAGCTATCGATCTTTCGTCCATTTATTAACCTCAAATAAACTTATTCATAAAGACACATCGGTCGTATAGAATAAAATAATTGAATGATATGACGAATGTTCATTTTTATGTTTGTAACTAAATCAAATTACTATATGCCGTGGCTGTAAAGATGGCAGAAATTTTGTTCATTAATCAGGATTTAGCAATTGGAAAAACAATTCAAACTCACTGTGGAATCACAAACAAATTGTGTGCTATAAAATATTATACTTTATATTCAACTGGGGACCGGTAAGAAATATAACAGTCGGACGGCTTACGTTTTTGTATCAAGCGAAAAATTTTGGTGGACTGACTATCCGATGGGAAACACTAGTTTAATCAAATAATTTTCACAATGTGGCAAAAGTGACACAGAACGCGAAAGAAGTGTTTCCTTGACCATTAATGAGAGTTTTCACAGAACGGAGAGAGAGAGAGCACAGCATGATTCCTGGTTGGCCAAATTATTTGTTATCATAGTTCAAAACTTGATATATGACAGTCTTCTAGGTTCCTCCCAGGTCATCCCTGCGTACTGTAGCTCCTCCGAGTACATCCTGTCATCAGTGGCCTTACAGGGCGACATAATCCACCCGACTGGTAGAAAAGTCAGGCAGGATTCAGGCTCCCCTTGGGCATCCGCAGCACATGTACAAGTCATCTCCATATCGCTTTTTTTATTTTGGACGTAATTAGGTGCTGGTGAATCCGTATCTGTAATATTCGTGACATGTATTAGTTTTCCAAGCAAAGTATATGCTTTATTTTAAATATTGAAAACAATATTCATTTAAAGCTTCGCAAGCTAGTTTGCGAAAATATTTCTTTTGGGTCAGCTGACTTACTAAAAAGCACAATCACTTTATTGGAAATTACTACACCATTCCCGTACTACGAGCCTATGCAAATATGAATGAATAGTCGACTAAATAATAAACATGTGCAACAAATGTTTGAGTTTGCTTGCACCCTACCAGCATGCCGTGTCAATCCGGTGTCGCTAAATATTTGGTGAAGCCAGATTGTGCCTGCTATGTACCTGCCCTTCACCCCCGTGCTCAGTTTTATAATGTCGTATATATTTTATTTCAGTTTCGAAAAACAAACTCTATAGGAAAAAACATTTACATTAAAATAAATACGTTACTTAATATTATTAAGTACGGTAATAATAACGACTCCGACAAAAGTAATATCTATATTTAATTTTTACTACATTGTTGCTTATTAATAATAAATGAAAGAACTGATACGTTCGTAATTATTTAATTAATAAAAGGAATAATCGACTTTCTCCTGGCCTCTTCCATGTAAAATATAGAATACAAAAGGTACAGTTAACCTTATAGAGTAAATGTACTTCTTGATCTTTAAACAGGATAATAATTTTTGTGTTACTGTGGAAATATTTAATTGCATTCATTCAAGCGTAAAATTAAATTTAAATGGGAAACGCCAATAAACATAATATAAAATAAATGTAAAATTGTTATTTCACTGGATGCGTTACTAAATGCGATACGTGTTTCGCCTCCTTAAGAAGCATCCCCAAACTAAATATATCGCAATGTTATTTATTTCTAATGTAAACATTGATTCTAATTTTTAGAATAAAACACAGTATGTTTTCATGATCAGGATCGGCTTTGCTCATCGCGAACATTATCAACTGATGATGCTCGCAATGAGTGAAACCGGTTCTGATTATTATAAATATGTGGAAGTAGTACAAAGCATTATGTATTATTTTAAAAATATAATTTCTTTCCATCAAGAATTGACAGTTAACACCTTAAATGTTATTAATAATTCTAATTCTCAACATAAAATGAAGAGTAGAGTAGAATCATTTTCTTCTGCTGGACGTGGGGAGGGTGTAAGATTTATATTTGTTTTTAACTAAATTGATAAATTAAATGTATAAGTAAATTATGACTAAGACGAATCTTAAGGATGGTGAAAAATACTTGAATACATTTATATTATGTACGTAACAGAGAATTTTATATTTTGCTAGAGAAATTTCCATTGAGGAACGTTTTTTCTCATTTGGTTGAAAATTGAAATATTAATTTTAAAAAGTACTCACAATTATCGTCCTCTTTCGAACTTGGCTGGAAATGGTTTTAAATATGAATATTTAATAGAATTAAATTTTAAAATGTATTCATTGCTAATCAAAAATATTAGATAATAACATTACAAGAACCATACAAGATAAAGATATATAAATCGATTATATTCCATTACACGGAGCAAGGGTTGCATACGTCCTTATAGAACTGAAATTTCATCCCCTAACTAACAGGTAAACATACCCTATTTCTCTAACACGTGCGCATACACCGTCCCGTATATGTGCACACCTACTAGCGCACGTGTTGAATGTGCTCCCAAAAAATGCCGACAGGCGGCGGTAGCTACCAGTAAGCATCTTATATATATAAATCAAAAAAACCACAGAACACTGGAATTTATTATAGGGTATTTTTAATTATGGTTGAAATATTAAAATTAAATATTAAAGTATTTTTTCATTAAATCATCATTAATTTTTCAGCTATATTTGAGAATATATGTAAAAGAACCGAAATATCATTGGTATTTTTATTTTCTTGGTGCCATCTTCTATCGAAGGTTGACAATCAGTCGTACTGCATCAACATTATCTCCAGTCTTGTAGTGCTAAATAAAAAAGTGCCAGCTCGGTTATTTATTTCCACCCGTCCTCATTTTTTCATTTTCTTTCACGGTGTATATTTTTTTTGCATTCTTGTAATATCTGAGAACTGCAAAAGTTTTAATACAAAAATACAAAATTCTACCCACAATATTTCATTTCAAAATATTTTTTAATATACTCGAAAAGTAAGTTTCAGGTTTTAAAAAAGTGGCAGGGCAGCCCCTAACTTGAAAAGAAGTACCAGGGCGGTGACCTGGCCCCATTAAACCACTGATTATCACCAACACCTTCGAAATGAAGCCAGATACGAAGATTGTGTATCCAAGAGAATTTCCTTTACTTCGTACCATTTACACATAAATTTTTTGGAAATATAAAGTATTTTTATATCAAACTCGCTAAAACTAAAAATGGAATATTATGTCTTATACGAAAGACATGTTTTACCACAATGTACTGCATTTATTAACATACCCTTTTTTTATTCGTGTCTGTATTTTTTACACAGAAAAGAAACTTAAAAATATAATTATCTTATCTGGTGCAATTGACGAAAAATAATATTTCATCAATACTATCCTCATCCTTAGCCGTATCGATAAACCTCTGAATGCGCTTTAAGGACTTTTCTTTTTTAAAACTTAAATATTATAGATATAAAATTAAAATCGATATCTTTTTTATGACACCGTTTGTGTAAATAGCTGTGGACACATACTAAATACATGGAATAGCAAAGTTATCAATTGTATATTAAAATTGATTTTGAAGAAAGTTACGACAGGATTCATTGAAAATAATCATGTGATTACATGAATTTTAAATTCATATTTATACGTTATCTGTACACCACAAATTAGTGCCATATGGCTGTTATACCATGGTAAAGTTTTACTTTAAAGACATAATAAAAATATTCATCGGTCCAGATCAATCGTGGTAATATCCATTAAATATATTTAAAGACTTGGTTGCATGCACTTTAGTGTGCAGGAAGTTAAGAATACATAAGCGATACGAATGTGAATAAACTTCTAAGCGAAACATTGCAATCTCTGGTCGGTTGCTATGGAATTAATCAAGGTCATTGTATTCGGGTAAATTATTAGAAATACGGTATTGATTACCGATTAATTTATTTATATAACCGGAAAACTGATTTCTCATCGATAAAATTTTATCAGAAATAGCAATCTGTCTTAATCAAAACGAATAATAATATTATATGTTTAATAAGACCAACTTAGAATCGTTTCGGTGAAATTATAACCAGCATTTTACATCTGATTCTACTCCAACTCATAATATAAAATGATAATTACATCTTTGATAAATTAAATAAAAAAGATTAAAATACCTATATGGACTCAATTTCTGATTTAGACAAAGATGTTTCAAATCGTCACTGACAGCTTGTTTTTTCGAATGTGTCGAACCTTAGTTAAAGAATATAAATTAATACCAATATCTTTTGTTTTAAATTTTAAGATCGTCATTATTTCTGTTTAATTATATAATATATTTTGTAATGATTTACGTTTCAAAATATTATTCGTCAAAACGGATATTCATGGAAACAATCTTATTACGAAGAAATGTCTCTTAATAAATCAAGTTTATAAGACGATATGTAAAATATTCGCAAATTTACATGCCGATACTAGGGCTATTTAATAACACCTTGTAATAAATCCATGCAGGGGCGAAAAAGCAACCTGGCTCCGAAGCAAGGTGAGTGTGGCTCAGAGGCACGCCGGCCAAAGCGTGCAGGTAGTGCCGGCGCACGTCCGCGGCACGCGCCGCCTCCCCTCCCCACCACGACGCAGCGCTCTGCACACCAAACTACTTAGCAATGGGAAGAAGGATCAAGGGAATCACTACGTTTGTAGCCTTCAACGCGATAGGACGTATAGCGCCCAAAAAGTAAACCACAAAAATCACGACAGCGAACGTATTGTTTTGAAAACATATTACGAGCTTAATTTTCGTACGCGAAAGCTTCGTTGTGCTTTTATTATTCATTATCACTGACAATTTTTCTTCAATGATAAAATTGTGATTTAAAAAGACGTTAAATAAAATAAAGTGTTTTGTGTTGTATATTAAAAGACTTTCAATGCCGATGGCAGCAGTTCAGACGATCCAAACCCTGACAATTGGACAGAACAAGATGTTGGGCAACATTCATCTACTTCAGACGCCCAGTGTCGTGAGAAGACTTGCTCCGGCGCCCGAGAGAGCGTCGGTTTTAGTTTCATCTGAATCTCTTAGGTGTAAAAAGAAAATCAACTTCACCCATCTGCCTTACACGGGAGCTGGACCACAGCCAGCTTCTGTCGCCAGAAGAAATGCAAGGGAAAGAAATCGTGTGAAACAAGTTAACAACGGATTCGCTACCCTCAGACATCACATACCAAACTGCATAGCGGCAACTGTCACCGGCGGAGGTAGAGGAGCCTCCAAAAAGCTTAGCAAAGTTGACACCTTACGCCTAGCAGTGGAATATATTAGAACATTACAAGAACTTTTAGACGAACAAGAATCTGAAAATGATTCTATGGTAGAATTACCCGAAAGTAATAACTTCGATAATTATTCATATTTTGACGATAGTCCTGATTCACCACAGCAATATTCCCAGCACGATCTTAGTCATAATGTCTTGGTAAATCACACACCACCCTGTTCTGAAGCATCCGTGTCACCTACCCCATCGTTTACCTCTGAACACTCAACCCCCGTCCATACGAACTATGGGCAGACGATTGTTTACCAGCCAGCAACATTTGAAAATTATGAACCAATGAGCCCTGAAGATGAAGAATTATTAGAGGTCATATCAATGTGGCAGCGAAACTGATCTCACAGGTAAATACACTCTTTCAATTCATTTTTAAGTGACCGTATATTGAATCGATCAGCTGATTAGATTGTGACATTTGCTATCTCGTATCACACAAATAGTAGCTCATTTTACTCGCTATCTTTGTAGCTTTTCCGTAAATTTTATCGCTCAAAATGAATGATTTTCTTTCTATTCCAAAACGTTTTTGCGTAATGCTCCAAATAAGTGTACTATTTGTACTGAATACAAACAAATACATTATGCTTCAATTGGACTCAGCTGTGCTAAGAATGAGAACAATCTATTTCTGTGTATCCACATATTTTGAGAACTGTGTATTATTTATATAATGATTAACTATTCGCGGATGTCATATATAACATTTTTATTTAAACAATACGAATGCAATTTTTACAAAGAGCTCGTTTAAATATCTTTAATTTGTGGTTAAAATAAATAAATAATTACACTAAATAATAGTCCTGTGTAAATTATAAATGAACTTTTATTTACGTATTATACAAAAAAATTGTTTTGTTATATTTTTAGGTTAAAAAACATGTACGAAACGAGTTTTTAGTCTTTGGCACCCTAAAAATCATTTCATGGTAGAAAAAAACTGATAGGTATAAAACTGTATACTGAAGCACACTTGTTGCATAAAAAATATATACGGCGCACACGTGTGGCATTTCATACACCATTACGTATTGCAGTACAGAAAAAAAAACAAATATCCGTAGTCGGTATAGGAGTATTAAGTACACAAAAAAATCTTGATCGTGGAAAATAAAATGTGCTCATTGTGCTTTGAAAATGTTTTTTTTTTTGCTGTCGATGTACGTTTTTAACGCTGCATCAAAATGTATTATTTCGTGAAAAGATCCCTGCACCCAAGGTTGATTTTTGATGAATGGGAACCCAATGGCTTTGCACAAAAGAATTTTTCGTTACCATGCAGACAAACTGTCTATATGCTCTCTTTATGTTGATGAATAGTTTTGTTTGTTTTGCTCCAATCGAAAATATTAAAACCGTAATATACAACATTTCGAGAAAGAATCAAATGAAAATTATACATAATTTTAATTTCAATTTTAACCTGGTTTCATTAAACGAAGACCCAGTTCACCGCAGGGTGTAAAACGATCTGTCCATAATAGATACTAGATGATTGAAAATAATTTAAAAAGAAAAAAAAGCATACGAAACTTTTTTCAATTCCAATCTTAATTCCAAAAAAATATTAAAATAATCCATTTATCTTCCGCCAACAAATGAAACATTGTTATTTTTTATATTTTGCAATTTTTCAAATTAAAAATTATTGGTACAATTTATTCAAATATACATGCATAAATATGTGTTGGGTAAATAAAAACAATACAATAATTATTAAGTCTCATATTTTTTTCTAAATATGTGAATTAAACTTGTAAATAAAAATGATGTAAAAAAACCTCCCTTCCCCTTTTGCATATCCAAAAATCTCATTGAAATTATTCGTGCTCGGTTAGTTTGCTCTAATTCTATCACTGTGTTACCTGTCCTATCCCAACAAACCCAAAAGATGACTTTTAACGAAAATGAGCGCTACAATATTCTCACCCCGTAATTAATTTTTCTTAATTCGTTCAATTAAAAATATATTTTTTATCATACTAAACCTTGAATTTAAATTTTATATTCTAGAGCAAATTTCAAACTTATTTAAATTTAAGTTTCACTGTGTTGTGACGAATATATTGCATAAAAATCGGAGCGTTTTGTTTGACAAAATTGTTCTAAAATACACACACCTTCAAAACCTAAAGCTCTACATACATACAAAACATTCGCATGATTACGCAGGCTTACATACACATGTGTGAATGCGGTGCAGTTTATGAAAGAGCTTCCATTGAGCAGTGTAGTAGAAATGTTGTCATGGAAATATAAACTAATACTAATAAATTTAAACAATTGTTTACGTTCAATTTATTTAGTTATAAACAATACACTTTATAAAATCGAATTAACATAAAGCAATAGTTTAATTCGAAGCACTTAAAAGCATTTTATATTTAGTCAATTCCGTATTTAGATTTATACGTATGTTTTATAATTATTAATTTAATTTCTTAAATTCAATTTCAAATCGTCTCAATTTTTTTTTTTTTTAATATTGATAGAAATGTTTCAATAAGTATCAATTAATTAACAAAATATATATATCTAGAATCATGTGTATTGCACACTTACAAACTATAAACCTAGTTTGATGTATTTTTTAATTAATTAGATACAATAAAATAAAGCCATACGCCACTGTGTACGATTATTAAATACCGCTGCCGAAATCAGTGCAGTTTATTGAAGCGCAACACATACACGCAAACAAAATGGTACACGTGTAAGATGGACGCACTTACACACACATAGATTCACAAATTGCTGTAAATTTCTTCTTCCTCCTACCTGGTAGTGGATGTTGAAGCCGATGCCTGCACATAGGTGGTGTTTAATAAATCTGGTTTTTATAATAATGCGCTCAATGGAGGCTCGATTCAAGGCAAAAATAAACAGGGAGGGACTCGATTCTCCGGTGCGGCTTATTGTTAGTTGTTTTATTTTAAAAATAAAACACTTTTTTTATTTGATTGAAAGATGATTAAAATAATGCAATAAGTTTTTATCGAAACAATATTAAATAATTTATGAAATTTTAATAATATCAAGTATAACATTTTACTAATAAGATAATTCAACCAATATGCGATCACACAACTACATCCGTTTCCAATATATATGAGAACTTGTAATAATTCAATCATCTACAGCTACAAAAATTGCAGATTAATTACTATAACAAAAAAATATCAAAAGTATTCAATACATATAATTTGACGGTGTTTTGGTCAATTGATGTAACCCTAAAAAAATACGAAAACTAGTTAATGATTAGATGTCATTTTAAAGACGACAGAGCAGGTCTCAGCCGAATGATGTAAATTAGAAAAATAAATTGACTCCTTTTTGAAAGGGAAATATCATTTTACATTGGTTTTAGATTTAAAAATTCTGACCCAACCACTTGATGTAAGCCATTGTTATATTGACACTCCTTAAGTATAATCCCGTATCTGGAAACATGAGAATTTACAAGAGTGCATTTCAAAGATTCATATCACAACTCACCATTTGATGTTTTCGATAAAAACTGTTTTCACTGTCTCCTGAACAATTTCAATTTTGAGTTTTACATCAATTGGACACAACTCCGTCGAATTATGTATTTATCATTAGTAGTTTTCAAAAAAATCTTTTGTATAATGCTTGTTAAAAATTAAATTGATCGAACGAGTAGCAATCAAATTATAATTATGTTCTGAATGCGGATCTGCCTTTCATCTTTCGTGGCTTTTACTAGTGTGCCGTGATGTAAATTTTACATTTTTATTAATAAAACGGCGGCTCATTGTCTGAAGCTGTCTCATATTAAATTTACAGCACTGGCTTTTAGTTTATCAATAATTCATACGATCACATTATCGATTTTATTAAACGATCAATGGGCTTAAATAAAAAAGGTGCAATACAAATACCAAGGTTTTCAGAAGGAATTAAAAGTATACAAAAAAATTTAAAACAACAATAATTATCGGAAAACTTTTTCAGTTTGAGTTGTTTATATCTAAGGACCGTAAAGTTCATAAATATCTCCAGATATTGCATATTGCTCCAAAACTATATCTGTATAAATATGTACTTGATTTTTGAACATGTTTTCTTTGATTGGGGTCAGTATTTGTAAAGCGCTTAACCTTGAACTGATGAAATTATTAGTAAGATATAACTTACCAAGCCTTGACTTAAAGCAAGAAAGATATATAGTAATTACTGATTATATTTATCTTTATTGTCTTCAGGGTCTATAATGAATCAGCAGGAAAAAAATTGTCACTTTTTATCCTGTAGCAAAGCCAAACAATACCTTTTTCCATTATTGTTTTTATATCCTTTTGAACAATTTACTAATGATATTTTTTTTCTTTGTCCTCAGGCATGTGTTTTAAGCACCGGTCAGTACTACCCTCCGCATTCGCAAGGCATGGAAGGATACTATGTTATTTAATTAACGGCAATCTACGGCTACGGGTCAAATGGACGGACGCCACAGTAGTCTGACGTCATCAATCAAGTCCCTCTGGTCGCGAGACGAGATCTCTGGAGCCAAAAGGAACATCCATCATCGTGACGTGAGAGAGGCCTATGTTAAAATCGAATAAATCATTAAGGGACGAATAATTTGTGGGAAAAAATCAATTTAGAAGACAGCTACTGCATTGCAAACGAACGAATTCTTGAAATAATTTCAAGTCTTATTCATAATATTGTCAAAATTGTATTTTAAATTTCATGATGAAATACCTACAACAAAACACATAAACCTCATATTATACACATTAATCACTCATCAATCTTTTAAATAAAGCACTCTTTCATCTATTTTGTGATTTGGTAGCTTCAAATTCGAAAATTGAGTGGTTTTCTTTTTGTATTTTTATCTAAAATTTAACAATAAAAAAATTATACCACATAAATTAGAGCAAGTGAATATCACAAATACAAATTGAGCAAATTCTCTAAAAATATTTTTTTGGATTATCGAGGGAAAAATAATCTTACACTTGCACTCTGCACAGTAATTTTCTTCTTGTTACTTATATGTAAAAAAATCGTGTTTTCCTTTTCGTTTCACTTTCGTATCTGTGTTTTGTTGATTAATATTTGTATTATATGTATTAATTTCAATTCAAAGTCATTAAAAATTTCTTATGCAGCGAAAGAAATTAACGTGAAAATAACTTTTCAACAATTTTATTTCGTTTAATATTTTACAAACTGCTTTGAACCTATTCCTAAATCTTAGACAGTGAGTAACCAAATTGTGTCTTCAAAATAACTGAATGAAATAAATGTGCCTTAACTTATGGTCGGCCTTGTTAAAAGCTAAAAAACTTTGTTTTTTAGAATACTGTATGGTTATTTTAAACTATTGTTTATATGAATATAATAAAATGATAATAATTTTACATATATTATCATATTGTCAAATTTAATACAGTATTTTAATTGTTAATTAACCTTTTAGTATTTTTTTTTAACAATAAGCGCTGTGTTTTGTTGCTTGTTTCAAAATATTGTATCCCAGCTTGCCTTGTTAAATGGGAAATTGTTTTCTAGTCATTAAAATGAATTATTGTAAATAAACTATTAATTTACGTTGTATAAAAAAACCTATTATATTTTTAAGAATAATTTTTGATGGAATATTTTGAGAGATGTATCATATAAAAACAAATAATAATTTGATAAAATATCCATTATAATAAATCAATTTTAATCGTGGCTTTATTTAAGGATAATTTTGATAAAAAATACATTTTTTGATGTTACACTGAATATTTGTTGAACTGTTACAACGTACTATAAGAAAAAAATTATCCTATTATATGAATAATAAATTAAAACGCCAGTGACTTCCTAGTTATATTAATTGTAAATATTGTTATTTTTAAGTCTCTTATGTTAATAATTATCGTTAGGTACTTTGACAAAAGTCATCGTCGAAATAAACATGAATTATTTTATAAAAAAAAAACACCATTCTTTTAATTGTTGGTTCCCATTACTTTTATACAGTTGCATTTTACCTTAAATCAATAATAATACTGAAATAAAATTGAAGCAAATAGAGATCATGAGAAGACGAATGAATATAGCTTTGTTATTTATATTTTTTAATTAAGAGCGAGCATACATATTTTTCATCTGCAGGAAAGGTATAGTTATTGGAGAAGTATTATCAAAAAAATTAACCTTAACAATCAACAATTATTATATGACAAAATTATACTAAAGCTATTTATTTAAATAAATGAGGAGTAATACTGTTCTGGAGCATTTTTTACCACATTTAAAACATCTCTGTTACACTAGCATTCTAAAAAAACGGTTAGCAATTTCATCACTTGATTTTATGAAACATGCATAATATTATGTTAGACATTTTCTATGGTCTTCTATGCCACTCAAATCATGTAAAAAAAGCAACGATTTGAATGTTGAATAGATTTATTTTAGTTACACAAGCCATCACAATATATCGATATATACCAGTGTATTATAGTCGATTTTGACAGAATACAATTTGCTTTAATATTATTTACTGGAAAAAAAACCATTAAAAGAAGTACATATTCATTTATAAATATGAAATAAATAAAAAAAAATATAATGTAATCAGAACACCCGTTCTGAATTGAGCTATCTATACGAATTGGTAACGGTGATTAATAATCTAATATATAAAAATCAATGTGTGTTTGTTCGTATCTTATGCACTGCCATACCGTTCATCCGATTCCGATAAAACTTTGTCAAGTTATTGCTTGCGCATGCGCGATGACTATAGGCATAGTACAATCAACTACAGTAGGTCTTATTTTATATAAAAATCAATGTTCGTATGTTTGTTCATATTTATTCCGCTGCCATTTTCAACTTATTGCTTGCACTTGCGCTAAGGTTATAGGCATAGTGCAATTAACTACGTGGCTTTACGGTGGTGTGCATGTCATACCATAGACAATTGGAAAACAAAAGACAAACAGCAAACATCAAACGGCACATGTCATTCGCAATTTATCGTACATAGTATATACATAAAAATTAATGGTTTTTTTGTTGGTCCCTTATGGGTTCCTGTAGCATTCATCTGATTTCGATGAGACTTTGGTGAGTTGTTCTGCGCACATCCGTGAAGGTTCCTAAAAAATCTAAAAAAAAGGATCAAATATGTACGAACAGCGACATTTCTGAAAATCTTCCGATTTTTTCGTGTACAAACACGGAACAAAAAATATTGTGTATCCAAAATCACTTCAATAAGCAGAATTGAAACACTAACACGTTCTTTCTTTGAGTGGCATTGCAACGCATGCCAGGTACTCGCTAGTGCATAATAAATAAAACATTTGGTTTGTGGTTGTGAGTTTTCTAGTTATTAAAAAAATATAAATATAATTGAATAGTTTATCATCTACTGTATGATAAATATTATTAAAAAACACTTAAGTAGTTAATTGTAGCCATCAAAATTATTTTTTGGCTAAAACTACCGTTATTAATAATTAAAAAAATATTAATTCTGGAATTTAAACAATAAGACTGGTAGACACTTATTAAAAGCTTAAATTATTAATAGGCCAATTTAATCTCACCGAATGAAGCCGCTGCTGATGTTATGTTTACGTAAAAATAACAGCAATGGTCTTTATGTGGGCAAATTACATTAAAACGATATACTTACTCAAATGATTGCCTTTTGTTAATTTAAACACATAAAATATATTCGGGTCAGATGATGAAATTTTACCCATCGAATATGATAATAAAACAAAAGGGAGATAATTTAATATATATCAAAAAGAGCACGCTTGTTATTATTTTAACAATAATTTCCCAATCGTTTCACAAAATGTTTGTGTCGTATCAAAAGAATATTTTTTTATTCCTAATAAAATAGTTTCCTGCACGTTGTTTAAAATTTAAAGTGAACGATATAATAGTACAAAAATACTAACGAAATTTAAGCTTTTCAATTGCGAATAAAGTAAAAAGACACTACAAAAGTAACACGTGGTGGTAAAGCTACTTTATTGAACGAAAAAAAGTTTTATTTGTAGTTAATTCAATACTAATATTTTTATACTTCCTTGCAAAAAGCGCCCATCCTGTGATCTACGGATATACTTGACAAACCTTCTTTAACTGTGTATCATCCGGTGTAATATTAATAATTCTATCAAAAATACGAGGGTTATGTATATCCCTCTTTGCAGATACTATTACCTGCAACAATATTAATTTAGAACGCGAATAAAAAAAACAGTGCAAATCTTTTATCGAGAATAAAAGTAACCTGAATTTCTATTGTTGTAATATACTCGCGTCGAGTAGACCAGGCATTCGCGTTTTTGATATCTAATGTGGGCAGTAACTCTATGCAAATTTTCAGCATTTGGATCGTTGTTAGGGTCACAAAAGGTACGCGGAACTCGCTTATGAAAAAAATCGTATTTCAATGGCAAAGTTCCCCGCCGGAAGTGAATGTACGGGGGACACCTGCGCACATCCAATGCGCACGCGACCGGCGCAAGCTGCATCGAAACCACCCCTCAAAAATCTACAGACGAGCAATCAAAATTGAGACGGATAATATTTTCGAGCAATTAAGGCACTTTTTGACAAGATTTGAAATATATTCAGAGGCTCTTATTAAAAATAAATTAGTCGTTAACCGTATACAGAAAGAAATTAGGTCAGCTTTAATTTTTTAAGCCACTTACATTAATTAAACTGAGACCGCTCACCATAAAATGTACATAAAAAATATTTTTCAAGCTTTCGTCAATTGTGATAAATTAATTTTAATAGTTTTTATTTCAATTAAATGATATAAATTACTGACTTTAAAACTTAACTTACTTGCGTGAAATTTTCATCAATTTACTATAAATAATCGTTACGGTTGTTTGTATTGAATTGTAAATCTTCGTCGGCATAGGCAATAATAAAGTCAGTAATAACATATTTTAGGAGATCTGTGTAAAATATGTTCACTGGACACTGACAATGAAAAAATGTATTACAATATAGATTTATCTATCTATAAATCTGTCTGCAACATGTTTGTATTTTTAGTATAAAACCGTAAAATTCTTCGTGCTGAAATGTCTTAAATTTGATATATTTCTAAGACACACGTAAATGATGCTGGACTTCTTGTGAACTAGTAAGATGTAGTGTAAAAGGGGATACAGAGTCCCGAATGCGTCAGGTGGTGTAGTGTGGGGGTTATTTATAACTATATCTGTTTACAATGTAAAGAATGCAGCCTCTTAATGCAGCATGTTTACAAAAGTTGTTTTATTAAATCGGATTGTTATCCAGTCGCTGAGATTTTCTTTTTCGTAGAGGCTAAAGATAGAAGGACATGGCTTGAAACGGGCTTGTAGATAAGTGTGTTCACTGATTATCCTTGCTACGCTTTCGTTTGAAATGTCTGATAGGTGGGAGGGAATGTAAACATTAAAAAAATATATGATTTTAAATGTAAATCCATAAATCTACTAAAAAATCAATCTATGAAAGTGTTCTTTCGGAGTTCCGACCCCGTGGACACCGCAAACGAAAAGTAAGTCCAGACAGCACAAGCCTGTTGATCACTCGGCTGTGAGATAAACATGTCACATAGTTGTTGTATTAAAGTTTTATCACGTGACTCTACCGTTACATATAAAAATAAACATATAACATTACTTATTCAATACATTAATTTTACTTTGGACTTATACGTTATAAAATTTTTATTATTGAGATTTTGTACACTTCCATGTATTTTGTCACTAACGACCCGGGTTTCGCCTTTCGGCATCTTCAGGCATTCGAGCACACGAATGGACTCGAACTGAGCCATTCGTGTGCTCGAATGCCTGAAGATGCCGAAAGGCGAAACCCGGGTCGATAGTGACAAAATACATGGAAGTGTACAAAATCTCAATAATTCAAATTTAATATTGAAATTCCATCAAGCACCCTCAGTCGATGTCTTAAATTATACGTTATATTTTTACAGACCAAACAATTTTCAGACATTTTTATAACTATGAAGAAAGGTACAATAAAATTTGACATATATTTTTACCTGCAAAAATGATAGATTCTTGAGTGATAGAATAAAACACAATCGAAGTTTTTTTTTTCACATTCAACATAATACTACCAAGACGACCTTCGCAACAAAGAGACTTTGGCATTATATTCCTTTTGGCTGCGATGAAAAGACTTACCTGATCCCAATATGATTTATTTGATTTCACACAAATCGTACCGGACTGTCCAGTTTGCATTATAACGATTTCGCGTTATTACGGACCAGTGGAGGGTGTAATTTCGAGTCGCTGAAAGGTTACAATGTGATTTAGAGCAGTATTGTTTCTTTATCGACACATTACTTACTTACCTACCCTTGTGAGAGCGGTCAGTATGCCGACACTGAAATAACATTATATTCCGTGTATCCTATAACAATATTTGGCATATCAAAGCATATTTCTACCATAAGTGCATATAAAGTGTTATTTGCTTCTAACGGTAGCTCACCATAGAGGTTTGCCCCCAGCCATCATAATCCTACCACAATATTCATGCATGTAATAATAATTGATCTACATGAATAAAATCATTTATTATTCTGTCTCCGTCTCGTCAAATGTTTTTCCTTTTAGATAATAAGGTTTTGAAACCTCTTACTAGTCAAAGTGTCAGATATTGGGTTACAATGATTAACTACAAATTTTGTTTTCGAAAAACTCAAAGATACTTCATTGCAAACCGCCATGATAGCAAAAATCACCTAATAAATGATCGAGTACTGAATGAATACCTTAAATATTTTTTTCTGTAACTTTTAAATTTTTTAATTATTACGAAAAAATTGCAACAAATAGACTGATTAATGTCTACATAAATGTCTTATCTCAGGTAACTGGTTTCTTCTCGTCAAATACCACAAGGTATTATCAACACACGATATTAATCAATGATAGAGTTGTACAACAAAACCAACTTTTAATAGGATACTATTCAATGAAAAAATTCGTATTTTTCAGATATATATAAAACTGATTTAGAAAGGGTAACATTAATTTAATGAATATATTTTTTTTCATCGGTCCTTTCATATAAGCCAGATTATCTAATTATATAATCTATATTTATAAAACAATAAATAATTCTATTACGATTGATTTGGTTTAAATAAATTTGTCTGTAACGCACAGCACAACATTGTGCTCGCACACGAAGCACGAGTGAGTTTGTGTGAGCTTGATTTTTCAGTAAAGTTTGACAGGTAGCACTGCCATCCATTGTATAACATTACTAAAGCAAAAATTTTATCAAAGCCATTTTAATAATAAATATTCAGAAAGTACCAGTATGCCTCTACAATTAAAATATTTTCAAGTAAACATTTCCATAAATAAAAAAAATATTTTTATGCAGTTAAACATCATATTATGCATGTGTGACAAGTGAGAAAAATAAAGCCAGGAACGGGCCTTGGGGGTGGAGCAGCTTCTGAAATGAATCGTTAAAGTCAACCTATCTATACGACTCCCGTGACAGAAGAGGCATCTTTAAAAATTTACGCAATACTTCGAAGGTGTCGGTGACAATGGCCGAAAGAAACGGTTTCCCATAAATCCAATTTGTGCACGCCATGATTTCGAAAAATGCGTAATCGATTATTCCCAAAGCAATGATCCTGGAGAATTTTTTCACTCGATACTGGCTGTATGAAAATATCTTAAACATTTTGACATCTTTCGGTTTGGCCATTTTTAAAAATGCATTGTTATGTGCCGGTATCTGTTTATTGCGTATTTTATATCTAAAAAGTAGCAACAAGCTACCTCAGCAATAAGGGCACAGAATCATCATTATTAGTATTGAAAATATCTATTTTAATTTTTACGAATATTTACTCACAATTATTATCGACAACATTTTTACCATTGTTGGTAGTTCACGAACCTGTGATCTTATAGGGTCTCAAATAGGGCCTTTTGACTGAAATAAATAAATGTCATTGTTTTCCTTCATAGCACAAAATACGTGTAGAAATCCGTATGTTTGTCGGTCACAACAACTCCTCCCAAACGGCGTACATTAGCGTAATTAATTCAACTGCACTATTTTCAACTTTCAACCTAAAACTGAAAACGCTATATTTTGGACGTTTCAATGCAGGATGAAAAAAGTCATAATAATAATCGCCTAGCAACAGCTCAATACTAATATATTCTGCAAGTGACAGTTGAGATAGTAACATGAACGTAGATAAATATTGAGTTTCATGTTTGTGATTTGGTTGAAAGTGAATGGTTAATTCGTACAACTTGGTGTGCATCTGGAATCGTCATCGAAAATTAGCTTATGACTCTGATCGTATGTTTAATTTGTGGCGCTGCAGGAGCCATTATTAAATGCAGATCAACAAGCTGTCTATTGGGAAGTTTTGCAGTGCCATAACAAGAGTGCGGGTGGCAAAATTTTTATCTTTTATTTTAGCTGGTTTCAACTCTTAACATTATTATTAATTCTTGGACTATATTTTGTGGGTGTAACAAAAGAGGTACAGTTGATGGTGATATTTTCAAATTTCAACATTAGCTAGCCAACGTCTGAATTTAATAACCTAATATAAGCGTTCACCATCTTGAGCGCGCCGCGTAAAAATACTAGTAATGTACATGCATTTTCATGATTTTTTCTTAAATTCGACTTTTTTAATTTTAAGATAAATGAATGCGGCTTTCCGGCAGGAAAAGGTTCGTCACCCGCACATTTTTCGTTTTCGTCGTACACGTTTTCGTTCATAGTTTGTCTTTTTTCTTCCTGGGAATCTACCCCCTCCCAATTTGAAGCATATTAACCGACGTTATTTTATGAATGCTCTTGCTATTCAGTTGCTCTATTTTTCTTTTCAGAGAAGATAAAAATAGAAAGATCTGATTATAAATGGATTCACAGGTGGCTAATCACTCTTGTTTTGGATAGGGGGTGAGTATGGAAGAGTGTGAAAACCCCTGGTATTCAATCACTTGGAAAAAAATCCATAAATCGATTGAATAATCTCATTTCATTATTCGAACGACATTTTCTATGACCCTCTATTGGCTTACAAACACTTCACTTTAAACAATTCCTCACCAGAAGTTTTCATGGCTTACAAAATCAAATTGGTAGATTTTTCGAGAATTTAACTAACACAATCAAAATACCGTTTTATAAATTGTCATACGTAATAATATTATCTAATAAAAGAAGGATTTTCGCCCACCTTATACGTATTAACCAGTGGTGTAGTGGGGTCGAGGCGTTGACCCAGTAATTTTCTTACTTACTTTTAATACTCATAATGAGCAAAATCGTGACGTAGTTTTTTTTTTAATAGTAAGGTAAATTTTTGATAACCCATGTATATTATATGTTATATTTCAACTTAGTAATTAGATAGGAGGTAACGATGTTTAATATTGTGGTACATAGGTAAACCAGACTTAATTTTGAAACAGAAAGACTCAAGCCTACAAGGTGTATTAAATTTAAAGACGGATGGATAATGTATTAAATTTGAGGACGAATCAGCCTCTTATTACGTCAAAAATAAAAAAAAGATACGATGGACCTGACTTGTACATGTGCTGAGGATGCCCCAGGAGAACCTGAATCCTGCCTGTCTATTCTATCAACAGGATAGATTCCGTCACCCCGGAAGGCCGCTGATGACCATCCATAGGATGTACTCAGCGGAGCAATGGGACGCTCGGATGACCTGAGAGTAAGCAAGAAGATTATTCTCATGGATGTGTGGATTAACCCCTTGAATGGGTGAATTCAATCCACTAGTTGGAAGAGGACGGTAGCCGACATACGCACATAAACGTTATTTAGTATCAGACATGTGATCTCACGAATTCAATGTGCGCTTCCATACCGACGGATAGTATAACAATTTGAGTCGGTTATCGAAGATCCGCTCTCAGATTCCAGATAATTATGTCGGCGGTGAGACATGCGCACAAAGTTGTCAGTTTCTATTCCAAAGCACGGATCGCAGTGCATTACTTAACGTTTGACTTGTTTTTTACGACCAGAGTAGGACGGGAATACTACTGTGCCCACGATAATACGATTTTTTTTTTTAAATTAACAACTGGTTCTAAAAATTACATGCGATCCGTTTGATACATAAATTATTGGAGAACCGGTTGTTAACAATTTTTTTCCATGTCCGCTCCCAATGTGGAGCATATGGTCTCATAATGGAAGTATCTTAACAGAATTTGTCTACGAGAACTGCTTGTTACTCAGTTGCTTAACCTCTCTTTTTTCGAAGAGAGTAGGGATAGAAGGATAGGGCTAGGACAGGAATAGTGGTGGGCTAATCGCTCTCGCTACGCCCCGTGAGGATGGGATTGGTGGGAGGGACGACTCAGACTACGAACAGAAATCTATAAATCTATTGAAAGGTCAATCCATGAAAACCGTCGGCACCGGAAATTGAACCAGAGACATCCGTAACCGTAGACAGCGACGCTACCAACTGCGCCACGGATGCGAAAATTAGTGGTGAAAAATTATTTAATTTTAAGCCACACTTTTTCAAATATTTATAATTATTTGAAAGGAGCTAGGAAAGTACTAATGATTAGCAAACCGCTCTCATTACTCTTTTTTTAAGACCAGATGGGTTCAAGGACATTCAGTCATCACGTGCCTTCGAAAAAAAATACAAATGTTTTGAAAATCAATTTATGAAATTGCCTGCCCTGGGCCCTGTGAGCCTGTGAGCACCGCAACGAAGATAACCACTCGGCTACAATTCCAGCTTTTCGAGTTGAAAAATGAAATTCGTTACTTTAATACCTTGTGCATATGCCATATGAATAAATGTACATTCACAATATTGTCATGATAAACTGTTAAATATTTTTTTTCCATGTCTGCTTCCAATTTGGAGCATACGGTCTCCTAATGGAGGTATCTTAACAGAATTTTTCTATGAGAACTGCTTATTACTCAGATGCTCAACCTCTCTTTTTTCTAAAAGAGTAAGGGTAGAAGGATAGAGCTTGGACAGGACTAGCGGCTAATCGCTCTCGCTACTCCCCGTGGTGATCGGATGGGTGGGAGGGAGCTTTAGACATCACAAACACTCAGACTACGAACAGAAATCCTTAATCTATTGAAAGATTATTTTATGAAAATCGTCCTTAACCGTAGCCAGCGACGCTATCAACTGCGCCACGGATGCCAAAAATTGATTTAATATACCTATAGTAAAATTATTCATTAGAATATTGCAAATAAAAATAAATATTCAACTATTCGCAAGCAATAGTTTTATTGTAACTTTTTGTGTATCTTTATGTTTTTCGTGTCGTCAAAATAATGACGCAATATTTCACTATTGTGGTTGATTTTTTTGTTACCGTTGAAAAGAAATCGTAATAATTCGGCTCTGCTTTGACAAAAATACTAAATGACTCGTCCATCGTACTGCGGTCGCGGTACAAAAGATGTCGGTGTAATTTAAACCGGAATGCTTGGATACCTGAGTTTTTTTTGCCCTAGCGGAGGTGATAGATCAAGCCGATCCTGTACTGGTGGCATTATAAAACTCTACAATTAGAAAAGTACGAAATAAAGTAAGTAAGTAGTATGTATTGCTTACCGCTATAGCTAGGCACTTCTGCACTATAGATACTTAACTCAGTTCCCTAGCTGGGAACTTAATAACATATATTTTACAGTTAATATACTGATAAGCTTCCTGATAATTTCCCAGGGACTTACGACATTAACATATTTTCAGTCTTACTTGATATTCATATATTTAAGCCTCGTTGTATTTGTTAGTTCAGATTAAATCAATGGAGATTAAGGTGTATGTCATCATTATACGTTTCGGCTCACGGCTTATGTGTTACATTCGTTCATCGCATGTTGGTTAACCAATACTTACTTTACATAATTAGGAAATATTTTCAATCCATCTTGTCTCACCAACAACTTAAAAATCACACACAATAGATTATGCAACAACTGCTTGTTGTTATTAATTATTTTTGTACTACAATAAACCGTTTGTTTTTGTTATTTTTTTATTTATTTATTTGTAAATGTAGAATACAATACATGGCATTACAGCTGACACCAATGCGCCATTCATTTTGTCAGTACATACAACACAAAATTATAATCTGATAATGTTGGTATTGATAAACTGTGGATCATTCCTTGCAATCATTTGTTACCGAAGATGTTTAATGCCCACATAAATGTTGAATACTGTGTCTACACTGTGCATTTCAGAAACTTTAATAGTTTTACCTACGAATGTTGTTGCACAAAGTCAAAAGTCCAACACGTTCCAAAGATCTCCAAACCGTCGACGGAATCGGATGTAAAATGTAGCATGGTAAATTCATACATCTTGATGTGCATCTGGAATCGCACTCGCTAATCCTAATAGTAATCCTTTCATATATATCTTGCGTTGAGAGAATTCTCACGTTGCCTTGAATATACTAGACCGATGGCATCTACAACGAGGCACTCATCAAGAGTGAAGTTAGGGAAATTTTTACCATTTATTATTGCTATTTTCAACCTGTAACATTATTATTAATTGATCGACTATATTTTGTGAGAAATACAAAAGGTACGGTTCACGGTGATATTTCAACTGTCAAAAAATTTCAACATTAGCTTACCCTACAATTAATAAACTTTCACATTTAAAATATGACTACATTTTCTTATAAATTCACTTCTAATTGACTGCACTCTAAGAATTCATAGCAATTATAACACCGTCATCCAAAAAAACCCTTACAAATAAATTCTTCAAATATGATAAGCGAACAACATTATTTAGTCATAGATGAAACGAAAAGATTATACTTTCATGCTAATGGGCCGAAAATACCATAAATATTTTATCACCAAAATAATGTAAGTATCTCATACAAGTTTTTGAATAAATATGGTGCAACATTTCCCACGGATTCTAAACTTTATCAGCTCCCACAATCACAAAATTATGTAAGGTATGAGAGAAATCAAAATTTAAAATGCTTTGAGCCATATACCTGTGCTACTTACTGGTCATACCAATCCCTTGTTAAAGCATGAGAAAATTCGAGCATTGGCTAGAAACAAACATAATACAAATAATTTGCTGAAATATGGTCCAGGTACATCACATTTTAACCTTGGTTTTAATTAATGTGATTAGTAATAAGATAACGTGAAAAACTATGTATAATTCGAATTGTCAAAATTGTGTACACAAGTTTTACTAATTTCTTTTAAAGTGTTAACAAGGGATTCCAAGTATTCGAATATCAAATAGTAAAACTGAAACTATCGATTAGTTTATGAAGTATGGAAATACTATTAATACGATTCAATTTGAAAAATTAATAACATAACATTATATAAATACACATTTCAATACCGTTTCATTATAATTTAAGACATCGACTAAGGATGCTTGATGGAATTTCAATATCAAATTTGGATTATTGAGATTTTGTACACTTCCATGTATTTTGTCACTAACGACCTGGGTTTCGCCTTTCGGCATCTTCAGGCATTCGAGCACACGAATGGACTCGAACTGACTATTCGTGTGCTCGAATGCCTGAAGATGCCGAAAGGCGAAACCCAGGTCGTTAGTGACAAAATACATGGAAGTGTACAAAATCTCAATAATCCAAATCCGTTTCATTATATTTTAATATTTGTAATTTGCAGCTGTGTCGGATTACTACAGTGATATTTCTTCAATAACGGCATGTTTAAAGAGCTTTTTAGCTCCGAGTCATTTGTCAAACTTAAATATTATGCCTGCGCCCGAGCTAGGTGAAAGCAAAAATAACCACTACCTGGAGGTTTTCGTTATTGTTCTTGAAATCTGTAGAAATAGCGATGTGATCTTTCGTCGACTTTGTAAAATATTTCATTCAAAATTATTACGTATAGTATTCGAATAGTTGCCCAAATATTCGAATCGGAATCCCTAGTGTTAACTGTCAATTCTTGGTGGAGAGGCATTATATTTTAAAAAGAAAACAGAATTTATTTAATCAACTGTTTATTCTGTCCTTCGGTTGATAATGCTTTATTTTTTTAATACAACGTGTCAATATCTTACCGGATTTCATCTTTCAGCATCTTCACAGTTGAGACCAATTTGACAGTTGGTAAACAGTTTGTACCGTTTATACACATATTTATATAAAAAGTATTTGACAATTAAAGTAATATTATTATTAAGCATAGGAAATATATTGTTGCTGATCTGATTGTATTTTAATACTGATTAGATATTAATAAGGAATGTGAATGTTCAGTAAAATGCAGAATTATTATTTTAAATAACAAGCAATATAATATTGAGTAAATATTTTTAACAATTAAATTGATATTTTAAGCATCGTAAGCGAATTAAACCATTCACAAACGAGTTGTTTTTCAGCATATTTTTATCCAACAATGATATTTTGTTAAGTGATTTCTTTATTGAATTGTCTCAGACCAATTTTCTCCGGTTGATTGCTTTATCCGATTTAAAAGTGTTGTTATTAATGCCACAGATAGACCGATAAGAGTAGAAGGCATTTACTACACCTCATTAAAACATGAACTTACATTTTATAATTACCTTGTAATCGAGCATTGAATCCGTAGCTATATTTTAAATTCTTTATTTAATCTTGATAATTTCTGATCAATAATAACTGGAAACAGAATGTAAAAGAATCTACACATTAGAGCTCTGCAGGGGCTGAAATTTTATAAAATTACCCGGTCCGAACCCAACATTGTCAGGCCCGGCCTGACTAGGTCACGAGTCTCAATATCACATTTGTTACCCGAACCCATCCGAAGTACAGATTTATTTTTCTCAGCTTGAAAACAGACCGATTATTTTCAATATAGAAATTCATTTATACTTTTCAAACAATAAAATGTCAATATTTCCATATTTCAACAATATTCATTGCAAATGTGAAATAAATTATTTAAGTTATGAATAGTATTGCCGTATGGATGACTCGCAGCCCGAACATAGTCCGAAATATTTTTCTGAAAATTAAATTCGGGTCAAGCTCGGGCCCGTGCAGACCTCTATTACACATGCATAATGGTACAAATAATAATTATATTATGTTTATTCAATGAAAATAAATAGTATTTAATATGGCAGATATTTATTTCCACGACTGTACGTCGATCATAAGTTTAAGAGAACCTAATGTAAAACCAATTGCTGAATGCTCCACGGTCAAAATATAGATAATTATTTTTCTATGGTTTAATTCATTTACGCAAATATATTTTTGTCGTATAATATATTATTACGGTGACCAAAAGTAATGAGGAGTATTATTTTATTCAACCGAATCAATTTTATATTAAACCAATACACATTGCATTCGTTCCTAACGAAATCAGTCGTGATTTACAAGTCAAATAAGGTGCCATAAAATTCGAGTGCATATTGAGTCTCGTTATAGCGTTTCAAAACTCGCAAAGCTGAATTTGGCAGGTACCATTAAAACAGTCATTGTTTGACGGAGCTTTTACAGTAGGAACGTGCGCATATGTAGGTCGCCTTGACCTGCAAAGCTCTGGGTGTAATGGACCGTTTAATGCAGACTCGCCACCTTTCGATTGTTAGTACTTTGCATATTTTTACACATATATTTCTGTATATGTAATATAAAACATTACACTTTTACATCAGCGGCTGTAACACAGCAAGTGGAGGGTTCAAGCCCGGGTAAAAAAAGTTATAACATTATAATTTTTTAATTATTTTTTTGGGCATGGGTGATTCTTAAGCTCGCTACTGAATTATACAATAGGATAATAGTTGTAAAGTGTTGTAACTTAAGTTAAAGTTTATATCTAGCCATATCCTAATTCTATTTTTCTGGCCTTACTCTTTCCGAAAAAGTGAAATTGAGCGACTGAGCAAGAAACAGTTCTCGTAGAATAACTTCTGATATAAGTTTCACTATGAGTCCATATGCTCTTCATTGGAAGCAGCAATGTTTACAAAATCTTTCTATCCATATTCTTTTCGAAAATGAAATGTTAGCATCTGAGAAATATGTAGTTATCATGGAAAAGATAAACTTCATTTGGAGTTTATATGCTATACATTGGAAGCGAATTTTAAAAAATCATCATGTGAATCGGTTTCTAAAACTTATTGTTATCTTATTTTGTACTATATCTTTTTTTTTTGAATCAACAATGTTTTATTTAATCGTTGAAAAATATTTAATGACTTACAGCAGAACATATTTCATAAAAAAAATGTGTTTCTGATGATTGATGAAATTTGCCTACTTACTAAGTGATAAAAAACTCCTTTTTGATGTATTTTTATAATGGACATTTTTCTCCGCATAGCTCCCCATTCCTCACAATCAAATCAACCGTAGAATTATCAAATGGTAAAATGCCTTGTGGTGATTTTATTATCCCCAGTAAAGGGATGATGATGACATATTTACATTTGGAAACAACCCTAAGATACGCTTAACGGTCCGTGACTTCAATCAGCTTTTTTTCCGACTCACGTAAATGAATTTCGTAGAAAAAAAACATTACCCACCAAGACACAACCCTTTACTTAGGACCACCTTGAAACAATAATAAAAAGCTCGATATAATTCGGTAGCATTTCTCGCCTATCTAGAAACGCCGGCAGGGAATTATTATCAAATTAAAGTGGATTTTTTTTATTTGGACTATTGTTTTATCTCCGTTTTACGGGTCATATTATAGATTCAAATGTATTTATAATAAAAATTCATTAAAACCGCTTCATTAATAGCTTACCTTAAATTGTATGATATCTATAGAAGCCGACGTCTATCTAAAAGTTGTGGACCAAACTTAAATACGTCAATTGATTATATTGCATATTGGTTTTTTAGGGACGTTTTAATTACAGAGATTTCACTTTCCATTATATCTTTGCAGTTCTGCAAAGTTTTACTAGGGGTTACAATACAGGATAAATTAATATATATCAATACCGGCATAGCAGTATATCATATTATAGACCGGTAGCTTTTCTGATATTAACTACTGTCAATTGAAGACCTTAACGTAAAAACAACAAATTTCCACTATTTTTCATTTTAATTTTATTGCATTTCTTGACTCTCTGTTTATGACTCCATACAATTTTGCAAAGACATATTTAAAAAAAACTTAAGTCCATCAAATCAGCTCTCAAAAATATGCCGCTTTTCTGAAAACATACAATAGTCCAGGGCGTTCATGCCATTTTGTATGGAACCAGTAAAGATCTTTTACAACCAAAATATAATGCTGTTACCGCCTCCTGAAAAAAAATAGTTTTATGTCTTTTGCTGCTTTTAGGCCAACGTCTTCAATTGATAGTGAAAAGACATTTTTACATTATATTTATGAAAACAACAAGTATTTATAACCAAGCATACCAAGGGACTAGTTCTTGCGACAGATTTATAGAAGTATTTTCTGCTATATTGTAGAGATTAAACATTTTTTTCAATAACGATCTAGACCAATTCCGCTCTGCATAAGCATTATCAATTGATTAAAAAGAAATTCAAACGTGGTTTTTTATATATAAATTGTCATTCTTTATATTCCACAATTATACGAAGTCATCAATACCTGTTTCACTCATCCCTAGTATTTTCAGTAAATCAAACGCGTATTTTATTTGTAAATGTATACAATAAGACTACTAGATATATAGATACATTTTGTAATAATAAAATTCTTATTTGTAGTAGTAGATAATAAGGCATATGGTTTTATTTTTTTTATTCTATCCACAAATATTTAAATTCATTCGGCAGATGTAACATCAAACTTCTTTATTTTATTTGATCAACCCTTCACAGCATCGTATCTTTGTACTTTCTAACAAAACAATGCACACTCTTGGCCACACTTAGACCTTACCGGCTGTCCATTATCTTTGCTCCTTCTGCATCCTTTACTAATTGAGGGACGAACGTGTTTAGTGCGGGTCCTTGGGACAGAATCCGATGCAAGCAATTTATTTTGATAGGTCAGTGGTTTATTTAACACTGTGGAGTGTCGGAGGGACGTGATAGCATTACGCTTGTACTTCCCTCGAGACAATAAAATGAAGATAAAATTAAATAATATATTTTATCGAATTTTGTGCTTTAAATAAAATGTTTTCAACGAAAATCTACTAAAAACCTTACAAATCGTAACTGTAAGATTGGTGGGTTATGATATTATTTATTGTAAATTTAAAAAAATTAAATGCATGACATTACAGCTGACGACAATGCGCCATGCATTTCACAAACATAATAACAGTAACAATAATAATAATTATTGAAAACAATACGACTACATTTTGAAAATGAAAACATTTTTTTAAAAATTATTAAATACAAAAAAACGAGACATTAAAAATTTACAAGGAACAAATATTTGATGAACAATACCCAGAGCTTAGTGCTGAAAATATCCAGCACTCTAGGCAGTGCATTAATTATCCGAACGGTTCTTGCAACTGGTGACTCGAATGACCGACGTGAAGAAAAAGTTTTAAGAATCAAAATTGTCTGGATATGGTTTCGGCCACGTAGATAACAATTTCAGGATTATAAACTCGTCCCCGATGAAGAAGAGAGAAATGCTTTAGAATCGAAAACGATCTTCGTGCTTCAAGAGAGTGAAAAGATAGCATTCCTAAAAGAAATTTGGTTGGGTAGTAAGTACTCTTTTAGGGAACTATTAAAAGGAAAATATTTAAATTTTATGTAGTAAATATTTTGAAAAATATCAACTTACTGCAAAGAAATCAAACTTATACATTTTGACGGATTCGGTGAGTGCTTGAGATATTGATAACTGGGTTGTTCACTGATTGTGTTACTATTTGTGAAACATGTTTTGCCCATTTGAAAAACATCTTCTGACAGAAAATAGTTAATTAATATTAATACAAAATTAAAATTGATTAACCAATTCTTTAAGAAGCTTCTTCGGAAGAAGCGGAACACGTGTCACGTTTAGTAGCACAGCCAGAAGAAGAACTAAGACTACCGACTATTCATATTAGAATTTTATTCATGCTGGATATACCTTTTAATCACCAGGATTCCGAAACCTAGTAGTCTTTGAACAGTTCCTTTTAATTTATAATATGAATCACCAACTCAACTCTTTCAATTGTCTATAATACTTGATATCGAATAGGATAAATACTTTATTTTTTTAGTTAGTTTAGGTGTATCAATGCTACTTTAAAAATCATGCATTCGATCTTTATCTTATTTTTCTGACATATCAATGGAAACATAAGAAAGAATCGGCTTTGATTTTTTTATCAGAAAAATTGAAAAACACCAAATTGTCATATACTATAATTATAGTGCTTAACAATAAGCAATATTAATGTGATGGGATAACCAACAAGATTTCTACACATATGCTTTTGTTGGAATATAGTCTCAGCCCTCTCACAATTCTGTTTTGTCACAACTACATTACTTCTTTCTTCATCATCGACTTTTTTTTATATTCCAATTGAAAGTGCACAAAATCGTTTAATAATGCTGAGCATCAAGGGCATTTCATCATTATGCGGGATAGTTACCTTGAAGACCAGGTTTCAGACTTCATTATGAAAATATTTCGTATGCTCCATCAATGCTGGTTGAATTTATTAATTTATAAGGGCACTCAATAAATAATTGCATTGTTTCGAAAACTATCCCTCGCGCTTTTTACTAAACGTAGAGCTGCAATGGACTGATTTTTTAACCATTCACCAATTAACAAGTACTTTTGATTTATTATTAAGTATCCTGAGTGACTAATGAACATCAGTTTACCCAAGTCGTATAAGGACAACTCGAGGAGAAAATTGTTTATATAATCTCAACTCAATTTCCACCCATATTCAAATTTTAAATTAAAAGTCGTCATTATTTGAACACAGAGATTTCTATGACTAAGCAATATTGTAAGCCTATCAACAGCTACAGAGGCTGAATGTAATTTATGAATTCGAATTAAACATTATATAATTACAAATCAATTGTATAAAAGCAAAAACGCCACTGTCATTCAGAGTTATATTGTGAGAAATCAAATAAAACTGCGGTAATTACGAATATGTTAGTTTTAAGTGAATAGTTATAGAATATATTAATACAATTCAAGTGACTAAATTAATTGATTTTGTAATGTACAGTTGGAAGTTTGTATCTAAACGCAATTTATAAATTTATTTTTAATAGTTTTCTGGTGATATTGCATTTGACCTGTTAAGTAGTATATATACAAAAAATATGAAGAATATTTGAGCATTTATATGCCATTTTAGACTTTGTGTAGACAGAAGCGTTTTTGCTTATACACATCTCACTTATAACGTAACACTTTTTATATTTTAAAATCTAAAAAAATTTAATCCAAAAAAATCGCTTTCAAATTACAGCATTAGGAAGAAAATATCTTCCTAGCATAATTATTTTAAACGTGACACGTATCGAAAACAACTGTGATACAATTTCGCTTAAATCAATGCACGCGATTCCCCGAGATAATCGTTTATCGAGAAAATTACTCTCGGCGTCACTTGTGCTACTGGCATTTCCGGTCCAAAAAATAAAACAAAAAAAAGAGTAAAACAAAAATAGGCAAGGTCGCTTTGTCCACCAGGTGATTCACACTTGAGCAATAGTTTGATGGTGGTCTATCTTTTCTATTAAATTGTTGGTTTGTCAGAAGCTTGTAACCACTTACTATTGTGGTCAAAACACCGTCTTTGTCGGATGTAAAAATAATTTGACACCTCTTAAATATATCATTAAAACAGTGTTTGTTAGTTTTTTTATAAACAGTTATAATAAATTTCACGCTATGTTAATTTTTAGTATTGTATTATGTACATAAAGAATATTATATACCTCTAATTGAAGGAATATAAACATGTTCTAAAATAAATAAAATCTCAACATTTTTTGTTCAATATCTTTATTTTTAATTCAATAAATATTTTATATTAGCAGTTATAACAGTAAATGCACGATACTTTTTAAGATTTCCCACTTTTTGTAAATTAATTAATGTTTTTAATAATAACATGCACACGTTTTCCTTTTTGAATACTCATCTTGAGAGTGTACGGCTTGTTAGGTTTACTTTCTAATAAATTAACTAAATTAACAAAATATTAACCAAGGAAGGCTGGGGAATGCTTATTTAAATAATCGTCTGAAGTTGGTAGTTACTATTTGCATTCAAATTATTATTGATACTGCTTTCAATCTCATTAAAATTGTTGAATTTTTGAAATGTTAACTCATACATATAGAAATGATACATATTGACAATCCAATGGATACCTGCTATCAAGACAAGAAAATTCAATAGTTTTTGAAAGTGGCTTATTTTATTGTAAAAGTATCGTAACTATCACATACTGTGAATTTTATAAACGTTTATATCATAGTTGTATTATTAAAGTAATTGTTTATTTGCATAGAAATAATTTGAATATGACAGGCGACCGGTAAGATTTTTTGGGGTCTTGCATTAAAACAACCCCCAAAAATCTTTCGGTAAATTGAACAAATAAAATAAATTTTCTTCAACAATAGAAGGGTTAATTTGGTTTCCGGTGGCTTAAGTTATAGGACCCTCGTTCAGTCTTTCAGAAATTGTTTCATTTTGCTTTTACCCCGGGAGCACGCACGTGACGGTTAACATTGATTGACTGACATTGAGTCAATTTATCGTTCAATTTTCTACTAGAAATTTTCGTATACACGATATTTATAAAGCTTTTACTAATAAATCTATACGTGTGAAAAGCTACACCATAAAGTTTTATTCCTTACAGATTAATGGTGAATATCGATACTCATCAAAAGAAATATATTTTATTAAAAGTTATTACTATAAAATTGAAAAACAACCTTAAATAAATATGTCGAAACGTTGAATAAGCGGAACATGTCTCAAAACCTAATTCGTTTACGTTTTACAGATGCATAAATTATTTACATCGTTCATCATTTCCGGAACAATAAATTATACAGATAATTTTATAAATTATGATAACGATAATAAATATATATATGGGGAGATAATCTGATATTATTTATTATACATCAGTTTCACAATTAATTTTTGATATTTAAAAAAATTCCTTTCAAGAGACTATGAAATATAAAAGAAATATTTTTAATGTTGTAATAATATGTATATACGTGGAAATAATACTCTCACAGTTTTTTTGCATTGCACATTAAAAGATGTGTAATATAAATAATACAGATGTGAATGACATAATACTACACTAATTTCTACTTTGAAATTTTCATATTATTCATTCGAGACTTTTCCTAAATTTCCGAAGACATTAATTTCGAGTGTTTTGTAAACCATGACCACTCTTTATATGAAGGATTGAGAACTGGTTAAAATTGTTTTTAATTTCTACATTTTGATATAAGAAGAATTAAATATTGACATAAGAAAACAACGAGAGGTTTGGAGAGGTGATAAAAACATTCTTGGGTTTGGATACAAATTGCAACTATAATATATTATGCTGATGTTTATTTGAGGAATTGAGTACCTGAACCTGAATAGTATTGGTAGGAAAGCCATAGTGTGTTACCACTTAGCCACATGTATCCGTGATTTAAAGGTTTTATTCTAAACAATTACTATGAATAAATGTACATATTTGTAATTTATTTTTTCCTTTTTAAGACATTCCTTCATGACTTCATTGACGAACATTTTAATATCTTACGTTGTCAACTTAAAAAAATAGAGTTAAACAGCCGGGACTTTAGCTGTAACGAGTTTGAATCCTGGTATGGACAGCTTCATAAAACGATTTTTCAATGTATTTATGTTTGAATTCATGGATATTTAAATTTCCCACTAATCCGATCCTAAAACCGGGGGGTCACGAGAGTGATAACCTAACCGCTAGTACCCCCTACCATATCCTTGCTGTCTTGTAAAAAATATGAATTGACTTACTGAGTAACAAGTAGTTGTAGAAAACCCTCTGTTGAGGGACGCTCTATCAGGAGTGCTTTACATTGGTAGAGGAGATTGTTTAAAAAAAATACAAGCTTAACTTATGCAATGCTTCAAACTATATGAAATGGCTAGATAAATTTAATTCAAAAATATACACACCTATTCGCTATTCCACCAAAAGATATATATTATGAAAACACGATTTGTTTGGACAATCATTTGACACCGCCCCGTTCTTACGGGGTGAACAGGAGTCTTCAAAACCCGTCTACAGACTCTTCCTATTCATGCAAATTTAACATGTTATGTCTCTGATAAGGCGTAAAAATAATAATAATTTGTCATATTTGTTTACCGTTAGCAGTAAACAAAAAGCGTGCGACGCTTAGAGAAAAGATCACTTGGCACTCGGCGTACCCGAGGAGCTGTTGGTCGCCGACAAAGCCACAGCGGCTTAGTTCTAAATTGCGACCCTATCGTAAAACCACTTGCTGCGTTTTAAATTGAAATTGTGTATTTTAAACTCTGTTTTTGTATCTGTTACTGCCGTCGAGGAATTTATTAGTATAAACTAACTGCAATTAAAGAGAAAGTAAACTGACGGGCGGGTTTTAATAGAAGATGAAGGAACCTGTGAATCATACTTATCACCACCTCCGGACCTGGGGCAGTCAAAGTGTGTTGACGCTCCACCTCCCCGTCAAGTAGACTCTACTCTCTCACACTCTAATATCTTATCACTTATTAGATGTTAACTGTCAGTTCTTCGTGGAAAGGTATTATATTTTAAAAATGAAACAAATTTTTTTTTGTACTTTGAACAGGATCAGTTTCGCCCATCACGAGTATTATAACCTGAAAAAAACGAATATCTTATATTGTATATTTCAAACAATAAAGTAAAAAACTTTTTGAAGCTGTTAAAATAAAATTAAATATTCCATCATGCCCGAAGATTAAGTTGTACTTGTAAGTGTTGCCTGATATTAATGCATTCTTTTAATACACCCCTGTTGCTAATAAATTCATCACCGAGACATCCCAGAGTATAAAGTGCCACAGAGCGACATTCAAATTAATTGGAGAATTTCATGCAGTCACTGTTTTGACATATTGTTTTGGCACCGGCTTATAAATAATATTATATAGCGATTGCTGGGTGGGAAATTATTCAACGTACTGCAATGCATCATAAACTCGAATGAGCTTGCTGTTAATATACATCGACTTAGCGGAGCAGACTGTTTGATAATAATAAAATTTTGTTACGCTATCGTAATTATTATAAAATAAACATAACTGAGCAATATAATATTGATTTGAAACCGTTTCCTTTAACAAATATTTACATATTATTATTTATAATCAAGTATAGGAATAACGAAAGTGTATCTGTATACAATATTTGGGAATTTAAGTATATAGTCGTGTTTCGAACCAAAATCTTCACGTCGGAATTATTTGTGTGTCAACTACTGATGTACCAATTTAACTTGGCCGCTAGTAAGAGTGCCACTGCCGAGTTAGAAATGTTACTATACTCAACCAGAACTGAAAATTTCAATAAATTCAAAAACTAATACTTTAGCTACGGTAGACAAGATATTTATTTTGCATATTGATGGCAATTGGAGAAATTAATTCTAGACTGACAATTCTAGTTCCAAATTCAGAGGTGGCCTAGTAATGTTGGTAGTTAAGACAATATATTTAGTAACGAATCAAACTTGTAACAGAGTGGAAAAATATGAGTAATGCGTTTGAATAACAACTAGTTATAAAAAAAATCAATTTCTGTTGAGATGAATCATATGATCCACATTTGGAGCGGACATGGTTGAATGATATCACTATTATTTAAGCATGCATTAAGCTTACCCGCGCACCGATACATCCAATATTATCATACACCACTGTACTAATATCAGAAAGTGACGCATCTTCATGATTTTGTGCAGTACGGATTTCGATGGAATATGCTAGAGTGGGTAAAGGAGGGGCGCGGGGAGGTGAGTCTCGCAGCTAGAAGCTTGGTTTTAACTGCTACTTTAACAGTGTTTCGTGTTCTGCGCGCTGGTGCGGGTGCAGCGGTCTAAGCACAAGCGCGACATCTGTCTAAATTGAATCAATTTTATAATGAAATAAAAATACGTGTAATATTTAATTTTAATAATTTTGATGTTAATAGTAAAATATAATCCAAATAAACATTATTTTTTATTTTCAACCAACCGCAGCACCCCAAGATATCTTATCCACGATCCGCCACTGGTTATACTGTATTGGGTCGTAAGGATTATGTAAACCAATAATCCTTACGACTTTTACAATTAAACGATTTTCATTAAAACGGTGGACAAAATGTATGTATCATCAGCGTGCAGTAGACCTATCATTATCTCTATTGCACATCCTATTTTGGGTATGGGCAAGAAGGATATAAGAGCATGCGCCGCATGCCCTTGCATCTGGCTTGCAGCTTCGCTTTTCATGTTATTGAGCGAGAAAGAGATAAAGCCACCGCACGCGCCTGGTATGTGTTCATAACAGTCATGGCTGCTATATCTTAATATATCATATAATATTTATTAATATATTCCGAATCTTGATTATGTATATTCTTATATTATATGGCACCCAAAAATACAAAAACTCACCGTGACTTTTGTATTATTTATCTTTTAGTTTCTACATCATCAAGCATAATAAGAGTTGACAGAATAATTTGACTATAATGCTGGTACCTTTAAAAAAACAATATTGAGAGATGGTCAAAGCTCACGGTTTGTTAATTCTATAATATATTAAAGTATGGAGACTATTAGCATTCTGATAACCATCTTTTAATTTCATTTACAGCTAAATGACTTCAAGACTTTTAATAGCACTTACGAAAAGATTTGATCATTTTTATATCGCGATACGCTGAACCGATTTTCACTGAGATGAAATTTTCGTATGAATAATTAAAATGCAATGCCGATCTTACCAAAAGTATATATATTGTTTCATTTTCAAAGTAATTCAAGCCCTTTCAAAAAGCAAGCCTTAGTCAAAAATTTCTTTATAATGCTCTTCACTGATTTTTTATTATTTTTAATATTCCTATTATTATCCACGTCTCGATGGATTATGCAGTTATATAATATATTTAACTAATATTAGTTTTATTTTTTGAGCTTCAAATCTTTTAAAATGGTTTTCACGCAAAGCTTATGCATATAAATTCACTCAATACTAAGAACTTAGAAGAAGTAAATCATTTAACTAATTCAGTATATTAAATAATAATTTAAGACATCGACTGAGGGTGCTTGATGGAATTTCAATATCAAATTTGGATTATTGAGATTTTGTACACTTCCATGTATTTTGTCACTAACGACCCGGGTTTCGCCTTTCGGCATCTTCAGGCATTCGAGCACACTAATTTACTGTGTGTACAAAATCTCAATAATCCAAATTTGATATTGAAATTCCATCAAGCACCCTCAGTCGATGTCTTAAATTATATCAATATTGCTAGTACAGCAAGATTGACTGAACTCTACAGTAAATTAGTGTTAAAATATCGTGTTGTTTATATAAACGTTAGACACTGTTTACTGTCTCTCAGTTCGAGTCCATTCGTGTGCTCGAATGCCTGAAGATGCCGAAAGGCGAAACCCGGGTCGTTAGTGACAAAATACATGGAAGTGTACAAAATCTCAATAATCCAAATTAAATAATAATTCATATGTTCTAGATTTGGTATAAAATTAACGAAAAATATTCGAATAAATACGCATAATAAAGTTTCATAATATTTTCAATGTTATCAAAAAAATCCATTTGGAATATAGTTTCTTCTTTCTCTTAAATTTTGATTCTATAAATGCAATCATTAAATATTTACTTTTTGATTTAGTATGTATTAAATTTAATCTATAGAAGTTAACAAATTATAATAAATTAAATACACTTTTTCAACCATGCCTTGTGGAGTGTATGATTTTCTAATGGACCATCTCAACAGAATTTGTTTTTACGAGCGCTGATTGTAATTTAGTTACTCAACTACTTTTTTCGTAGAGCTTAAGAAAAGAAATATATTGGTTGTAGTTAGGAAATCGACATTTCAACTACCTAAGGTCAGAAAAAGAAGCGAGTGGTACGGAATGAAAACATCACCGACATTCATGCTGTTAACTAAAACTAAAATCCATAAATCGATTGAAAATCAATTGATGAAAGTAAAATTAGCTAACATCGTCGTTGTTCTAGAAGAAAACACTAAATCGATAAAATTACATATAAAGTTAGTCATACCAAAATGTTTTTTATTTCAAACTCTATCGTATCGAAGATCACACTTATTTTTAAAATGTATACTTTTACTTATAAACAGTATTGTACAAAAATACTAAATGAAAAAGGTAAAGTATTTTAATCATTTGACAAACTTCAAAATTCAATTACTACAGACTAGTATGTTTCAGTTAGTGTCTTCTTCCAGAACAACGACGATTTTATATATAAAAATATTTGGTAGAGATAAATTATATTTTTTTCAAAATTGTGTAGCAGTAATCCTTTTTACGCCACTACAGTTGATTATTGCTCTGTGAATAGGGACTCCAATCAAATATTCGAATATATTATTTGTCTCTTGTTTTGATATTCAAATATCAACTTATTTAACAAAAAAAATCTTTCGACGTCACATAATATTTTGATGTACTATAATCTATTTTGTTTCAATTAACACCATAATACTCACTCAAGACACGCGTTAAAATAAGTGTATATTAACAATTAATTATTTATATGTCTTGAGAGACATACGAAAATTTATATATTATGAAGATTATTCAAATATTCGAACATTTTAACGTGTTAATATTTTTTATTTGAATATTTGTTTTCAACGAATATTTGAAATCCCTATTTTAAAGGATAACAGTTAAATGAGGCGTTCTTTTTTTCTGTCAAATTTAGATAAAAAAATCCAGTTAATCTGACTGTATGTAAATACTCAATTGTTCAAGATGGAGATGGATACACCATTACCGACGGATGAAACCACAATTCCAAATAAAACAAACATATTTTTTCGGTACAGTGTTTCCGACACATTAAGATGGTTAAGACGAATCAAAGAAAGCCGCAGACATGATCACGTTATAAACAGTTAAATGTAACTAAAAATTCGATGAAAGGTAGTTCAGAGTTTTTATGACAACGACTGTGGTTAAATAAATATTTCGTAACAAATCGTTTTATTTTCTCGTTTGTCAAATGATTGTTTGGGCCGCCGACTCCTGTGGTCTTACGAAAAATGATTTTGAATTCCATTTTTTGAAGTGGTTAAATTCCCAGGATGACATTGATTTTATATTAGTATTTGAGCAACTGAGTAACAGGTAGTTGTGGCAGGAAAACGTCTGCTGATATTCCCATAGCAGGCCATATGCTCCACATTAGGAGCGGACGTGGTATAAAAAAATGTCTAATGATACGGATTTTTCATGATGGATCATAAAGCAATTGGTTTAGTACTATTCTGATCCTTCTGTCTGGCTTTAACTTAAACATTTATCTTGTGCTGGTGTAGCGGTTGATCAGCAACTAGTCACCAGTAAAATATGATACATAGTATATGGTGATTACAAATGTCATGCGTTCCATATTGGAAGTGAACGGAGTGATCAAAAAAATGATATAGGGTGGTCTTTCCAAGACTTTCTACACTTTTTGATAAAAATAATAACTTTCTCCTTCACCTTAGAGTCTTTTGAATATCACCTTGTATTTTTGGTGTGGATCATAACTTGGAAAAACGTAGATCAATAATACAAATACTTGTGACCTCCTATCCGATTCAAATTCATGAATCGTTTTTTTAGATTCTATTTTAAATTGGATTTCTAGATAATGTAAAGAAGTCCATGATTTTTTAAAAGTAGTAGACGTTTTTTCTTTTTAAAATTTAAATAAATCTTTGATAATTTAATATAAAATTAAAATTGATAACTTAGTTATTCTACTTGGTTTATCACTAACGTGACGCGTTTCGCATCTTCGCTCTTTAAGAAGCATCTTTATTCTGAAGATTTTTCGAAAGACGCGAAACGCGTCACGTTAGTGATAAACCAAGTGGAATAACTGTGTTATCATTTTTAATTTTATATTAAAAATGAACCTCCATAAAGTTACCGCTGAATCCATAGAAAATATTTGATAATTTATTTCGCTTACACTAAAAAATGTTCTTGGTTCTATATTATGCGAAGTGTTTTCATTAGCAATCAAAAATATGAACTTTAATTTAGACGTAAATACAAATTAAAACACAACAACAAAACTAACAAGTAAGTTCCTTCCAAAAATAAGTTATATAAAATATATTTTAATACATATTTTAATTTTTACAAAAAAAAAATAAACAAAACAGAACTTGAGAAATAGTTTATGTTTATGGCATTTAATTTAAGACATCGACTGAGGGTGCTTGATGGAATTTCAATATTAAATTTGGATTATTGAGATTTTGTACACTTCCATGTATTTTGTCACTAACGACCCGGGTTTCGCCTTTCGGCATCTTCAGGCATTCGAGTCCATTCGTGTGCTCGAATGCCTGAAGATGCCGAAAGGCGAAACCCGGGTCGTTAGTGACAAAATACATGGAAGTGTACAAAATCTCAATAATCCAAATTTTATGGCATTTAATTCTGAAACGCCTTCCCTTTAACCCCTGTTTTCGCTAAGCTGGTTAGTGCTCTATACTCTTTATAGCATGCTCCACACATAAAATAGGGTTAAGGTAATGACCGTTGTTTTGACAAATTCACCACATCAATCTCAGCGCAGGAATATCGGTCGGAAGCAAAGTAGCCTGATATTCAAGCGGGAAGAAACCGGGAAACTGTTTGTAAATTGATTTAAGTGGTACCGTGACTACAATAAAGATGAGTAAATTCATCCACATGATTTTAAAAAGCATCGCCTGCTATAACAATTCACATAATCGGAAAATGCTAACCTCCAAAATATATTTCTTGATTTGAGGATAATTTTTAAATATCTATGGTTATATAATATACATTGTTTTTTAATGTTTGTATTTATTTAATATTAATAAAGGTAAAACTTTTTATTATTAACTGTTTATGTTCCAAATTTGAATTGTTGAGATTTTGTACATTTCCATGTATTTTGTCACTAACGATCCGGGAATCGCATTTCACCATCTTTACACGAATGGACTTGAACTGAAATGGATATATAAAAAATCTCAACAATTCAAATTCTTCAATGAAATTCTATCAAGTACTCTTAGTCGGTGTCTTAAATTAATTTATATTCCACGTCCTGGGAGATACTAAAAAAGATAGCGTAACTAAAGAGAAGCAACTCAATTTGAGTGTGTCGAAGAACAATTGAGACGAATGTGGTGGTCATATGCTGTACAAAGGGAACGAATGTGGTTAAAGAATAATACTTCAAGATATCATAAAATATTAGTATACCGGAAAGGAATACGAAATTCGTTCACTTTTATTGTTGATATCGGTGACCCATAATTAAAAGCTAATAAAATTCGTTGAACTGGTACTAACTATAGTGTATAAGTATATAAACTTTACATGATAGATTAATTTAATGTTTATATTTGATTTTTCGCATAAAATTGAATACTAAATGAGCCCATATATTTTCATAATTACAACGATAAATCTTTGCTCAACTTTTGAATTCGTTATTTTTAGTTTATAATTATTATAGATCAGCGATTCTCAACTCAGGGTACGCGCGTGGTGGCTAGGGGTACACGAAAAATAAACAATGATGTGCTGAAAAGGCACACTCTTCTGTTTTTCAGATAGGCAAAAAGGTAAAATGCTACGACAAATACATAAAATATGGATTTTCGTAAACTGGAGACGAAGACTATTTCTAAACCCAAGTGTATGAGAAAATGCTCTAAAATAGCATTAGGAAACCTGCCTTACTATTACGGCATCTACAAACAAAATATCAACATTACAAAAAAAGAGGAAGTTTTTGAATGTTTCGAAGCTCAAAACAAGAATTGTCTGATTTTAACATCTTCCACCTTGCCGCTAATAAAGATTACAAAAACGCGGTTGAAGCTAGTTACCTTATTAGTATTGCTAAATGTAGTAAACATGATACTACAGCATAAATGTGGTTTTCTCTTTATATAAATCAGCCCTTTTTTACAAATCTTCTCGAAGCAGAGCCTATTGCCATGCTCAAACGTTCTTTACCACACCAATACTATTTATTCAACGTAAATACATACTTAAAATAACTACAACTACATCAAATAAAAACATTTTTGTTCTATTAGAGGTACAATTTAGCAAAATAGACCACCAGGGGTACGCAAGTCAAAAAAGGTTGGGAACCGCTGTTATAGATGACTACATAAAAATAGTTAATAATCAATTAATAAAACAGTACTCAGTCCGGGTAATATTTCTAACTAAGTAATGATTAGTAACGGGCGGCCCTTATGTTAGGAGCCGAATTTCATCGTTGATGTTTATTCAAATTGTATGCCAATCATTCTTTTATTGGATCCGTCTCATTTCTTAGTATTGACGTTGTTAAAATGCCGATTTTTTCCCTCGTTATTCATCTGGAAAACCGTCTTTTGATTACAATACAACCGCAACGTTTCCGACAGACAATATGAAATATCAATCCAAACGTGTCAAATTGTCGCGGTTTCACTAACGCCACTGTTTTTAGGTTCATAAACCAGAAATAATTTACATTTTTATGTGACGAATCGATTAATCGAATAACCTTCCAAAAAAATTAATCAGAGATTATAAAATCTGATTCTTCCCACAGATGGTTCACTGGTTATTTAAAAGATTAACTGAAAGATTTTTGGGCGAAAACAGAATACATAATGTCAATGCATTGTCGTTTGGCGTATCTATATATATATATGTACCCAGTGGCGTAGCTAGGGTTTGTGCAGCCCGGGGCGGTCCTTGAATTTGCTGCCCCTCCTGCCACCTATTCTCTAAATTTATTGTTGATTTATATTTTATTTATAGAATTTTTAAACTTTCGACATGGCAGCAGAAAATTTAATTTTAATACGGATTTCAAATTTGACTTGATATTACGATGCGGGACAGACCCGGGCTTAGATTGTATTGATTGGAAATGTAACAGTTTTAATAAATTTGCCGAATGTGATGTCATACCCAACCTAATGCACGATGCAATCCGCGAAAATACCTTTAATACATTTAATAAAATTCGTACATCGTCACATTATAGTTCCAGATTTTTTGCGTATGAAAAATGGAAATGACCGTCATTGTAGTTATTGATTGATATATTTTTATATAATCAGTGACATTTCGTTTGGTTGCAAAAAACACCGGCGAAGCGAAGACAATTTACCTAATTCATGAATGAAACAATGGAGTTCCGCTTTTTGTAAATTAGGCAAAATTTTACCGATTTCATGTAATAAGCAATTTCACACATTAGTAATAGTAAACTTTCAAATACTATCGATAATTTTTTTACATGGTTTACCACCGCCTTGATTGATATGATAGTTTTCTTCAAATAACGGAACAATACGTCTCCGCGAGCCATCTGCTTATGTATAAACCGCGATTTATTGGTTCTGTATCAGAGATGAGTAGAACCGAGCTGTAAAATGAGATCTGGTAAGCGTAAATTTGGGCAAATCCGCAGATTAGAAACATAACCGCACGCGTGTAGATCGAACTCGCTTGGCTGCGTTTGTTATTGGAAGTTGCCGATAATATCCTTCCCTTTGAAACGCCGCTATAAATTTAAATGCAAAAAAAAACACGTAAGCAAAAATACGATCAAAATTATTGTGCGCTTAACGAGGAGCTAGTTAGGTCCATATCAAAACGTGACTAAATGCTTCAAATTTTCTTAATTAAATTTATTGATTTGGAACCAAGTGTATCAATATTTGTAATTTTTTCAACTTTTGCCAGCATTCCCATTCAATCTTTCTCTTCCTAAAAATGGGGCACTGAGACATCCATTAGCTTACTAGTATAATTTTCTTTATCACATTCAATCCTCACATTATATTTTCGGTGTTCTGGAAGAAGACACTAACTGAAAAATACTAGTTTTGAGTAATTGGACTTTGAAGTTAGTGAAATTTTTGAAATGCTATAGCTTTTTCATTTTGTTTGTACAAAACTGTTTTTAAATAAAAGCGTAATTTATAAAAATAAATGTGTTCTTTCATACGGTAAAGATTGAAATAAACAACATTTTGGTATAATTCACTCAGTGTGTCATTTCTTCGATTTAGTGTTTTCTTCCAGAATAGCGACGACATAATTATAAGATAAATTGAATGACTAACTTAAAACTTACAACTAATACAAGTAGAAAACTATAAGTAAATATGCTTAACATTAGGACCTGGTATGGATTAGAAAAATTTACATTTTATTACGAATAGATGAAAAAACAGAGTTATTAATATCGTTCTTTAGTATCGATAAATCGTTGCATGGAAAATAGTTTCAACAACTGGTGACACCCAAAAGCATGTTTTTTAAATAAAACAAAAAGACAATCTGTGATGTCGCGTCGCGAGAACATTCACGCAAACACGTTGTTTTGTGTGAGAAAATGTCGGGAAAAGAATATTCAGAAGGATTTATCACTGTCCACTGCTGAACTCAGCCTCTGTCTGTCGCCGGCAGCCCTTTGCCTGGCGCTTAGCAATGGATGATTTTTAAATTGAGTGCTGCATTTTTTGTAAATAAATAATGACTATGTTATATGTCATCGTCATAAAGAAGAAAGTGATCAAGTGTAAAATAATGAAATGTTCAAGATAACCGTGTTAGCATTTGTAATCAAACTATAAAACCATTCACACTTACATTTCTGATTTAGTTTTTTGACGTTCTTGCAAATACTACGTTCGTTAGAAATTAAATAGTTCTTTAGTCGATTTTCATAAAAAAAATCCCTTGATTACTTTCTCTTGTATAAGGAAGATTTAAAAATTATTATTGAAAAATGAAAGATAAAGTTTTTAATATCTCGTCAATATTTTATTTCTGAAATACTTTTTCATTAATTAATCTTGAATTTAGTTTTTAAATCCAAAGACACCTCTGGCAATCAATATAACATGCAGCTGTGTTGCGTTATGTGTCCAGTCAGACTGCAAATCAGTAGAGAGGTAGAACATTGTCCCCCAAAAAGGTTAATGTGGATTTATAAATCGATACATATTATTCACTTAGAAAATAATTAAAAATTGACTTTTTATGCCATGTGCAGATTTGTATCAGTGAATTTTTGTGAGGATAGAATTCGTTTTGATAGGAATAGGTAGCGTATCTGCATTAAGTCATACGTGACAAAAAGTTAAAAATGTACTTGGACCTCTAGCCGGACATGGCCCCACGATAGTCACGACTATATGATATGCTTAGAGGTTGATATTAGTTGTTTCAATTATCCAACTAAAAATAATCAAAATAATTTGAATTACTTTTTAAAAAATCTGATAACAAGCCCGTACCAATGAAAGATGGTTGTGGATAAACCAGCGTGTAGATTTGAGGTAAGGGATGTAGCACTCATTGATAGAATTTATTCACAAAGTGTAGCTTTATTCTCTTTTCCAGAGGCTGATGATGCCTGACGATAAAGAGATATTAATACAGGTGGCTACGAAATATTCTACTGCGCATTTATGAATGAGCTTGTGTATTAATCACGAGAATTCCTTCACCTCCTGACTAATGACAATGCACCACTTTTGAGGATTTCGAATTCCTACAGAACATTCAACAAAATAATTTAATATACGACAAAAAATATGAACTTTTAAAACATTTATCATTAAAAATTTCATAAATATACTGGAATATTGTTATGAAAATATTTTATTATTTGTTATTATTACCTATTTAATAGGCTTTGTCAGCCATTGTTTATTTATATTTATTTATAAATAACAATTATTTCTTTCAACCCAAATATAATATTGATTATAACTGCTTCTTCTACATAAACATTTCAAATAATCATCTCTCTGCATGCATATACAGTAGGGCCCACTTAATAACATTAAGGCGGAACGCTCAAGTGTATTAAGACCGATTTAAAACAATTAAATTCATATTATTTGAATCGGAAATTATAATCATGTCACCGGTTTTTAGAATTATTATTTTGACTTCGACAATACTGCCGAGTTTCGTTTTTACCCGATAGCAACGCCAACATTATAAACAAGCATGCACATACGTTCGCGTCGTGTTATTCAGTCGCCTAATGCGATCTGTGCAGTGTAGTGTTTTTGAATTGCGTGCGCGTGTTTGTTTAACTTGTTTTTGCGAGTAAAATCATGGCGACAAACAAGAATAGAGTCGATTTGAGCTAAGAAAACAGGTTGCGTTTCTTTGAAAACTACGATAAATTGGGCATTCCATAATCAACATTATAAACTTTTAAATGAATTATTTCGCTTATTAGAATCATTGATTATTAGAATCAATGTTTACTCGACAAATGTGACCACAAAAAGTGGCACCTACTGTACAAGAAAAGTAATGTTATACTACATTTAAAAACAAGAAGCTAACTAGAACTTAAGTAATATCTCAAATGATTTTGGTATCATTTCAACGTTTTTTAATAACAGTTACTATTTATTTCTATCAGTTGGTACTCTAGGTTGAGAGACAAAAACACACAAACATCTTTATTCCAAAGGAAAATTTCTCAACAATACTTTATAACAATATAAACTAAGCACACATTCGTTCAAGTTGAATTTCATATTTGTTTATGGAATTATTGAGGGTAAAAAGTTGATTGTTTATTTAATGAAAGTATTATTTTATTTTTATCAACCCTTTTAAATACGTGTTCAATATTAAGAGGACTGTTTTAACTGTAATTGGACAGCAAGTTCAGCTTCACTCTTAGCGATAAGGTGTACGTATGCAATTATTATATTCAATGATCTTTTACTAAGTCTTTGACTACAGCACACCTTGTTTACAACGAAAACAAAAAGAATCAAAGCAATATGATATAAATTATTCGTTTAAACTGGTAGCAACATTGCAGACAGCATTGCACAATAAATAACTCATGCAATTCTCTTTTACGAATATGTTCTTGTAAACACTGCGACAGTCTCTGCAGATAACATTTAAACGATTTAATTTCAAATATAATTTTATTATTACTGAATATTATGTCTATACAATATTTTCTAGTAGAAGTTAATTTTTTGCTCGACTCAATGATGATGAAAAAATTTAAATTTATATAAGTACATTTTATTTAAACAATTTCATAATCAATCCAGTAATAAATTCGTTTCCAATTTGCAATTAATTTCGATATCTATTGGCTATTGTTGTAGTTTTTCTTAGTTTACGATTTGTTGTTAATAGTTTAATCATAGAATAAAATATTTACATATTATGTTCAAAGAATATCACCTTTTAAATTATGAATCGCAGTCAATATTGATATAGTTGGAGGCAGTGGCGGCTGGTGACAGGAATATTAGGGAGTGCAAAAAAAGATTCACAAATTTATGTAAGAAATCCATCCTCCACATACTGGATTTTGAAAGTACTATCAGACATATACGAACATATAAGTCTGATATTGGCGATATCAACTGGCTCCTAGAGAGACTAGACAGGGCTCCAATGACATCGTAAAAATCTTCTCTGCTGTATAAGACAGTTAGTTCAATTTAAGTTTAAATTCCTCCATGAAATCGTATGTTAAGGTTACCGTATTAATGTCTGCAATTGAAATAATTCTGTATTAAACCGACAATTTTTCGCATAAGTATTTTTTGGGGAAAGTAATTTGAAGAATTCAATATTGAGGAATATAAAAAATATTAGAGGAAGGTGTATTACGAAACTGAACCAGATACACAGTTGAATATTATGGAATAGGTATGGCCAGCCAGGTAAAAAACTCGAAACTATCCTATTTTAAATATTCAATTATATCTACTCGGTATTATACACGATCATAGTTATAATTTTATAAATTGTATTCATCGCTCCAAAAGTTATAATGGTAGGTAAATATTATTCTTATTGAAGAGCGTGTAGTTAAAGAATCATATTGAAATTAAATGAGCTTACTAAGCTTGTTCCACTGCTCTTTTTCATTCTTACAAATGACTGTTACAGGCTTGTAAACTCAAACGTCAAATCGCTTTCGGCTACGTTCGGGAATTTCCGTCAGGGAGATCAGTGCTCAAGGGCCCGCAAAAACAGTCCATACAAAATGCATCCGTCGCGTAGTTCATACTGGTGCAAAGTCACAAATATGTCAAAATACATAGAACATTTCAGACGTCTAAGGAGTGCAAAAGAATTTATGCTCCTACCGCGTCAGAATACGTTTGCTAGTCGTGTTTATTGATCATCGTTTCCTGCAACATTTTCTTATCGGAAACACGATAAAAATTTAAAATTAGTGAATCGGGAAAATTATTATATTTGAATATCGTTTTTTAATGGAATATTTTGATGGGAATTATAGGAGTGCAGTGCACCCTTTGCTCCTTTACAAGAGCCGTCTCTGGTTGAAGGATACCAATTCATAAAATCACGTCATTAGAAGAGTGTGTCAAAGAATTAAAATAAAAGTTATCTGAATTAAGGGGTACAAAAACGAGACTATGTTCATGTAGGAGGTAAATAATTTTGTGATGAAATGTAATAATAGAGGTAGGGAGGTCAAAAATTCCAAGTAATTTTCATTGTCATTTGTGGAAGAACTATAAAAAATAAATTCAGTGTTTTCAAAATAATCAAACATTTATAAATACACCACACTTGAATTTATTAGATTGATACTTATGTGAATTCATTGGCATAAAACATTTATACTTTATTATAAATGAAGTAACATACGTAGTTTATAGAAATACATTAAGTTGTTTCATCCGCTCCCCTAACAGAATTTATGTCTACCATTCGATCTAGAAGATTTTCTGTCGATCTCAAGTCATTTTTATTCCACCATATAATCATTCAATAAAAACACAGGATATTGAAAAGAAGACGGTTGAAAGAAGATTTATTAAAGATAACTTAATGTATCATAAAATTACTTTAATTCCGTGTTACGAATAATACAAAAAATATTAAATCTAGTTTATTGGTACCAGAAATAAAAATTCTTGGAATAACTTAGATATCTATTTATTACAATTAAACACATAATCCAATTGGTTTTTGATCATTGCATGTAAGGTATGCTTCTTTATTTCTGGCATTTTTAGCTGCCTTAATTATTCTTCTCCAATCCACTCAGTCATCCACCTTTCTGCGTCAATCGCTGACCTCCAGCACTCGTAGGTCATGACACCCTGGCTATTATTCAGCAAAGTCGTGGTCTACCAACGGCTCCGTCTTCCTTCAAAGTGTAAAATATTAGACGTTTTGTGTGTTTACACTCATCCATGTAAAGTATACGAAATTCGATAGTAAGCCCAGTAACACTGGCAAATAAATCTTCTTTTACCGTAGTATTAATTCGCTAAGATTATAAATATTGAAATGATTTTATCACAAAAACGAGGTATAACTAAAGTAGCATCCTCCAAACGTAGTTTCGATAAAAATCAATGGAAAAAATCTTGTGTTAACTTTTGATCACAGACTTAAATGCACGCCCTTATCTTTAGAACAATCATTAAGTATGCATATTATAAGGCTTGGAAAAATAAATAATAAAACTTTTGAATACTTGGAATAAATTATTCATGATACAGTGTTGAAAAGACAAAAGCTCCCGAGCTTTTTTGTATAGGTATTTATGTAATGTATAGAATGGTGAGTCAGATACTTCATCGTATTATCTTTAAATCAAAGCTGTCTTAAACACAGGTACCGCTGTCTTATCGAACGCGATTCTGGATAGTGATATTACAATATAATGTTCCTACTGTCGCTTTCCTGCCTATCTATCTAATAATATTTTATTTCTTTTGGAATAGCCATTGAGAGAGAGAGACGTTTGACCAGTGGTCGCGCAGCTAAATGATTTATAAACGTTTAGTTTTTTACAGAATATTGCAGAGCATTATATATTCAATAGGGATTCCAACTATTTGTTATTATAAATTATTCAGAAATCGAATAGTAAAACTGAAACGAATATTCGATAAGTTTCTGCAGAATAAAAATACTGTTAAAAATTCGATTTGAATAATTAATAACAAAAATTCTAAAAATACATATTCCAATACCGTTCCATTGTATTACAATATTTAAAATTTGCAGCTGTGTTGGATTAATACAGTGATATTTCTTCAATTACTGAAATAACGACATGTTTAAAAAAATTTTCAGCTCCGAGTCATTCGTTAAACTCAAGTATTATGATAAGACATTGAAAGCACCCGAGTTGTGTGAAGGCAAAATAGCCACTCCTTGGGGTATTTATTAATGTTCTTGAAACCTGCAGAGTTTGTGATGCGGCCTTTCGTCAATTTTGGAAAATATTTCATTAAAGTTATTACAAATACTATTCAAATATTTTCCCAAATATTCGAATAGTGAATAGTTAAAAAAGGGCCGAATACATTATAATATTAGCGTTGGAATCCTTGGTACTCAATAATCAAGAACTATACAACAATGGTAAATGACTGTATGACGAAAGTTTGTGAGCAATTCGTTAAACATTCAATTTCTCTCATCGTTTCTTCAGCTGATAGTTCTCGCGATGAACGAAACCGGTCCTGATCATTATAGAAAAGTGGAAGTAGTAAAAACCAAATCGTGCTGTAGTTTTAAAATGTAAAAAAAATAACTTATTAATTTATTTGAACTTGCGATAGAAAGCAAGTTTTTGCGTAATGTGATTACCTCATTATACCACATAATATGGGTTCCCTTACTATAGCCTGTCAATTCACCAAGTACTAAAATTCTAAATTTCCATAAGTACTATCAACAGAAACTGACGAATGCTAGCACTAATTGCGATCAATCAAAACAATCGTTAGGTAACGGCCTCTTTGGTCTATTAGTAAGAGCTTTGCCCTAGCTATCAGGTGGGTCCTGGCTTATTCTTATCAAGATTATCTGGCAGGATTTTACCAATTTTCAAAATGCTTGGCGCGTTGGCTGTCAGCTAACAGTTAAACGTTAAAGGCCAAAATTATTTAAAGAAAATAAGGTCTATAAGTATTTATTTTGCGGATAAAACTAATGCATTATTGTTTCAATATTTTTAACAAATATTTATCCCTGTTTTCCATGTCATTCTTACGTTATTTGATTGTATACGTGTCAGCAAGTACGGGAGTTAAAATATCACCGCCTCGCGGCTTCCTTTTGATTTACTCCACTCGCTTCGCTAATGTTATACATTAAGGAATGTACTCCCGAGGGAGTGGGAAGAATGGACTACCGCACATCAATAGTCCTCTTACATTGCGTTCACTTCATTTTAAGCCGCTACCTAGTTGGGTAATTGAAATTCAACAATATCCTTGGTCTCAAATTAAATATGCCGTAAACTACTTACTAATCAAGTTTTGAAATATATAATCGAATTTCAAATGTTGTGTAGAGTTATTTAACTTTTAAGGTGCAAGAGTATAATAATTGTATTGCTTAAATAGGACGTCAAATCCTTTTAAACGGTGAAATATTATTACGTCATCATTAAGTAAAAAAACTGTATTTTGTTGAATAATGTCTGCTCCCAATGTGAAGCATATATTTTTACACGAGAACTGCGTATTATTTAACTCAGTTGTTCAACCTAAATTTTTCAGAGAGATTAGGGATAGAAGGATAAAGCTAAGACAAAATTAGTGATCGACTAATCGCTCTCGCTACGCTTGGAAAACTGAATTATTAATATAAAATTAATGTTGATAATTTTGTTTTTTCTTTGGATATATTAGTAAATGTACACGTGTTTCTTGTCTTTAAGAAGTATCTTCAGACCTCAAAGAAATTGTTGTCTCATTGGAATAGTGTATTTTAAATTATGAATGAGTATTCTGACTAGAATTAAAATTGTAATTTTTTTGTTACAGATAGTTAATATTCATGCAGTTTAACGTGAATTCGTGAGTTGGCGTATTAGGAAATGTTTGCAAATTTATTAATAAAAGAATTATAAATGCTTTAGACCTTGGAGTTTATAGCTTCACTACTTTTTTAATTGAATATTTTAAAACTTAAAATATAAAAGGAAAAAACGTAATAAAAAAATAAGGAAAATGGTATTCACGTTTAAAAAAAAATCATAAAATCGTTTTTTAAAAGTTGCGAAAAGAATTTTTAGCGTGCGACTTGAATTGAGAAATGGCCTCGGTACCCAAGAAAGCCCCCGGGCCAAGCAAAATACGATTAAGATGTAAATATTATGAGAAATTTTGTAAAAGGATGATTTATATTATTGCTTGAAATTACTTGTCGGAAGTCGGTTATCAATTTTATCGAAATATACTGTTAACGTAATTGTATATGTCTTAATACTTCGTATCTTGCCTACTACATGTTTTTATTTAGGGGCATATATTCTCTTAATAATAGGTAAGTAAACATATAAATCAATAAAAAAACTACTGTGTACGTATATTATATATTACTATATAATTTATTTTTAATAACCGTTGTCAGAATAATAAATATCATATTTGATGTTTCTTTATTTAATGTAATCCTATTTAAAAAATATATATCTAAATGCATCATACTATAGAATAGAATAGAGCCTCCCAACCAGTAGGAAATTCCTTCCCAATTGGTGAATTTTCAAGTTCCAGTTTGAGAATTGCTGCGGCTAATTAAAGATTTTCAATATAATATATCTACATATTTGGGAAGCACCCTTTGAGTTGAAGTTAGACTATATTGGTAAAAGAGAGAATGGAAAAAAAAGTTTTGTAACCACTGGAATAGAATTTAATTTAATAAATAGTGTTATCCATTAGATGTTTAAAATGTTTATAATTGATTAGAAAAAATATATTTGAATGACAAAAGCAAATTTTAAACTAAATGCTAGCAATTCACTTAACCACTTAGGGAAAATAAACATATTGTTATATTGGTATGCACGTATATTCTAAATCAATCAGTTATCACTAATCACTATTGAAGTTTATTTATATAAATTTATAGTAATACACGTTGATACGAACAACAATAATGACATTGGTTTTTGTAGCAGTTTGTGCAAAATCTTTAAATTTGTGTAATTTTAAAAGAAATGTCTTGAGACATAGTAAATTACTAATAATGCTAATATAATAGATATATCAACATATATCGTGTATTTAAAATCAATAAAAATTGGCTTAGTAATAATCCACATATCCACTCAAGGACTGTAATTTTAAACTTGAAAATTAAAAGACAGTTAAGAAAATGAGAAGTGAAGTAAACCAACTGATATTTTCTAATAAAATAAACTAAATGTTTATTGATATTTTATATACGATAAAGTATCATAAAAGTGCAGTGAGTAATGTTAATACAGACTGTAAAAGTATTTTATTCTGTAAGAAGTTAAATTAACTAAAACTTTGAATAAAAGTTTCACAATTTTATCACTTTGCCCACTTTGTTTCTCGAGGACTCAGTTGATATATTGTTTTAAACAATTAAAAGGAAAATAAAATTTTGCAATACAGCTAATAATAGACAAAGCAACATATGTTTTTTTTTATTTTTTTTCAATCGTACGAAATCAAGTCGAGAAGAGAAGATATCGCAAACACCCATGTCTAAGATCTTAAATGTTTGAATGAAAAAATAATGATATTGACTTTGCCAGTGCTTGAACCTACAACCATACCTATGGCCAATAATTATTGATCTTTAAAAAAATTAGGCTAAGTATAAGCGTAGCTTTGTTCACCAGATTACATTAAAAGAATGATGTAGATGTGTTAAAAATTAATAATCATGAGTGGCATAGTGGAGTTTTATGATTTAATTATATACGAATATTGTGTAACGACAAAAATTTGGGTTTTGGTCTTACCTACGCGTCGATCACTAAAAGCCGAACAGCCTTCGGTCGGTTCGCGCCTGCGCAGTTAACACCCCGTATCAAGATGTGCGTAGTGAGCAAGCAGTTCGCGTGGCACATCTCGATCGGCGCGGCTGTCAGCGGAAATCAGAGATGAAACATTTCATCGGCGCGTCGAGGCGGTGCACTGTAGTCGTTTCGTGATAAACATTTCGCCATTGGGGCAGCACGAAACATACCTTACTCACTTTAAAACATGAATTATGCCTTTTATGAAACAACAAATTTTCACTTATGAATGTTCCATAATAATAATGGCCCGACTACACTTAAAAAAAAGTTATTAAAATCCAAATATCCACATTGAAGGTATTTCCTTAACTAGCCAAACTCTCCATTAAACATATTTTTTCTATCTCCGATAGATGAATTCGAACTGACTTCGACTTCAGCTCAAGTTAATCATTACCTTTGAATACCCATTAGTGACAAAGCTGAAGAACTGTTTGTTAATCAGTTGCTCAACCTCACTTTTCCGAAGATACTAGTGATAGAAGAGAAATAGTAATAGAAGGGTATGGCTGAGCAAGACTAGCAAATTGCTCTCGTTACGTCCCATCTTTTATGAGATCGTAGGGTGGAAGGGAATTCTAGAACTCAGAAATTTATTGAAAAATCAATTTGTGAAGCTGTCTAGACCGGAATTAGAACCCGAGACATCCGTAAACGATGAAAATGACGTTCACTACTACACCACGAACCTGACATGTCTGACATGACTACATAGTGTTTTATCAATTATCATCGATAGAGGAATCTTTTTTTAAGTGCTGAAAAAATATCAATACATTTCGGATGTCTAAAAGATGTCGTAAACTTATACATAAATTCTGCACGTTTTTTGCATTCTAGAATATTAAAGTAATTGTTTTATTGTTTTTATTTAATTTGTGAATAATTATCCTGACAAATAAATATAGTTGCAGAGCCAGCCGATGTCTGCAAACAATTCAGCGTGATTTTGAATTGCGTGTGACAAAATTAAGCCTTAATGGCTCAATTGGAAACGCTACTCACTTGTTAAGAGATGAGTATTGAGATCATTAAGTCACGAACAGTTTTGTCGCAAAGCCAGATGATTAACGTTGTATGTAATAATTGGAATTTACAAATGAACCGCCAAAGCTTGCCTGATTCACTTTGTGACTTGTATCTCAGAGCGGTTATTACAAATACAATTGCAAATGAACTTATGTATTAAGATCATCTTCGTAAAAATTGACTCCAACATTTCTATAACAATGATTTCCTAAAACTAACATAACTCATTCCATTGATTGCTATTTGTGTCGTGTATTTATCGTATATCGCATAACACATTTTATCATAAAACATACTATGAATGAATCGGTGCTTATAGTATATTTTTGTAACCATACCCGCTCTCAATGTCAAGCATACAGACTAGAAGTTTTTCAACAAGAACTGCTTATATATCAGTCACTCAACCTCTCGTTTTCGAATAGAGTAACGATAGAAGAATAGAGCTATCATACAAATAGTGATAATTTAATCACTCTCAATACGCCCCGCGTCCAATAAAAATGCAGAATATATCATTATCTAGTCATACCAATTTAATTCATTTATTAAAATATTGATTACATTTTTTATAATAACACGATTTTTTAAACCGAATTATATTTTTGTCGGCGTCAGTGGTGCAGATGGTAGTGCCGCTGGCTATGGTTACAGATGTCTCGGGTTCAATTCCCGGTGCGGACGGTTTTCATAGATTGATCTTTCAATCGATTTATGGATTTCTGTTCGTAGTCTGAGTCCTAAATTGTCAAGGGGCATAGTGAGAGCGATTATCTAACCACTAGTCCTGTCCTTGCCTCATCCTTCTATCCCTACTGTCTTTGGAAAAAGAGAGTTTGAGCAACTGAGTAACAAGCAGCTTTCGTAGAAAACTCTGTTAAGATACCTCCGTTAGGAGACCATGTGCTCCACATTGAGAGCGGACATGGAAAAAAAAACATATTTTTGATCTCCATGGTAAAATATTAAACATCCAAGCTTTTTGATCGTATCAAATGTTTTGCTAACATTCTTTGATTACCAATACGCCATATAAAATATGTTAAAACAAATATTATGTTATATTCGTTTTTAAACTTTCTAAATAACATTTTCAATAAACAATGCATACTAAACCATTTAAAAATATATAGTTATTATTATTTTGAGTGCTATATAAACAGTATTTTGTTTTCTTCTTCATTTGTAGTTGTCTGCATAAGTAATATTAATTTTCAAAGTAATCTGCATGCTTATCTATTAAAAAAATACCCTCATTATTATTATATCAAATACTATTTCTACGAATACATTAGCCAGTATAATTTAAAAGTCATCGATAAAGACTATATATTATATACTTATCCATATTAAACTTGATCAGTCGCATTGGCTTCTATTCACAATGGACTATCTTAAAAACTAGAAGTCAATTATCTTAGATGAGTCTTATTTCGTACCAGTTAACTTCTTCAGATACCTCTGTTACTCTTATAATTGTTAATCATTTTATTATTTATATGAATCAATCAGTAACAAATTCATATAATATTTTCACTATCTTCTAAATATTTTACCTGTGAATATCTGTATGATTTGTTTAATTATCTATCCTGTATATTTTAATAAAACACCCCATGGCTAGACTTTTGTCAGATCCGTGGTGACGTGGTCAATTCCTTTGACTTTGGCTACGGATTTCCCAGTACGAACAATTTCATGAATAATTTTTTTGGATTTCTGATTTATGGATTTCTGTTCGTAGGTACAGATGTATGTCATGTCTGAAATTTCTTCCCCTAATCCGATGATCCCTACACTAGGGCGCAGTGGGAGCGATTGGCTAATCATAGAGCTATCCTCCGATCCCTACTCTTTTTCAAAAAACAGACGTTGAAAAATTGAATAACAAGCTGTGACAGACAGACAGATTTACAGGTCATGTATTTTCTGCCGTTTTTTTACCATGTCTGCTCCCAATGTGGAGCATATGGTCTCCTAAGGGAGATATCTAAACATAAGTTTTTCTATGAGAACTGTTTGTTATTCAGTTGCTCAACCTCTCCTTTTTCGAAGAGAATAAGGATAGAAGGATAGGGCTAGGACAGGACTAGTGGTTATCTAATCGCTCTTGCTACGCTCCGTTTTTGAGGATAGGATGGGTGGCCATATAGTAGAGATTAAATGTTTTGTTTGTATTTTTTTTAAATTCATGATAACCATTTTATTATTATTCATTGTCACACATTAATTTTTAAAAATATAAAGAAATTATACCACCTATAAACCGCTTTGTCTGGAATCAACCCGCTCTATAATCCGGATCATAAATTTATTTTATTTCCTAAATTTGATAGTCATTTTGTAGAGGAGTGAGATTATGAAAACATCCTGCCGTATTATAAAATGAGATATAAAATAAAGATCACGGAGCTTAATTATTATTCGAAATTATAGAAAAACGGTTTTGGAACGCGCCGTTCAAATTAACTAGTACCTATATACTATCAAACTTCCCAGAGCCTTCAACCTTTTACCGTAGTTTAATACTTCAAAAAGATCAAATATTTTTTGACATGTTTTTTCAAGATATATTCGCTGCCCTGTCTCAACTCGTGTTTACCTTATTGCGTACACATATTTATTTCAACAGTTCTTTGAATACATGTCCAAAAATATTTATGTTTTATTGCTTATACGTGTATATGAGTTTTTTTAATTTATTTTTTTGAAACAAAATTGGTTTGTTTTAAATAGAAACATACAACTGTTTTTTTTAAATTGAAATTTTATATTCTAAAAGAGTCTAGTGCGGGTGTCGGGTCCGTGGTGTAATGTTCAAGGTCGTTGACTTCAGCTACGGATGTCTCCAAAACACTGAGGACAGTTCCAAAAATTGATTTTCTAATCGATTTATGGATTTCTGTTGGTAGGCATGTATGTTTGTGATATCTAAAATTCTTTCCGCCCATTTTGTCCTAAAAACGGGACGTAGCGAGAACGATTATCTAATGACTAGTCCTGTCCTAGCTTTATTCTTCTATCCATACTCTATTCGAAAAAGAGTGGTTAAGCAATTGTGTAACAAGCAGTTTTCTTAAAGAGAATTTCTGTTTAGATGTTTTCATAAGGAGTCTATATGATCGACATTGAGAGCGTACATGCTAAAAGAAAGTTAAATATTATAATACATAAATTGAATTCAGTGTTTTTATCCACGCGCATAGATATCTGTAGTGTTACCATTCATCCCCACCCACCTCATATCTGATCTTCAAATCGATTTTTAGACAAAGCGATTATCAGACTACAAATCGTATACTCACCCCAACCCTCTTTCCTTACGCACTCAAAAGAATTTCAAGCATTTCTCGTAGAGTAACTTGTTTAGATGCTTTATTTTAGCTCAATATGCTACACATTCGTGCAGTAGGTACATATTGGGTTAAAAAATAAAAGATCATTGTGTCAAATTATTATTATTTTCTTCGAGTTGGGCGGATATCAATACGATTTTTATAATATATAAGTGCCTATTGTTCGGGTAACTGAATTCCTATATTACCCGTTAGTTTTTTGATTTTAACACTCGATATAAAACAGCAAATATTCAATTCCTTTACAATTATCTTTTAATGTTCCATTTTGACAACGGATATGATAAAAAATACAATAATTCTGTATAGGTATACTTAGCGAAATTTTCTTTTGAGAAGCGGTGCCCCAATTTGAGAGCGGGTAAACTGAACAGTTAACTCAAAGGGACCGATAGCTTTTTAAATTGATACGTAATCGAATGAGATAGTTTTATAGCAATCAGGAACAATTTTGAGTGCGTTTTACATTAGTTAATTTTCATACCTACTAGAAAAACCTTTTTTCAATTTTACTACTGTATCAAAGGATCGTCAGTGGAATCTCATTCATTTTTTTATAACCTTTTTGTGACCTGATTTTTTTTTGTAAATTTTATGGACATAATTAAAATAATACTTTAATGATAACCCTGTGAAACCACACTTTTACATTTAACATAATTAAAATTGTGTGGTCTGTAATCTTTTACGATGAGACGTGAATATTTCAACATATATTAATTTAGACACTTTTTTGTTACACTTTTTCGTAATAAATAGTTGTAGAAATTATTTAATTATTTTCATATTTATATTAAATAAAAAAATGCTAGAAGAGTTTAATTGAAATACTGTAAAAAATACATGTTTTATGACGTATGAATATTTGCCTACAGTGATTAAGAATTCTAAGAAAAATGATTTATTGTTGATTAAAAGGCTTTTTTAACTAAATATTAAATATGTAATCTTGAGAATGGCTGTTTGCAATAATTGTTCTGCTTTAGTTAATTTTGGGCGAATAGGAAAGATTTACGAGAACTGGCTTTATGTTAGTCGTTTCTTCAAAAAGGAGAGGGTTAGGGAAAGACTAGTATATAATTAGAAATTCATTTTCTGTACGCGATCACAAAAATATTCGCTATGGAATTATGATTATTCATATGATGTACTCAGCGCAATGCTGGGATGACTTGGGTAGAAAAAAAGAACCTGGCGGGGAGAGATAATTTTGGAGGCACTGTGTGGTGGTCTTATGCTCCAAGTGAGGAGCACATATAGTCTAAAAAGGGAATGGATGAAAATATCAGGGAAGTTTTCATTCCGAGACTCGAACGCTTGACCATGGAGCCAGATAGAAGAAAAGCCCAAAAGCGTTGACCATTCATCTATCGTGAAATTACAACATGGGCAGGACAGTATGGGGAGTTAGTTTTCATGCTTGAATAATATGTAAGTTGGTAGGTTATCTATAAGTATTGTGTACTAATGTATTTTTCCAAGTAATTATTATTCCTTGGACTTTAGTAACTTGACAATGAACCACGAATAATAGTGAATAGTTAAATTACGTAGACCACATGGATGTTCGCTGTGTTGCTATATTCGTCTCCAAATTGAATTGTCAAGGGAGTAATTGTAGTGGACAATGTTTGCAAACAAACTGTCAAAGAGAATAGCAAAGCAACAAAAGCGTATTCCGGCAAAAGCTATTGGAAGCTTCGGGATGTGGGCCACACAACATGACAATTCTATTAGCGTCTTGCTTCATGACAATTGTAGCGAGAATAATTTTACTTTTATTAGATTCTTTGATACCATTGAATCAGGGCTTTGTATTTATTCTGTTTCGATTTTTTTTTTCTTGATACGGAGGCTTCTTTATAGATTTTTTTTCTGATTTATTATTTTCTGTTATGGAGCAAATTAAACAATTAAATAATTTGTAGCTATATCATTATTATTTTGCATCAACGTACAGTATATAGACATCTTGGCTGCATCAACAAGTGGAATAAAAACGTGAATATTTGTAATATTTTTTGCAATGTTTCCGTTTATTTGTCTTTAATAATTATTGTAAAATTAAACGAAAAGCAGTTGAATTCCTGTATATTTCAATTTAACTGTTAGAATATAAAGAAATATATAATAATCCAAATGGTCCAAATTTGGCAAGATTCTTAGTTATTTAGTGTAGCGGATTCGTTTTTTGTTATTAAGATTAATTTGCATTAATATTAAATATGATTAGAGTTTTCTCAAATAACTTATGTCATTGTGATAATTGACATGGATTTTTTGTACATAATTTACTGATAAGTTTCACAATCCGGCTTCGCTAAGAATTCAGATTCGCATAGTAAAGCTTGTTAAGTCACGATTCGAGAAGGGAAGGACTTGGTGAATAGAAATTTGTCATATTTATCCAAATATCTCAAGCATAATAAACTGTAAAAAAATTTATGACTCAATATATTAGATATATTATTAAACATAATGATATATAATTTAAGACATCGACACTGAGGGTGCTTGATGGAATTTCAATATAAAATTTGAATTATTGTCCATATGAGTCCATTCGTGTGCTCGAATGCCTGAAGATGCCGAAAGGCGAAACCCGGGTCGTTAGTGACAAAATACATGGAAGTGTACAAAATTTCAATAATTCAAATTTTATAATGATATATATTGATTGAATTGGTATTTACTAGGTAGAACTCCATTACAATAGGGTAAAATATCAAAGTATTCATTTATAAAAAAAAATATTAGTTAGTTGATAGCTATTTCAGCTTAACGCCATCGTTAGAACTATACATACTGCTTAGAAGATTACTCATCTTACGTATTCAAACATCATAATATTTATATAATTTAAGACATCGACTGAGGGTGCTTGATGGAATTTCAATATTAAATTTGGATTATTGAGATTTCAGTTCAGAGACTCAGTTCGAGTCCATTCGTGTGCTCGAATGCCTGAAGATGCCGAAAGGCGAAACCCGGGTCGTAAGTGACAAAATACATGGAAGTGTACAAAATCTCAATAATCCAAATTTAATCATAATATTTATTTAAAATTAAATTATTCAAGGTAATAATTGTGTTTTTGGAAAAGGAGCTAATGTGGTGTTATTAATTTATTGTTAAAATAAATGCATTGAAATTTTATTGGTTGTACGTAATTACATAAGCTTCTTGTAATGATTTAAGTAAAGGTGATGATTAATTTCATCACATTAATTCATCACCTCCATGATGATATCTTATATCTTATCACAATTTTGCTTGGATTTTTCTTATTTATGTATTTTAACCAACCCTGATGTGTATATATGCGCAACGTGAGTGACCACAAAGCATCTCTAAATAGAATGAACAATGTGTATTGCCATGATCCCTTATAAAGCAATCGCCGCATGAAACTGCATCAGGAATATTGAACTATCCCCCATTGTTCATGGCCGGGAGCTTTTGTACTTCAATCACAACACTTCGGAGGCTGTACGGCTTAGTACCTATGATGGTCACAGTCCGGCGACAGCTTACAACCCTTTGTGTGTTTTTATCGACGCTTTATGTGCGAAATGACATATCCATTTGCATGTGAGATTTTTGATCGAAATAAATGACCTTTTCGATTTTTAGCAGAATTTGGAACCACATATACATGAGATTCAAGATTTATACCTCATTGTGTCATTGTGCAAAATACTATTTTACGCATAAATATAAAGATGTATCAATAACTTCAAACATACTCTTCCAAGCTCAGATATTCAAAGTTTTTTCCTCATTTTGTAAATCTTACTATTGGGGTATAAAATGCAGATATTCCATTTTAAAATAAAAATATTTTTTATAAAAAACATATTTTCGGGTCTGTAGTGCAGTAGTCAACGTCGTTAGCTTAAGTCGTTCGGTTAAGGACGTCTCGGGCTCAAATCCCAGTAAGGACAGTTTTATAAATTAATATTTAGTCGATTTGTGGATGTTTATTCATAGGCATGGATGTTTGTGATCACTAGGATTCTCTCTCACCCATCCGATCCTCAAAACAGGGCATAGTTAGAGTAATCATCTAACCTCTAGCCCTGTTCTAGGCTTACTCTTCTATCAGTATTATTTTTGAAAATGAGAGGCTGTGGAGTTCAGAAACAAGTCGTTCTTGCAGAAAAACGTTTGTTGAGATATCTCCACCAAGAGTCCATATGCTTCACAGTGGGGGCGGACATGGTAAGAAAAATGTGCCATCTTAATTTTTAGCAAAATACAATTTTGATTAAATACAGTTTTAAAAAGATGTCTAATGTTATTTCTTTAGCTCTTAGCCAAAATATAATAAAATCTGCGGCAATAAGACATGCCACTAAAACATTGCGAACATATGTATACTATGTTTTAAAATATTTTAAAATATTAGATAAATAATTACGTCCTTGTTTAGCAAAATAATCAGAGGTTCCCATAACCTATTTTATTAGTAAGTATTATCACTTCACATACACTGTTCAATATATGTCGCATTAAAAAAAGGTATGTATTTTGTATTCTTTTGTATTTTCCAAATCTCAGATTGGTTTGGCAGCCGAGTGCTCAACACTTTTGGTCATGGGCTCGAGTCTCCTTACGGACAGTCACACAAATTGATTTAAAATATCGATATACGGATTATTTTATAAGAAAGAGTCTATAATATTTACGTAATTCTCCACTCACCTCCTATACGATCCCAAAAATTGGGTGAATAGCAAGCTGCTAGTTCATTTCTAGTCCCATTCTTACACATTATCTAACCCTCTCAAAAAAGGCATCCAATAATTATTGTTGAATCAACTTCTTTTGTAATACCAGCAGGTATGTTATTTAAAAATGTTATGTTTGAAAACAATAAAACGTAATTAAGAGTATTCTATTTCCAAACATGATTTCTATCAATTTCAGGTTAAAATTAAAAGTCTAGACTAGCGACATAAAAAAATATATTATAAATTTTAAATGGTGAATATCCTACAAGTGACATAAACACGGAAAAGGATGTCAATTTAACACCTTTTCCCTGAAATCTGTCTTCAATCTATAAAGGTAATTCCATTCGACAAATACGGTTTTGTTTTTCGGGAAAACAAAAAAAACACCTCACATTACGGGTAAAACACCTTTTGTCTAACAATAATACAACAAAAGATCAATTTATCACAGAAGTGCCAAAACAATCGTCAATCTCTAGTCTACATCTTGAGTACGTTATTAGGATATACAAAGACATGTCAATGTAATTCGCTACTTACATTTAAAATGTATTTGTTTCTTATAATACGTGTATTGTTATGCTCAAACTTTTTGACCATTTGGCTACTGATTTTATCAACAGACCCATTTAACAAAAGAGCAAATATTATTATTAATTGTTACTACTCTAAACACACGAAAAAACATAATTTTAGATTACCTGTATGTTGGGTGGTCCACGAGTTGCTAATATAACATAACTTATTAGATTAATATTTTTCAATATTATACTTGGGCTTTTTTTTAATAAATTACTGAAAAGAAAAGTGAGTGACATTAGTTAACTATTTACTGATGCATTGTTTTCAAGAGCGATGGGGTTGGCTACAATAGGAAGATTTCAAAAAAATCAGTTTCTCTTTAAGTTAAAAACTGTTTTTTCTCAAAACCTCGTTAAGCTATTTCCCTTCTAAATATGGATATCATTATTTGAAAATGTTTAACGAAAAATGGTTGTAATTCAGTCGTTCAATCTATCTTTTCAGATAGAGTAAGTATACACTGATAGGAAAAGATAATATCTAGCAATTGGCAAATTGGTATATCTATACCAACCTTGAATTAAGGATCGCATAAATAGTGGATACAAATTTGTATCTCCATCTCCTCCTATTATGCGTTTGCAGCCACTGTTTCGCAACCAGCTTCCACGGCGCAATAACGTCCAAAAAAACCGAATTTACTCATCATATTCTTGATCCGATACAGAGCTGCACAGGATCAATATTTTAACCGTGCAGTATTGTGCGTAAGAAAAGAAAACATAAAGAAAGAAAAAAAAGAAAATCGAACTTGCTTAGCCACTTAGTTTATCACATAACTAGTAAATTTGAATGGATAAAATGTCAGACATCCATAAATCCACAAATGTATTGAAAAATAGTATATCAAAGTGTCGGGTAGGATGTAAAACACTTGGCTTCGGCTAATGACACTAATAAGTTACTCATATATTACTGTTTAAAGATAATTTTTGACGATAAAACTTTCAATACAATACCTAATCAAAATATTCTTGATTTTACACTAATTTTCCAATTTGAACAAAATAAAAGATTCATCGCAAAAAATGAAATCGATAAGTATTGGGATATAATATATATTATATCGTCGCTCTTCTGGAAGAAAAGACTAAATCGAAAAAATTAAATATTGAGTTAGTTATATTAAAATCTTTACTATTTCAAGCTCTACCGTATGAAAAAACACACTTACTTTTATAAATAACAATTTTACTTAAAAACAGTTTTGTACAAACAAACAAAATGAAAAGACATAACATTTCACACATTTGACAAACTTCGAAGTTCAATTACTCAAAACTAGTATTTTTCAGTTGGTGTCTTATTCCAGAACAATGACGATATTATAATGAATATAAATTTTCCTTTGATACTAAGCTGAAGGATAAGATATATAAGAACTCAAAAGCAATTTTTGCATTCCAAGAAATTGCTATTGTTTTACTCTTAAGTCAAATTACACACTCGATATTAATATACGATAACGAATAAAAATGAATAAATCTTTTTAAGGTGGTCATCGGGTAGTATTAATGATACATTATACATTCAAACATAAACGTACGTTGATAGTCTTAAAAAAAACATTTTATTGAAAATGATTCAAATTCAAGCAACAATAAAAATACAGAAACTGAAACTTTTGTGTATTATGTATAAAAAAAATAGTAAACCATTTCAGGTGTGGCATAACGCACGGGTCACTACTTTTCGTATTATCTACCATCTGATAGGTATTTAGGTTTCTAGAATATAACGTAGAAAAAAATCCTTTACAAAAAGTGAATTCCGAATCCCTCACTCCTACTGACTGCTAGTGGGTCATCTATTGTCCAGAAATTGAATTCGATTTACAGCGGCGTACCATTTAGTATCTTTTAATTGTTAGAATAGTAATTATATTGAAACATTGTTTTTGCCAATAACAAAATACATTTTTCAATTGAAAATGTTAACTTCTAATAAGAATGAACTAAAAATTATTTTGCCTAAGAGAATTTTTTATTTTTTTTCAAATCTTAAAAAATGTAGAGGACAACCAACAGCAAAAAAAATTTTCAACGTTATCATTCGATAACATCAAAATATGTCGTAAGCAAATTGTTTCTAAAATATTTACAGTAATATAGAAATTGATGCTGAACCTGTAGCCGAGTGGTCAATGCTTTTGAGCGATCGTATTATTCAGTTGTGGTCTCCACGGATTAGAACCCGCGAGTGGACACTTTCAAACTGATTTGTGTTTATAAGAAGACATACGTTTTATTAGCAACTGAATTACCATTTCTAATAAATAAGTTATTTCTAGTGAGGCAATCATCTACTAGGAGTCCATTGAGATCGAACATGATTAAAAAATATCTATTGTATAATTTTTATGTAAACAAAATTGATAGTTTTTCTCAGCAAGTTAAGTATTTGACAGTTACCAGTTGAAAATTATTACTATCTGATCTAAAACGGTCATATGTTTAAATAGAAAAATATGTTTTTAATTTGATTATTTAATTTCGGGTCTACGATGCAGTAGTCAAAGTCGTTGGCTATGGTTACAGATGTCTCGGGTTCAGATCCTGGTGCGAAAAATTTCACGAATTGATTATGAATGTTTGATCGTAGGCATGGATGTTTGTGATATCTTGAATTTCCCTCCCACCTATATGATCCTAAAACCAGGGCGTAGTGAAATCGATTAGCCAACCACCAGCTCTGTATTAGTCCTAGCATTCTATCATTACGCTCATCGAAAAAGAAAGGTTGAACCACTGACTAAAAAGCAGTTCTGGACTTATTTTGAGATACCTCCATTAGAAGCCCATATCGTCCACATCGCGAGCAGACATGGACAAAAATAGTTTAATGTTTTTTTCACGAACAATTAACGCTTAGGAATTTTCAATTATTTATTATAATTTAATATTGTACTAGTATATATTTTATTCTCCGCTAATGTGCGTTGAATAAACTATGTTTGAGCGTAACGTATTCTCGTTGCCTTCCGAAATATCCTAAATACTTTATTATTGCGATTTAAATGGCAGAAATAGAAAATTGATGAAAAAACGACGATTGTTGTCATTGTCCAAATGTGGGTGAAACGTATTATTATCGATACAATAATGGATCATGTTTTGTGGTGGGCATTGTTGGTAGCATAAAATGTGAATTTATTAAGATTTCTTAAATATTCTTATTCGGGTATTTATTTGCTATTGAAAAATGCTCCCAGCAGCGAATCTAAGTTGGATATGCCAGTAACATTTTACTATACAGAATGATAATAAATAAATGTTTCCCAGAAAATGTACGTTTTTATCAAACCATGAAACCAGTATAAAAAATTAGAGATACATATTCAATAGAACATTTTTTTAACATGAATATGTTTAACGATTAGTAGTTTAAAAAATTAGTCACTTCATCTACTTTTTCATGCAAAGTAAAGATAAAAGCTTTAGCTTATAAAATATTTACCTAGATATAATTTAAGCATTCGTACAATTTGGCAGTAAGTCCATAAAAAAAATAAAAATCCATAAATTGATGTGCCCATTCAGGATTCAGGGTTCAGGGGTTCATATTTGATAGAACTAAGTCCAGTTTTGAATGTATTATATAATAGTTAGGGTTACATGAATATAATAATATCGACTTAGAAAGATAAAATGACGTAACACACAAAAATGTATTGAAATCAATGAGGGTATATATATTATTATTATATATGTTATTTTATTGAAATGGAGGGGTTTAATTGTGAATACAAAACACATCCTCACTGAATGTGTGGATATTCAACAATTATCATACCACTGTACAACACTTATGATATGTGTTAAACTTTGTTTCACTAAATTAAGAAGATTTAATGATTTTTATATGAGCTGTGCCTGAAGTCGACTGGCCAACGTCATGCTCTTCGCTTGTGATGTCATATGATTCCGAGTTTCGAACAATTTCACAAATTGATTTGTCTATCGATTTATGGATGTGTCCAAATGCATGACTGTCAGTGATATATAAAGTTCTTCCCCACCAATCAAATGCTAATCCTGTAAATGTGACGTAATGTGAGCAATTATCTAATTACTAGGTAATCCTGTTTTAGCCCCATCCTTCTATCCTTACTCTTTCTAAAAAAGGAGAGATTGAGCAGTTGTCGTAGATCAGCATAGCATTAGAACACTATTAAAATCAATATGCTCCACATTAAGAGTGGACACGCGAATTGAACTCGAGACATCCGTAGCCGTAGCCCACGACGCTACCAACTGCGCCACGGACGCCGACGATAAGATTTTATACTGAAAACGTGTTATCTATTATCTTTTTAATCAGTGATTATTATAAAATATAGTTTATACAAAATATATGAATATATTATATTATGATGTAATTTCTTATATTCATCCGTGGTATTTTACTGGGAATTTTTCTTCTAGATTTTACCCAAAACTTTTACGACTATTGTGGAATTTAGGGGTGGTGTTAGGTTTGCTTAACGATGGTCTTCATCTTTCCCCGCCGTTATTGTGAGCCTTATCGTTGACCGGCGGCACAAATCGTCAATGGTTGGTCGTATAATAGGAAACAAATGAGCTTTCAAGGTGACGGGTTTGAAATATTTCAGCACTCTGGAACTGAATTTTAAAATTTAATTAATTCTTCCCGTCAACGTAACCCTAAATAGCGTGAATTTGAAGGTATTCTTCAAAATATTCAATGTATTTTTTAATGCAACTTAAAATAAAACTTTTTCTTCACATTTTTCCAGACACATTACATTCCAAGTAAATAAACTATTGTATATTGATTCACATACCAAAAGCAACAATAGTATATCTAGAAACAAATAATTCATTATGTTAAAAAACATAATTCTACTGTGAAAACTCATGTATATTTAAATTCTTCAATGCGAGTTTTACTTTTTCAAAGTCACAATATCATATGCAATTTATATTTTAATGATTTATTAAATAATAACTTTTTTTTTTAATGCGATAAATCATTTTATTTTAATCCAACTGTGGAGCTAGTATAGGACCAATTCTATTTATTATATATATATAATAGGATTTCACATTTTTTTTTTTTAAATGCGATGAACTTGTTTGTATCACACCGGAGATCATGTCTTCTCAATGATACATTAAGACCACGATAAATATTCATAATGTATGAGCGCTACCTTAAATTATGTTTATTTTTTCACTGATTATTGTCCTATTGTAAAAACTGCAAATTGAAATATAAAAAAAACACTCGATATAAATATAAAAAAAATACTTTCTATGTCCTTAAAATATTGGAACTGTAAGGATTGTCACTCAAAAATGAAGTTATTTTAGTAAGTAAATAAGTTGATGAAGCACTCATTTAAAAAAATGGCAAGGGTAATACGTCCTTCTATGTTATGAGATTTTAAATGACTTCATATTACAAAGAGAGTCTATATATTATTTTTCTGACCAAGCAATTGGTTTTATTATTCCGGTAACCTCAATAGAACTAAGCTCTATTCTTCATTGATGAAGTACACTGGGAGGCATAGCTATTTTCTACTTACTAGAAGGACACTTCTATTTATTTTCTACGAAATAATACGATTTCAAGTGGACGATATTGTTCATCCTTATTATTGTATGTCATAAACATATCCTTTTCAACCGTACTAGACTCTGTGTCAACATAAGCACGCGTTTTACAAGGTGTGTATATCGATTTCTATTTGCTTGGTAAATTCTTGAAAAATATCTGTATTTTAACGACATTTTAATATATTCTGTTATTTAAAAAATCTATGTATATTTCTGTGTGCGAAAAGAAAAGGATGTTATGTCTTAAAAATTCAAAAAAATACCAATTTTAGGCATAACACCTTTTTCCTTTCTTACACAAATTTATTTAGTGGTATGTGAAATACAATTTTATAATATCGAGATTACTCCAATAGCAATAATTTATTCTCCAAACTATATCTTAGCAATTTTCACTTAGCTTTTTGGCATATATTTCAGTTCACATTGCTTTTGTTTTCGATCTTTGCGCTCATATGGAATTGTGAGACTTGATAGGCTTAATAGAGGTGTCATCAGAAGAGGTTATTTGAAAGAACTTTATTTAGCGATTAGAATTCTCAATTCTGTGTGGATTCATCATCAAATGTGGAAAGAAAAATGTATTTAAAAAATTATAACACTGGAAGACTAGATTTTAGGTTAATTGACGAGATCAAACTTTGATGTTAGGTATCTGTCAACAAGGATTCCAGATTCCAGGAATATCCGTAACACAAATATGATAACATTAGTGAAAGACTGACAAAGAAAGAGATCATTAAGGGATGATGATGAAGTCCATACCTTTCGGATATTGGTATATTAAATACAATGCACGGTGAAAACTACGCTAAATATTTGTTTTTTTCTACTATCTATCTACATAGAAACGTTTCCTTTTCGTTTGAAAAAAAAAATAATAATATCCATAAACTTACAATCAGATCTTTCTTTATCAAGCAATTCTCAAATTTCACACCCAGTGATTATCATCAATAGTATTCTTGATATTAACTATTTGTCAACATGCCATTCTTTTGTCATATTCTGAAAGTAACCAAAACTTTAAAGCAACTGTAGAAAAATTGGACTGTCCTTTGACGATCTAATGTGTGATAAAACTATAGTCAGCTTTGACGCAATAAAGTAAAGACTTCCTTCACTATCACTTGTTTAATCTTAACATTATACTGCGAATGTTTTATTTAGGTAAGGAATACTTATATTGTGTGGTCGGAAACGTTTCTTTGTAGTATATGCTGAAATATGATTATTCTAACATCATATTCAACTGATAAAATCTTTATTTATACCACAATGTCACCGATACCTTGAAGATTTTCAAATGATATTGTTATTTTCAATAATACAGTAGAGAAAGAAAGAATTATATCTTCTTCATTTGTATTAAATCTCCAACGTGTCAATAGAAACATTTTTTTTCAAACGGAAAAGAATTACGGATTACTGAAATATCTATTTATAGGTAGAACAATTTATTTTTCAATCAAGTAAAATGAAACCGTTGACACAGAAATATATAGGTATGTTATTGTAAATTGAGGATATTGATGTTTTTTTAATAAACCATAAAAGTTTATTTGAAACTGTTTCAATAATACAAATTGACCTAAATTCGAGTTTTTCACCACTGAGGCTAGTAAGTATTTAAAATATTTCATACTCAAATACAGAAATATTTGAACTAGTGATAGAAACTGCTAATATATAACAAAATATTCTTAAAAAATCAGCAACCAAGAACATAAAACATTATTCGAATTAAAGACTAGTGTAAATTGAAAATTAAACGTAAAATTGTTTACTAAATTGAAAGAGAATTACAAATAAATTCTGGGGACGTAATGTCGTGGTTTCAATGAATTTATTGATAGCTCTCAGTTGAAATTTAATATATTATTGTTTTATCATCCAACTAGGTGCTTATGCATTTGTGTTGATGGTAAAGCACAGATATACCTTTTACAAAACACTTCGTTCTATGCCAAAAAAGCGTAAACCACAGAATTAAGTTCATTACAAAATCACACGAGGTTGAAACTCGAACCGACACAATCTGGTCAAATCTTTTTTTGTGGTCAAACAGCAGCTGCCTACTGCAGATTTTATCTACTTAACATCTTTTTAGATTGTAAAAAATTTGCACACATTTCACTTTCATAATAATTATGTAGATACTATCGTCGTCATTACTCGTTTTGAGTACATCGATGATGAATATTGTGGTATGTCAATCATACACAATTGAATAATGTATTGTTCGAACATCATTACCAAAACAAATATTGAGCAATTAACGTATACCAATCTATAATTTAAGATATATCTAGTTATTAAATTCGTAAGAGAAAGTATTATTTGTTCATTTTAAATGTATTATTCACGTATTTTTGCACGTTTTTACATAAGTAAGTTGGCATGAATTAAACACTTACAATAAAAGAGAACGCTTGTCTTAAATAATTTAACTCACTAATCTTTTGCATAAAGATCATGCCATTCGGTAGATTTATATGCAAATGATCTTTATTTATTGGACAGTACTGTGATATACGTATGGCATAAACTATTTTTTTTACATAATTATTCATATAAGAGATAAATATTTTCAAATACACTAACAATTTAAAATCTTTGATCCCAAAGTCTAATCGTATTTAATGATCTTTACTTTATATTACCTCTGATCTAGACATTGCTACGTCATCCTGTTGGCAATTTGCATTTATAACTATTGCACCATGATTGAAGGCACTTAAATTATAGATTTATTTTTTTAAACGGTTTCGATTAATATATCTTTTATTCATTTAATAATACGAATGTCTTTATGAATTATTTTGCTTTATTATTTCAAATCAGCATTACAAAATCAACATATAATACTTTATTAATTGACAATATACCAGATATTATAGAAGCTTCAAATTGTTAAATATTTATATAAGCATACAAAAAATATTACGATGGGCTAAAACAGTGCTTCCCAAACTTTTTCATGCAACGGCCTCCTGAACCTAAAAAAATAATCCGCGGACCCCCGAAAGAAAAACATATTTTAGTAGTCAAAATTTTTATTGGACATTAGTTATTACTTTTAATACATACATTTTTTTATGTTATCACAACAAATAGTATCTTACTTTTAAACAATGTTTAAAAATAAAATAAGAAAAATCAAACATACCATGAAGCTTACAGAACAATTTAATGAGATGGATGCTGTTGCATGTTTTTACACAAATTCAACTCCATCGAATTATTTGATCTTATATGTAATATGATCATATTTTAAGGATTTAGCAAATTGCATTCTTGTTCAGTTGTACTTTTGATCCTCACTCAAGTTTGGAAAATATTTTTCGAAAAAAGTATTGATTCAGCCTTGTGATGAAGTATAACCTTTTTTCATTAGGGTCAAGAGTCGAGAGTGATATTTCATTTGTTGTGAAAAACTCATTCAAACATGAAAACATCTTCGTTCATCCTTGACTAATTATACCTTTTTACCACAAAGTAAACTTTTGTTGGAAAGCCTGAAGTTTCATATTCATGAAAAAAATCTTTTTTAATTCATTGATTTTGCCAAAAAATCTGTCAAATAAGATGCAAAACACATCCATTTCTGATGACGAAAGAAAGTAGACAGCTCTGTTTTTTTTGTCATAAAGAAAAAATGTTCATAGATAAATACTTTCTACTGAAAATTTTCGCGGACCCCCAGGGGTCCGCAGACCACAGTTTGGGAAGTAGTGAGCTAAAAGATACTATGCGTTCAAAAATAATGGTAAATAAATTGTTCATTATATTTTTGAATTATTTTTATACATTTAGGTATTAAAACTTGAATCAAATTATTAATTACTATTAAAAAGAACTATAACGAATCATATGCTGGTAAATAAAGTGTAAAATACAATGCTTTTTACAGACATATAATTAATGAAATATATCGGATAATATCAAAGTTATTTACTTTCATCATATTTCATACATAAGGAGATTCAATACCAACTTAGTTTTAATAAATAAAATTCCAATTGCCTCGTCCTATTTGAAGATTTATTATACATAACTAAGTAAGAGATATTTAATTCGTGAAGATTTTCCTTAAATATGATACATTATTTTTTGCTTTTATTTTTATTAGCATAATTTACAACCCATAGTAAATATATGCATTCACCTGTTGAACAAAAGCATGTTTTCCGGCACTTTAAATTTACCGCCATTCTTGTTTGTTTAGTTTTATTATTGTTACAAATTAGTTTCTCTCTGCCTTCGGAGGAGCCGATATCTTCATTATTCAAAAGGGTGATGGGCAATCAAGTCAAGTTGTTAAAATTTATCACTTTTTTGCAAATCATCCCGCCTCAATTAAAAAGCTCCGCATTACTCTCTGACCGAGCTTTCGGTTGTAAATATGTCAGAAAAACAAATAGCCAACCTGCCCACACAGTTATAATTATTAATAACATAAAAAATAGACAGCCTCCTAACGGGGTTGCTGATATATTTTGGCAAGGATCTTAAATTGATTAAGCTTTTGCTACAGTCAAGGGTGCATTTTTAATTTGGGCGGTTACTTTCCAGACTCATAAAGACACGTATTGATAAATGATTTTTGGTATCATAAAAATCTATGAATAAATTAAACCATTATGGTGAATAAAATTGGACATTATTTACAAAACGAATCTTCAGAAATGTTTTCAATTGTTTTTTTTTACTTTAAATATTTTTATACAAAATACTTGACAACGTTTATCTTTTTTAAGTTCTCGGTAACAGAGGATTGGGACAGAAAACAAAAACACACAAAAAATTTATTGCAGTCAAAGAATACGTAACTATAAAACACAAAATAAACTTGTAGGGTTTTTTAATTTGTCGTCATATCTTGTTAACTTTGATGGTTTTATTCTTTTATAGAACCCGCTGTCAAATTAACTGAAATAAAATTCCAAAGAAAGACATTGTAAGCTTTCATAAAGTGAACATATTGTGCTTAGGCTGAAATATTTATCCAATGAACGCAAATTGATGACTGACTCAACTTAATTCGAAAGAAGAATTAACACATCAATTTCTGCTCATTGAGAGCAGTATATATCAAACGTTTTCATGCCACGGCCTCCTAAATCTGAAAAAATTATCCGCGGTTCCCCGAAAAAAAAAACATATTTTAGTCGTAAAAATTTTTATTTGAAATTATTCAGGACTATTAATTAATACAGACATGTTTATATTCCATCACAAAAATAGTATCTTACTTGTTACAATTTTTAAAAATAAAATGAGAAAAACTATACATACCATGAAGCTGACAAAACAATTTAATGAGATGAATGCGGTTGCATGTTTTCACACAACAAATCAATATCTGGTTCAATGTCAAAAATACTAACTCGCAAGGATTCTTCCAAAGTCTCCGTAGAAAGGCATGATCTGTCCTTATTTTTATTAAAAGTACTAACGAAAATGCTGTTTCACATAGGTATGTTATCGCAAAAGGAATTACAATTACCATGGCTTCTTTTGAAATCGACGGATATTCTTGCTGTTGCCTTATCCAAAATACTGAAGTACTTCTCTACTAAATAAGAGTGCTCTGATTCTTTGTCATAAAGAACAAATGGTAATAAATAAATATTTGTAATTTCTACTGAATTTGAGACATGGTTTTTGGGGACGCCAGTTTGGGAAGAAGAGACTTAGAGAAGTGGTTAATGTTTCATACTAATGCGTACCAATATGTAACCTTGAGAATAATTATATAGAAGGTCTATTTAACTATAAAAATCTATTAAATATATTGTAATTTGATTCTAATTAGTATAAATAATAAAGATACTACTAATTTCGAGGTAACAGTTTATCAAATCCTGTCATCAGACATGATTGCAAATTACGAACTAATAATGCTGATTTAAAGCCTTAGTTAAGATTTGACGTATTTATTTATAAAAAAATATTTTTTTGCATGCAGCTGCTAAAAAATACATATATAAACACCCAACTATGTGATCTGAATTAATAAAAATTGAATAAGAAGCTATAGAAGTGCTTCAAAATGACTTTCCAAAATTTTAAAGAAATCAATAAATATTTAAACCATTTTCATAACATTAGTTTCTTGACGGTACAACAGAGGCTGTGGGTAGTTGTTTGCAGAACCCCTGATTTGATTATTTTTCTGCAATAACTACATAATTTATCACTTACATAATAAAAGTATTAAAAAAATTTCTGTGAATATAAAAGAAATATAAAATTATTTAAAAGTTAGACTTGAAAAAATACCTCTGATATTTGATTTGATTCATTTTAAAATTGAAAACACGTTGTGTTTTTTTTATTTTGATAACTTCAAGTAAATGCTAATAAGATGTCTTCATTTTTCATGCCTAAAAAAATTGTATGCGTAACATAATTTATTATGATTACTTACACCCCTACATTGTTAACCATAACCGTGCAAATTACATAGTGGGGGTATTATTAAATTGATTTTATGTGTTGTAATAACTATTAACGTTTGCGTATTTGTTCAATGTTGTACGAAATTGTAAGGTAATTTTATAATCTTATGTTCGATTTAATGGTAACAGTCGCAAGGTATAATAATGGGATCACTTCAAATTGAGTGAAAATCACCTATAGCGAGAGAAGATAATGTACCTCAATTTACACATCGTGTAATTTTGGACAGCTTGGTGATTTACTAAATTGGTTTCAAAGCCAAGAAACCAATTAGAAATGCAAATAAGCAAGATCTTCGTTTTCACATTGCGTTATTTATACTACATGATTTTTATTATTTGTTTACTTAACTTGTTGGCAGTTGGTAGCATCGCTGGCTACCATTACGGATGTGTCGGGTTCAATTCCCGGAGCGGACGGTTTTCATAGATTGACCTTTCAATCGATTTATGGATTTCTGTTAATAGTCTGAGTCCTCCCTCCCACCCATCCCGTCCTCACGGGCGTAGCGAGATCGATTAGCTAACCACTATTCCTGTCCTAGCCCTAACCTTCTATCCCTACTCTCTTTGAAAAAAGTGAGGTTGAGCAACTGAGTAACAAGCAGTTCTCGTAGAAAAAATCTGTTAAGATACCTCCATTAGGAGACCATATGCTCTACATTGTGAGCGGACATAGATAAAAAAAATTAATATATTTACGATACTATGATTAAAAACAATCTAAAATTAATGTTAATTGTAAAATTGAAATTGTTGCTTAAACTCTATTCTTACTTAATTATACTGAAGTATCTTAAGCAAATTAGAAGAAAGTTGTTCAAAAAAGAGGAAATTTGTAACAAAGTTTTTTATTTAAAATAGAGGATTGTTAATACTTTTCTTGGATAAAATTTTATAAATATATTCAATCATTGTTGATAAGTATAAATTTTCTTCAACATATCTTTGGCTAACGGTCGATGTGTAATGAAAGAAGAAAGACAAATTAAATAAAAATTATCATGATGCGTTCATTCGTCCATTTTTAATAATATATATTTAATTTTTTCAAATAAAGTATGAAGTCAAATAAGTACCCAGATATCAAAATCAAATGAGATGTTTCCGATATTTTTAACGATCTTCTGGTATCAACTTTAGCACTAACTAGATTACTTTAAATTATAATTAATTCGCATCACTAGATTTCACTTTAAATATGTACATTGGAAATTACCCAATGTTTTCCATTTACCCTAAGTAAATGCGACTAAATTTGAATCATGTAACAGTGATGTTTATCCAAACAAAATTAAATTGAGCAAAAATAAGCATATTGTTAAAAAATATGGATTCCATTACTTATGGTTTCTTTTTGGTGCTTCATTTTTTGCAAACAATATTTATTAAAAGATGTAATATTCATGGCAAACCTGTATCAACTTTTACTTCGTTTTACTTAAATCAAATAATTGTTAAGCATATGTATCGTAAGTCGTAACTGACTAAATAGTTTCAATCATGCTGGTCCTCAAGTACTCTCATTTTAGTTAATCGTTTGAGAAGTAAACCTATTGTATTTAACAAATTATAAAGGTTTATTAGCTGAGACGCAGCTGTTTTTTTTGTGTTCTAACTCAACATACTCAAAAAGTCATATAATTTATTGAAATAAACCAAATTCGTATCATATTAAAGAATGTTTTATTTTGTACAGTGACATAAAATGTATTAACTATTTTACGCAATACAAACACGTGTGAGTCTCTGTAGTTTGGAAAATATCTTATTAAAACAATAAGTGTATAAAACAAATAAAAAACAAAATAGAATATGTCAAAATTATCAAAATATCTGAATATTATCAATTGGTGAAATAAAATATCTTTAATTTCCAACATCCTTTAAGAATTTTTGTATTTATATTATAATTATTCAAACGTTTTTTCCTGGTTTGCAGGGTATAATAATATTTATTAACCCAAAGTTACAGTTTAGGACACAGTAGCTCGACATGTTAGACCACTGAAGATCGCGTGCATGCGTTTCTCATATGGCTTCCAGCAAAATTATTATTGACTGTTGTTGCACAAAAACGTGAATATTATTTTTTTAAATGCTTATGTTATAATAATATACAATACTTGGTTTTTGCCTGGAGAGAAATTTGATTGATGGTTTGCTTAAAACCGTTAAAAAAAAATTTATTCATTTCAAAACATCCATCATCTTGGCAATGGGAATATTGTATTTGTGTATAAGAAAGTTGCAATTTTCTAACTAGAAAACTGAAAGTGAGAATTAACATAGCTATAATAATGGGTAAATTTATTTTACAATAAGGTAGAAATATCAAAGTAATTAGTTCTACAAGAATTATAGGAATTGGTTGATAGCTATTTCAACTTCTCGCCATTGTCAAAACTATGGTGAAACAGATACATAGTTGGATAAGAAACTACAGTTAAGAAGATGGTTTAGTTTAAATGTACTTTTTAAATCAATATAGGTAAAATGTAATATTTGATAAGTGTATATTAAAAAAAAAGTTTCCTATTCCATTTAAAGCAGATTTGTTCAACATAAAATCGATGCTGAAATTAGTTAAAATGGCGGTTTTGTTTTAGTATTTGTATTAATAGTTTTCGCTGCAAAACACTAAGATAGTGTTTATTGTTATGAAATATTTAATTACATGAACAAAGAAAGCAAATCGTTCTACAATGTTAACTACTAACTAATGTGAAATCCTATTATATATATATTAAATAGAATTGGTCCTATACTAGTTTCACAGTTAGATTAAAATAAAATGATTTAACTAGCCAGTTAATAAATTATTACATTTAGAAAAAATAAATAGTTTAAATTTCATGCATGATACTTTATTTCGTTATTTAAAAGCGTCATAAATTCTTACCAAAATTGAAACAAGCATTTTTTACAAGTCATAAATAGCTTGAAATTAATATGATTTTATCTTTTTACAAAAAAGAGCATTTCATATTAAGACATAGTAAAATATTTACACCCAAAATAGTACGCATATTAATTTGACATTAGCCATTGTTAACGCCATTCAATAACAGTCGGCAACTTTGTTTCTCATTTTATACAGCTTTTTAAATAAAGCCTTAAAGTTTATAGAGCGGACCTCATACTGTCAAACATCTTAATAAATATCCCTACTTACGAGATTTGAAATTGACCTCGCGTCTACAGTAACGACCAATCGACGTTATTTATGTGCTCACTTCGTTAAACACCCCCTAAAATAGGCAACCTAGAGCCTTTGCCTTCGATTAACTCGTCAATTGAACACGGAATAATATTTATAACGGGCATAGGAAGATTTCTAGAGCGGATCTTTCTTGTGTTCTTTCGTTATTGCTCGTTTAATCGTCCGATAGGCCCTAAATCGCCAAGTCCATATGAGATGTTTATCGCCGTCGGACAATTAAGTCGTTACTTTACAACGATTTGAGGATGCCACCGACATGTAAGCTGACGCCTTCTTCCTCATTATCTGGGTACACATTAAAAAATCTCTTCTAATTAAGTTTAACCTGATATATTTACCCATTGTAAAAATGTCTCGTTTTGACAATGCATTTTGTGGTGATTATGCCAAGCTTCTCATGAATAATTCAACGTTTCTTCAACGGGTAACTTTTATTTAGAGCAATATACTCTCGTTTTCATCATTTTCGATAAGACAGTCAGTGATTTTCAACGTGAGCAACGGCATTTAATCACTTTAAATTCTTACATGAAATACATAATAATTTTCTACTAACAATACGTATATTTTTGCTATTTCTCTCAATTTTTTCATTAGATTAATTGAATACTTCCAATAATACCACAAACTTGATGATATGTACACTTTGAGCAGAAAGCGCTTAGGTGGACTAAGTCTTTGCGAACGTGAGGCGGTGCGACGTAACTCGAAAATATCAATCGTTCTCCGTCAATGGGAGTGTCCTACGTGAGAAGTAACGAAAAGATGCAGCGCGCCGCTTCTGGGACGCGGTCAGTTTATTTGAGATTTTCACGCGAAGTGAGTGCAGCGGTGTGTGCTTTGCATTAACTAGCGTGGTGGTACGCTTACATGTAGGACAGCGTTGCCACTTCACCACTTTTAGTCATAAATCGATTCAAATCGCACCGACATCGCCATGCACCGACTTCGTCTAGGCAAGACACGGTGTTACCAAGAACAGCGACAACAATTATAGGAAAGTCGTTTTCAGAAAACGTACGAATTTAACAATTGAAATAATTTTCATTTCCGATATAATTATTATCACTGGTCAGCAGAATCAAATCACGACACATTATTAGCAATTATTTTCTTTCCATATCAAATTTAATAACTGGATACATAGAGAAACTTCCGAATGACAATGTCGCTTGTCAAAATTCTCGGATGTGTGTACATACATCGACTCACTGATAATAACTTTAAATATTATTTCTCAATTTATTGTAAATGAATTAATTGCATGTGAATTAAATGTGGCACATATTGCATTCCTATGACACAGGATACCTGACAAATAAAAACCTCTGATTCTGATAGGGACAAATCGCGGCACACTTTTTGGTCAATTAAATGCTCCAAAGTCTAGCGGCCGGGCTGCGGCCGGGCTGTTATAAATTAAATGGTTATAGATGAAGTTATAAATAACTTGTCCGACCGTTTGTTGAATACGAATCATTTAATTTCCCGGTAGTGTATTCTCACGAACTCTTGGACCCGAGGCATTTTATTATCTACATTTGTATGTGAATTATTTTTGTATATTCTCATGTGTGAATGAACTGCTCAGGATTATTTTTTTGTATCGTTTTCGTTTATTCGTATACATAAATAATATGAATATCAAAATCGAATAATATGATACGAATATATACAAAGAAACTCTGTAAATATATAAGACTTATTTAATTAAAATTTTTTCGTGTCCACTTCCAACGTGGGAGATGTTGAATACTGATGGGGATACAGGAAGTTTTTAAATAAATATACTCATAAGTAGTGTTGCATTAATCAACAATGTCGAGCACGATTTCCCAGGCTGAAGATATTGAACGGTATATTGATTTAATCGGCATTTACTTGGTAGAACTCAATTATAATATGATAAAATAACAATAATATATATTACACTGTCGGCTCCGCGGTACAGTGGTCAATGTCATTGGATTCGGTTACGGATGTCTCGGGTTCAAGTCCCGGTGCGGACACTATTATAAATTAATTTTTCAATCGATTCATGAATTTCTCTAAAATTACCTCCCACCCAAGAAGTTCTCGTAGAAAACTTTTTATTGAGATACCTCCATCGGGAGGCCATATGATCCACACTGGTAGCGAACATAGTAAAAAAAATAGCATGTTATTCAGTACTACAAAATGTGTTAGTTAGTTGACAGCTTTTTTGGCTTCACGCCATCTCACGTCATCTCATCTTCGTGTCCTCTCATTTATTCCAACATCATAACTTTTTGGTATATGAAAACTGTCTTTAGAGATTCTTAATATTTGAAACATCGTTGCGTACAGATATCGTTTTATAAAAACACATTTTAAATAACTTTACTGTGAACTTAAGCGATTTCATTCATAATCAGGATACAATATGGAGGATGTTCTACCACCACCTGGTATGGGTAAGCCGTCACTAATTTCACGGCAAACTTCAATAATGAATTTTCATTTCAAGCTATTTTCTAGATACATTGCTGCACGGAATTGATCTTGAGGCACGTACTATTGAGTGTAAAAAGGTGATGAAGATTTGTAATTATATTTTTTATGTCATCTTGTACTTATTTTCATGTAAATAAATGTTTTCCTATTGTATATCTACAATATCTCACACTTGTTGGTGAATAAACATGTGTTGATATAAATTAAAATTAATAGCTTTGTTATTCTACTGGCTTTGTTACTAACGTGAAGCGTTTCGCCTCTTTAAGAAGCATCTTCAAACTAAGATAGTGATAAAGTCACTGGAATAACAAAGTAATCAATTTTAATTTATATTAAAAATGAATTTCCACAAAGCTACCACCGAATCCATAGAAAATATAAAAATGTGTTGCTTTATTTTATGAATCTTTTCCCGATACCTGAAACTGCTTTTGTTAGATGCTTAATATGTTTGTTATACACATCGTAATTAAAACCTGGACTATGCGTTTATTACTTGCTCGTTAGAACTTCAGCTCTAGGCCTTATTGAACCAAATCAAACTGATAAAATGCAATTAAAAAACAAGTATTGATAAAATAAATACCAGAGCTGAATGAAGATCAACCGGGTTCATTTTTCAATTAAGCTTCAACCCCCGAGCGTCATTGACAAAGATCCCGGCGCCGTTAAGCTTGTCCGATTAACGAGGCGTTATTAAATTTATATTCATTCAATCGCAAATATAAATGAGTTGGGTGGGGCAGTCCGGCACTCGCATGTTTGGGACCCATAACTTGCCTCTGAGGTGATGACTTAATTCCGAATGATGACTTCCTTCAGATGATAACAAACTCGATTCTCACCATTCGCGGTCTGTTTCACTTAGCGAATCTCACCTGAAACAAGGGTGTATCCAGTGTCGTGACTCACATTTAAAGTCAGATTTTTGTTCCAATTCTCTCATGACTAACATTAATATTCCTTTTATAATCGCGAATTCTCCCAAGACAGATCTTATAGGACTTTTATTATGCCATCTGATGATGTTTTATAAGTTGTAGTTTGCTGTTAGTCAGCCACTCAACTTGTCTCTTCGGAGAGTTTATCTCTCTAATTGATCTCTCTATGTCCCGTCTTAGGATCGTGTCGGAGTACGGAGTGTTAAAGTCATCACATACATCCATGCGTTTAAGAATCAATCCCATAGACGATGTAATACAATAATTTAAGCATGTTAAAAATCCTAATAAAAATTCCAACTTGGTCGCAAGATCAATGTTTTATTCATTTAAAATAAGATTGAAATAATAACTTCAAATAGTACTAAAATATAAATAAATATTTCACACTGATAAATACTTAACTTTTAATAAAAACTTTAAGTAACCTGTATTATATACACTAGACACCCCGATAACACGATTGCCGAAACCTCGTTTTTCATTAAAATTTGTGACTAGTCCGTATCCTCTGATTTTGTATGAGTATGGTAGTCCCGATAGTTCACTTCCAGAGAACTCCCCCTCTATCAACCGTGTTATCTGGGAGTCTAGTGTATTTCAAAAATATTGTTTTAGAACTAAACCGGAAAAATAAACAAAACAATACAGATTGTGTGCTTGACGTCATGTGTGTTAAAATTATTATAGTATTATTTACAATATCCAAACAATAATTGGACAAATAAAATCTTTGACAAACTTTGAAAGGTTTAAAGTAAGAACATAAATACGTATATATGATTTTTTTAACCTTTGCTCAATTGAATCTTACATGTTACATTATTGACTCAGCGAAAAATTGTTTTTACAAATGAACAAAAGAATTTTGGTTGATAAATTTATAATTTAATACAATTTTTAATGACGATATAGCATTAACTATTTGAACCACCACAGTAGCAGCTTCGATTAAATAAGCCATTTGTTAAATTGTCAAGGTAGCAGATAATGTTTGAATAAATGCAAAGTATTTCGGACATGTGATTGCTATACGCCATGATACATGACAGAGCACTAGGATAAAAATTCATTTTTTAATGAAAATAATCGAAAACGTTCGTTTAAAGATTTATTGTTCCGAACAAGGTCCATAAATTGCTTTTTATTAATATTTAAGACAATTTTATTTTGTTTGTTTCGGTTATTATTATAAACAAAAGGCATACCTTGTCATAGTTATTTACACTGAAGATCGATTTGTAATATATTAAATCTGTTATCATTAAAAAAATCAGTGTCAAATACTTGGAACTCTTCGAAGTTGAATCTAATAAGTATATTCGAATGTACTCATTTATATTTTTAAGTAATTTGTATTCTAAATGGCACCCATACTGTATTATTCGTCATAATATACATAATATTTACTTAAATTGTCAAAATATCTACTCCTATTGTAGTTTATGAGAAGAGAAGTTGTTCTTCGAAATCTGCCTGTTTGCAATCGCTCAATCCATCTTTTATTAGAGTGTAAGCATCGAAAGATAGGGAAAAGATAGAACTAGTGATTATTTAATCACTCTCACTATACGCATTTTTTAGGATCAAATGGGTGAGAAGAAATTTAGAGCTTCATTACATACATATTCATGCATATGAATACAAATCCATATATTCATTGAAAATTTATGAAGATTCGAACCCGAGGCAGGCACGACTTAAACGACGAATATATAAGAAAACTCGTGGCGTCACCTTCAATGACCTTCTAATATTATCCTTCATAATGTTTAAATACATTATTTGTTGTTTAGTTAGCATTTTTTTGCTTTAAATAAGCTTAACCCCTTATATAATAATTTTATTTTAAGTAAGAAGTTGACTACGGTTACGGATGTCTCGGGTTTATGTCCCGATACAGACAGCTTCATAAATTGATTATTGACATAGTGAAAGCTATTAGCTAACCACTAGTCCTGTCTTAGCCTTATCCTTATATCCCTACTCTCTTAAAAAAGACATGTTGAGCAAATGAGTAACAAGCAGTTTTTGTAAAAAATACTTCCGTTGAGATAGCTCCATTAGGAAGCTATATGCTATACGATTACTAAATATTAAATTAAGTACACACTAAACATATAAAATTTAGTAAATACTGATTATTAAACATTTCGTGACTACTTAAATACAAACACAATATTAAAAGATATCAAAACTTTTAGATTTATTTTTTATTTCAAATCGGCTCTTACTTTAGAAAAAATACATAATACCTAGTTGTCATTTATACGATGCAATATTTTACGATTTGCTTGCATTCAGTTCACCATTCTTTTCAAAAAGCTCATAAATTTCTGTCACATTTTGGTTTTGGTATTTTATTCTGAGGATAGTTTCCCCAAAAGCCATCGTTCCAGATACGGGTTCGTAAAAATAATTTACAGATTTTACCTGAATTATACAAAAAAAAAACTCTTTGTCACACCGGCTTGGAATCTATCGTATTATAAAATAAATATATTATTATGTAGGTATAGATTTATTTCATTGAAAATCTCAGCTAACATTAACTTTATATAGATGTATGAAAAACGCTAGGCAATTTACAACCCGTTAACTTAATGTGCTTTTTATTAACACTATTGTACTATTAATTCGACGTTTGTGACTCGATTTTAAATTTTACATCTATTTTTAACAATAAAAAAATATTTTAAAAAATTGGAGAAGGAAATAATTCAGTTTTGAATTACGATATTTTAACTATACTCTTACTATGCTAGCCGTTTAATGAAGAATATTTATGTACGAGAACTTGTTGTAAGTCAATCACTAAACCGCTCTCTTCGGATAATATTTAAATTCTTAACTTTAATTCTCTTAAAATCTAACGATGATTAAATTCAATCCTTTATAAAAAAAATATTGGTTACTATATTTTCATTGTTAAATAAAGAAAAAAATGTTTATAGTACTATTTCAACTGAGAATTGTCAATAGTTATATGTGAGGTGTAGAAATCTTCATGTAAACAAAGCGAGCAAGGGACAACCGTCTGTGCTTTTTATAAATAACTTATTAGGAATTAACCGCTTTGCTTACTTATTTTTGTCTGAGAAATCTTTACTATTCGTGTTATGTATAACATTGTATTTCATTTAATTATGTATATACATATTTTAAAAATAAAGCAATTTGTTTGTGCTACTTTTACATGTCAAACATGTTAGTACAAACAAATTGTGTTTTCTTTTTAAAATATAATGCTTTCTTACCAATGTCGCATATGTATATATTTATTACATCCTTCAAAAAGTATCACTATGCATAGCAATTTCAAATTAAAATATCATGGATATTAAAAAATATGTTTATTTAATAAATGTGATAGAATTGAAAATTAAATTTGTCAATTTCAGCAGACAGCATAGAAAAACGTTAATAAAAAATAGTTAATATATTTTTAGTGAAGTAGAAAATACAAATATAGTAAGGTAAAAATTAAAAACATTTTTTGAAACGTTCTACGTCAATGGTGAAGAAATCCCATCACAGAATAAAACCATTATAGTATCACGCCTCGCAAAGAATAATGAATGCAATTATTATACCATTCTTTCATTCTTTTGATACTTGTATGCGTTGCAAAAAAATCTTTTGTCAAGTACTCGAAGCTTTCAATAGCAACGTCCATAGATATGTGAAACAGTGTCAGAAATAATGTACGCATCGACGCCTCTGTGCAATTTTTCTCACTTACAGATTTTGCACACTTCATGTGTTTACTTGACTATTATGTATGACAGAAGAAGAGAGTTAAACCTATACAAAAAAATGCTAATCGTATTAATTTGAACTGTGTCTTCATGCATTATTTTTTTTTAAATAATGCAGTATTGTGGTTAGTTTTTTATACAATTGAGTTAATACATTTTAAGTATTAATAAATAATAATATAAATATTAATTATCCTATGGAAGTACAATAATCTAAATCTACGAATCATTTTTCAATTTGTCTGTAATGTAGATCGATTATCTTAGTAGATTAATTTAAAAGCATGTCTGCTATTAACGAGGCATCTCTACATAAGATATTTTACAAAACATTGCTTTTTATTTAGTCGCTCAACCTCTTTTTTTTCGAATATTATAGGTATAAAAGATTAGGGCTAGAACAATACTAATAGTTAGTAAATCGCTCTGGATTTTTTTGAGGATTAGTTGGGTGGTAGAATCATTGATATCGATACTTTCAAATAAATTCATTGATTGATTATAAAAATTAATTTATAGAATTTAATGAAATTTGATCTCGAAGAGCGTAAAGTTCATCACTACACTGCAATTTTAAAAGCAATGTTAACATTTTTGATAATAATATTTTGTTTATCAAAAAAAAAAATGCAAAATACATGACGCATTGTCAATATGTTTTGTCGAAAATTGTCATTTTTAATATTTATAAAAAATATTCAACGGCTATTCTCAATAATAAAACACAATAAGAAATCTAGGAACTAATTAAAAAATGTTTATTTTCAAATATAACCCCAATTTAATCTCAACCGTTTACTATCAATTATTAATTCTATTGATGTTTTATTAAATTAAATATTGTTGTTATGTTTAATAAGTCATAATTCTTTAGTACTGAAAACTGAATCAAAGCTTTCTTTATTTTGCTAATGTCATCTTTTACAATATCAATCAACATAATGTAAATAATTATATTAACTACAAGGATATTTCTTCATTGGGTAACCCTATACACCAAAAACATAACTGTACTTGTGGCCAAATTACGCATGTAACATACGTAGCTTAAACAAATTGGGATTTTTTTGACACCAGATTGGAATATATTATAAAATATTATACGCATATTTAATCTTTGCGGTCGACGGCTAGTGAGAAATCGTTGTCGCCTGTTTCAGTGTGCGAGATAGTCCGGCTTCTAAGACGTTCGATAACGTTCTGTCTATCGCCCGTCTCGGTGTATGGTATGACTCGTTCTGTTGGTATCTCTGCTTTCTTCAAAGTTGGCAGCTCGTCTGTGTTGTCAATCGTACTTATTCTTTCCTCACAATTACGTCAGTAAAGTTTTAGAAGATTTAATATACATTACTTTAAACACATTTATATTAATAATATTTTGCAGATATTGGTAAATATATAAAGCCAGGAAACGCGTAGATTTATTGTACTACTGAATAATACTGAGTACTTACTGAGTCCAACAGCTCACAGCTGACTATATGTACTGATAATGTTTGTGATTGATTGAATCCATAGCACTTTAGAAATCGGGTCTTTTACAACGTAAATGAACTATGTACGACCCAATATGTAGCACTGAGAGCTTCGTAAAGCACAGTAGGACGCGCTATATGATTTTCATTTAAAAGCACTTTGCCGCAAAAAACTCCCCACGGAGTTAAACAACCACTTCAACGATCTTAACACCTCCGCCTCCATCTGAAGACATTTATCGCCTTCACGGTTCGTTTGTTTCATGCACTTGCGAATCGCAGTTACTCGATACTTTACAGATTCCAAGAGTGGGTAACCTGCATAGGTAAACCATTGGCAATCATTGTTCACGCCTGCATATTATCTCATATATAATGGGGTGTACTAACTTGCTCATGTAAAATAATATGTTTTTAATACAAACAACTAACTAGTATTTTTATATTTTACTAAGGTAAATAATTATGATTTTACCACCAGTCAAGTATTAATATTTTTTTAATAAAATGAAAAAATCTGTATAGTAAACCTGTATGAGGTTTTTATTGTTTTTAGTCTAGAGTTGCGCTGCATCAGATTTTTATAGCATAAAGTTTGTATCAATTATGCTTTCGATATTGATTTTGCTACATCTAATGTTGTTGTACTGTATAAAAAAGTTTTTTCGATAATTTTAGGTTTTCAATTAATAAATTGTAATTCTTGGAGTTCAACAAAGTGTTGTGTATTATGTAAACTTGAAATTTCAATATGGCACTTCCAAATCTTAGTAACCAGGGCGGAAGGCATTCTCCGCTACCCCTGTATTCGCTTGCATCTTTCATTTAATACGTTTTTAAGTAATATCAATATATAAGTTGTAATTAAGTGAGTAATATTTTATTTCTAATGATACGCTTTGGATAATTCACTTATAATTAAAAAAAATCAATATTTAAATAAAAATTATTTCTTAGATTGATAAAAATTCGTTTAAGCTTTGTGTTTCCATCATAATTTCGTTCTTTAATTAAATACTTAGCTATTTAAATATATATTTTTCTACCAAATTGTTTTTTTTTCGTTTGTAAAACAAATACTGTTTTTTATCTGTATTTATTATAATGATTATTTTAACTACACATATATTTTTGAATTTAATGCCGCAACAAATTTTTATAGCTCGAAAATTTTCATTGTTATTATAATTTGCCTGTGCTGTTATATATTAAAATAAACTACACCCCAGGGCTCACACCTTCACATTATCTGCAATCGTTCTTACCAAAAAATCTCCACTTTGAGGCTGTGGACAATATCTAATTGTCTCATCACAGCAAGACATTTGATTTGACCAAATGTAGGAGTTATGTTTAACATAGAAACGCATTGTCGTACATGACACACAGAATGCGCTATCGCCGTGCCAATGACAAGTATGGTTTTTTGTTTGTGAGCTTTTGAAAAGTGGCTCAAGGAGCTTTTGTGCTTTGGCACAGCTCCAGGAAACGAGCACACTTCTGCGATTCATAAAAACAATTAGAAATACGTTACGCCTGTTATTGTGTGTACATTGGATTCCCGGCGTGTAATGGCAGGCATTGTGTTATTCGGAAATATCTGTACAAAAACAGAAAATCATTTTTCGCTTTGCGAGAGAAGAAAACACTAAACTGAATATTTTTTTAATTTTCGTAAAATACACAACCCGGGGTACATATCACACGATAAATATATCACAGAGAAACAATCTATATGCATCAAATTGTTTTTCAAAACCAATCTCAATATTATTAATTAACTATTCCACAATTTAAGATATCTACTGATAGTAGCTTGATGGAATTTCAACATCAAATTTGAATTGTTGATATTTTGTGCATTTCCATGTGTTGTCATTTTAAGTTCATTCACGTACTCGAATGCCTGAAGATGCCGAAAGGCAAAACCCAGGCCGTCAGTAACAAAACACATGAAAGTGTTCAAAATTTTACACAATTCAAATTTCAAAAACAATGACAATGACAATTAGTGAGTCAATTTATATTCCACATACTTTTTCAGTGACAGATGTTACTAAACTCTTTGTATCTTTTTCAAGAAAGTGATCTTCAAATAATTTAGTTTGAATAAAATGGTAGGCTTAAATAATTCAAAAGCTCTAGAGGTAGCTCGTTTCGATTATTAGTTTACCGTCTTATACGCACTGCACACGAATATTTCAAATGCATCTTGCTATGTGATATCATCTCCAGGTCCTAAGATATTACTTCCATGCTATGCGAAAACAATGCGACGCATTTGAAAGCCATTCATTTCGAATTTGTGCAAGTAATATGAATGGATTATTTTTTTCAAGGCGCCCGCATTGGATTGAAGTAAACAGATGACAACCATGAATTATTAACGTTCACTTGTTTGTCTTTTATTTCCATCTGACAGTTACAAATTTAATATGACTTTCATAATATTCTGCTGAACATAAAAAAATACTAATAACAATGGTACAATCTATATTCTATGCAATATGTATTTATTTTTTAAATTAATTTATTCACTGCTTATATAGGAGAAACAAATTAAATGATTTTATTAATAATTTAATTTATAATTTAAGTATAATTTAAAAAATTTGATTTTATTAATGTTGTTTTAACCAGTAACATGAGTAAAAGAACAGAGAGATAAAAAGTTTCAATCCTGTATATATCAATAACATCTTGGAAATAATATAAAACTATAAATATGTCGGCTCCGTTGTGCACTGGTTAATATCGTTGGCTATGGTTACGGATGTCTTGGGTTCATATCCCGGTACTGACAGTTTCATAAATCGATTTATGGATTTCTGTTCGTAGTCATGAATGTTTGTGATATTTAAAACTCCCTTCTACTCATCCGATCCTAAAAAAACGGGGCGTAACGAGAGTGATTAGCTATCCACTAGTCCTGTCCCAGCTCTATCCTTCTATTTCTACTCTCTTCGAATAAGAGAGGTTGAGCTACTGAGTAACAAGTAGTTCTGGTAGAAAACTTCTGTTGAGATACCTCCGTTAGGAAGCCATATGCTCCACATTAGGAACAGATATGGTAAAAATATATATATATATTTTTAAACATGAGCATAATTACTATTTATGTTTATTCTTTGCTGATATGTGAATTACATTTTTGCTTACTAAAAATTTGGATAAAGATAATATTGCCGCTGTTCTGGAAGAAAGTACTAAATCGAAAAAAATACATATTGAGTTAGTTATACCAAAATGTTTTTTTATTTCAAACTATACCGTATGAAAGAACACACTTATTTTTATAAATATACTTTTACTTTACAGTTTTGTACAAATAAACAAAATAAAAAAGGTATGGTATTTCAAACATTTGGCAAAGTTACTCAAAACTAGTATTTTTCAGTTAGTGTTTTCTTCCAGAACAACGACGATATAATATACTGTATTAGCTGTTATTCAAATATTTTATCTCTAACCTTTGGAAATATATTCTGGTGTTATTATTAAATTTTATAAGTATTTTAATACCATTTCATAACACTGAATCACATTAAAAATATTTATTTTACACTATTCATGATTACAAATTACCAACCGATAAAATCTCATTAATTACGAATAGAAGAAGCAGTTCGTTATAGACAAACACCACATGAATGATGACTTGGCAATATTCTGGGAAATCGAGTGTAATATTTTGAGAGTTTTTAATTCAATGTTACATTTAGTAAATGCTATCCATTAATATTTACTATATATAAAAGTTAATAGGCAGTAACGCAAAATTTGTTTTGCATTCAGTAATAAAATTCCTTATTAATACTTATTCAATTATTTAAGATACTGAGGGTGCTTCATGGAATTTCAATATCAAATTTGATATATTGAGATTTTGTACATTTCGATGTCTGTTCAAGTTCATTCGTGTGCTCCAATGCCTGACGATGTCGAAAGCCGAATCCCGGGTCGTTAGTGACGAAATACATGGAAATACAGGAAATCTCAACAATTCTAATTCAATTATTGTTTAGCGATGTATTAATTAATTGTGTTTGTTTAAAATGTATTCTAGTTGAAACTTTCAATGTTATAATATTGCCATAGGCAATTCCTTGAATTTACACTATTATATAATAAGGTAAACGCACGAATAGTTGACCGTATTCAACAAAAATGACGATTGACGTTTGGCATTAGACGAAATGATGACAAAGCAAGTGTATTCGTAATAGATCAAATATCTAAATTTATATGATAATACAAAAATTAGAAAAGGTTCTGTTATAAAAACATTGTGCTAAATTTTTAACATCCATATTTTGAGTCAGTAGTTGACCATCTAAAAAATTGAAAGTTCTCGTAGTTGACCACCTTTTTTTTACAGTAGTTGGCCATGCCTAATTAGAGAGTCTCGTGACAACCTTTCATCAGAGCTTCCTGCAAGACTACTCTTGGTTGAATTAAGTAGCATATGCTTACATTCACTGATTTTCTTTAATTATCTAAATAAATTCAAAATAACATACTTACTGCATAAAGTGTTGTTTTTAAATGGCCGCTATGACACACGAATGACATATATGGTGATGTCTCAGTTCCTCAATCCGACAAAAGATGGTTTTTCTTTTCTAAACTCTACAATTTAGAGCAACCGGCGTTTACGCTTCTTATTTTGGGCACTTTTATCGAAAAAGGTCAACTACTGGTGCATTTAATCATTTATATTAAATTTTAAGCTCAATCTCATGACGCCCGCACACGCACACTCACTCTTTACTGTAATCTCTCACTTAAAATGAAAGACAAGTAACTACTGTCTAATGACAGCTTACATCAAAAGCTTGGTACATAAAAGTTTAATAAGAATAAGTTATATATTCAGACCTTTTCAATTGTTTTTTCTTAACACGTTGAGCCCCGGAGCCGTGTTTTCACGTGATACAACAACCATCGTTTAAATCCCGGAGCCGTTTTTTCACATGATAGACCAGCCTGTCAAAATCAGTCATATTTGAGTCATCAAGCGATACGTCTTACAACGAAATCCTAGTTTTAATTATAGTCAAGACTTAAACCTTTCCAAAACAGTCAACTAATTTGTGTTTTTACCAAAATCAGTTTCGACTTTATTGATTTAATTTTGTGCCAAGTTTCGCAAGATTGATAAGACAAGTTGCAGGGGGATATATCTAAGCACATATTGATACCGACACCGTCAACAAAAAAAGAATAACGCTCCAGACACGTGTAAATATTGTCGTCTGGCTCTTCACAAAGGAAAATTTTGGCATTTTCACCATACAAAAATTAAATATTAAAGTGTTGTAAACAATTCCAGAAAGTTTCATTTGATTTCATTCAATATTTCCATAGTTATAACACTTTTAGTAAACGATTAATAAAAATGCTATTTCCTCAAAAAATGGGCCGGGCACATGAGTTGTTTTATCTGATTTAGGCTGGAGCTGATAGCGATCAAAATAGTTATATCCTACAGATCAACTTAAATTTTATAAAATCTTGACGGAATAAATAAAAGCCCTACAATAAAATACGCTATATAACAGTTTACATCTCCCAAACACATCAGATGATTGATAATTGATAATCTTTTCTCGGTGCACCCTACCGTTTCACATTAATTACATGTGTTATTATTTTTAAGTTATTAATTTCGTTGTTGAAATTCTTGTCCACCATTAATTATTATGTATTAACTATATAATAGTGATATCGTGAGTAAATATTGAGCTCATTATTTAACGTGTGTTGAAACCTTTAACAAGCTGTAGGATTTGATACGAAAAAACTGAATTGATTTTTATTCAACCTGCACCAGTCGTCTAGATGAAAAAAAACCCGCTTGTCCTGTAGCCAAGCGATCAACGCTTTTGGGCATTTTTACTATTTGATTACGGTAGCCACAGGTTCGGATTCTTTAATAAACAATTTCATAAATTAATTTTTCAATTGATTTATGGATTTGTGTTCAAATGAATTGGCGTCGGAGTTTAGGGGGAATCATTTTGTAACTAACAATCCATTCTTAGCTTAAACCTTATATCCACAATGTCTCCAAAAAAAGGGTTTAGCAATTGATTGACGACCAGTTCTATCAAAAAACAATTTCAACTGGGATACTTATTTAAGCTTCACACACTCTACACTGAGAGCAGACATGGTTGATAATATCATACAAACATTAGTAGTACAAGTTACAAGTGGTACACAATATAAAATATGCTTTTTATCTATAATCATAGGTGAGATAACACCTATGATATTTCTCCTATGTAAAAAGCTGTTAAATCTCCGTTTAGCAATTGGACCGGGTAATCTCAATGATACATGTATTTTTTTAGACAGTATTTGGATTTTTGTATATAGGTGACTTTATGTCCGTATATAAAATGAGAGAAAAAGAATCAATAACTTCTGGTGTCTCTATTTTATCGTTTTTCGAGTAAGGCAATATTCGTCAAGAGAAATATTCAATAATGATTCCAAAAATTCTTCAATGGGATTTCCTCTTGAAAATTGCTGTCAGTCTTTCTTCCTGTATTTAAATAATAATAAAAAAATCACATTTATTAGCTAAAAATCGAAGTTTTCAATCCAACACGGCAATATAGCATTTGTGATCTAGTGCTAAACTGCTTCAAGTATCTTCAAGTGGATCTTCAGTAACCTTTTTTGTTTAAACTTTGTAAAAAAGAGATCAATTATAGTATGAATCATGTTTATATCACTATTATAAGTCAGTTAAAGATTTTTTTACGAGTGAACCATATGAAATGGACTGCGTGGAAGCACTTTTTTACTTTAAAAAATATTTATTATGACAGACAGCTCAGGCGATCCATCATAAATTGTTCGAAAATTAAAACGCAACATTTTACGTGTGGCTACATTGAAACAATAGAAAATAAACGAATCTGATTCCCATTCATATTAATTATTATTGAAGTATGGGCGCTATAAACGGCCGGTAGACGGTACCGTGAATCGTGATAGTTAAAAAGTGAATTAACGAGAATGATTACTCTCCTAAAAATAGCTTTAAAAAAACCACGCTTGTTATCCTGCTAATTAGAACTTTATTGGTAACATTGAAAAAAAAGGAAATCGAATCAGAATGAAATATTTATATTGAAAAGATAGGGTTGTGCAGTAAGACTGTCAATAGAATTCTATTTATGAAATCAAATAATTTTAACTGAATAAATGACTGAAGCATTAACATTAAATTAATGTGTTGCAAAATCTAAGCTGTTGGCCAAAATCTCGATTTCACCATCACTTAAGTAGTTTTAAATCAATCAAAACGTGAAAATAGATAACTTCACACGAGTTTAAGTAGCCAAATTTTAAATTCCAAATGGCGCACATATTTCTAGAGAGTATTTTACGTGCTTCTGGTTTTCACTATAAATATATTATACAATTATAACAATTAGATTTTAAATCCTTGGCATACGCTGTAAGGGCAGAATAAAGGGCCGATACTTTGTATACTATGATTGTTTATTATAGTGCAATAGTTTAAATGTCTTAGTTTCAGGTGTGTAGTATGAAATGTAAATATGACAGACATTTATAATTTTAGATAAATTTCTGGTAAAATAGGTGTATAATAGTATCTTGGAGAATTGAAATCATGAATACGAAACCGAATAATATGAATGCCTAAGAGCTATTACCACTCGGCATTCTTATATTCTCCAACGAAAAGTCAGTGTTGATACTTAATAAGATAAATAACTAATTATTAAAAATAAGAAATTAATTATTGCCAACCCTTAAATGTTTTCATGTAATATTACTTCATGTGTACATCAGAAGTGTTCAACTTACTTTGGAAGTTGGGCATATAACATAGTTGTAAGACTTTGATTCAAAAACTTTGCGAATCAAGAAGCCATAGTACACTTTTAATCAAAAAAAGTATGTGTAAAACAACTTAAAAGTGTAATTAGAGATTGATTATATAAATGAATTATTTACTATGTGTACTTCCCGGAAACTACCCGATAGTAAAAAGGCAACTAAAGCATGTTAACCTAACAGAAAACATTTTACAAAATACCCGCTGAAAGCTGTAGATAGTTTTTTTTTATGTAATTACTTTTACATAAAAAAACCTGTAAAATTAAATAGTAGTAAAGATAATAGCCGAGTCAATGGGGCAGTGGTTTTTTTTTAGTTGAACGCCGTATGAAATTTACTGCGCGGACCAGAGAGATCAGTATTTCCGTACCCCTGATCAACACCATTTCCGTCTATATCAATCGATACCGCTTATATTGATTCGACAAATACGATTAGCTTCTAATGAATACATTACTGTGTTCTTCCAAAGACACCGACAAGAACCAGTTATAAAGTAATAAACTCATTTGCTCACTTAATAGCGTATTAAACATGTGATATTTTTACAATGATGTAACTAACGACATTGAAAAAAGTTTGTACGACGAAATGGTTTATATACCGGAGATTCGGATTAAGTTTAGTTGAATTGTCAAAAGTACAGAAGAAATGTGATATTTGACTATTTCAATATGCAGGGTAATCCATAAATATATGAATTTGTCTATCGCCCAACAACTTTAGAAAGGTCTGTGAGGAAACGAACTACAAATAGAAGGGACAACACGGACGAGCTGCTAACACTTAACGAAAACAGAGACAACGGACAGAACGCTATTAAACGTCATGAAAACCGAAATACCTCACACACTGAAACAGGGGACAATAATTTCTTACTACCAGTCGACAGCAAAGGTAAGCGGCAGATCTACTCCAAAATGTTAAAATATATGTAATTACACAAGTCGAATTAAAGATTCCAAAAGATCTAAGCGCCATGAAACTTTAAGTCTCAGCTCATTATACTGGAATCATCTAGAACCCAGATGAATTTGACTATTTTTTCTGCACCACATCCTTCCCTCCTGAATTATAATTGAATGTAAAACATTTCAAAACACATATGGTCGATGCAAGCAGAATGAATTTCGTGTGGATCGGGATTGTAATTAGATTGTGGGAAAATTTGTCTAAATAAAAAAAATATTAGTTAATCACTTCAACGGTGTTTATTGAATCAAAATGAGCAAAATCAATCATTTTACCGCGAATCTTTTATTATTCAAATGAAAGTTCCTGTTAGAAAACAAAAAATCAGCTTTTTAGAAATATACCAAGAATCAATTAAATACAATCCACTTATACACTGTCTTCAAAATTAAAATTATAGCTAACGGACGAGACATATTCGATATAAATTTACTGTGATTTAATACACATTTTTTATTTTTCGTTAATCAGAATGCGAGTTTTACATTTTTGCAATAATTATGTTTTTATTTATGACAGAAGAATACTCAGAAAAATGTGATAATAATTACACATTTTGTTATACTTTTACCAGTTAATATTAATGAAATCTACAGTACACTTAACTTGTAGTGTATTTTTTATCAATGTTAAATATTCATTAGAAATGTATCAAATCACGCGTACTATATACAGATCGATATATAAATTGAAGGATATTTATATCTTCCATTCAAATTTGTATATCCCTTATCACGAATAAATATCCGTATTTTGTTGATCAAATTATTTACATAGCACTTAAGTGGGCACACGACATTTTTTTATTACATGGTTTATCCGCCACGCGATACTACTTAAGAATTGTTCCTTATCATTCATATCAGTTGCTATCACTTCATAAGGAATATTTGATACACTATTGACTATTCATGTACATGATCATTTGAGTGATATAGAAACAAAACGGCAGTGTCTTCGAAATAATTTTTTAAATTTTTAATTGTTAAAAAACATAGTGATAAATCTACACCTACCCCTCATTTTCATGATACTCAATGTGCAAGGTTTCAGTCTTACAAGGTCAACAAGTAGCATTCTTATTTTCGTTTACACAGTATAATTTCAATCCATCTATTCCAGGATACTTTTTATTTTAATTTTTTTACATAGTATTGATAATGGACGTAATAAGAGGCTGTTCCGTCCGCTCTCTTACCCCCGAGTTCCTGACAAAATCAAACCACCGTACCTTAAGTATTCGCTGCAAGCATCCGTTTTCAAAGCACAGTATACGTCCAAAAAAATGGCGACGATGGACCTGGCTTGGACACGTGCTGCGGATGACCCAGGGAAGCCTGAATCTTTTACCAACCAGATGGATTCCATCGCCCTGGAAGGCCACTGATGACCATCCATATGATGTATTTGGCAGAGCTACATGATGCTGGGATGACCTGGGAAGAAACGAGGAGACTGGCGGGGCACAAAGAAACCTCGTGATGGCCATATTCTCCGAATAGAGAGCGGATATGGTTTTATAAAAAAAAAACACAGCTTTTTTTAAATTGTTAGAAAAAATTAGAAAAAATCAACGTTTCAGTCGTGTGTGATGATATTCAATCAATAAAATAGAAAATATCTTACTTTTAAGTCAATCCTTATTACCACTGGATATATAAAAAATAAAATTTCTCATTTCTTCCATCTCCTTTTGATTCTGCTCTTCTGTTTTTTTGTACTGTAATTATTGGGTCCATGGTGTAGTGGTCAACGTCGTTGGCTTCGGTGACGCATGTCTAGAGATCAAATCTCGGTACGGAGAGTATATATATATATATATTTTTTTCAATCGATTTATGGATTTCTGTTCGTAAGCTTAGTGAGAGCGATTAGCTGACCACTAGTCCTGTCTTTCTATAAATAGTAGTAGACAAACTTTTTTTTAGGACCATTAGGAGTCCATATGCTCAAATTGCGAGCAGACATGGTAAAAAAAATGTTTTTTAGAAAAAAATATATTAAGCTTTCTTTGGTCAACATTTCTTTACACATGTATGATAACATATAATAGATACACGTAAGTAAGACTGCCATATATCTTTTGAGATAACACCCTTCCGTAACTAACCAAATATTAATATGTAATATTTACATGAACTGTCATTGAACTCTCCAGTATAAATTAATTTGATAATAATATCAAAAGCTATATTGTATAATCTTTCTGTATTATAATATTGTCACCTTACTGGCAGAAGTTGGTAAGTATTATATAAAGATTGACAAAAATGGGGTACGTGTTCAATTATTCTTGGAAATCTATTTTTTGTCTAGAGCAGTGGTTTCCATGCGCGGCCACCAGAGGATTTCTCTGTGACCACCAACGTTTGGATATTAATAAACATGGATTTAAAAAAATTGTAATATACAATAAATACGACATTTGTTTATTCGTATTGGGTACGTATACTTCTCGAAAACCTATTTGTAATGAATGAATATTTTTAATCAAATAGCGATCATTTAGATATAAATTTATCGGGATCATTACAATAACCCTTATCGGGTTAATTTGGGCTGCAGTACAGTAAGTAATTCGGTCTGTTATAAATAACCAACTCTATTTGTCTTTTTTCAAATACGTGTGTATCAGTGAGTGTGTTCCGTTGGAAGGATCTGTATATTCTATATCTGTAAATGACACGATTGAAAAATTATAGTACACGTTTTTAAACATAAAAAAATTCTGCGTCGTAGTGGTTTATGGTTAATAAAATACAAGTTGATAATTTTGAAAATACCCACAACGCAACACTATTGTACATATAAAATCATTTTTGAGGAAAAGTGGTGGGGGGAGGCGGCAAACTCAAGGACAGGAAAAACCCCTAGCTACGCTACTGCCAACATGTTTACATGCCTTTTATTGAATAAATTTATATGTTGATCCCTTTTTTTAGTAAATACACCGGTTTTATATTTCAAATCACGATTGAAAAATTTAGTGCGGCCATGAGACATTTCCGTAAGACCACTGATGTTTATAATGCGGCCACGGAGAAATTTTCCGTGAGAACCACTGGTCTAGAATTACTCAGTAGGTTGAGTTATACAGCGCGAGCATATTTGTTAAAACGCTCCCTATGGCTAAAAATAGATCAATTTCAACAGTAAAAAATGAATAATTATGTTAAATATATATTAGTTATCTCGAATACATCAAGAAGTAAAATAAACTCGACGCATTATCGCTAAAATAAATTGAAGAAAATGAAGAAGCTGAAAAATATTTTATCTAAAATTTTGCAACCAAAATGGCTGCGGCCAGTCTTCATATACACCGCCAACACGCACACAAGAGAGTTTTCATATCAAAAGCGCCAATGTCCGTTTACCCCCAGCTGTTTACTCACAATTCAGAGTCAGCTCACAATTCAAAACTATCAATTTGTTTACCACTAACTTCTGTAAGTACGGTATATTTTATGTAATTGTCATTTTATTTTTAAACTGTTAAAAAATATTCTGTGCATAACAGCAAGTCATCATCATCAATCGTGGAAGTAAAGCAAATTTTTTTAATTGAACTCGGGATACAATGATCGCTAAGTGGAGCTTTTATCGCTAGTTTGCAAAGGCTAAGGACTTTTAATGAGAGACTATAAGAAGAGAAAAGAGATTCGTTGCTAAAAGCTATGAAATATGTATAATTAAAATAAATGTAACCTACATTTTTCACCGTAAAATTACCTCGATAAGACCGGGGAAAAATAGCACGTCACGATTAAATCTTTGATTGCCAATTTTTCTTTCAATTGCAGTGATATAAATAGTTTATTTATTAAAAGAACTTTTATTAATAAAACAAATTATGACTTTTTCTATATTAGTATAATCTCAATATGTTTTAACATCCACGTTTTTATCAATACTGTGAAAGCATTTAGTACAGATGCTGTTTGAACACCTTTTATAGTTTTGAGAGATATTAGAAGTGCAAGTATTGACTCACTATATCAACTTACTTAAAAGTAAATAATATATTTATAACGAATATATTTTTTTTGATTCGTTTAAAATATTTAAGTTTATTTTTTCTAGGCATTTAATCATAAACTTTCTCTTTGAGTAGGCAGGTTTATCAAATAAAAATGAAATCTCATTTTTTCTCAAAATCGATCGCAGCAATGTTTTTATTATGGATTCCAGTCGAATATTCGAATATTTTTGCTTCTTTTTTAATATTTTTTGTTCAAATTATTAATTTATATTCAATTAAACCACTAGCTTATCAAAATTTTGTATTCGGGGGAGCATTATTTATTAATTAGTATATAATTTGTTTATTTAAACACCAGCTTACTCCCTCAAGACACAAGTTCTGAGTTAAATTATATTCGTATGTGTTAAAAATTAATGCGACTCACGAGAAATATTGAAAAATAATGACAATATATACATCAAACTCATGAATCAAATTATTCAAATATTTGTTTTCAACGAATAATTTGAACTTCTAATGCCTACAAATTATGCCTTTTTTAAATTTGACATTTTTTGAAAACAAGTAAATTTCATTTTATTCAATTTTGTAATAAATCTTCCATAAAATATAATAAGTAGTAAATTTTTCACTTTCTAATACCATAAACATAAGGATTTAAAAGCTACAACAGACTCCATCATTTCTATATAAAATATATCTTTATCAATATAATCTCTGGGCATAATTTATTTCAAATACCCAATTAGCTTTCAAAACTAATGAGATTTTTAGTACTAAAAATCTTGATGCATAAATGAATTCCAGCAGCCAATCTACATTATTTTTTATATCTTTATACTTTTGGTGGTTCAATTAACATAATATTGTCATATAACCTAAATACCTATTGCAAAGCTTTAAGGGACGAAATTGGGGATAATGCTGTCAAATTTTCAAGGAATTTAGGACTATGGCTTGAGGCTATTTCGGCATTTGACGGCAAATTGCAGAGCTTTCGAAAATGATAATTCAAGTCTTTGTCAAACTACAGCGGACTTATGCGACCATTGAGTAAAAAGCTTGCTCGTGCCTTCCTTTCTTTCCATTGGCACACGTCGCGTGTCTCATAAAAACATTCCGTTATCCACATATAAACATTGAAAATATGTGTTTCTTAACCATATCCACTCCAAATGTGAAGCATATGGACTCGTAATGGAGCTTGTCTCAAAATATTTTTTCTGCGAGAACTGCATTTTAATCAATGGCTCAACTTCTATTTTATTCAAAGTAAGTAGGGATAAAAAGATAGAGCTAAAACAGGACTAGTGGTGAGCTAATCACTTTCACGACGTCCCATTTTGAAGATCAAATGTGTGGAAAGCAATTTTAGACACACATAGACTTCTGTACCTTCGAAAATGAATCCAATGGTCAATTTATAAAACTTTACGTACTGAGATTTGAACCCGTGAGCACCGCAAGCCAAGCCAATGACGTTGGGCACTCGACCATGGACACAGTAATAATAAATTGTACTTTGTAGAAAATTTAACCTACGAAATATCAATAATTATATTAATATGTAATCTATTGTGAAGAATATTTAAATAGAATAAACTCTAATTTAAAAAATAAAAAATAACAAAATATTTTTCAATCCTGTTATTTAAAAGATTAGAGTTTTTATTTTCGAAAAAAAAATGTTTTGAAAAATGGAGAAATCAATGCTTTTACGACTGTTTTTCCCTCTTGAAGATATGATCACAAGTGTAATATCTAGCAAAAGTATAGATATATTCTTCATCTTAAAAACGACACCAAATGTCGATCTTGAATCCAAAATGACACTACTCCAATTAGTGTTAACACACAGGAAGATGGTAATGATTATCCATCAACAATAGCAATGGTTTCTTCGGTATTGCTTTCCAATACGATTCTGGAGTTTTTGGCCTTTAATTCTTAGTTGACATGTACAAATAATAAAGAATAATAATGAAGTCAAAAAAATCGTAAAATCATATAGTCGTAAAGGCGGGATATAGTATTTATATTTGATCATTTATTTATAACGGGAAATCAATTTTGCAATACAAATAATAATTAAACAGTATGTTTTTTGGAGACACACTTATTCAAAAAAAAATATTTTTTTTTGAAACTACACACACTTTTACCTTTCGTAAAAAGCGCAATTAAAAATTTTACAACAAAATTGCACAAAATAATTTTATCTTCAGACACCTAACGAAAGCATTTCGCGTTAGTTTGCAGAATGTTCACGCATCACGCGAGTCTCCGCCAAAACGCTTCCGTCGAAGCCTTCATTTAGTATTGTAATTTTATCACTCGTAATGATAATGTTTGAACGGCCCGGGCGACCTCTCTCAGACCCCAGAGTGTGGATATAAACAGCTTTGATTTAAAAAAATATTTCATCGCACGCATCCATGTTTGATTCACAGATAGCGTGGGATAATGACTGAGCCCCAATTACAAAGCAAATACTTATTTGGAGCTAATCATTTATAATGTCAAAATGATTATATCTAAAACATAAATCTGTAAACAAACATAACTTTTGTTATTGAAATGATTATATACTGAATAAAAATAAATTTGGTGGTAACCAATAGCAACTCAGACGGTATGGCAATACAGGATCATAATCATAGACACGAGCAGACCGCGCCATACCACCAGACAACACGGACAAATTTGTACTACTTCAGTGGCAGTTTGCAGCACGGGTCTGCCTCTTTATTCTGGACATTTCGACGGCTGATGTATATTCTTAATTTTAATCTCTGTAATAACACATTTCATAATAAACGATTCGAAAACATGCATAAATCTGTTTGTCTGTCTGTCAGTCACAAGAACTCTTCCGAAACGGTGAACAGTAGCAACGTGAAATTTGCACATTTTATTCTGGCATTTCTAAGTCAATTGCTCACTGTGCTCAACGGTCCACAGCGATATTTTCAACTTTAAGCATCATGATTGATGGACTATATTTTTTGAGTGTAACATAAGGTGTGGTCCAAGATTATATTTTTAGCGTTCAATATTAGCTTGCAACAAAATAATAACGCCACGATAATAACGCCAACGTCTAAATGTAAGCGCTATCCATTCCAGGCAAAGAGGGTAATAAATACTAGTCTATTCTATAAAACAGAAAATAAATGTATCAGTCTGTCTGTCACAAGAACTCCTCCCAAACGGTGAACATAGCTATTTGACATTCTGGCTACCATCTTTACGCCAATTGTGCTATTTTTACTATTCAATTTTTAACACTATAATTTATTCATGGATGATATTTTGTTACATGAGGTACGGTCATCTGTGATATTTTCAACTTTCAACACCCAACTTTCGACAACAGAATTTTGACATATCACATTTTGTAACTGCTGTTGGGTGAAATGATGACTTGATAAAAGTATCATTTTATGGAAACTTTTTCTCCACTTTACAAACAATTATAATTTGCCCTGACCGAAGATAAAACATTCTCTCGGATATCACATTTCGCAATACGTGGCGTCGTGTATCCCTACAAGTGTAAGGTAAGAATATCAATCTCGCAAGTTTCAGCATCGGGCTAAGAGCGTGAGGGAGAATTCATTTATCAGTATTGATTGTTATAACGTTACAGAAGGCGTTGATTGAAAAAATTCGGCTGAATACACATAAACTGAAAAATATTTAATTTCATAAAAAAATCATAAAACTAAACTTCAAACAAATAAAGCTTAGATTAATTTATCGTATTAGGAAGATGCCTTTCAAAATATTTGATAAATGAATCCATTTTGTCTAATGGAAAATTAGTTTTTACTCTTTTACTTAATTTTAAGACAAAGACAATCTATATTATTAGTACGTATTTATATTTTTCAAAGCATTAACAAATAAAATAATATTTATAATCTCACATTTTGGCAAGAATCTTCATCGTAAGTAAATACTTAATTATTTTTTATGATAATGTCTTACTTTTCCTGATGTTTTTACTAATCACGCAAATATGGAAAAATGTACATAAAATTAAATTTGGTACTAAGATTTATACGTTTATTGTTCAACATATATTAACATATTTTAATCACATACTGATAAAATTTTCTTTTATAAATAAATTGTAGTCGATTTTTTTAGATGTAGCTGAGCTAAAAAAAGTTTTTAAAATAATTATCAGAATCATAAAACTATACTTTTTTATTTCCAAACATTAGATTACTACAATAAAACAATTGAAAGAAGTTAAATTAAGATTGTTTAATATAATAATTGCCGAGCAATGGATATGTGAGTTTACTTATAAGATTCAAAATTGAGCATTGTTTTTTTTGTACATCATGTCCTCTCTCAATATGGAGCATATTAATGAAGATATCTTTTGTTTTTCTACGTGAATTGCTTGTCTAAAGATACGTGGCCGAATGCGACGCCGTTGACCACTGCACCACTGACTCGACAACAGTTTTTTTTATTTCACTTATAATGAATGTTTTTTCTACAAGTTAATGTGTCTTTCGGTAGAATTTATATTTTTTATTCAAAATAAACCAATATTAAGCAAATCATATACATAACGGTTGATTATTCATTATAGTATAGCTTTTATGAAATAATGTATTATGTCAATAAATAAGAGTTTAGTGCCTTATTTTTTCTTTAATCTGTAGTGTTTTTAACATGATATCGCAACATTTACGTATCGCTGTACATTATGCAAATGGTGGATACATTTGCTTTGTAATATGCGATATACGCAATGAATCGTTCGTCAGGTAATAAATAGCTTTAGATAGATAAGTACAGCGAGGGACTATAGGATCTGTTTTAATAGATATTATATTTCAGTGTAAAAGTTCGTTATTTAGTATGAAATTTTTTTTCAACATGAATAATTTATATTAAGTGAATTTAAATTGTTGAGATTTTGTACATTTCTATGTATGTCGTTACGTCACAGTAAATAGTTTATATATAAGATAAATTACAGTAAATTAATATCACTAATTTACCAGTGATTTAGTGGAAATTCATTTTTAATATAAAATTAAAATTAGTTATTACACTGGCTTTGTTACTAGCAAAGAGTCTGGAGATGCTTCCCAAACAAGCGAAACGCATTACGTTAGTAAAAAAGTCAGTGGAATAACTAAGTTACCAATAATTGATTTTAATTTTATATCAAACAATTAAAATAATTTATTTTTCAATAATCGATCCTTGATTTAATTTTTTCAAAAGCAATAGACAATATACTCACACAAGTAACCATACCTGTCATAGATAACGGTATTAAAATTGAAATACTGAATAATGTCTAAATTAGGTAGTATGTCGGAACTGTGTGAAACATTTTATTTTATATACGCACCGCGAACGCTTAGCTCATGAGAAAATTTCATACAAACATGTGATATGTGATAATAATAAAACGTCTACACAGTGAACTGGGTTAATTTATTGACCAACAGAAAGGTTAAAGAAAATAGTAACGAATTTAGTTCCACAAGAGTTATGTTATATAGTTGATGGCTTTTTTATAATCGAGTTCTGTTAAGTAGATATTAGTTTCACCAATAAAGTCATTAGTAATATTATCATGAACTGATTTTTGGAAATAACTCTTCTAATCAACTTCATAATAGCCAGATAGAATTTATAATATATTTCTAAATATCTCAATTTTGATATAGCAAAAAAAATTGCAGAATCTTACTGTGTCGTTATTCACTTCGGAAGATTTAATAGGAAAATGGATATTGATAAATATTTTTTCTTGACTAATCCACCCCTTAACATTATATCTTCGCCAGAAGTCATCATTGTCATCAATGAGTTGCAGAGCCGCACTGTAGGTGCGTCTTTCATACTTCGCAAGAAAACTCTCACTAATAAAACGATTGTTAAACTTTTTCGCTCTGTGCGGTCTTTACAGTATTTTTTTATGTCCCCGCTCAAAACGATTAGCGAGTGATTCTGCAAAGAAAACAGTAAATTTAAAATAAACAATTACGTTTTAATATTATTATTTATGAATTCTAATAAATGAATATAGCTTTGTAGCCATACACTGGTCGTATTTATTAAATTATTAGAGATAATAAGACGTTATAGTGTGACTTTTTATAGAGGTAAACTTTATCAATTATTTATTATACTAACCTAAGCATGTAAAAATGATACTAAATATTGATTAAACGGTGAATCTTTTTAATAAATGAAATAAAATTGCAATAATACTAATAAAAGTTAGTGTTGGGTGTAATATAATTAAAGAAGATTTTTGTATACTAGTTAACTTTAGTGCACGCAACCAAGTTTTGGAGGATTTTCCTTGGAGATTTGCGAACGGACCAATCATACCCTTGTTAACGTAGTCATTCTGTAAATATTGAAATCGTTTCTAATCAATTCTAGTATTTTTTTACAGCTGACGGCCAATGCGTCAAATATTTTGAAAATTAGAAAATCACACGAGATAAACTCGATGAGAATTTATAGTAGTCATTCATGTCCAAGATCAGAAATTTAAATTGAAAACATCTACCACTAGACCACCGAGGCCGACATGTCTTAATTTATCACTCTACCATTAGTTTGTGAATAGTAGGCAAAGTTATAAACTATACCTAAACCATTTTTTTTCCAACTCTAACACTGTTTTTTTTATATAGCAAGAGCCGAAGTGAGAAAAAAGTGACTTGCAAACAGTACAACTATTGTGGACCCTGAGTCACTTTTATTTGTTCTGAAGTGATACGAATCAAATGGCGAATAATTTTCAATATTCAGTGTGAAGTAACACTTCCTACAAACATGAGATTTTGCAGGAGAGCATTTCAAAGATTCATAAAGTAATTGCAAAGTAACAACTGTATGTTTTGAGAAAGTAGGAAAGAAACAACGAACGTCTCGCCGCTCTAGGGAGGAAGGTGGAGAGCGGGGAGAAGCGGGGCGCGGTGAGTCAACAAGCTTCAAGGCCCGCGTCCGGGGACAGAACAAAGGATGAGTCACAGGTTCCTTTGTCTCCCATTAAAACCCGGTCGTTATCGGGGTATACTCTTTCTCGTTTATTGCAATTAGTTCCTATAATTTTCTTGAAGAGAGTTACACAAACAGATTTACACATATTTAATTTAAAACTCTGTAAGTGGTTTTACTAGCAAGCGGTGGACTAAGTCGCCGCTTCGCCGGTGGACGACTCTCTCTGGGAAAGGTCGAGAAGCGACTCCTCCTTTTTTTAAGCAGCGCACGCTTTTTGTTCACTTCCAACTGTAAACAAACAGCGGCAACCAAACAAATATGACAAACTCTTAAACGCCTCAAGAGGGGTATTACATTTTAAATTTCCATTAATAGAAAGAGTCTGCAGATTGGTTTTGAAGACCCTGTCCGCCCCATAAGTACGGGGCGCTGTCAGTTTATTCGTCAAAATTGGTTTAGTGCCACTATTTTTAATCTAATTTTCCTTGTTGTTTGATGCCTAGTCATAGAACAAAAATGCAAAATACATAATAATCACATATTTTGCTCTCACTAATGCTAATAAGAATTTTTATATTGTGCATTTGGAAGCATTGGTAAAATGCAACCGCCTGAATGACGTCTCCTGCGATTCTAAAACTCCTTTGAATCAGGTTTTACTTGTTTCAAATGTAAAATAAAATATGTCCAACCGTTTTCTCCGTCCTTACAATGGAAGTTGCGTACTTAAAATACAAAGTGCAGGTATAATACGGTGACCACAAAAAATACGCTTACCGTGATTTCAACCAGTGGTACTGCCTAATAGGAGGGTGCGCTACAATTTCTTTTAATTTAACTCAGTATTTCAGCTTCAACTAAATATTTTTTTATTAATTTGATAACCAATAAGTGTTTCAAAATGTCATATATTGAAAAATTCATTATCGAACTGGTTATAGAGAAACATCGTTATTGGCTTCTGTAGCCTATTTCCAATTGCCATGTCTGAACTGGTCCATCATAACAAATGCAGATTATTTCGATTTGACATTTAATATTTTGGGCATGGTTTTTTGAAATGTCTTTTATATTCGTATTGATTTACGGTCTTTTATAGGTCTCCTTGAGGTTATCTTAAACGATTTCAAAATGTAAAAATATTTGGCGGAATTTTAATGATATTTAATGCCAATATATCGTATTTAAAACAAAATCACTTCTCGCAAATGACCATGCCAATATTTTTTTACTTCCATCAACGTACAAACTGCGTATTTAATTAATATTCAAGATACATTGTCTCTAGGATAAAAAAAAACAAGGATATCGGCAAAGCTGAAAAGTTTCCTATTTTACCCTTAATAATCTGATCTAGCAAATTTGGCGTATGACGAAATTGACTAGTGTTTAGTACTTGTCCTTCCCTAACCCCAATTCATATTGTCTTACTTTCTTACCTTACCTGAGCTCTCCTAATAATTTCAGTTGGTATGCTCCGTTAAATGGAATCGGGAGGGTACATAGTCTAAACTCTAACCAGATTTAATTTTAGCACGCTACTGGTCCTTACCTGATGAATAAATACGTTGAATGGAATTCAATGGATGATATGCGATTGCATTATAGCGCCACAGCATTCACTATTTTTTTACTTATCTATTATATACCAGTGTTTAAATTTATAAATGACATTGACACTATAATACGTATGACAATAGCTAAGTCAAGATATTTAAATAAACTAACAAAAAATAATTACACTGAAAAAAATATTATTGTTATGTTGAATACAAATTATCTTTAAAAAACACTTACTTTTTCTTGGCGAGTGTCTTGAAAGCTATAATAAATGAAAAATTCTTCGTCTCTAAGAAAAACCAATCTGCACATATTGCGCGGTGCCAATGCAGTATGGTGCAATTAAAAATCTTTTTAATGTGACTATTTTTACGATATTTTAACGATACATCATTTAATGTGATTGAGCACGCAAATATTCAACATTTAATTATACACTGCACTACAGACAACATACATGAACATGTTTTTAAGCATATTCACTTACAAAGTGGAGCATACGGACTCCATGTATAGTAACAAAGTTCAATAAACCCATTGAAAAATCAATTTATGAAACTGTCTTTACTGGGATTCAAACCAAACACTCTTTAGTTAGTAGTTTAATATGCTTGGAGCAGTCTGAATCAAAATATAGCTTTATTAAAAAAATTAACTTAATAAAATTACTACCTTAGTAGACTGGCTAAAAAATGTTATTACCCTTGATTAACCCAGGATTGATGGGTATAAATGACTTCTTATAATTTTTATTTCTTTTCCGATATTGCAACGTAAAATGAACCATATTCAAACCTAAATTCATTCAGATTTATAAAAAAAATTTTCACTCTTGAAGGAGATCGGATTTATAATAATTCGACGGTTTTTGAACATTTTTGGGATTTTTTCATATAGCTTAGATTTTAACTATTATAACCAATCAGCTAATCAACTTAAATTCAATAAAAGAAACTGTAACTGTTTTTATAAATACCAATCATTCAAAACAGCTTTGAATTTTGGGATACCTAATTACCATACCTTTGATAATTACTTTAAATAGCTTTCAAAAGCACACGTGTTGGATTTAAAATTCCAACGCTTTCTTATAATATATTATAATAAACCAACACGCATTTAATTAAGGGTAGAACCAAACGACCCTAGATTTCAACCCTTTATGCAGTGTTCCAGAACAGGTTTATATTTTCCGTTAGTGCGGTTTTGTCTTGTGAGTTATTGCCGTCATATACGTTTACTGCTAACAACGTTTTATCCTTTATTCACCCGCTTCTTTTTTTTGGCAATGAGGAAATAACTAAACCACTTTTTTCACTCGATCTTCAAACGATTTTAAATACAACATGGGTGTATTTTTTAACGAGCATTGCATAAGTAATCCGTCTATATAACGAACCGCTTACATTCTCTTTATATCTCTCACACTGTTAGCACATTTAAATAATACTTTGTCGTTAGAAATGCAACAATACCAGATCAAGTAAGTACAGAGAAAGAGAAAACCGTCAAATATTACCCTCGATATTATACTTGAATGTTAATTATTTAAAGTTTGAAATGATTCAAAGATGCTTATTTAAAAAAAGAACCTGACAAAATCGTTTCGATACTGCATTATACTGCATTTAAAAGTTCCATTATAAAATCATGTACTCTCTCTTATGAATGACAAAGCTTAACGGCAGTAGAGTGTAAGAAAATTCATTGATGCTCAAGTACTACACAAAACGTCCAATTATTTTCAGCGTCGTCAAGACAAAGCATGTGCCGAAAAACTCAATGTCATTTATTCTTACTATAAATACTTAAAGCGTCATTAAATCCTGTTATTCAATTTGACGTATAAATAATAATGATAATTTTCTTTCGGGGGTGATTGTCCTGAGTTTTTCACAAGGTTCTTATAACCACCTGCTTTGTGTTGGGTTGACAAGCCATCACAAAGGGTTATGTGATTTTGTGGCAATTAAAAACATTATTTCTTGATGGGTACTGCTTCTCTGTATACTTTTCTTTTAATAAAACAATTCACAGGATCTGAATGGCACGCTGCTATTTTAACGAACTGTCATGTTAACACGGTTACCACAAATAATCAGTAGATATAAAACGGATAAATATAATGTTTAAATACTGAAACGATTTGAAAAAAAAAATTTCAAATACCCGTACGCAAGATGAGGCAAATTTTCTTGCGAATAATTCAACTTGACACCTTCTTTTTCCCAAGCGGAGTTTGTATGCGTCGAGAGGATTGTTATTTCAACTAATAATATTATTTTTAAATCTTTTTTCAATATTATCAAAGATTCACGATTAAATACATACCGAGAAAGCGTTCAATATATTTCTTTCCCACTTTTTTTATATATTTTTTATGTTAATTGAGAACACATATTTGGCATTACAGCTGACAGCCAATATTTTCGGAAAATCAAACAATATAAACGACGAGAAGTCACACATGTCCTATATCACAAATTTAAATTGAAAAAATCTAAATTTGATATTGACCTTCCTGTGACTTGAACCAGTATCCACCTGATCGCTAGAGCAAAGCTGTTGACACTAGACCACAGAGGTAGAGATGTTATATTTCATTTTAATAACGATACAGTCTACATAGACATGAATTGATTACAGATGAAATTCTTTTCATTAAATTATATAAAAAATAGTACATTTCAAGGGTTTTAAAATTTTATCTCAGTATTTTATGAATACATTTTTCACGATATTCGAATATTACATTGTAAAATTGTATTTAGTTGAGAACAAAACACTCCAGATAAAGCTACTCAAATTTTAAATTCACAAATTATTATAATATCGTCGACATTCAATAAAAATTAACCAAGTGCATTATTCTCGATAATTAACCGAATAATTACTGGTCAGTTTGCGAAAATAAAAGTTTTCTGGAAAAAATAATATTCAACATAAACTACATATACCCACAAGTGGCAAAAAATAAATCAGAAATGTCACTGCGACAAAAGAAGTTTTTAGATTAGTCATAAATATTCCAACGGTTCTTTTGAACATGTGCTATTTTACATTTGGTCACTTTCTCCTGTGTAATATTCAAAATATATAGTTAATAATACGCAAATTCCTCCATGCGATTTTCATTGCATGTAACTTAACAAAATTGTAGTATTTTATTGTATTATAATCTTTTACAATACGTGTAGTTGTTCCCCTATCAATATTTATATATTCCAATTACTGACATGACTTTAACAAGGAAGCGCATTAGTGGATACCAAAAATGCAACTCAAAGGACATCTTACTCTTATTTTCGTTCACTAAGTTATTTCGATCACGGAAGACGATATCAATTTAAGGCAATCATTTTATGTTTCCTCATTTTCTTTAGCAGCCAGTCATAAAGGTTGTTTTTAATTATATACCGCTGAACTGTACACGAGCAACTCTTCTGATGAATTACAATGTGCTTCATAATTATTGCATCGTTTGATGTAACATTATTACAAAACGTTCGCAATTCGGTTTATGTGCTGCTTAATTTAATTCATTACAATTTGAAATGATAAAGTCGTTCAAATGAAGTTTTGTCAGCAAAAACTGAATGACCAGAGAGCATTCAGAATATCCAGAAACAATTATTCAACAATTTATTGTATATTATTTTAGACGATAGTCGAATGGCAGTTGGAGTATTTAAAAATCAACTGATTCCAACACTCGTTTTATTATTTTTATTTTTAGATTGATGTAAAATGAGTTAATGATTAGACCTCATTTTAAGGACGACAGAGTACGTCTCGGCCAAATGATGTAAATTAGAAAAATAAATTGATCACTTTTTGGAAGAGAAACATCATTTTACATTGGATTTGGGCTTAAAATTCTGACCCCCACAACTGATGTAAGACACTATTATATCGACAATCCATACGTAGAATCCGGTGTACAGGAGTGCATTTCAAAGATTCATAACACAACTCAACATATAATGTTTTTATTCTCTTCTGAACAATTTCAATTTTGAGGATTACATCAATTGGCCAAAACACCGTCGAAATAGTATACCTACTAATTATCAATCAATTAGCATCAGAGTTACAATTTATCATCGTTCAAAAACTGTAAGCCTCATAGAGCTAATTTATTCACTTTATTTTTTATTTATCCTTGTGTCAGCCTATGAGGTCTAGTCACCGGACCTGTACCTCAGCGATCAGTTCGGTCTGTTTTCAATTCTCGACAGCTTCAATAGCAAATTTAAATTTTTTTAAATCTCATATTTGAAATCTTAGAATGAGTGTTTGTGATTTTTTTAAATACCTGACGCACCTTGGCTATTACTAGCTGTAATGCCAAATATTTTTGTTTGGCCATCTCTTACTCATACTCTAGAGATGAAAGAAATAAATCATCAAACTCAACTATCTTTTTCAAATGTTTTTAATCTAATGTATCATATATTATTATGTCTAACTAATTCACAATCTGGGTATATAAAATATATTGTAAACGAAAGAAACTATTCGTCATTATATATTGAATTTTGTAAAAATAACGTTTTTTATAAAATGTATATATAACGATAATATATAAATACATTTTAAAAAATGTCATTTTTTAGCATCGGTATGCGGTGGACTTATCTATATCTCTATCGCACAGTCTCACTTGGCTATGAGCAAGTAGGATACAAGAGTATGCATGCCGTTGTAACTCGCTCGCACCCTTCACTTTACATTGGACTGAGCGAGAAAGAGAGAAAATCACGGCACTCGCTCGATATAAATATGTTGTATATATTATATTTAAGCAAATTTTAAAATTATTTATCAATAAATATTATAAGATTTATTCATCGTACTGTATTTCAAAGATCGTTAATAAGCTCTCCTACACGGAAAAATGAAGTAATTCTCGAAACGCGTTGGCCACCTATGATTAAAATTGTGGGTGTATAGTATTGAAGTGTTTTTATTTTTTTTAGAATAGCATGTTTAAAGGCCAATGCTCAATGAAAACTTATAATCATAGAAGTGTGCCATCAATTTATTATTTCGACTAGCCACCACTCAAAAAAAAATCAAAATATATTATACATATTAAAATTTGTTATTAACCTATACGTGGTATTTGAAAGTAAAATAACATCACTAGTCGAATTTGTTAGGCAATATTATTGACTCTATTGTTTTTGTAGTTCTTTATTAGAAATCTTGCGCCCTAATAATAGCTATTATGCCGGTGATAAAATAGCCCGAGGTTTTTTTAGTCTTAATGAATGGTGTTCAAAGTGACCCTAACATATTTGTACCCCTAAAAAGGTCCATATCTTACACGGCGTACAGTGAGAATACAAATTGACTTTCCGATGGATTAAATATTTTTAAAGAATCATTCAATTTTTGAACTTATATAAAAAAATAAAAAGTATTATTATCAGTAAAGTTCTAAATGAAATATTAGCAAATGCGTACGCACGCAGTCCCATTTTAATAAATGACAAATGTAAAATAATTTTTATATCGCAATGAATTGTAATTCTGATGACTTCTATCAGAAATAAATTTTTCCTACGTGAAATTATCTCAGCGATCAAATTTCTACACTTTTTTTAGTGGTGTGGAATAATTGAATAAAATGATTGTTTAAAAGGTCAGTTCTGTGACAGTACTTTGATTTGACTATGAAGAAAATGGTGCACTTTGTCTATATATGCATGATTTTTATCATTTATACATGCCTTTTAATTAATTTTAATTTCAGTAAGATTATTTAAAATCTGGCTACAAAAACAAAATGTCAACTTCTTTTACACATTCATATTTCATATTACTATGAAAATATATTTATACAGTTATTAGATATCTTATAGGTTTGTGACAGTATTAATACATTCATTTACATTATCCTTTCAGACAGAGAACACTAAATATTTAAAAGCATGTGCATATTATTTCATTGAAGATTGTATTACAATAAATTCACATATAAAGTATAAATTGTCATATTGTATCACATTAAATGAAAATATAACACTCAATTACCTGAATATTTTGCGGAATGACAGTAAACTTGTAATTACGCTGATATTAATAATTAGTAAAACCGAAAAGTTAACACATTATCTTAAAACGAAATAAAGAATCTTTATATGATAAAATATCAAACTGCTAAATAATTATTATATATATATATTTAATAGACAAAATGCTCAATAAATTTATAGTGAAATAATATTATATTATATTACGAGAATAGTTGCGATATTTTAGTGTAAGACTGTACTCTGATAGATATTAGAGTTAGAAGTTAAGGTATACATGAAAATAATATTATCTTGCCGTCTATATTCTTACACTCCTAGATAAGATAAGACAACTAGTTCATTTCACTCAATTTTATTCATATCATGGGATCGGAATAACGTGATTGTTCGATTATTATAAGGTGAGACTCAAAATATATATCAGACAAAAAAAACGCAAATTAATAGTTGTTATAATATACAATGCATGAAATTGTACTTATCCGCATAAAAAACTGTTTCGATAATTCATATAATAGAAGCAATAATTATTTATCAAAAAGAGGGAAACATTTGAGGTGTTACTTGTCCATCATATGATTATAATACAATATAATTTTATCATTTCATTCTGACGTATTTATTGGGACTTGAATAATGATTTTTAAATTACTTACAAAAGGGATCGATGTTTCCTTTATATTATAGGAACCCATGCCATCCATGAATTATTTTATGTCACATTTCTATATGAGTATTCATTTTAATTCAATTCTATAAAAACTGTAGTCGATAAAAATCGTTACATGCATTGCTCTGGATTATCTAGTTAACTGGTGCAATATATTTGGATTCATTCTTCAGTATTTTACTTCAATGTTATTGCAATAGTAATGGAGTTAGCCGGGTTCCTGTTGCAGTGGTCAACGTCGTTTCCTTCGACTATGATGTTTACGGGTTCTAGTCGTACGGACAGCTTAATAAACTTTTTTTACAATCGTTTTTTTTTTTGGATTGATGGATTTCTGTTCGAAGGTATGGGTTTCTGTAATGTCTAAAATTCCCTAAAAACGGTGCGTTGCGAGAGCGATCTGCTTACCACTAGTCATGTCCTTCTATCCTACTTTCTTCGCAGCGTTTCTCGTAGAAAAAATCTCTTAAAATACCTCTATTAGGAGTCCAAATGCTTCACATTGAAAGAGGACATGGTTAAAAATAATATATCAATAATTATTAATCTATATTTCGATATTTTCAACGTCATGTTTCCTTATAAAATTTAAAACATGATTCAGTAAGTATAATACAAGAAAATCAGTTTATTTCTTTATCCACCGCACCGACATTAATATTACAAACTAATTTCATATACTCGATCGGACAATACCCAATATACTATATCGATCCCTTTTACACTCATCTGAGTTGAATGAAACGTTCGCACTTCCGGGCAGGGTAGATTCCCAACCTAATTAGGGTTGTTGGATACATCTCGAGGATTCATACCATTAGACACTAAGTAAAAACTGATATTAAAGTCTCCTATGGAACATAATGATATATTAGGCATATCAGTATCTGCTACTTATACCAAATAAGGGGGCGATTTTACTTTGCATTACTGTCTTATAATATGTAGGTAGCTGTATTTTTCAATATAAATGAATCAATAATTGAATAAGTAAGTGGCTTTTTATAATAAATGCAATGAATGAAATTGTTTCATTGTAAAATAGCAATACAAATCTTAAAATAATTTGAAAATTTTATTTATAATTTAATTGGAAAAACAACAGCAATTTTGTTAAAATATACTTTAATTCACTATTTGTAAATTAATCGATCAATTTTAATGTGTAAACTATCAATTCTTGTTGATAAGGCATTACATATTAAAAATAAAACAAAATTTTTACTGTACTACTTTCGCTAACGCTAGCATTAATGCTTGCAATGAGCGAAACCGATCCTGATCATTCTCAAAACTTATAAGTTAATCGGTATTTCTACGCCATTCAAGTGCCATAACAAATTACTATTCTATTATATTTGGGTTTTCGAATCATTTAATTAAAAATATTCATAATTTTAATAAAAACAATAACGTAGAGATACTCCATTGAGTAAATAAAAAAGGTAATAAAATGAATACTGTAGAGTTTTTAATAAGCAATAAACCATTCACAGTAATCGATTATTAGTAAATACCATTTTAAAGATGGCTCGCCACTATAAAATTTAATTACCTTGCGATTTTCACCTCTAAACACTAGTAATTAATTGTGTGATTAATACTATATTGTTTGTGTCTTATCCCTTCCCACGTCCAGTAGAAGGAAACAAACCCACCCTACCCTTCATTTTTAATTTAAGAATTAGAATTATTGTTTACCTTAGAAATAAATAACCTTGCGGTATGGAATGTTTGCGAAGACGCGTTACATTAAATTTGATAACACAGCCAGTGGAATAACTAAGTTGTTAATTTTAGTTTTGTATTTAAAATGAATCCATCGTAAATATTAAAAAGACGATGCTTGTATCCAGGATTAGATTTGACAACGCTGACGATATTGATCTATAGTTCTGTCAATACAAAATATTATTTGGGTTTTATATTCCGGAGTCTTCGGCGCTCAGGGCTCTTACGGATGTTGAAATATGAATTGAAGAGAATATTTCTTTGCAAAATAGTATTCACACATATCTTATAATTACAGGTATCATCCATTGGCTATCTTGCATTGCTCTGATGTTAAGCCTGGATACCGCCATCAATAAAACTTAATAACACAGTCAAACTGGTAGTTACTATAAATTCGTTGTCCTTACCTCGAGCCTTTGATTGGTAAGGATGTATTATAATACATTTATATACTCTATATCTGAGAAACAGTCGCAGGATATTTCATCGTCGGTCTTCCGATTGTCATGTGAAATCGATACATGATTTTAAAAATGAAATACTACTTATTTCTTTTCGGTAGATATAAAAATATATATTCGCATATTCCGTTCGCATATGGTGTTCTAATGGAGGTATCTCTAGTTTATTATACGAAAACTCCTGTTATTCAGTTGCTCAACCTAGGAGTACGATAGAAGATAGAAGTAGAGATAGAAGGATAGGGATAAGACAGCTATGTCCCGTTTTTAGGATCCGATAGGTGGGAGGGAACTTTATACATCACAAACATTCATGCCTCCTAACAGAAATTCACAAATCGATTGATAAAACAGTTTATGAAACTATCCATACCGGAACTTGAACCCGAGATATCCGTAACCGTAGTCAATGACGATTATCACTGCACCAAGGAGCGGATGTTTATTTAATTAGTTTAAAACAGATCAATCAAAGGTTAAACACTTTTATAAAACAAATTTTTGAAATCTAATTTAAAACATTGTTTGAGCGTATTACATCAGAAGAATAAAATCATCAATTAGCCCGGAACGCATCAGGAATGTGATTAATTTCATAAAACAAGAATCCTTGTTACTTAAGTGTACAGTAGTTGCAAGATATAAGACCTCTAGTTATTCGAAGATAATAATAGACTAACAAACACGTATGCGAGGATAAGAACTTGCATCCATCCGTCGAATGCGATACTTGCTCACATAATATATCCACTAAATGAATAACAATATTGAAAAAATATTTTCCTCAGTATATTTTGTATTATATTATAAATAACTATTTATTAGAAAATGTTGAAATGATATTTTTTTTTAATTCGATGAACTTGTTTGTATTTCATCGAAGATCGTGTCTCCTCAATGATACATGTAGTGTACGTATTTATAATAAACAGTGGCAGTAAGAAATATTAATACAACAAGTGAGTAAATAATTAAAGTCATCGTTTACTGAGCGGTATGGGGTGATAATGCAAGTACAATTAACAGGCGGATAAAAACTGTTAATGGTACTAATTGTAAAAACAGAAGATGCCTTGTTTTTAGAAATTGCTAGAGTTAGAAAAGAGCGACAACATTACTATCGTTTACTTTTGTGTTATTATCAAAATGTGATTTAATTATATGAAATAAAAATAATTAAAACTCTATTATATAATTAGAGATAACTGTTTCATTCAAATCATTATAAAGTTAATAAAATCAAACTTGTCAGAACAAATAAATGTTGTTTTAAACAATTATTATTAAGCCACGCTTCATAAATTTTATTTGACAAATTATGTCATTTATTTTACGTTATTAGCAATATTTTCACGAAATTTTATATATTTTGATTACCATATATACAGGCATTTCACCTTATTAGAATCGAGTTCTACCAAGTATATACCAATTAAATCACCACTCATTTTAACTTAAAAAAGACAACTTGATCGTCTTACTGTTTCGTCATTACAGCACGCATATTTAGTTCTAATAATTTATACATTATATGTCAATAATATTAAACATAGCGTCAACTATAAAATATTTTTAATAGTTTTTATATTATTTTGTGTAAACAAATTGAGTATATGATGATGATCTATATTTGCTGACACTCCTTCACGCTGACGAGTAAAATCTGCTGTAACAAAATCAAGTTTTAGAAATACCATAGAATCTCTATTATATAGCGCAAGCTGTATTATTAAAACTGATACAATCTTACGTAACGCGTACAGTAGAATCTTCCTAGAGCTTTTAAATACGCCTCCGAAGCTTCTGAAGCTCCTGTTACTTTTCTCAATAACTTTTATATTGCTATATTTTTAAGTGAGTAAACTCATGGTTTTTAGTTACACACTCTTCGTTGTTACTTGTTACCTGAATCCTTGATTTATAATAAAAAAATTAATATACTAAAATTTCAGTATGTAGATTTTTTTCTTTTTTAATTCGCTACTTCTATTATAGTGTAGCGAATAAGTTACTGTCACGCGATGTGGTTTATGCGGGTCGTTGTTAAAAAAATCATTCAAAATAAATTTAACGTTACTTTTTATGGTGCTTACCAGAAATAGACCCAAGAGGTGTAATTTAAATATTTGCGACGTAAATACTTAATAAGTATAATGGAAGTTTTCATACTCTTCATCAAAAATCGCTTTAGAGATACCCAGGACGTGATTTTTTAAATTGAGACGTTTAATAATTTTGAACACATACTTTAATAGCTGGAAGCTGTATACTTGTTTTAATGACTCTTTTAATGTGAAATTAATTTTTGAAAAATGACTAGTGCAGGTATATTACCGCAAATTCATACGTAAAATTTGCTCTCATATTGCAAAAATAAAGAAGGTTTATTTAATTGTAGGGTTTCTTCATACTTTAATTAATATTTCAGATTCTAATTTATATCATCAGCACCACTTCTCCGGATGTCAACACGGATAATAAATAATGCACATTAGTACTGTTGTTTAACTCTTTGACTGCAGAATTTTTTGAGATAACTATATAAGTTATACGGTGATTCTAACATACATAATTAATACGAAACTGTACTAACTGGGACTTTAACCCAAGACATCCATAACCATAACCAACAACGTTGATCCCTGCACCGCGGACCCCACAGTACTCTACAGACTGTTTAAAAATATATCAGATACTTTTTCAGTAATAACGTCAAGTCTGACGGATCCAGTAATTCTGGCAGAATTATCAAATGCTGATACATTGGATTTTGGCAGCTAGACGGTTAAGAAAAAAACAGCCAAATTATAAAATTAACTCATGGTGGATTCGGTGGCTATTTTGTATAAATACATTCTCAATATAAATCCTTTTTCGACTGGTGGAAAATCCATTTAGGCATTGATTTCATTGGCATTTACTTGGTAGAACTCCATTATAATAGGATAAAATAACAAAGTATTAGGTTCTACACAATTTTATTAGGTAGTTGATGGCTATTTCGCCTTGACGCACCTCAACTACTTAATAAAATTTTGTTATTTTATCCTATTACATTTAGGCAAAATATCGAATATAATGTAGCGTAAATATAGAAATGTTTACAACAATTATGCGATGATAGTATTAATCTTAAAAATTTGCGCTGTGATTTAATGAAAACATTTCACAAGGTATTAACCCGCTTAATATAGATACATTTTTTTAACAACGTCCTCTCCCTTTGCGGATCATATTGACTCCTGCTGGAACCTATGTCAAGAGAAGTTGTTCTACAAACACTACTTGTAACTCAGTCACTCAAACTATCTTTTTCGGAGAGAGTAGAACAGCGCCCCTTTTCTGAGAACACAGATCCAAATACCGATTGAACAAAATTCTTACTGGAATTCGAACAAGAGCACAAATTTGGCTTCAGGCCCAGCAATGATATAAATTTCAGCAATGAAATGAAAAAAAATTCAAATATCTTAATATATATATTGGTTCGCATTCAAAGGTACTTAGGATGATCAATAATAAGGCATTCGAAATCAACGTTAGTTTCAAACAACTCTCAGAAAGATCAATGTATTTCATAACCAAAACGACTTCTACCCTAATATCTTGGCGTAAGACAATAATATTAAGTGCACAAAATATTTTATCTAAGTTAGTTGTTTGTATATATAGTATTCATGTTCCAATACGTCAGTACTACAGTCAAGGAAAATAATACATTTTTTTTTAAAAATATTATTATAATAACAGATTCCTAGATTTGATAAGCTCCTAGTTTATACAGAAGGGTATAAGAATGATTTATTCAGTCTGACTAATCGGTCTTCTTAAAAACACTTTAACTCTAGCCCTCGGTACCTTTTGTAGGCGTTGTTCATAGAAACATTTCTATAGGGGCATTGTTTTTAATGGTTGTATGGAAATATCTCAAATGGCTTTATATCATGTTTGGAGATTTTATCTTGATGTGTTAATAAAGCCTCTCCATTGATTTGTAACAGAATGGAAAGTGCTTTTAGTGTATCATTTATATGAATACTACATTTAGAGATTCTTATAGATTAGAAGATTGATTAACACATCTTTTTCTTTGATTAGGTGCCTACGCGGAGTAAGACAGTCAGCCTTACTAAATAATATGACTGTTGTTATACTATCATTGGTGTGAGACTGCTTATTCATCCACATCATCATTTCCTGGTTAGAAAGGTCAATAAAATTCTTTTAAACTTAAAATATAATATATCATTTTATATAGGTTCATTCATTATTTAAATCTTATGAAAGCTATATATTTGCGATTGATTCGTCAATAATTTTGTGAAAATTCATTCTAGGTGTCACACGTGTGTTGTCTCTTTGCGAAGCATTTTTAAATGAACTCTATAATATACAGATATAAGCGTCACAAATTTGATGTTTTCAAATAAAAATAATCTCTTAATATCAACATCAGATATATAATATTTCTAACAAGCTATATTTACCAATTTTAGATTCAATTTTCATAATATATTGTAGCCTCAAGTAAACAAGGTTTCATCTGCCGTTTTTTTTACAAAATCACTTTTAAATGCAGTTTTATTCGCATTAAAAATACGGTTTTATCTGCATTTCAAAACCGTACAATTGTCCGTCAATTTATCAAAATTCAAATTAGGAACATGCACAAATGTTACAGTGCATCAAAGTTAATATACCGCATGTAAGAAATCACAGTCTCAAAAGAGGTCAAAAAAGTTACTTTTTCTGAAATCTAAAATTGCTTCTCCTGAACAGTTTTAGTTTTTGCAAATATTACCTGACAGACTCTGGTTTTTTTGTTAAGTTTAAGTTTTATTAGGGTCCATAACTGAAAACCCACAGCGTTAATGACAATGATTCGGAGAAATAGACCCAACGCTTGTCGTGAGGGGCGCTCGGCCAATTGCCGGCGGACACGTTCGCTGGACGAGTTTATTTTTGACGAAAAGAGGTGGCTCCGACGGTGCGGGAGTCTTTTGTGATTTTATTTGTTAAGAGTCGTTTGCCAACCTTCGAGCCAGGAGAGTCACCGGTCACGTGGCCGGTATCGTTGGCGTTGTGGATTGTTTGTATTTGTTTTGATATTGGACTTAATTTGAAATCGTTTTTCGTGTCACTTGCATTATAACATAAAAAAATTAATTGTTAATAAGTGCATGTAAATGTAGACTCAATTTTATATTTGTGTATTTTAAACCTCTGCATCTTCGATTAAAATAAATAAAAGTTGAACCGGATTTGTTTGAGATCTCAGCTCTTCCAGGACGTCGTTAACCGACCATTCGCCTTTCTTCGATTCGGGTCTTCTCAAACCTTGCTTACCCAAAGTGACGATATGTCAAAATTATTTTAAGACAATTCCTCCAAATCAAAATCGATTACCTACTGAGTCAAACAACTTATATTTAATAGTTTTATATTCAATTTAGTAAATTTTGCTCCTGCATTACCATTTAGTTCACAAAAACAATGAAATGAGAGCATTTGAACATCGATTTATCTTCCAAATAGTCGTATATGGTGATTGCATTGAATTTTAAATGCATTTTTTATTTGGACGTGTGATATTTCAATAGTTAATTTCATCTTAATTTTTATAATTATTATTATGGTTGCACGGGTAGAGAAAAGAGAGCATTTAAACTTCTGAACCAGATGACTTGCAATATTACTAATTACAGTTTTCTGTTAGCGCATAAGGCGAGCTTTTATAACGTCTTCTCAGTAATTAAACTTGCATTAGCTTTTAAATATTACCGTTTGGCATGGCTTCCTAATGACAAATAATTATTATAATCGTGATAAAAATACGGTCATGTTTGGATAAATTATAATAACTGAAAATACTACGATTTATCTTTAATGTCTGTTATGTAATAATTCATTGTTATCACCATAAAATAATTATATACTTATATAATATTATGCTCTATTCATATAAAGGCGAGAATGTTCAATTTTCCACAACAATACATATTTCATAAATTAATTGTTTTAAAAGAACTATTTGTTATGAAGATATCTCTGTTTTTGGGACAGAGTAAAGATAGAAGGATGTGGCTTAAAGAGCTGGGATATAAGAATTTTATTCTCATGTCCGCTCCCAATTTGGAGCATATGGTCATATTGACTTCATTTATCAATTTATTGAGTTGCTTCCCAAACTAAGGAATGCAAAATGTTCTAGTAGAGCTATAAGTATTTACTTATGCATTTTTATCTCGTTACATTTTTTTCCATGTCCGCTCCCAATGTGGAGCATATGGTCTCCTAGTGGAGGATCTTAACAGGATTTTTCTACGAGAACTGCTTGTTACTCAGTTTCTCAACCTCTCTTTTTTCGAAGACAGTAGGAATAGAAGGATAGGGCTAGGACAGGATTAGTAGTTAGCTAACCGCTCTCGCTACGCCCCGCGAGGATCGGATGAGTGGGAAGGTATTCTTAGACATCACAAACACTTAGAATACGAGAAATCTATCAATCGATTGAATGATCAATCTTTGAAAACCCGAGGGAATTGAACCCGAGACATCCGTAACCGTAGCCAACGATGCTACCAACTGCGCCGCGGACGCCAACTATTACTCTCCCTTAACAGAATAGATTGAGTAATGAAGATATGAAGATGACATATATGATAAATTGAAGATTCGAAACCGTGGACACGTTATCCGAATTTGACGAACGCACAAGAGCGTTGACCGCGCGAAGATACACTATTTTTTTATTTATATTTCATAAATTATTTATCATAATGATATTTAATGTGGTGTAATGTGTAATCACTAATTTTGTTTTTATTTCCACGAGTGGGGGGGCGTTGAGTTACAAGGTTAACAAACACTGGTATCAATTAATTAAAAATGTTTTCACTGTCGTTTTAAAATATATGTTAATGTAGAAAATAAATTTTCCCTTAAAGTAATTACAATTCATGAACCAGTTCCACATTTATAAAACTTCGGAAGGTTTAATGACAGATGAGAGATAATTTATAGCATTTCAATTAGAGAGTAAATTAATTGTTTAAGCATGCCACATATCCAACTAAATAACTCTATACGGAATTGTTTCCTAAACGTAGCGTAAAATTGATAATAACGAAAGAAACTCACATTAATATGTAAATTTTGAATCGTTTCGATTATGTGGATTCGTTTTGGATATTTAGTAAGAAAACCAAAAGGTTTGATACATATTACTAAGTATATCGAACGCTTTTTTAACTTGCTTGATTCGAGAATCAAATTATATGCCATTTATATTCAAATACTAAAACTTATAATTGATCTCAAGTTTAACTAATTGGATAATCAGGAGTCTTACAATAATATTTTAAATACTTTTTTCCAAAAAAAAAATAGATAAAGTATAGTGGTTTATTCAAATTGCATTTAGTCAAAGAATATAATATTCGACACATTTTTTTTCATAGTAATACAATAAATCAGTGCTTCCCAAAATTTTTCATTTCTTGGCCCACAAAATTTGCCAAAAATAAAACACGGACCCTACCAAGAAAATTAAATTAATTTAAAGATGAAAAAGCTTCCCCTGACTTTATATATTTAAAATTTACGAGTACTTATAGGAAAACCTGCATTCTTCAATCGCTTCAATCACACAATTTTCATAAAATCACAAATAGTGTGTTCTTATATAAAGAATATATAAATAAATGTAATTTTCGTCGGCGTCCGTGGCGCAGTTGGTTGCGTCGCTGGCTACGGTTACGGATGTCTCGGGTCCAATTACCGGTGCGGACAGTTTTTTCAATCGACTTATGGATTTCTGTTCGTAGTCTGAGTCCTCCCTTCCACCCATCCTAATCCAACAGGGGGTAGCGAGAGCGATTAGCTAACCACTAATCCTGTCCTAGCCCTATCCTTCTATCCCTACTTTCTTCGAAAAAGGAGAGGTTGAGCAACTGAGTAACAAGCAGTTCTCGTAGAAAAATCCTGTTAAGATACCTCCATTAGGAGACCATATGCTCCACATTTGGAGCGGACATCAAAAAAATGTAAAAAGAAAATAATGCATAAGAAAATACTTTTAGCTCTACTAGAACATTTTGCGTCCCTTAGTTTGGGAAGCAATTCAAAAAATTGATAAATGAAATCAATGTATATTTTATAAATATCAAATTTCAATACATCTACGATAATAAAACTACTTTTTTAAGAATTTAAGTTTCTTCATTAGTAGCAATCTGCAAAAAAAATATTCGTAATGCACTAGACAGGAAAGTCTCTAGTTAATTTATTAATACTACAAAAAAACTGAAATATTTCGTATTTTCATATTGATATGGCGGCTTTAGGGAATAAATTAATTAAATAACAATTATCATGCGGTCTTAATTTGATACTAGCCTAATCAAACAAAAATAATCCTTTAATATGCAGATCGTTAGATAGAGAATAATGTGATAATCTAGTGCCATATCCAAGAGGTTAATATGATTATTACTGAAAAATTTTATATATCAATCCACAATATAACACAAACTGACCAAATTTTTTAAATTTTATTATCTAATTAATTGTTTTTGCATTATAACCTATGCATTTTTATTGTTTTTATTCATTTAGGATTAATATTTCAGGAATTGATAGCGTAGCGTGCTTTGATTTTACTGCCCGAAAACCGTGAAATTGGCAGTTTGGGCCACTTAGTTTTGGTTATAAGGAGAAGCTCGTTCTGCACGCATATTAAATCATATAAGCTTGTCTTTAAGTACTAATCAAGAACATTTTGATACAACTACTCAAAGAAACCGAAAAATTAAATGCGTCTAATTCGACACAACCACCAATTGCTAAATTAAAGTGAAACTAAGCACTGGAAACCTGTTTTTTCTTTCGTTCTTGTAATGTATTCGAAAACGCAATATAAATAACCCTTCCGTATTCATGATGTAACAATGAATTACTTCGGTCTTTAAACCTTTAAATTATATTTAAAACAGGTCATATAAAAAGTTGAAAATTTTGTTATTTGTATATTAAATAGTTCTACATATAATTGAAAATTAAAAATACATTTTAGTTTACGGTTTCTTTGTATAATTAATCATAATTTGAAAACCTCGTCAATTTTATCATCGAAAAATACAAAATTATAGTATAATAATAACTAGTATCGTATAGTTACAATCTGAGATGCATGACGTAACGTATGCAACCGTTTGACACCAAGATACGTCTCTAGCTTGTTCTGCTATGAATAATTTCGATTGTTACGCCTTTCGATAATAGTTTGATATGCAGTGTAAAAACACAAAAAATGACGTAAAATAATTACTTAATACCACACAAAACCTTATTTCACTTTTTGAAATTATCGTTTCACTTTATAAATGCACAAATATGACAAAACCCACACGGTAATGAAATGTGTCTGCATGAGATCCAAATGAAAAGGTTAATAAAACAGTAAAAACATCTTAAATTCCATATCTATTATAAAAAATATACATTTCTACATTTACTTGTTCATTTAAACTTATATTAAATTGTCATTTGAGAAATTTGCAATCAATCACAAACATTCAGTCTATTGCGTTTATAATATAAAGTAAGAAATTTTGAAATAACGTATTTAAAAGAAATTTAAGAATTAATATTTGGTTGAAGCACTCACGTCGACGCGGAGTACACCATTATCATAAGCAAGAATTATGGCATAGTCAATTTCAGGTTTTTTCTACACGTTAGGAGACGATAGAATTCAACTACTCTGATAATCATTAGAAAGTACAGGTCTGCAAAATAAAATCTGCCATGAAATAAATTATTTAGGCTATGAATAGTATTGCCTTATGGCTGATCCATGGCCTGAATATGGTCCAAAATATTTTTTTCTGAAAATTATATTTCTTACTTGGGGCCGGCCAGAGCTTTAATCAAAATTGTTTGTACCCACCCGGACCCGGCCCACGAGTTTGGCCGGGTAAAGGCTCGCGGCTGAGACCGGGCACGTGCAGACCTTTATCAGAAATACAAACTTTTGTTTTCATATAAGAAACAAAATTACAAATTAAAATAAAATATCACATAATATAATAATATTGTATTAAAACTTCATATCAATGGTATTTTTAAATTACAGTAAAACAGCTGCTACATAGGTACAAATAACGTGTGGTGGAGTAACAGCTATCTTGTATATTAAATGACTATAGTTATTAAATATCAAATATTGATTCAATTTATCGAATGTAAAATAGACAAAAATAGTATTTGGTATGAATGCTGACTAATTTCATAATTCAATTTGAGCATGACGATATTATTACTTTTAGCATAACGCAATGAGACGCGTGCCATGTAACATAATTTAGGAATCATTGGTCGCATCCGTACATGACGTACCTCTGGCCACCCATAATGTTGCAACTCCACTAATCTCTTGGGTACATACAAATAATGATTGTTCAAAGCGATTTGATACCGAGTTCATTTAGGCAAGGCCCACTTTAATGTGTATTGTAGCTTCTGATAGAGTAGCAGATTCGTGGATGGGTGGGTGAAAAAATCTGGCTTCCTTAAAAAGTTTCTCTGATCGATACTTTTTAGCACTAATTTCACATTATTTTATAATGATCAGGAACTATGTCGCTCATTGTGAGTATTTTAAATGAAATCATCATAAGCTAAATAAAATTGTGGAATTATCACAAAAGAATAATGTTTTATTTCTATAAAATTGATCTGAACAGATAACAGAATAATTTTAGGGTGTTAACTGTCAATTCTTGGTGGAAAGGCATTATATTTTTAAAATAAAACACAATTTGTTGTTGATAATGCTCGTGATAAGCAAAACCAGTCCTGGTCATTATAAACATGTGTAAGTAGAACAAACTGTTTTTTATTTTTAAAAAAAAGGCATATTGCTTTCATTATGTCAGATTTAAGAAAAAATACTATTTACCTGAGCGTTTAAGAACCGTATTGAACCGAAGTGGTTGGTCATTGGGTAATGGACACCTCTTTGGGCGAACAATGTTTATAAGCATTTTACTCTCTAATTTTAACCTGTCTATTCGAAATTTAAGTACTTTATTTTACTACAAAATATTTGGTACTACGAAGTTGTTATAATCTTATCATCCTCGTCAATTGGAAAACTCAGGATAATATTGTCAAATTAAATTTAAAAAAAAAACATCTTCCGACCATTTAATGGATCCACAAAGGCGAAGAATGTATGTTAGAAATACAGATTTTAAATCGTAAAAAGTAAAATGGCGTTGTGATAAAATTGATGTACAAAATTTCACGGTGGATCAAACTAAGCTCAATGTGATTGGTCAATCTAACCCCGGATTGTTTATTGTTTTCCGTCGTAATCTTGCACGAACTAATCTTCTATAGGTACTATTTGAACATACTCTTACAACGTATCAATAATAATACAAAGAAGAACAATTCATTTTTACCCATAATTCATTCTGAGAAGACGTTATCCGTGCATTAAAGGATACCATTATAATTTTTCGTTCATTTGATAATACAATATATTATAATATCTTTATACGTCATGCTATCTGCACAAATCAAAAAAAAACAGTTGGTAACTGTCAACTAATACTATATGGAATAAATCTATATCATTTATGTGAAATTTCGGAGTGTGTCGTGGCGTCCTGCAACAACTCTGTCTCTCTCTCTTTATATCTCAACGTTATTTAGTTTGGCGGTTTTCAAATTCTAAATTATACAATTCTCGACTACTGCCATTGTGCACATGACCCAGAAATTTAGTCTCTAATCTTGAAAGATGGAACAGCGCCGATATTGTCATACACGCCATAGATCTTAGCATTATCATTTTTATCATATTGAAATGTATTTTGACAGCTAAGAAGCTAAGATTCATGTGCCTCCTGTTAGAACAGCAATTCGAATTCATCCAAAAACACTGATAAAACATTTATTATGACTTGTAGAGAACGCATTTCATCCTTGCGTAATACCCAGAAAGCCTCCATTAATCCTTTGAGCAAAGACCGAAAAAATCAATAGTTAACATCATAAATCCATGTGACTATTTTTCGTATAATATTTATATACTTTTTTAACAAATCCGCTCTGTGAGGCTTTTAAACACCGTCTTAACGTGTCGATAGATTGGCTCTTTGGGGATAGAGAGATTAAAATTAACGTTAATTTATTTAAAAAAAAAAACAATCGAACTCAGTTGCCGTAGACGTATTACAGAAAAGTCAAATTAAACAACATTCAGCGATCGCTTCATTACTCAAAATTTTATTAAAAAAATCAATGGTTTTATACATTTAAATATTAATTGATTATTGCCCATGCAAAAATTTAAAACTATAAATTATGATATCAATATAATAAATTGTTTGTAATTCAACAAGCTTTAATCATATACCTATGTTAATCTAGCAGTGAAAACTTTTCCTTGGCGATCAGATGAGTGTTGGTGCAAGTCCCGAGAAGGTCAATACCTTTTTTATATTTAAAAAAATAAAACACAATTCATTTACGAGCATTATCAACTGATTTCAGTGGATAATGCTCGTGATGAGCGAAACCGGTCCTGACCATTATAAATATGTGGAAGTAGTACAAATGAATTGTGTTTTATTTTTTAAAATATTATGTCTTTCCACCAAGAATTGACAGTTAACACCTTAAAAACCTTTTTTTATTATTAAAATTTGAGATCTAGGTGATGTGTGTTTGTCATGTCATTTGCCTAGAGTGACTTAAAAAAATACCATTGAATACGATCATATGATTTAAAATTTCAAAACTTTTGGTGCACTGTCAAGTATTGGCTGTTTCGTCAAATATATTTCTTTAATAGAAAAATAATCCAAACTCAATTTGTGATAAACACAATAATATGTTTAAATCATCGTAATTCTTCTGACTGAAATTTTTAGCTTCCCTGTTTGATAATACATTATCCAGTCCTTAAAAATCTTCACGTACGCAATAATTGGATCGAGCATTAAGCAGATTACCGAGACCTGTCATAGTAATTTGAACACCAGTGGAGTACCCATAAACCTCATCTTGTAATATGTGTCACTTAGAATAGTAATGGTGTAACTCCAAAATTACAAAAAATGAATGTATACCTCAAACATGTTCAAACGATGTTATTCTATTAGTTTAATAATGGTGCACCTCCATATATACTCCTAATTTCTTTAAAAACTGTTTTTCGTTTTTACATTCCCATATTTAGCGGTATTTTTCAGAATAATAGTGAAGTACCTGCAATATCAGAATAAGAATGAAGTTTTTGAACAGACTTCACTACTGAACTAACGCTTAAGTTCTTTAGTTGATTGACAAACAGTTATTAATGGTTGTTATTTGATCCTAAGAACATTTTACAAAACCTTGATTTTCTCAAAACTTCAAAACTGGAGTTACACCATTACTATTCTAAGTGACACATATATTACTTAAACAAATACTTTTTTTATGATTATTACTTAAAGATGGCAAATAAAACACTCAGTTTGTCAATCCTAGTAAGATTTGTATTAATTTAATCGTCGAGAGATTTAGGTTACAGATTGCAGCTATTCTGCAAGGCTGCGTATTCAAATTTGAAGTAATTACATTAACAGTTATGGGTATTTGAGGAAACAATACACGACGATTACAATTTTTAATTAAGTTGGTGATACATTGGTTAAATTGGCATTCACTTACAGATCTACAAGAATATTGAGATAGAGTTGATAATTATTTCATCGCCATGCTTTCTTGTTCTGGCGTGTCTTATTTATCCTGAAGAATTAATTAATACTTAGCCTTTTCCATCTTATTTTTGATGATACGATATGTATATTTTGATAAATTTGGCTAAACGTTAATTTTATATGAGTTGTACAACGTATTTTATTGAATCATCTTTTGATTTATTTAGGACTCAACTACCTCATTCAAACATATTGCGTAGAATAAATTCTGTTCATTTTTATCTTTAACATTTCTTTAATTTACTGAAGTACGTAGTTTTCATGTCAGTGACGATATAATTAAACATGGAAGACTTTTCACATAATCTTAATTATTATATTGTGCCCCGAAAGAATTGAAATGGTTCCAAGGAAAATATTTTATATTATATTTCATTTATATTTATATTATATAAAAAATTGTCTGACTAAATGACATATCAATTTCGAATTATTATTTTGAACTCGAGGATATAGTGAGGAGTATCAAAGGACTTTCAAACATATTGCATTTACAAACTTCTTTGTGACATGACGCCACTGATTTCATAATCGAATACCTACCACAGGAGTTATTATGAACTTGTATGGAACGATATTATTAAAAAGTCGGATGAAGCTTAGCAATCAAACGTGTGGTCACAATCACCCGGGATTGATGGCTAAGCATTTAACATCTCAGATAATTACAACATGTGAATTAGTTGGACGCTTATGCTTTTAGAATATTTTTTTCTTGATTAATTTGTTAACTTTCAAAACCATAATACTTAATGGCAGATATACCAGAGCGTTGGGAGACCTCGACTTCGTTGGAGAGACGAGGTGTCACAAAACCGACAAGTGCTGGGAGTAGGAAGGCGGAAGACCCAACAAAGTAGATAAGAATAATTGAGACGACCAAGGTAAACCCTGAACTGTAGCGTCAGGAAAAAAGAAAAAGTATATACCGATAGTTTTTTTGTAATTTCATACAATATATAATTACTTCAACATTATGACCTTTATAATTTAAAAGTAAAAATTAAATACTAACACATTTATTGGACATTGGGGATGTTTTATTGCATAATAAAATATAAAAGAGTTGTTTTATTTACCTTGATTTTAATTTTAGTCACAAATTCATAAACATGTAACTATTATTATTATCAGAATAGTTGGACAAATTTAACTCAACATATTAAAAACCAATTCAAGCTTCATTCAAATTTACTAAATCTTCAACCTTTTGTGTACGTTTCGACGTATTTTAAATGTGCTTCGAAGGGTTATCTCCCACCATCTAAAGATATCAGACGCGGATAAACGCGCGATTATTTTAAGCAGTGATTGAATCAAAATCCAGCGACTTAATTCCGCCCTTCGTCTTGAGCTAGGCCGCCCACCCTGCAGGTCATCGTTTCCGCCTCACTTTTACTCTGACGGCTGTCTTGTGAGTGAGTGGTGAGTGCTGCAATAATGTCTATAAAGGATCAGAAAAGCTTCATAATGTTACGGCATTCTTATAAATATTGTTTTGATCTATAATATATAAAACATCGAAAACTAATCAATTGTTTTCACAGCTGCATTAACGCAGCAATGAAAGTAAAGTAACACTTTAACTTCAGTACAACTTAATTTTTAATGTAATTGCAATCTTTATATACGGTATTAAAATATGATCGATATTTTTAAGCATGTAACGATTTTTATGATTGATTGAAACCAAATCTTTCTTTTTCATTAAATGAGTCTAATGGAAGTCGAATAAAGATTTGTAGTGTCGAATCAAGGCGCTTTAAAAAAGCTTCTGGTAATTGATGTTGGAAAATTAGATGCTTGCTAAAATTTTTCATAATAGACTTCACGCTTAAGTTCTTCGATGTAATGAAAATGACTTCCAAAATGTGATCTTTTTACTATATTAATTTTCTCTGTTGCTAGTTTTTATACAACCTAAATTAACCTGTTATTGACAGAATTATTCATAAATCTTTTATTCGATATTTCTGAACATTATGAACTCATAACTATGTATGTACCTTATTAACTTAATTTAACTGTTATTTATAACATACAAATAATACAGAGGATAGAAATATTCTTAACAATATAAGTAAAAGCTATTTACGAAAGTTGCCAGGCGATGAAAATGACAGGTTTTTTCGATGACTGTGTTTTGTATTATAAACTTTGCACGTAAATACGTTAACAATAAAAAAAATTATAAGTCTTATAAAAAGATAATTCTATAGCTAACGAAAGAAGAATAACTCATTCATTTTTATACCAAAGTCGACTCATCTTCCTTGAGTTTCTTGGTAAGTATCATTTATACAGCATTTGTGATTCGTAGCTTAATTGAAACGTCCCGATTGAGAGACCACCCTGTTTTGCAACGTGAAGTAATGGATGAGCCTTAAAATATAATAACATATAGATCTACATATTGAAATTACAACTTTTGAAAATAATATTAAAGCAGTGAAGAAAAAAATGCCATAGAATTACAGTGTTTGTTTAAAAATAAAATTAGGTTTTTGCAAAATTGTACATTTTTTAGCCAAAATACAATCTGTATTTTATAAAGATGTGTTATAAGTGATTCATTAAAAATGTTCTTCAATTTTTTGAATTACGTTCCCAACTTATATAATTACAAAGATTTAAATTAAAAATAGATGGGCTTTTGACTTGGCCAAAAATGGACCCGTGCGGCTAACGCCAGTGAAGTAGTATTGTCGTCCTTCCGTGTGTGTGTTGTAGTACAGTTTCTGCCCGTGTCTATGCTTCTGTCCTAATATTGCCATGTCGTCTGTGTATTGACTCGTTCTATACAAGTATTTGCCGTTGAAACGTTAATCGTTTAAATTCAAAAATCCAATTAAAACATCGCTCCAACTAACACCACATTGGCTTAGCATTTATTGATAGAAGAAAAAAACTTCTTTTTAGTATGCAATATATGTAATTAATGCTAAAATCCTATCATAAAACTAATTTTCCTGCGGCTCATTTTCAATGTAGAAAGTATTTTTTTCAATTACTCAATTGTATAAATAACACATTTGTTTAAGTTTTGAATTTTTGAAATTTTGTACATTTCCATGTATTTTGACACTAACGACCCGGGTTTTGCCTTTCGGCATCTTCAGGCATTTGAGCACACGAATGTACTCGAATTGACAAAATCGTTAGTGACAAAGTACATGGAAATGTAAAAAATCTCAACAATTCAAATTTTTATATTGAAATTCAATCAAGAACCCTCAGTCGATGTCTTAAATTTATTTTTTTCTACAATTCTTTTATGCGTAAAATAAGCTTTGCGTTGATTTAAAAAAATCATTGAAAGTGTCCAATACTTTAATATACCTCTAAAGTGAAGTATATAAAGTGATCACAACACCTTTAAATTGACCACTGTATATTCGCGTATTACGAAACTGTTTAAGTTTTTATCTCTTTTTTTGCGCCATCCGTTACTTCCCAGTATAAATATTTAGAATTGAACTCAGTAGGTATTCTTCTTTTTCGATCCACAATCAAACAGACTTCCCTGAATAGATTTGTTTAAATTGTAAAGCGAGATGGACCGATGCACAAATTGCCAATAACAGATATATATTAGGATTCTACTTTAAAGGTATAATGAGGCTGAAGATCGGTTCAACTGTAAGCCATATTCTTGCCAGATAATACGTACGTACAATTATGAGGGATTATAATTATGCACCACCGTGCTAACATAATAATTACAAAATATATTTTAAAACATAGCATAGATAAATATTGTATATTTTATTATACCTGTTTCCAGACCTGCAGTCAAGTGAGTGAGCGTCGTCTTCTTGGGTCGCAATTTCCACGGGCTTTGATCTTATTGCAAATACTTTTATAAATTGTATTTTCAATTGATTTATCTTTGAGTGTGTAACCTCACACCCATTCGATTAAAAAAAAAAACAAATGTGGCCAAAATGATTAGTAAACAACTAGATATGTCCTAACCCCATCCTTCCCTCCATACACTTTCTCAAAAAGAGAGGTTGGACAACTGAATTACATGCAGTTTTTGTATAAAAAATACTGTTGAAATAAGCTTAATATTTCTAGCAGATATGGTAAAAATATTTTAACGGTACTACTTCCATTCTTCATCTAAGACAGTTGGATTTTTTTTCCATGTCTGCTCTCAATGTGAAGCATATGATCTCCTAATGGAGGTATCTTAACAGAATTATTCTATGATACCTGCTTGTTACTCAGTTTTTTTTTTTTAATGCCCTAGGGTACTCAACGTTGTACCCACCACCACCCACTACGGCTTCACACTCTTACAGAGTGTTTCAAATGTTTGCCAGGAATGTCCGAGGAGAAATTCCTCAAGACTTGGTTGCATGCACTCTAATGTGCAGTAGGTTATGTTTAAAATAAGTGTTTAAAAAAAAGAAAAGGTAAAACAAGGGGTTTAATGTGTTAAGGAATTGCGTTCCAATCGCTTTCCATAAGACGCCGTAAACTCTTTAAATGCCTTGTAATTTGTCAGAGATGCAACCAAGTCGGCATGACCGACGGGGCCGACAGATCCGACTGATAGTCGTATCGTCTTGAGCAATTTTTCCCGTTCGTTGTTCATGTCTGGACATTCCCAAAGGATGTGATCAGCATCCTGGATCATATTGCCACATTTACATAGTGGACTATCTACCAACCGGCCAAGCTGGAAGAGCTTGGCAGCGAAGTGACCATGGCCAGTTATGAATTGGCTGGTCCAGAAATCAGGAGTCAAAACTTTGGTTATCTCCATTCGCCACTTTATTTTCGGAAAAAATTTATAAGTATGCCTGCCCTTAGAAGAGTTATCCCATCGATTCTGCCATATCCGCATTGCAGCATCCATTGCTACACTACGAGATGCAATTTTATGAACATTAGGAATGTATAGATTTATTCGAGGAGGAGGCAGTAAAGGAATCCCTCCCATCTCAGATTCGAAACCCTTATGTAGCATTACTGTTGCACCTCTTATTTGAATATGTAGATCTAGCGGAAGTATACCAGCCAGGACTCGCAATGCATCTGTTGAAGTAGTTCTGTATGCTTTAGTTAGGGCTATCAACGCACTACGTTGGCCGCTTAGAAGGATTTTCTGGATGAACAGAAGGTCGCATCGCTTGTACCATGTACTAGCGGCGTAGCCGGCAATTCCCATGTAAATGGATTCATAAGCGATTTTAAGAGCACTAGCCCTCAGACCCCAGTTACTACCAGCTAAACGGGAGATTCGGTAGAAAGCAGTGGTAGCCTTGCTTATCGATGTTTTGGCATGGTATGCAAATGAAAGTCTGTCATCCAGAATTATTCCAAGGTAAGTGACCCTTTCAGAAACTTTTATCGTGGTACTTCCCATGCGGATAGTGGGAGGCCTATGTCTATTGAGTGCAACACCACCCTTAAGGAGGATAGCTTCAGTTTTCTTGGGAGTAAATGACAGCTTATTGGTGATACCCCAAGCTGAAATGGATGAAAGCGCCTCTTTTGCTGTTTTTTTCTAATGCTGCGCGACTGTTCGCACTTACCAGGAGTAAGGCATCATCTGCGTAAGCAAAAATGTTGCAGTCAGGTGGAAGAGAGATCGATAGAAGATCATCGAATAAAATATTCCATAACAAAGGGCCAAGAACGGAGCCCTGTGGACAGCCCATTGTGGTGTTCCGTTTTAATATAGTTTGACCAGTTTCATAAAGAACCGATCTGCCATTGAAGTAGCTTTGGATTAGAGCATATATATTTCCAGGGATTAATCTCAGTCTAAGTTTCAGCAGAATAAGTGGCCAAGAAGCACTGTCAAAAGCTCCAGCAATATCCAAAAATATCCCCAGAACATATTTGTTCGGAGAAGATTTCGCAGTGGCAAGTACAGTTCGGATTGCATCTTCTGTAGACTTGCCTGGTCTGAACCCAAATTGATTTTTAGATAGTGGTGCTATCTCAGCCAGATGGGCCTCTATTCTGGAACACATGAGTCTTTCCAAAATTTTGCCAAAAATTGACAGAAGTGTTAAGGGTCGATAGGCTTTTGGGTCCGACGGCAACCGATTACTCGATGTTACTCAGTTGCTCAACCTCTCTTTTTTTGAAAAGAGTAGGGATAGAAGGATAGAGCTAGGACAAGACTAGTGGTTACCTAATAGCTCTCGCTGCACCCCGTGAGGATCGGATGGGTGGAAAGGAGTTTTACACATCACAAACACTCAGGCTACGAACAGAAATTCATAAATCGATCGTTGAAAGATCAATTAATGAAACTGTCCTCACTGGCAATTGAACGCTACCAACTGCGCCACGGACGTTAGCAGACAGTTGTATAAATGAACAAAACTCTATTTTTAATACCTTATTCCATATTCCAGAATTCATATAGGGAAAGAGTATGAAAAGACACTTATAATAATTTATCTAACTTATACCTTTTGTCTCGATCCTCATTAACCAAAGTTTAACAATACATTCCGCGAAAACTAAACAGAATGTCATTAACTAAATACAACGGAGAGAATCGATTTAATCTAGTATGCGAAGTCTCAATTTTAATAAACTTGGTTATACGCACGTTATATTTCCATTAATAAAGGCTGGAATATATTTATTGTATACACAATAAAAACATTTTAGCATATTTACCTAAGGAAAAAAAAAATGTTTTTTGATAAACAAAAAGTAAATTCGGTGAATGCAAATGATTTTACCTACTATTGAGATCTACAATATGTGAATAAAAAATCGGAAATATACATATCTGTATATATTGCATGAATAAATCTTTATTAAGATTCATGTATCTGCATACCTGTCATTGGAAACAATCAGCTACAAAAAATATTTAAATAAAACTCACCCATCACACATGTCTGTTTTTTAGTTGTATTTAAAAATTTGGTAGTATGTGTCTGTGAATATTTTTTAAAATAATTGATTGTTGAAGATTTTCATTCAAGCTTTATACGACTAGATAACATTTTTATAAATTGAATTTTATAGCTGTGATTTTTTTTATTATTATATACTATTTTTAATATAAAATTAATCGCTGTGGACCGTAAAGAATATCGACTGTTCACTTTTAATGTGTTAACTGTCAATTCTTGGTGGAAAGGCATTATATTTTAAAAATAAAACACAATTCACAATTAAAATACTACTTCCACATGTTTATAATAATAAGGGCCGGTTTCACTCATCACGAGCATTATCAACTGATAAAAATACAAACATAACAGGGCTATTTGTATAAAATTGAATGTTAAAAATTAAGGTATATAAAACAGTTGGTTCATGAACTAAGACAAGAAATTACTGATCATCAAACAAATTATACATAAACCAAATAAAATAGTCTACAATCAAAATGTTAAGGACCTCTTACAAATCAATAAATAATAATCTGAAATCACAAATATAGCACATTAAAAGTCCAATAATTGAGCAAACAATTTTAATGACATTACTGATACATTAAGTAAATAGCAGATTGGGAAAATTTTAGAAGAAATTAGTGAACCATTTAAAACTTTTTTATTTGGTTTATGGCTATTCTATTTGGTTTGTAAATAATTTGTTTGATGATCAGTAATTTCTTGTCTTAGTTCATGATGTTCCAACTGTTTTATATACGTTAATTTTCAACACTCAATTTTATATAAATAGCCCTGTTATGTTTGTATTTTTATCAGTTGATAATGATCGTGATGTGCGAAATTGGTCCTGGAAATTGTAAACATGTGGAAGCAGTACAAATAAATTATGTTTTATTTTTTTAAATATCGACATTGGAAAGGGAAAAGGATGGAACCAACGCAAAAAACTTTTGTATATGACTCCCACAAAACCTGCTAATACACTATATTTAAATATATACAATATCGACTGTAGAATGGAAAAATGACGTATCGTCTTTTCAAAATATTATTTTTTGATAATCTCAATACATACAATTCAATATACGTTTTGTGTGGGTTACATCCTTATGCCTTTCCACAGTCAATATGGACTAATAAGTTAGTAAATTAAGATGTATTTTAATGAGTAGTCAGAGAAACTAGAAGATTAATAAGTTAATTTATTTACAATTGTTTGAGGTAGCGATAGTAAAATATCAGAGATAGCCCTGAATTTGGATACAAATCAAATCAAAATCAATTCGAGGATTCTAGCTCTGAACCGCATAGCAAAATTTATTTACAATATTACAACCCTATCAAATATCTTCTATCCTTATTTTCAGGAAAGGCCGTCGTGAATGTATGGAAGACGCTTTCGCAATATAAGGGATAAATGAGGTCGTTGTTAATGATGATATCATATATTTTTTATTTTCGATTCTTTTTTTGAATTTCATTTATTAAGTAGTAAATATACTATTTAGGGTAGTTTTGGAATCAAGACAAATAAAAAGAGTTATAAAATTATACTCATTTACCTTTTAAAACCTGAATCTCCTATATTGATCGATATACGATCATTGTGACATTTGCCGGACTGGTAAATTTGTAATTCAGCAATGCAATAAAAAGCAATGACTTGTAAAATAAATTAAAATTACCAAAGTTAACTGCTTCTATCATTTCGAAGTTCGTTGGCAATCATTCGATCTTGTTAATATTAATTGGTTATTTATCATTCGTTACGCTGTAAATTTCAAGTGTAACAAAAGATCACTTTTAAACCAAAATTAATCAGTAAGATTTTTACATTTTACAGTATTTATTAGAAGTATTTGAGTCCCGAAATTTTAATCCTGAAAATGGCGGAATAAGACAAAGAAGTGGGAAACCCTGACTAACAGTTTAAAAATATATATACCTATATTCAACCGTATCATTAACTCTTGAACGGACCCTGTATATCATTCAAAGAAAAATCCGTCACCGTGTCTATCATCCATTCAGGTAGGGTAACAATCGGAAGATAAAGTAAAATGCTGAGCTTTATCGAAGAATCTAGCACAATCCATTTGATTAAAATTGAAAGATTGCGCTAGTTAGATCACGTACACCGTATGAACGAAAGTAGGCGACTGTTTATACAGGCACTTCCGTGCGTCATCAGGTGGGTTGTATGCTTTAAAACGAGAAAGAGTTTGTGTGACGTTCTCAATTTAAAGCAAGTTGTCATTTAAAGCACACAAACCACCTGATTGTGAGTTAAAGAGCTTGTGTATAAAGCCGGCCATTGAGTCGGCAAAACTCGTGATGTCCGCCGAATATTTGTTGGCTGGAAGAAGCTCTGAATAATTTTCATTTTGAATGGGTAGTCGAACTGGGGGTCGGTCGCTTTGGACAGAAAAAAATGTAGAGAGTAATTGGAAGCAGCTAGGGTCAATCCTTGTTTTCGCGCTCCGATATGATATCTATTGAACGTATAAGGAATGAATTGAACTTGAATATAAAATTCATCCTTTTCGTCCAAACTACATCAAATAATCAGTTTACTTAAAATATGCTAGCTTTCATTTCACGTTTGTTATTTTATTAACATTGCTTCTGATAATATCGCAAATTTTGCAGCTCAAAAATAATTTCAGTTAGCCTACAAACGAGACGTTATCTTTTCGTTCTGACAAAAGATAATTTTATCCAATGTGTGAAATGTCATCACAATTCACAATAGTCATCTGAAGTGGCCTGACAATGGATTCAATAGCTACCCGAATGAAAAATGTTCACTTTTGACACTTGAATTCTATAGGAAAACAAACGAATTCACCGGACCTTAGTTGGGTGTCTTTCAACGCATTCAATAGACAACTTTAATATAAAAGATTTTAGCACAATAACGTATCATTTGATATAAAAAAATGAACACTTGATATTATTTCCTATGCTTGCCACTCTAAGATTTGATTATCTTGATTCCCTACCTGTGATATCATGCATAACATACTTTAAGATTTCTAAGCCTAACAGAATAAAAATATTGCATTGAAATCCGTATTTTCTGTCAAATGATAATTTACTGCCTTCTTCATAGATAAACTCGTAAATGGCACAAGATTTTCTTTTGAACGATAAAATGAAAGTTCATCTCAATTGAATCGTATTTACTTTATGTATAGCTGCGTAAAATATATGTAAAGTTTTATATTTAAATAGTATCATAAAAAATAAATTTACAATGTTCTCGCTCCTAGAAATAAGCGCTTATTTTCACCGTAAAAAAAAATAAGCATTTTTTTACCACGCCTGCTCGTTACTCAGTTGCTCAACCTCATTCTTTCGAAGAGAGTAGGGATAGGACAGTAGCAGTATTTTTATAAATCACAAACATCCATGAACAGAAATCCATAAACCGATTGAAAAATCAATTTATGAAACTGTCCGTACCGCGAATTGAACCCGAGACATCCGTAACTATAGCCAACGACATTGAACACTGCACCACGGACCCGACAAGAGTATTGTTTTAACTGAGGCAAATTTTTTAATCAATAACGAATTATTCATTTTAAGACAAGGTTAAGAGAGAAATATTTATTTCAGGATTTGGTCGTATGTCGTATCTTACCAGTTTCAGAGAATATTTATTTATGAATATTTCAATTTTTAAATGAGAAATTATCGAGGAATGTTTTTAAACTACGAAATGATGACAACGCTTATTGAAAATCCATGCCATTTGATATCCGATCTGACTTTAATATTTTACTATGGAATAAGCTATATAAATAATTTTTTAAATGTTTTTGTTTAAAATTTAACATCATTTAATTGACACGACTTTGTTTGATTAATCTGTATTTAACTGGTGAATTTTTTATTTCATAATAACGCATTCGATATAAAAAAAGTTGTCCAATTTTTACGCAGCTGGAAATTTTTCGGTAAGAAAGTAAAAATCTCTGACAGTAAGTGCGTCAAACCAATAAAATTAATGTGACAAAAATTAAGTCACGATAAACTGTGATGCAATCAACGAATTAATTTTCAAATGCTATGATTATCGGTAGATCATTATCACAACATCAAGCGATACGACGACTTGATTAAGACATTTATTTTAAGATAAAAATCCGATGCGATACAACATATATAAGATGTAGCCATTATCCCGGGGCATTACGTGTACACAAAATTATGTAAATTCAATGTGTCTACATTTTTTAACAATTAATACTCACATACTTAACCGGTTATTAAAAAGATATCTAAGATTTGATCACATTGGTTTTTTTTAATTAGACCGTTTAAATTTATCGCTGTTGTTTAATATTAATAGCGGAAACCTCAATCACATTTCGATAAAGCTATTAAATAAAATTTATTTACCAATTAATGTGTGAGTAAGCGCCGATTGAATTTTAAACGCAATTCGATTTTATTTGATTTGTATTAAGTAGATTAATTGAAATACCAACTTATTGATTGACAATTATTCATATTAGTCAGTTTATAATTATGTTTGCTCTAGAAATAATTGCCAAATAAATTAATAAGGATTACGTTATGTTTGATTGAATTTAAAAACTGACTTTATATAAATTACTGAACGTTTATTTCATTAAACGACCACGTGTATACTGATAATTTATCGAATAAGTTACTGACCATTTTGATTTATTATTTATTACTGACCATAAATTGAAATAGTCACTGTCCTAATAAATGCCGGCCATTATATTATATTCATTGATTAAAATAGAATTATGATTTTGTGGTATTCTATGAAATTAATATATTTTGAAAACAAACGTTTTTTACAAAAGAATTATGAATTTTACATACTTCACATAAATTAAAACAAACATCCAGATATTAAGTTCCACCAGAAGTATGTTAAATAGTGTATAATAGCTATTTCAGCATCACAGCAAAGTTGAAAATTATAATCTTTCAAAGATATACATTTTTTATAGTTTATTAAATCCAAAGCAGTTGGTCGTAAAAATGATTTTTTAAACCTAAATTTTACCGTATTGGTTCTATAAGGTGACCGTGATTATAAAGCGACCCCCATTTTTGTCATCCACCCTTTTGGGGGAAAAAAATGTAAGCAATACCATCTGTTGAATATCCATCATCGAAATATATTGTGATGTAAGTAATATAGTCATCTCGACCATCATTGTTTGAGACTCGAATATAATGTGACCCTTTTATTTTCGTGTATTTTTTTAAAAATAAAAAACTCGCCTTACAGTCGGGCTATAACGGTAGTTAAAAATGACAGATTACAATATGACTTTAAATACTAACAACCAAAAACATTTTGCAGATTTACATGCAATGTATTGTAAGCAGACAAAAATAGCGAACGATGAACACAATTTTGTATATAGTTTTCCTGTGTTGATAATCAGCCCGTTAATCTCACAAAAGAGAAAAAAACTATATTCTACAGTCTAACTATTAGCAATGTTTACTCTAAATAAAAGTTCAATGAAACTTTGTATAATTGTGTTCTGACTGTTAAAAAACTAAAAATACATAATGTCGCAGCTTTATGTTGACATTGAAATATATTCTTTTTAATAAATTCTGAACATTGATTAATCACAGTTGATAAATATTTTTAAAATATACGATATTCTAAAAAATTTCATGAAAAACATTCAATTAGCTTAGATCGGAAAAATAGTGTTTTGATATTAATAGTATTTCAATTGCTCAACCCAACGTTTTTATAACAATAGTCAAATTAAACTTTTTTCTTTGTTTTAATTATATCATATTATATATATTTTTTACCATGTCCGCACCCAATGTGTGTCTTAACAGAAGTTTTTCTACGATAACTGCTTGTTACTCAGTTGCTCAATATCTCTTTTTCAAAGACAGTAGGGATAGAAGGATAGAGTTAAGACAACACTAGTAGTAAGCTAATTGCTTAATATGCCATTATATAGGATTGGATAGGTAGGGTGACATTTTGGACGTCACGAATATCCATGCCTACGAACAGAAATCCATAAACGATTTTATAGATTTATGGAGAACTTATTATTTTGAGCTATTTACCTTTATTCTAAAACATCGAGTTTTATATTTATCTTATTGATATTAAGCTAAATACATTGATCGATTTGGTTTGTTGTAGAATCTAGAAAATATGACATGAATTTCCTTTATAATGAATCCAATCATTTTTAATTTGATTTTTAATGTATTTGCCTTCAAACTTTTACTACATTCGAAAACATATTAAAAATAATTCAATATTTCATTGCAACCTATAAAAATGTCGTTAAGATACAGTGCATTTTAATATTGATTTAAATTTAATTCAATTTTTCAATCCATCTCAACACTGTTTGAACATATCAGCTTCCTGTAATAAATTGTAGGCAATAATTTTATTTTATGTCAATAAGGAATCTTTACAATTAAATGATTAATGTTTATATGTTCTTCCGCCGATTAAAAATCTAAATATTTTTTATGAACATACTTTTGATGCATAAATGAGAAATTATTGTAACATTGAGAATTATTTACTGAAAGTGGCACCAAATATTAATAATTGAGATTTTGTACACTTCCATGTATTTTGTCACTAACGACCCGTGTTTCACCTTTCGGCATCTTCAGGCATTCGAGAGCACGAATGGACCCGGATCGACAGACAGTAAACAGTGTCTAACGTTTATATCATAAATTTTGACAAACAACACAATATTTTAACACTAATTTACTGTAAAGTTCAGTCAATCTTGCTGTACTAGCAATATTGATATAATTTTAATTCAGAGTCCATTCGTGCGCTCGAATGGCTGAAGATGCCGAAAGGCGAAACCCGGGTCGTTAGTGACAAAATACATGGAAGTGCACAAAATCTCAATAATTCAAATTTTATATTGAAATTCCAACAAGCACCTTCAGTCGATGTCTTAAATTATATAAATATGAACATATTTATAAGTGTTTCATTTATAATTTTTTTCCTCAATGAGAATTTTTTCATCACCCTATCAATCAACCCTCAATCAAAATATCGTAAATCAATTTATTACTTAACCCTTCATCGTCCTTCTTATAAATTTTTATACGCTACGTCTTCTACGGTTGTTTACCAAAACGTAATTGCCGGTGGAAATTATATTATATTTATTCACAAATCTATCAAATGAAGTCTCTTGTGTTTTTTAATTCCAATAGTACAAAATCAGCACAGTTATTTAGTGTGAATGTTAAGCTCCCGTCATTACCTTCTTGAATAAAATAATACTGTTATATATTTTTTTACTTCCTTGTTAATATCATATGAATGAAGGAATGTTCATCTTCAGTCTCGTAGTCTTCACTTAATGCTTTGATTTACTAACAAATACAGTCCTCATTTTGTTCATCACATAAATATCACACTTATCTATTGTCATAATATACTTTTTTGTCCCAATTAAATCAAATGTTGTCCTGGATAACCGATGCAAATAATTATCAGTTTCTTCACTTGATTTCTGTCCTTTGAATTTTTTCCCAATAGCCGACAACCCCAATTAAGCGGAGTCAACTTTATTTGTAAGTATTTTTATTATTTGTGTATCGCAAACAATCTCTCCTTCTTAAATATGAAAGCACAAAATCTAATTACATAAATCCAGTTTTGTTTTCTTCACGATAAAGGTAAATAATATTATTAATAAATATAATAATTCATAAAAATAAATTCGTTAATTAGAACTAAAAAGCCGTATTACTTGTCACTGTCCATTAACGTTAATTTTTGTTTCTGTCATCATGGTACAATAAAATTATTTTCACCTCATTATCAGATCGTAAACAACTTTTTTATTTAATATCTAATGACGGAAATAATTCGGTGGCATTAAGTCAAGCTCGCGTATGATTTTTATGGACTTGTTTTGATATTTAATTGGTAAAATAAATACTCGAAAGTTAAGTCATTATTATTTTAACTACACCGTAAGTACGCTATAACGGTCAAAACCAAATAAAAATGTGATGCCGTAATTTGATGTCAATTAAATTACAAGAAAACAGAAACTATTTTGAACACCCAGTTGACCTAGTAATAATAGCTTCTCTTTTTGTTGTTAAAGACATATTCAAGAAAGCAAGTTAAATAACTAGTTTTGCTATTAATTAAAGAAGTATGAATGCTATTTTTTTCTATTTTAATACTTTTTTGTTATTTTAGCTTTACGTTATTTTTGATAATTATGTGTGTATTCTTCGTTCAATAAATCAATCACAAATTTTATTTTAATTTCCACAATAGTAAAACATCGGAAACATTTCTAGTAAAATATAACACATCTTTCTTCATTAACAATGCTCGCTCTAACTGTTTTTGACTATCTATTTGACTATCAAACCATATTAATTTAATACATGATATCATATACCATTAAACATATTTATCTGTACCTCAGAGGCAAATAGCCATTTATCCAAAAAAAAGTTAAACTGAGTTATAGATGTGAAACAATTTGGAATTTTTAGATTTATAGATGGGTAAATAAAACTTTGGCATATGTGGGTTGGTTACCGAAAAACACCATCAGTCCTATGTCACAATGCATTTACGGGGTAAACAGTTCTATGTCCATTAAATTCTAATAAAAACCATGATTTTATATGTAAATGAAACTCTCCAATCCTCTTATTTATCCAATTGTGAAAGAACGATAATAGTAAGAGAACAACTATGCTAATTGATATAAAGTTAAAATCATTTTAGAAACACTTATTTTCTTCTTCTGTAAAGTTAATAAAATGGAAATAGGACCATTAGCTTCTCAAGTACAGATATATAAATACTGTCTTTTGATAACGAACACAGTAACTAAGCCATTCTTTTCAAGGATTATGAAGGTATAAATACAAAGTAAGAAGAAGATGAAATTTTATTCAGTCAGTTTCAACCAGATATTAGGCATATGGATAAAAATAAAGATATGTGAACTTTCTAAACAGTGATTAAATATATAAATCCTGTAACACCATCCAGCTAAAATAATAAATATTCTTGTGATTTGACCATTTTTGTTTTGGAAACAGAAATGATCAAAGCGCAAACAAAACATTTTTAGTCAATTTTTCAGACACTGAGAAGAAGCATATATTTAAAAAAAATCATTTTATTAGTGTTTTGTTTTATTTGTATTAAAACAATGTCGGCTATTTGTAAACGAAAAACTCCCATCGACCCATCGCAAAAGGGCGTAACATAATTATTATTTATCTAAGATTGTTTAATAGAAAACCCTTTTTTAATAACACAATACGCACGGGGGAGGGATGGATGATACATTTTTATATCACAAAGTTTTAAATATGGTCCGCGTCTTCTATTAGCATAATACACAACAACCATAGATTATCTACTCACTATCGTCGACCGTAGACAAATTAATTTTCTCGCATTTTCACCTAGCGGCGAGATAAAAAACTAAAATTCATAAAGAACTCTTTTGTTTTTGTTCTTTTTCAAAACAAAGTATTTTAATTAAGAATAGCTACCACACCTAAAAGCATTAATCATTAACTTATGTTTGCTCTATTGGGGTATTTTATTATCCTTATATTTTTTGAGAATAAAACAATTTGTTGGTACTACTTTCACATGTTTACAAATATGTGGAAGTAGTACGAGCATATTGTGTTTTATTTTTAAAATATATTACCTCTCCACCAAGAATAGACAGTTAACACCCTAAAAGTGATCCTTATATTTTTTACTGTAAGTATTATTTTTATCATTTGAGCTATATTACTAAATAAATTAAAACATCAATCAAATCAACAAAAAACAACAATTGAATTGTTGAAATATTTTCTGTAAATATCATTACTATTTTGACTAATTATAGCTCATTGGCACATAATTCATTTAATTAAATAGGCTGTAATTCCTCCATTTTTTTATGGTGATAAATGCTATTAAACTCAGTTGTTGACATTTCTTTCCATTTGTCCGATTATCGATGTTTCTGTTTTATTGTAATGTTTTGTTTTGACGACCATATTACCAAAAATTTATTTAAAACAATGAGGAATAGAGTCACATGCCATAGATTATTTGACTACAAAAGACCTCCTCACTTAACAATGTAGAGCCTGTGATATATTATAGAATAATCAGCTGTGCGCTGTACAGTGGTTTTACTCTATACATGCGTGGTAATGGCCATTTTTTATGGCCGTTTATTTCTTTTACTCATTTAAGAAATGATCCATTAAAACAACTATTCTGATATGTTTATATGTTTGATATATTTAAATAAGCCTTCAACTATGGCTTAACGTAGTTTACTGTTCAACATTATAATTGAAACAAAAAACAATGTGGTGATAAAAGAAATTCATTCTATATAACTGAACACTTGTACATATTGATAAAGTGTGGGCACGTTGATCATTATGTCATGTGACTTATTTAACAAGGCCTTTCAAAAAATTTCGGCGTCATACAGAGAGTGAGTAGACCTCAACTCAAATCAGTTATTCGTTTATCAGAGAGGATTGATTTTCTGCACACTTACACATCACCAAGTATTGGGCAGTTGCTCCTAAGACACTCCTAATTAAGTAATATAAACTGTTAATACGTTTAAACGTTTTTTACTTCACTGGATTCTGTCATATAAAATTAACGGATGGAAAAGCAGTTGAGAGTGGAGGAGGATAAATCAGTAAGTTAACATTTTATAACAGCCATTATTTGTTTAGTTAAATAAAGCAGTGGCGGATCCAGGGGAAGGGCATGGGGGCCATGCTTCCCCCCTTCTGAGGAGAATTTATTTGGCATTTAAAATATTTTACTATTATTTTTGAAATGCTTTTTATTTAAATAAATATATTGTAGTTCTCTTTATTTTCTATCAACTGTTTTTTTCACGACCCTTCCAGGTAGACCGTTATATTATTTTCGAATCATCTATTTCTTAATGTATTTTTTATGTATCATGCTTATTTTCAAATTTAATGGCCACAACCTGACGAAAATTTCTGGATCCGCCACTGAAATAAAGTCTCTACTATTCCCGATGAAAAGTGTTTTTTTAAAATGATTGAGTCATTTAAATATAAAGTTTATTAAAACTATTACCCTACTTTCATCATTTGTATTACATTTTTTAAATACATTAAGTGTCCACAAGTATCTTGCGGCTGGATGATATTGATGTTCCAAATTACCTTGAACGAGAACGAAAGTGTTGGTCAGTAGGCTGGAATTATACGACGTATTATGTTAATGAAGGCTAAGGTAGGTTTACAACGCATCTTTTAGAGGTTTTTATTCGGTCTGTGGGCACGTGCGATCGAAAAATGAAAATAAAAAAAAAATAAATCTAGACGACTGAATCGGCATATGCCCATCAACAGACCGACTTTTGATTCTAGAATTGAGCGTACTTTTACAGGATCGGATTTTAAAATTAATCAATTTTTTACTACATAATCAATTGACGTTGCAGTGCGGATTTCACATAATCCACGTGATACTTCTCCCAAAGTCAAGGAAACTTATTTCCGAATAGAGATTATTTCTGATTTCTGGAGAGTCAATTCATAACTAACTATCCAAGATCATTTCTCTGCTGATATTTTTTAGCTTGACTGATTAGTAGATAGTCCAACTTGAAAGTGCGGCAATATGATTCAGAATACAGGGAATGTCCAAACATGAACAATGAACGCGAAAAATCATCCAGATTTTTTGACCTCGTCTGTCTGCCGACTTAGTCACAACTAGAAAAAACAACGCATTCAAAAATTTACATTATCATATAAAGAGCGAGTAGATCTCAATTCATAAAAACTCTTGTATTACTGTTTTACTTTGAGCACACAATAGTGCATGTGACCAAGTCGTGAGGATGTTTTCCTCCAACATTCCAGGCAAAAAATGTAACCTTGCTGAACACACAGTGTAAGAATGGTGTGAAGCTGTAGGGGACGATTTTGCTTCCAACGTTGAGTGCCCTTTCTTCTTTAGTCATATTCTATTCTAGTTCTTTCACTAATGAAGGTCACGACCTCCATATATCGCAACAAGTCCGTTCCCTTAAACGATCTTTCACCACTTTCGCTCTTGCACTAGTTGCTCTGAAGATCATTAGTAAGGAGAGGTCTGTGGTGTCCTTCACTTGGTCACTTCAACGAGTAGGGGAAATTTCCACCCCCTTCTACCTTCAATCTTTTCTGTAACTCTTAAGATTGTCGGAAGACTTGTTGATGTGGCCAAAAAAACTGAGCAGCCGAGCGTCCATCCTGGATCAATAAATATATAGTTATCTACTACATCTTTAATCGTGTCCACGTTGCTTCGGTGATTCTCTTCCTTCCAACTCTCGTAGCTTTGTAGAGAAAATACATCATATGAATGACTATCAGCGTCTTGTTAATGCGTCGGTATTCATCTGGCTAGAATACGAATTAGGTGAAATTCAGACTTTCTTGGAGCACTCGCAACACTTTCCTAAACCATATTCAATTTTGATTTCCATAGGTCTGAATATTTTGCTGTATCATTTATACTATTGTTAGAATGATTTCTATTAAATCTTCTTTGTCAGACCTGTAAACGAGTGGTCAACGTCGTGCGCTAATGAAAGTTTCATGAATTGATTTTGCAAGCGACATGGGGAGTTATATTCAATTGTATGGATGTCTATGATGTCTACATTCCATCCAACACAGAATCTGATCGTTCAAAACGAGGCAGAAAGTATTTAATATATGGATCACAAAAAAGGTGTGAAATTCTACTTTAATTTTATGAACACTCATGAGCACAATCGCAAGTTTTAATTAACTTCCGCCTTACTATCAAATTATTACAACACCAACATTATAACACTATAATTTTAAATAAATCGATTGTTATTAAATATCGTATTACATTTGAAAATGATTCTTTTTTAAAATCCGACCCTGCTGGCAGCTGATTGGAACTCGGACACGTGAAATAATGACCACAGAAAAAGATAGATCGATGCTGCGTAAGTATGAAAAAGTAGGGAAAAGAATTTTTTTTCTTCTAAACACACTCATATACTTACGTGCCATAGAATCTACAACAAAAGATGAATGATGAATTTAATTCAATTATCTGTATTATCACATTTTTTCTTCTTTATTTATTGCGTAAATTCTAATTATTTTTATTGTTTATTATCATAAAAATGATCTATTTAAATAGACTATTTTCATCAACGACATAAATACCAATAATGGCCAATTGAAAAACGGAAATAAATTAATGATCATTGTAAAGACAGCAGGTTTCGGTCAAATGATTTAAATTAAAAAAATAAATATACCACTTTTTGGAAGGAAATATAATTTTATATTGGCTTTAGGATGAAAAATTTTGACCCATCCACTTGATGTAAGTCACTATTATATCGTCACTCCCTACGTATAGCCCCGTATCTGCAAACATGAGAATTTACAAGAGTGCATTTCAAAGATTCATATCGCAACTCACCATATAATGTGTTCGATAAAAACAGTTTTTACTCTCTCCTGAACAATTTCAATTTTGCGGTTTACATCAATTCGCCAAAACACCGTCGACATTATATATTCTAAGAATGGTAATTCGTCATCTTTTCTGATATCTGAGATGTTTTTGAAATGAAGCTATACTACAATTGAAATTTACGTTTCAAAATAATACGCAATAAGGTCGCAATTAAATCAAAAAATAAATTATTTTATTAGTTCAATGTCACATGAATAACTATTATTTACATAATTTACTCCCGTCGAATTCAGTAGTTTTGATGATTTGGTGATTTAATAATCTTAAAATAGGGACAAATCTGAATTACAGAAATTGCGTTAATCATTGACGATCTAGTAACTCTCATCTGTACAATATATTATCATTCAAGATCGTTAAATCAAGGATTAACATTAACACAAGTTTTTCATTATTTATCATGTTTATTGTGGTCAGTCTTACTCAAAAGTCAGACGTCAGCGTATTTAAAATGAAATTTTATCGTACGTTATTTCGAGTTAAAGTTCTGTATTTTTTGAATAAACGTTCTAGAGTTCTTGTTGATATATCAGTTGTTATATCATAATAATAATTAAATTTCCATAATATAGTGCTACACATTCGGCAAACGAAAACTTACATCTCTTACGTCTGTAGCACACATTTAATTTGTAGAACGATGGCTCGTAAAGAATATATTCTGAAAAAATCTTTAATTATTATATTTGAGTCTACAGCTCTCTTTGTGGACACTGTTCTTTTGATCCTACAGAAAGCATTTAGTTCCAATTCAAGGAAGGGGGATATTTATCGCACCAATGAATCCAAGCGCTTTGTAATTGTGTTTTATTATTTTTTTTATCGACACAAAATCAATGGTTTTCATGCTCATCACGCGAAATCAATATAATTTAATATCCTTTTTATTTGAATCTCATACGTATTATAAAAAATAATATAGAGAGTGCATGCATCATTATACTTCACCGCGTGTTGGCATATACTTGGCAGAATTTATATTTAGACAACATTTTTCATCGCTGAAGCTTAAAAATGATAGCATACTACATGCTAAAATAATTACTCATATGGATCGCCACCGTAAGGCAGCGCTGCTTTATGGTAGCGAGTAGCGAGTCATAACGCCTGAAAACAGTTCACTTTAACTGTATACTTAGCCTTAAAAAATAATACTTGCGGTAATTTCTTGATATACGGAACATTGATTTTTAAAGTGGCGATTGAACTGATTTTGACAGGCGATACGGATACCCCAGGAGATATGGAACCCCGCCTGTTTCTTCTAACTGAAAGGATTTCGTCAACTTGGGAAGAACACCGATGACAACCAATATTATCGGAAATGCTACTGAACAAATTTTGGAGATACCATGTGTTTGCCATATGCTCCAAATAGTAAGCGTAATAAAGAAAAACGATAATAAATGCATGTCAACTAAAATACTTGAATAACAAATAAATTAATGGTAAACACTGTTGGGCTTTCATTCATTTGGTGAATTGATTTTTTATCGCGTTTTTATTTCTTCTATTTCACCTGATTCTGAAAACATAGCGTAGAAAGAGAGATTTCCTGAGTACTAGTGTTTTTTTACTCCATCCATTTTTCTTTTACTTACTCGAAAAAAATGTAAAAACAAATTCCACCGCCAAGATTTTCTATAAATCTTATACACGCTTGACATTACAGCGAAAATGATCAAATAAATGTGGGCAATTTTTTATTTCATAAATATAATTTATGGCATCAAGTTTATGTCGTAACAAAATTTTGTAGCTATGAAACTTATAAATTGATAGTAAAATAAAATTGTATGCTACATTATTTTTGATCAAAAAATGTATTTATTAACGTTCTATTTTCCGTATTTCTTTAGAGTTTGAATCACGACAATGTTAGTGTCATACCCGTACTATTATTGCGAACAGAAGCAGATTTTGTGAGTTTTTTAGACGGCGCCATTCTTCGCACGAGCCACCACTAATGTTCGTTTATTGTCACTGAGGAATCGCTCTTCTATGCTGACCGCGTTTCGGTCAGCGATCAAACATCTGCCTTTTACAGTGGCGTCTGTGAACGCTACCTCCCTACCGCAATACACTATTTTAAATATTTAAATATTCATTATTACCACAGAAAATTTCATGGCTCAATAAACACCCGTCAGCTCACGGTGAACTTAGCTCCGAGTTCAAATTTAAATTAAAAATGATTTATAATTTAGACCATTTATGATTTCAGTAGTCATATCATGATGAAATCATTACTTAAGAAAATGCTTAATATAATGTCTGTAGGCATTTTATTATTATCACATATTATTAATTATTACTTATATCATAACTCTCTCTGGAAAAGAGAAGTTGGGCTACTGAATTCCTACCTTTTTTTCTTTAAATTCATTATTTTTTAAGTTCATTATTGTTTCAAATCAATAGATGAATTACAATTACTATAAATGGCTGGTTGTTTGTCCTCTCTTAAGCCTTTCTTCCCTTTAAACGCTTGATTATTGGCTTAAATATTATGCTAAGCTTATTCGTGTACCGTTTCTTCCTAAGTGTAAAAATTCGTGTTAATTTTATAAAGAATATAAAATATACAAAAGAATTACACAATGAAAAGTTCGGTCCCGTCATTATGTTTTGTAATGCCCAGACACACAGCAATATATTTATTTGTTACTAGCTACTTTAGACATTCAGTATTTCAATTTCAATACCGTCATCAATAACGAGCGTCCAATAGTATATAATAAAAATCAATTCCATATAAGGAAATAAAATTTAAAACAAGACAGGTAAGACAACATTATTAAATTTATTTCCTATGTAATTTGCCCTCCATATACACTTATTAATTAATATTGGGCTTTGTTTGTATATCGTTGTTGTTCTGGAAAAACACGATAACTGAAGACAACGATCTGAAATGATCTGATGATGAAGTATGAAAGAACACACTTTTTTTTATAAATTACACTTTTACTTAAAAACACTTTTGTACAAACAAATTAAAAAGGTATAGCATTTCAAACATTTGACAAATTTCGAAGTACAATTACTCAAAACTAGTATTTTTCAGTTAGTGTCGTCTTCCAGGGCAACGACGATTTAATGGTTTAGAGCTTAGATCATATTAAACATTAAGTCATTTCGAACGAAAACAAAGTGTCTAAAAAACAAAAACTAAAATATTTGATGACAGCATTTTTAGATCACAGTAATTCGTATCATCAAAAACATCATTCTGATGTCTGCTCCACGTATTTAATAAAGATGTTGAAAAAAATGATTGACCTCTACGACTTCTGATTATTAAATGATCCGGAGGAATAAATGTAAGCCAGCAGTCATCACTTTGATACAACTTTATCTACTTACCTGTCTATCTGAAGTCTGAACAAACTTATTAGAATTTGACGAGGATACCTGCGCATATAGAATCAATTCACTGTAGATTCCCATGCGTGCTTTAGCCGGGACTGAATCAAGGCAATAATAAAGCCTTATGTAAAAATAAAGAAATAAGATTTAAAACATGACAGGTAGGTCTCCATTATTAAATTAATTTTCTCTGTAATTTTCCTTTCATATTACTAATGAATTATTATTGGCTCCATGGCGCAGTTGGTAACGTCGTTGGCTCAAAAACGGGGCGTAGCAGGGCGATTAGCTTACCACTATCCCTACTCTCTTCTAAAAAAAAGAGGTTGAGCAACTGAGAAACATTCTGTTAAGATACTTCCACTGGGAGACCATATGTTCCACGTTGGGAGCGAACATGGGAAAAAAATTGACCGGGTTAGACATTTTCATAAATTTATGGCATTGATGTCTGTGATGTTTGAACATAACTCCTACCCACCCGATCTTAAAAACATGGAGCAGTGATAGTAATTAACTGACCCATAGTCCTAGTGTCTTCTAGCTATACTTATATCATAACTCTCGCTGGAAAAGAGAAGTTTTGCTACTGAATTCCTATCTTATTTTCTTTAAATTCATTATTTTTTAAGTTCATTATTGTTTCAAATCAATAAATGAATTACAATTACTATAAATGGATGGTGGTTTGTCCTCTCTTAAGCCTTTCCTTCCCTTTAAACGCTTAATAGAGTTTACAGCAATTATGGGCTTAAATATTATGCTAAGCTTATTCGTGTACCGTTTCTTTCTAAGCGTAAAAATTCGTGTTAATTTTATAAAGAATATAAAATATACAAAAGAATTACACAATGAAAAGTTCGGTCCCGTCATTATATAAATTATAGATCATCTTGATTCTAGAAGCTTCTTTGCATTATCAAATCAAAAAATAGTTAATACATGACGAATGTCTGAACAGAACTCACTAACTGATTAAGGTGTCATCTTTGACTAGTCATAGAGTGGACTTGTCAATTCTTTATCTACCCGTTAAAATAATAATTAGGTCCATTTTTAAATCAGCTTCTGCCTCAGGAGGCATAAGACAATTTCAGTCCATTGATTATAATTATTTAACTTATAAATTTTTAAATAATTTTTAATTAATTGAGAATAATGTTAAAAAAGTGTTTTATTTATACAAAATAAGATCAAACAGACATTTCATGCGAATGGTCTCAATAATATTGTATAAATTTCGAGTCCTGTTAATCGAAATAGAAATATACAACTATGCATGTTTTAATAACCAACAACTGTTAACTCATATACTCACAATTTTATTAAGAATTCAAAATGCTTAATGTGAATCCTATCGTGACAATGAGTAAACAAAAATTCTTATCAATCAAGATTTAAATGGTAACCGTAATATTAATATGACGAGTAACCCTCTTTCTTCAATAAATCCTTATTTAGATATTATAATTATATACTTGTCGGCGTCCGTGGCGCAGTTGGTTTCGTCGCTGGCTACGGTTACGGATGTCTCGGGTTCAATTCCCGGTGCGGACGGTTTTCATAGATTGATCTTTCAATCGATTTATGAATTTCTGTTCGTAGTCTGAGTCCTCCCTCCCACCAATCCCATCCTCACGGGGCGTAACGAGAGCGATTAACTAACCACTAGTCCTGTCATAGCCCTATCCTTCTATCCCTACTCTCTTCGAAAATGAAAAGAGAGGTTGAGCAACTGAGTGACAAGCAGTTCTCGTAGAAAAATTCTGTCAAGATACCTCCATTAGGAGACCATATGCTCCACATTGGGAGCGGACATGGAAAAAAAAAAAAAAAAATACTTGTATAAACGGTGATTTCTTTCATCTTCTGGCCTATGAAATCTTGCTATGTTCTTGGAAAACAATTCCAACATGTAGCCCAATTGTTTTTTTGCCTATTATAATTAAATTTAAAATATGCATATTTTATTGTGTGCAAATGGATTCAGCGAGTCTTTGTTATCATAATGACGGTAATCGATATTCAAGAAGCAATAATCTATAATTTCCTATAATAATAATACAAGAATAAATATTTAATTATTTACTAAAATAAGACGGCCGTGTTTCATACTTGGTTACAGAACAAGTAAGTGTTTTGGCAAAGATATCAATTTTTATCTGATATTTACAAATCTAGCAAATTTAACGTCATTTTATTGTTGTGAAATAAAATGAAAACATTGATTATGTACATACCTACGTTAAAAAAATATGAACGTTCAATTTTATAATAGCAATCGACTTTCATATCATATAAAAAAAATTGTCTGTATGAAACTGTACATGATGTTGTTAAATAAAATAATAATTTAAAAACCAATATGTTCGCTTTTGTATGCATCTCAAATGAATCTGACGTGATGGAGTAAATCTCAAAGTTATGCACTCTGACCAACGCCGTATTAATGGAGCTGGCTGGGGTCTTAAAGACGATCCTATAGAGTCGGTTCCCGCTAACAACTCACAGGATTACGATATGCAATATGCATAATCCTCGCTTGACCATCTCACTGGGAATGTATCAACAATTTCTCATACTTATCGCACACTTAAATGCGTTTTAATTGTGAGTTTTATATGCCGTGTACAACTTTATCCTCCGCTGGGTGATTTTCATCTCTTTAATCGCGTATAAGGATCGTCGTCAACGATTCAGGCTCTTGTTAACACGTTGTGAGACTTGCCGCTATGTTGACAGCTCACAAATAATTGATGCAATAAGAAAACTTTGACGCTTTTTGCAAGAGTAATGACAAAAATGTTCATTTTAATATCTCTTTTTATCGTATGCGCCAAAAGATAACGTAACACTAATAATTCTTTTTAAATGATTACGAAAAAAATTACAGTTAATTTTTTTAATAACAATTTTTCACTGTTTATTTTAAATCATTATAAATTTTCAATATTTTTAATTCATTCATTTCAAAATTGCTTATACTATTTAGTTGATTTTCAATTTTTCAATCAACTAATTACCGTTGTAAGATCTAATTTATGAATTCGGGAATGTTGATTTATTTGTTATTACGTTAATAAGTCAAGGGGTAAGAGGCAAAATATTACGTAATTACGACGAGATAAAAATATTATCGGACGAATGTGGTGATAATGAGAGGAAGGAATTTTTTCTTAAATCATTTCATTTGAGTCCCTCCCTTGATGAATATTTTTATTTAAAAAAGTCAAATTTAGTTTTAGTATCAGTTTACTATAGAAGTATCAAAATAGTCACTGACATATTCCACAGAACCAAATTAAGTTAATTTTTAAAAGGCTTGCATTATCAACAATAAAAAAATAAAATTTAATTTCCTTCAAATAAAAACCGTTTCCGTTCTGTTTTCCAAATAGCATAATATTTAAAAAAACAATATCCAAGCTTTCATCTTATTAACTAAATATAAATATTTTATTCAGAAGCTCTCAACCATATACTAATATTAATGTTTAACGACCTAGGGGTATTACTTATTTAATTAAAAATTTCTTCTAAACAGCATGAAATTTATAGGTCCTATTTAAATTTTCTTTAAACGTTAATCCATACAAAATAGAAATCTGATTATGATAAAGACGGTGGTAGTGACAAACGCAATTAACTGTTGTTTACAGGTAAATATTTTTTCCATCAGCCATGTTTAATTTCACTGAATAAATAAGTCTGTCACGGTCCGTTTCCGGTGATGCACCGCCCGCGGAGAGCATTCTACTTACCTTTAATTCCAACATGTACTTACCACAAACTTTGACACGGAACTTGAATGCGTGGTGAAGCGAGAAGATTCGGTGTCCAAAGTTACAATGACACTTCAAAATAAGCCAATCAACACAGATATTGTTTATCTTTCCAAATTTGCTTTTAAACCCATTTATTCTATCAATGTCAGGTAATGTATTCTGCTCTATTAGCAAAAGTATGATAAGTAACAATTTTATGTGTATTGACATTCTTTTTTTTTCTTTATTTACCATATTCTGGAGTGTCTGAATGTGAAGTATATGTCCTCTTAATGGAGGTATTAGAAGTTTTCTAGGAGAACTGTCTGTTACTCAGTTGTTCAACTTCACTTTTTCGAAGAGAGTAGGAATAAAAGGATAGGGCTAGAACAGGACTATTGGTTAGATAATCGCTCTCGTTACGCCCGGTTTTAAAGATCGGATGGATAGTACTAAATTTTAGACATCACAAACATTCATGCCTACGAACAGAAATTCATAAATCGATTGAAAACTCAATTTATGATACTGTCCGCACTCGGACTTGAGCCCAAGACATCTGTAACTGTAATAGCCAACGACGTTCACGACTGCACCACGGACCTGACATTATTATTATTTATAATTACCTGCTCTAAAGAGAGCTGTTGAGTGACTAGTATACAACGAGTAATCGTTAAAAGCTTTTCGTTGACACGCTTCGTTGTAGGATTGTTTAAATGTATTTTTCTCATACAAGGAAATTTTATAAATAATATGAATGGTTGGCATTTCGTTGGCAAAGCTAAATTATTAAGTATAGTACTCAAACATGTTCGTCAACTTTGCAATATTATTCTTTTACATGACAAGTGAAAGTTTTTATGAGGCACCTTACAGAGAAATATTATTTACTTCTCGAATTGTGTAAATAATTGATTCTGTATTAATCGCTTCATTGGCTTCTACAAAACGAAGTTTCTCGTTCAAAAACTTATCAATATTTAATACATCATACTTTGATCGATGAGGACATGACAGCTATGTGGCAGCCATTTAACTGTGAAAGATGAATTATTATTGGGATTTTTTATTGTGTTCCAGATATTTTATACCCATATACAGATAATACAAAATATCCATTGAAATAAAAACCATTATTATTACATTTAACATGTATTTGAATAGAAGTCTTTAATAACATTTTGCGAAAAACATCACCTAGTGATAAAAATATTATATTCATATATTTTACTAACTAAAGAAAACACTGGTAGGTATAGAAGAAAAAAACATATTTAGCTTTTCAATAACCACAAGTTTCACGATAAATAAAAACTCGTAAACAATGTGTAATTTATCTATAGTGACATCTAGTGGTGATAATAATTATTAATTTCTTGTAAACAATAACAATTTTAGTAAACAAATTTCACTGCATAGCCGCGTGATTCTTTGTGATGGAAACTTATTATTTTTGTTCAATAAAATCTTTCAGTCTTTCTTGTCGGCGTCCATGGCGCAGTTGGTAGTGGCGTTGCCTACAGCTACGGACGTCTCGGGTTCAATTCTCGGTGCGGACAGTTTTCATAAATTGATCTCTCAATCGATTTATGGGTTTCTGTTCGTAGTTTGAGTGTTTGTGATCTCTAAAAACTCTCTCCTCACCCACCCACTCAATCCTCAATGGGCGTAGCGAGAGGGATAAGCTAACCACTAGTTCTGTCCTAAACCTATCCTTCTATCCCTACTCTCTTCGAAAAAAGAGAGGTTAAGCAACTGAGTAACAAACAGTTCTCATAGAAAAAAAACTGTTAAGATACCTCCATTTGGAGACCATACGCTCCACATAGGGAGCTGACATGGAATAAATCTTTCAGTTTGGCAAGACAACAAGTAATGTTACGTTAAACTCGATCGACTTTTTCTCAACTAACAAAAAAATAAAATATCAATACCGTATAGATCAACCGAATTCATTTTGAAGCATTTTATAGTACCATTATAAGAGTCTTAATGATAATGCCATACCGTGATCGGCCGACGACATTATAAAAAAAAATACAAAACTGTTTTCAATTTGAATAATTTCATAATTTAAGACATCGACTGAGGGTGCTTGATGGAACTTCAATATCAAATTTGAGTTATTGAGATTTCGTACACTTCCAAGTATTTTGTCACTAACGACCCGGGTTTCGCCTTTTGGCATCTTCAGGAATTCGAGCGCACGAATGAACTTCGAGTCAGTTCGTCAGTTCGAATTCATTTCATTTTTTTCAAATTTATTGAGTAGCAACATTAGCTTAATACTTTTACACTTTGTCTCGGAACAAGCAAGACGCGAAAATGCGTTTTTGGTAAATTAAAGGACTTTTTTTTGTTCTCTGATATAATTAAAACATTGTTTTTTTTATTAAAATATCGACTATTTTCACCTCGGCGACTGGTAAAAGACTTAAAATTTTAAATAAATCAATTTATAATAACATTTAAGAAAGAATAACGAAAACGACAAATATTTTGATTACACCTTCACTTTAATTCTTTATTAATCAGTGATACTTTTTTCTATGGTCACTATTTATTTTATTTCTTTAGTTCCGTTTTATGTGACATACAATATTATAATTGCATTCATGTATTCATTTAACTGGATGACGGTAACGTATTTTTCAATAAAAACAAACAAACATATTATATATGTGTTCGTAGTATGCGTGTTGAAAACGTGTTTTTTACTTGAAATAAAAACTACTCGTGTGCCCTCATATGTTTCATTTATTATCTAGCAATATAATATTTTACGGATAACAAGTAAACATAAAAACCCGGACACCTGCTCACGTAGTGTAATGATATTTTTATTCCATTATTCAAACACTTATACGAATATGTTCAAGGGTAAATAAATGTATTTAAATACCAATGCTTCAAATTCACCCTATGTATAACTAACTACTGACTGAGATATAAAATAAATGATATCTATTAAAGCTGATAACACCTTACTAATTTTATTGAACTTGGTAATTATAGTAAATACTATTCTACAGATACTAGGGCGTCATGGCTCTTTCAGATAAACTTCTTCGTTGTATGTTTTAATTTTTTATCGTACTTTATCAATTCATGAAAACCAAGCACTCTTTTCAAGAGTTATTTCGTCCTCTTTTACATTCACCACATCCTTCAGTTCACAGTCTTGCTTCATTCTCAATTATAATCAGTTTTGCCTAAGGAAGTGTATTGTGCTTGTGAACGATATATTCATCTCATTAGAACTACAAATATATTAAACAGAAAATCAAACTAAATGAAACTCTTTCATGTTTTTTTCTCTATAGAATACAGAAGTATCAATAACATTTTTATATGCAAAAAAATGTTCATTATTGTTGTGAGTAGAGTAAATTTAATATTTTACATTATCGGTGGTATACAAAGAAGCAAAAGCTATATATAACAGAGAAAATTTAGCAAAAATGTAACTACAGTATTACTTTATATGCATTATTGATTTTCTTTCTTAAATACAATGCGTGAAAGTTTCACAAAGAATATTCATATCAATAATAATTTTATGCTTTTACCATACAAATAAATTTTAAACAAATATGTAAATGTAACAAAAGTAATAAAATACACGCGTGTTCGACTTCTTTACAGTAAAAGGAAATATTTTAGTGATGATTTTCATATGTCTTCGCTTTAACACTGTTAGGTATCGATGGGTTAAGAACAAAATTAAATGTTTAAAATATCCAAAAGTTTTATTGTCATTTAATACTTTCTTATTGAATACTTAAAACACATAAATATTAATCACTATTTCAATCAATTAGTTGGAAATGATCGTAGTAAGTGAACCCGATTCTGATAATTTCATAAAATTATGGAATTAATACAAAAATAATTTGAAGATGAAAAATTAGCCATAATACATACTTTCTTTGTAATAATGTATAAACGATATAAATTTAAAGGTGTTATTAATTATAATAAATAATGTATACTTAATTATTAATGATACAATGTGAAGCTGCTGATGGTGTAGACAACATTATATATTTATAATTAAATTTTACACTATTATATTTTTATAGATACTAAAAGATTTTATGTTGCCTTTATGGCACATACTGCTTTTAATTGACCACGCGACAGCACACGAACTAGTCGATTTGCATTTTGTATGACAATGCGCCACAATCATTCCAGCATGCGTAATTATTTTTGTTTTCACTGCGCTCATAGGGGTGCCAGCACCTGCTCTTTACCGGCAACTGGTACCATTCACTGAATAGTGGGTTTATGTACACCCTTTAATTTTATTTTTTATCTAGGGCAGCCATTCTAATAATTTTTAAAAAATCAGTTGCCATTGTTCAAACTTACATACATTGGCTTTTCATCGAAATCATTGAACATTATATAGTATTAAAAATTTACAAATGAAAATAATTAAATATATGTAAGTGTCATCGGTATGTAGTGGACTTATCTCTATATTTATCGCACAACCATGCTTGGGTATGCCCTTGTATCTCTTTCGCACCCTTCAATTTACATGTGATTGAGCGAGAAAGAGAAAAAACCACGGCATGCGCCTGGTAAGTGTGTAGTATGAGTATTTTTCTAAGCCGTGTCTGCTCCCACTGTGCAGCATATGGGTTCCTAACATTAATTATTACTGTCGTTATTCAGTCGCTGAATCTCTCTTTTTTGGAGAGTGTATGGATAGAAGGATAGGGCTATTGAAGGACTAATAGTTTACTAGCCTTCTCTACGCTAGGTTTTGGGTCATATGGGAGTGAGGGGTAAATATCAAAGACATCCATACTTTAAAATACATAACTATAATTCAATGTACAATAACGTTGAACATTCGGCTACAAGATCGGCAGTATAAAGAAACAATCTAGTGTTTTTATAAATTAAAATATTTTGTATACTAAGACAGCAATCATTGATAAATACGTTTCTGAATTGTAAGTTTTTGTTGGCAGTTTTATTAAAACTTAAGCCATTGTGGCAAGACTCATAAAATACAACCCTGGTAGGAACTACTGTGCGATCTGATTCATTGATATCCAAAAGATGTCAACCGGAGCTTGACGTGATTTCATGTAGAAAAATGTTCACAGCTGTCGACGTAACACGAGAATTTCTATTTAAGATATTAAATGTGATACATTCATAACTAACGATATTGATCATATTGTTAGCTGTTTTTGACATGAAGTATCTCCAATAAGTATCAATGATGTATTCAAATATGTTCATTAAAATATCTATTCAATACAATATATGTTTAGACTACTATTTTTGAAAACGATAATAATGACGTACTGTTATATTGTGATTGAACATTGTTACTATTTTTTAATGCATAATTTAACAGTGGATTAAATCAACTGACACAAATTTTTATGTGTTGATTATCTTACTAACAGAATATTTATTAAACGAGGGTATGTACCATTATAGTTATAGTCGTTAATTTTTTAAATCAATTTACCGGACACCATTAAAAATAAATTATTAATGGAGATTAATGAATACTAATGACTTGGCATAAATTTATATATATCATATTATTTTCACATCTAAAAATGACGGCTCAAACATTCCCTCACAACTTACTGCTGTAAAAAAAACCTATTATACTAAGCGTATATGCATATCGTCTCTGTTCTGGGAGAAAACACTAAATGAAAAAAATTACATATTTAGTTAGTCATACCAAAATGTTCCTTATTTTAAACTCTATCATATTAAAGAACAAACGTATTTATATCAATTAAACTTTTACTTAAAAACATTTTTGTACAAACAAACAGAATGAAAAAGACATGGCATTTCAAACATTTAACAAACTTCAAAGTTCAATTACTCAAAACTAGTATTTTTCAGTTAGTGTCTTCTTTCAGAACAACGACGATGTACTTACATCAAATTACTTCGCGATTATTCTTTCAGTGACAAAATACGAAATAAGCCGATTTTTAAGACCTGCATCTATTGAATCAGTAACCATTAAAATTTGTACTCAGTCAGAAATAATAAATGGTCAGTAACTAATTCGATAAAATGTCACTATGCACGTGGTCAGTTAATAAAATAAACGGTCCGTAATTTATATAAAATGGACAGATATTAAATGAAGTGTTCAGATATTTGCACTAAACGGTCCGTTTTTGTGATTAACCTTGCCTAATCTAACCTTTATTTATTTGGCAATTATTTATTGACCATTTATTATTTCTTACTAACCATTTATCGAATGAGTTACTGACCAAATAGTTAATCTCATTTTTATATAATATTGGATGACCAATAAATATAAAGTAACTAAATTTATACTAACATCTAATGAAGACAGTTTTATGTTTAATACTAAATTCTAACCACTGGTTTATAATTCTAACGAAGAATTCAGAATAAATGATAATCGAATAAAAGATAAGTCTTTTTAATTTACAGATTCTATTAAATAAGTTTTAGTATTTTGTTGAAAATATTGTTTTAAAGATTGTTAGTGTTTTTATGACCAAGCCATTTTTTGAGAAACCAAAAAATATATTGGAGTATCATAGATATTCAGGATAAAAAAAATATTTAAGTCTCGAGAGTTACTATCATTAAATGAATTATTTCACGTTAAAGCACCACCATCCTAAAAAAATATTTTTTAAGTCAGTTATAAAAGACAAAGAAGATAGAATTTTTATATCGGTTGACAATAACTAGTTCTTTGAAGCAAAGTGACACTTTAAAATTCAAATAACAACCCGCACGCGTCACTTGATTTTGATATTGCCAGTGGTGGTACAGTATTATTTTATTTTACCCATCAGCCTTATTTAATATCTGTTTCTTAATAAATTCATAATTTTTTACCATAAAGGTTCTCTAAATTAAAAGAAGTTTACCTAGAGATATTAAATTTGAGAAAAACATTTGAATTGTGTTTTAATCACGAGAAGATATTATAATAAAATAATCAAAATCAATTTCAATTTGAAACACATAAGAATATGGTATACATGTTTTGAATTCTCTCCCACCCATCCTTAAAACGAGGCGTTACGAGAGCGATTAGCCAACCCCTAGTATTTTCTTAGCCCTATCCTTCTATTCCTACTCTCTTCGAAAACGGGAGGTTGAGCAACTGAGTGACAGGCGGTTCACGTAGAAAACTTCTGTTGAGATACCTCCATTAGCAGTTCATATGCTCCACATTGTGAGCGGACATTGTTAAAAAAGATGATGTTTATTGAATTTAAATTCACTTAGTAGATCTCCACTATTATGAGGTAAAAATTTATTTTAAAAGTATTTAGTTCCCCTAGAAATATAACAATTGGTTGTTAGTTATGTCGTTAGAATCGTATATAACCAATTTGATAATCCCTGTGGAACTAATTACATTGATATTTTTACATTGTTATATCAACCTTAGAAAGGCGAAAGGACGTAATCCACGTAAAATTACCTTGTTTAACCCACACAAAACGTATGATAAGTGGTATAGATTGTGATTATCGAAAATAATATTTTTTGAAAAAAAACTGAGACTTTTTGCCTTTTTACATTCAATATGGTATAGCATGGTGATGGAAAATAATAAAAACTTCACATGCAATCTATATCTCTTGAAAAATCTACAAATTGATTGAAAAGTCCATGATTGCCTATTCGACGATTCAAATATATTTCATATCTCATAACATTTTGTGAGATAGCAAACTGCCGATTTTTAAATAAAATGAGGTAACACGATATCAAATTTAAATAGAAATTGACAAAAATAGTTCAAATTTTTTTGGCAACTGACACATGATGTCACTCTTGATTCAAATACTTGACAATGCAACGGATTTGGAACTAAAGCCAATGATTGCTTGCATTTTTACTACAGGACCAGTAATTATTTTTTTCATTTTAGGTGCTTCTGTCATGTGTTTTTTTTTTTAAATGGTTCAACAATGCAATGGTGCAATAAATAAGCTTAGTAAAATTAGTTACTTTGCGTTAAAATCTTCACGCAGAGGTTGAAACCTAAAATTGTCAGATGCGTACGAGAAGGGCTTATGAAAATTTGGCACGCTACTGTAAAAACCGTCATTACACAATACAATATAATCATATTTAAAAAAAAACACTAAGTACTACTTATCAAACTTAAGTTTTCTAAGGCAGTGCTTCTCAAATGTTGGTCTGTGGATAGGTACCGGTCAACGCGATCATCGAAATAAATGTATACTTGAAAATAATAGGCGTTATTATTGATGTTGGATTATTTTTTTCCACCACTTTTGGCAGTTACACATGATGAAGTCTCTAAAATTGACAGGATTATTCCCATATCTGTATGAACCCTTTCCTCAAAACACTTTCAGTATCACCTTATCTCGTCTTTGTATTTCACAATATTATTGTTGAATAAATTGAATTTGAATTTTGGCAATAATATAATAAATGAAACGTATAATTCTTAAATCTTGTTTTTTAGAAATCCGGCGTGCGCCCGCCGCTATTATTGTAAATCGCAAATGCGCCCGCTACCGCAATAAGGTTAAGAACTCCTGTGCTAGAGGAATCGATAGTAATTTGACACGAAGATATCCACTTAATATTTTTTTGCCTTTAGATGATAGATAACAAGTTAGTATTCACGATTAAAGAAAAATAATTATACTATATATTTATATTTATATATGTATGGTTAGATGAAAGATAGGTAGTAGATGTCTGCACGGGCCCGGGGGCCCGTGCAGACACCTATCGGTTTCTAGTACAGGTTGGTTTCACTGTTCATTAAACTCATTGAAATTATATTTATTACTTTTATGTAGTGATACATGATGCTGCAGATTAACGAAACGTAATACTCGCGGAAAAGGCTTGTGTTGTGTCAGAGTATTAGGTCACGTGAGCAATGAAGACGAAACGAAATCAAACTTTAAATTAATAATACTTATAAAAGAAAAAGATTAGATAAAATGACTCTTATTTCAAGTGATATTCCTAAATGCAAAAAGAAATTCTGTAAACATGAGATTTATCTATTTGGAAAACACAATAGGACATCGAAGGTGGAATACGAATAGCGAAGGGAACACGAGTGAAGAATAAAGGAAGTACGGTTATCTCCCCTGAACTGTAACATCGTCATTCCAAATCGACGGTCTAATCGCGTCAAGCATAAAGAGCTATATATCTAAATACAATTCACTTTTTACTTAAAAATGATGCCGCTGCCAGGGTATCATTGCAATATATCTATCGGTTCGCAGACCAAAAATGTTTGAGTAGCACTGTGCCAGAGTGATTTGTGCACACGTGTTGTATAAATTTCTGTTGGGTGCATTGCTATTTCTAGTCACTTAATCAAACTTTGCATTACCATTCCGCTGATTGTAGGAATGTAAACAATGTGGGGCGATACGAAGGCAAACGGTGGAAATGATTACAACAAAAGGGGATATAGGGGACACGGCCACCACCTGCTTTTTTGATAATAAAACACCCCACGAATATGTACCCTGCAACACGCTTCAAAATGTCGCAGGTAATTGTAATTGGGTTTCGTACAAAAATTCAACTTTATTACACAACAATCTGTAATATATATTATTTTTTTTTTTTTTTTTTTTTTTTCCATGTCCGCTCCCATTGTGGAATGTCTCCTACAAGGTATCTTGACAGAATTTTTCTACGAGAACTGCTTGTCAAACGGTGGCTCAACCTCTCTTTTCATTTTCGAAGAGAGTAGGGATAGAAGGATAGGGCTATGACAGGACTAGTGGTTAGCTAATCGCTCTCGTTACGCCCCGTGAGGATGGGATTGGTGGGAGGGAGGACTCAGACTACGAACAGAAATTCATAAATCGATTGAAAGATCAATCTATGAAAACCGTCCGCACCGGGAATTGAACCCGAGACATCCGTAACCGTAGCCAGCGACGAAACCAACTGCGCCACGGACGCCGATATATTATACAAACATCATAATGTATAGTCATACATTGAGGATATGCTATGTAGACGGCATTAAGTCATAAAAAATCTCTAAGCCTATCATACGACTTAATTCGTTTTACGTTTTACCAGTAAGTAGAGCGTTAAATTGCATACATTTTGACATTTAAAACAAAAAATCATTAAACACGGACTTAATGCGTTCTGTCAGTATACTCTCAATATATATAGATACTTATGTTGAGCTTTTTTTACCAATAATATCTGGACTGCTAATGATACATTTTAATATACATTGTTTTACCTGGTTTTAAGTCTCTTAGTGACCTGTTTTTTTTTCAGAATAATAATTGGGGGGATAGACACATCACAGACATCTCTTTAGATACAAATACATAAATATTGTATTGTAATAGAATTAATACTTCATCAGAATACGGCTTTAGTATATTGAATACAAATGCCAAACTAGAAATTCAGTCAGACAGTTTTATATGTAACACGACCTTTATATTCTAGTGGCAAGCGCTCAGATTAGTGATTAGGACTTTTGGGCTCAATTCTCGTGAAGGTCTATAACAAATGTGTATTTTTACAAATTAAATCTTGAACTAAAGTTAGTGATATGTTTTATCGTGGGTTTATTTAAAAATATTCATTAATAAAATAAACATCACAATCAACTTTACTATATTTTTTCACATTAATTAAACTTTTTTCAAAATAAATAAATGTACTTAAGGTAATGTACCCCTTCGAAAAATTGCTCAACATACAACCCTTGTCTGGTCGTGAGCAACCATGCACCCTTTGTTGTGAACTGAATATTAATGTTATGTACTGATGTACTGTTGCGTTAAAAATCACGATACTGCACTTTCATTCATATTCCAGAAACCTGTTTTTTTATAACAGGTACGTGGATAATGTAATTTTTAATAAATTATAACGAAAGGGTGCAAACCAATCACTTTATGCAAAAAAATATGGAAAGTGGTATTTTTAAGCAGATGTAAATAAATTCAAAAGTATTACCATAAATTGTTCACAATTATTATCTGATATTGAAATAGAGATACTTTGTGATTATATTTTAAATAAACATTCAAAAAAAATATGCATTTTAGGTGAAATCATTTTTGTTATATCTAAATATCATTCCATCAAGCACCGTCAATCGATATCTTTAATCATAATTATTGCTCCAGAGTAAATATTTTTTACCATAACCGATTTACTCAAAATTAGTATTTTCAATATTTTTTACGAAAATGACAACGATGTAATCTCATTTTATTAAATAATCATTACATCTATTTAGCCCTTTTATTATTTATCTTCGTAAGAATACATCCTATCATAAAACGCTTTTAATTATTTACATTTTTTTTAATTACTTTAAGCTATGTTTGTTTATGTAATATGTCTATCAAATCTTAGATTTGCGATTTTGTGGTACAGATTTATTCCTGTTCGAATCAAATACTCGATTTGTCATCAATATAGATAAATTTCGGTTGATTTTAACCTTCCGGACCAGGATGGATAATTTTGTAAGATATTCTATCAATTTATTTGCATTCAAATCCGGAATACTGAGACAGTGATTAGCTAACTATTAGTACTTTCTTTACCTCATTATTCTATATCTGAAAAAATTCGTTACTGACACACAGCCATTTCTAGATTGACACCTGAGTTCAATTGCTCCAAATGAAAAGCGAATATGTTCTTTTAAATCCCGACTATCTACGGATTCATACCACATGTTAGAATAGTGTATATGCATCCATTTAAAAATTTAAAAAAAGTCGTTTGTTACATCATATTATATGTATGGCAGATTATAATTGTAGTGTCAGATTCCTTGACGCATATAGAATATTTTAAAAAATAAAACACAATTCATTTGTACTACTTCCACATATTTATAATGATGAGAACCGGTTTCACTCATCTCGAGCATTATCAACTGATAATGCTCGTGATGCGCGAAACCGGTCCTGATTATTATAAATATGTGGAAGTAGTACAAATGAATTGTGTTTAATTTTTTAAAATATAATGTCTTTCCACCAAGAATTGACAGTTAACACCCTAAAAGGCATGTGGAATAGTTTTAGTAATTACTTCCAAATTCAAACTCTAATTGCGTAGTACATTCGGAATAACGTCTATAATTCCTTCCAAATTCAATCCCCAATTGCAATGCGTATTTAGAATAATTTCAGTTATCGCTTCCAAATTCAAACTCCAATTACGTGGTGCTCTTGGAGTATTTTTAGTAATTACTTCCAAATTCAAACTCCTATTGCGTCGTGTATGTGGAATAATGTTATAAGTTTCTTCCAAATTCAAATAATTTTAACATACATAAATATGCTTAAATTGGAACATACTTAACATAGATATGGTCGGGGAAAACGGCTTATTCGTAAATGCTCTCTTGGCAGAGAGTACCTATAAGAGAGTTCCTTTACAATCGCGCATTTGTTAAAAATACATTACATGTATGCAATTATTATTTAACATCAAGTGTAGTTCTCGAACAAACCTGTAATTAAACGGAAAATGAATTCTGGATGCCGTTACGCTACAAAAATTAAGTGATCAAGGTGTATACCTTTAAAGATGGAACTGAAACTCCTATATGAACATAACTTAGAATTTTGCTCGCCTTTTATGCGGGTCGTTTAATTTTCTGGCTACAGCTCAATTTCTGATTAAAATTAAATCATTTTTATTAAGACATTAAAATGATATTGCAATTTTTAACACGCACAGTTGAATTAGCCATTCATACAGAATAACGTCTTTAATCTCAGGTGCATTAAATCCTGCAATAATAAATTTATTTTGAACACATTAAGCGTTTAGTGACTATCGCCATGGCCGAGTTGTAACACTTGATACTACGTTATTGCGGTAAAATGTTTCAATCGGTGAAAGACATTTGAATACATGAACATATGAGTTATTTGAAGTTTAAATTCTTTAACTTTAAACAATTTCTGAAAACGTGACAGATAAAGACCTATCATAGGTCACCGTCCATGGTAATCTTTTGTAATGATGTAGAACGACTAACTAAACAACACTTTTTAATAAAATAGTTTATCTAAAAATACTCCGAGAGGGAATTTTTTCACATCAGGAGAGGCAATGATTTTGTAAAAAGGTCAAATACAAATCAGCTTAATACAAATCTGTAGAAAATTAAGTGTCTCTACATTCTGCGTTTAGGATTGGAGATATAGTGGGTGGGAAGAAACATCAATGTCTTAGAATACTTATCCTCTAAAGATTTCAGAAAGCAAGCTGAAATGGTCATTTCAGATATTGAACTCTTGACCGTACAGCTTAGCATAATAAAGCCTTAGAAAACTCAGTTATGGGACCAGGCTTCGCTCAAGATAGTGGGCACTTATATTATTTCATTTAACACTTGTCTATTCCTTTTGGGCATACTCTTTGTAAAACCCATGAAATGAGAATTTCACTGTCTTTAGTTTTATAATTATAAATGATGGATATTTTTTTTATTATTGTATTTAATTTTTTTTTTTAATTTTACGATTGGCATGAAAATTTATCATTTGTAACATTTATATCATAACAAATTTACAATCGCTAAACAAATTCAACACAATTTGAGTTGTTATGACTATAATTTAAGACATCGACTGAGGGTGCTTGATGGAATTTCAATATTAAATTTGGATTATTGAGATTTTGTACACTTCCATGTATTTTGTCACTAACGACCCGGGTTTTGCCTTTCGGCATCTTCAGGCATTCGAGTACACGAATGGACTCGAACTGAGAGACAGTAAACAGTGTCTAACGCTTATATAGAAGATACAAATGCGACAAATATCATTTAAATACATGGAAGTGTACAAAATCTCAATAATCCAAATTTGTTATGACTATGTTGATTATTTTACTACGGAGCGGTTGCTAAGCAACTATTTGCTATAATTTTTTCTGTCATTTTTCATTGAGACGTCAAAAATATGGCGTTTTCAGTTTGAGGTTAAAAGATAAAAGTTGAAAATAGCGCATTTGACCTAGAAATGGCAGCCAGGATGAAACGTGAAAATTTCACGTCGCTACTGTACACCGTGTGGGAGGAGTTATTGTGACCGACAGACATACATACAAACATACAGAATTCTACAAGTATTTCTAGCTATATAGTAGGGATATCAATTTTTTAGTGAATTATTGAATTGAAAGTTGTATATTGCACTAAAAAATGTAGCAAATGAAATTGGTTTAACCTGAATTCTTAAGTTTGTGTTCGACGCTTTTTCCATAAGTAATAATTAAAATTAGTAAACAGTATCGATGTCGCTCTCAGCTGATATTGATTATTGATTTAACGGTCCATCTTCGATGCAACAGCTCGAGGCGATCGCTCCCGTTTTGCATTATAAATAAATGTACGGACAATGTTACAAATACAAGGCGGCAAACGGAAAACGCCATTTACCCTCAATAAAAACTTCAGCTCGGCTATAATTCGCATTTGCCTCTGGACTTACCACCATCCACACTAAAATCCCGTCTTGATGTTTGAAAAACAAAACAACACGGCGACGTTTTTTAATTTTATGTTTATTAATAAAAAAATCAAAGATAATTTCTTTTTAAAATGATTATCGGCAAAAAAAACTAGTCTAAATTCTAAAATGACATACAATCACAATTGTTTTAAATCACCTACGTTCAGTCGTCGAAGTTATTTTGATTGAATAATGTAATTCTTACATGGTAATAAGATTTAATTATTGAATCCATCCAGACAGAACCACGTAAAAAATATAATGTCTTCATACGATGCTACGCCTTGGAAAGTTGCTGATGACCAATGACTTGGGATGATGCAAGATAACTAAAGTGGGGCACAAAATCCATGGTGGCCATATGCTCTGAAAAAAGAGTAGATATGATTAAAAAAGGGCAATTATTAAGAATTATTCAAAAACCCTGATGAAATATGATACATATTTTAAGCTTCAACTTGAATATTTCAATACAATAAATATTAAATGTGCTCAAATTTCCTCTCTTATCAGCACTTAAACTTATCAACAAATGCCAATAGGATCAGCATAGTGATGTTTCTCTTACCGTCTCTAATCTCAAATAACAAATTGCCAAGGACAATGGATCTTGCTTCAGTCTTCAGTTGAACATTTCTGGAGTTTGAAGCTTTCTATATTCACTATTTCTCCATGATTTAATTTTTCGTAAATATCGTATTGTCAAAATATTGAAGAATTATTTTTATGCAGAAAATTGAGAAACAAATGATCACTTAGCTCACTATTACCAATTAACCAGGTGTAAGTAGTGCAACTTTTTAATGATAGGTAGTGTTTGATATTTTGGTAATATCACTGCAAAGAACGATCTGTCATAATTGAAACGGGAATAATGCATTATATTTATACGTCACATTATTATTAGCTGGCTGTTTTTCTTACCAATGATTTAATTTTTTTATTGGATATCAACCAATATGGAACACGTTATTAAAAATGGATTTGATATGATAAGAAAACGATACTATTATTATACAAAATCTTGTGATACATCTTTTCAAAAGTGTTTATTAAATTGTGTGTGAATATATTACTATAAGAAGCCTATAATTAAAATGCAATTTTTGGTTGGTATGGATAATTATTAAGTTTTCGTTATGTATCCCAAAGCCTTTTCAATTTAAAAGAACAAATTATTATACACTTACTGTACTAATTACTACTGTATTTTTTTTATCAGAAACAGTGCGCCAGTTGTTATTGGCAGTATTGATTTAAACATTCTTTTAAAAATTTCTACATAAAATACCAATTTATTCAAAAATATTTTCGTCTCAAATCTATAACTCTGATGGTTTCAGCAGCTTACATTTTAATGTATATGTAAAAATGAATGTTTGTTTGTTTGTCCTCTATGCATTTCTCCACCATTCATCTGACCTCAATGAAACTTTGGCGAGTTTTTGTGCCCACACCCGTGAAGGTTTCTGAAAAAAAAAATACAAAATCTAAAAAAAAGAATCAAATATGTACAAACAAAACTTTCTGATAAACAGAAATATTGAGTATCCAAAGGCACTTCAATAAACAGAATTAAAACACAAACCTTTTCTTTCTTTTATTGGTATTTCACCGCATACGGGGTACTCAATAGTAATTGATAAATGTATCACGTTAAGCAATGCTAATTGTAGAGATTTCCTGAAATACAAGACCATTTAAATCTAACTCAGTCACAAAATGACAAAATATATGTCAGAATCACAAAATCAAATTTTATTTATCATCCAAAACAACATTCACAAGTCAAGAATTAATATATGCTGGAAATATGAAATATGTTGTCAAACACAAGTTTACAGATTTTAATACAAAGTTATCAATTTTAATTTTATATTACAAATGAATTTCCACAAAGTTACCGCTGAATCCATAGAAAATATTACATATTTTATTTTGTAACTGGAAGAGCAGTTACATAATAAAATAGTTCTCTAAGAAAAATTAGCATTTTTTTAAATGGTTTGACGCTCAACTTCCCGCCAAAGTTACAGTTATGTAGGTACCAAAGTTACAAGGCACGCGTGTGACACGCGTCCAGCAAAGCTCTGTGAACATACAATTGACCACGACACAGGTAAGAATAAAAAACAATTCCCTTATATGAAGGTAAAAAATAACTGTTACGTGTCTAAGTCAGGGAAACAATCATATTTCATTTTTGTGGATAATGTTAATCATAAAATATCATTAAACTATATCCATTGACAAAAAACACCAACGTTGCCTTATTGTATACGGCTTTATAATATCAATTAACGAAACCATTTTAATAAAAACTAAAATACACAACCACAGATTAACATAATCTGTGCTTAAAAGTATAAAACATAAATTACAGTTAAAAAAACAAACGGCTTTCCTCCCGATTAGACTGAAATAGCATAAAGGAAACATTTTTAGTTTATTTATTTTTCAATTGTATCACTTGAATAGGAATGACTTTCAATTCATACTGGAATGATAATTAAAGGTTATTAAGCCAAAAAATATACATAATTTTTTAATTTCCCTATCTTGGAAATTGAAGTAGGGCTACTGAGTAACAATCAGTTCTCGTAAAAACAACGTATATTTAGATGTTCCGTTAAGAATTGAAGGCCTTGACCTAAAAATAGCAAATAATGTCGCAAAATTCATTCTGTTCTGATTGAATTGACTTTTACTTGGTAGAACTCCATTATAAAAGAATAAAATATCAAAGAATAAAATTTTGTAGAACTAAATACTTTGATATTTTATGCTGTTAAAAACTATCTTGGTTGTAAAAGACCTTTACTGTTTCCATACAAAATGGCCTGGACTATTACTGTATGTTGAGCTGATTTGAGGGACAGGAAATCAAGAATTGCAATAAAATGAAAATGGAAAATAGTGGACAATTGTTGTTTTTAGGCCAAGGTCTTCAATTCGTATGCCCCAAATTTGGTGTTGAAATGTTATCAAAAGGCGTACGTGGTAATTAAATTATGTGTGACGCCTTTATTCAGTTCGCGATTTTTTTGAATTTTTTAAACGTTTTACAATACATAACTTCCTTGCTTTCATCTATCCAAGGATATTCGATCGAAACAGCCGGCAATCATCAGCGCGCCAATTGATGATCCGATAACACTCGGCCGCATTAATCCTCGCGTTTCGTTGTTGTTAAAATAACCTGAATCAAACGATTCGCATGCCCCTGTACGTACACATCTGCCCGAGAAATTACTTATTGACTGATAAAACAGGTAAGGCCACACGTCATGCCGAAGTACAACATATAAAAATTATAAAACTCGAATGCGGAGGGCCGGTGCAGGGGGCAGGCCGGTTATTCGGATGCAGGCAGATGTCTGACTGTGTCCCCGAAGTAGGTGTGCATATAATCAGACCCTCAAATGTACCCTATTTTAATGATTTCAATTGAATTACAATTATATAAGAAGCAAGCTTTAGAATAAATGAATATTTTATTTCAATCGATTCATTGATTTTTATCTAAGAGGCATGGATAATTTTCTAAATATATCCAGACTTATACGATCCAAATGATCCACCTACCTGTCTTTAATCTTTTCAAAGAGGGAGGTTGAGCGGCTTGAAGGGAGTTCTAGTTAAATAACTTCTGTTATCGTGCTCTATCAGGAAAAAATATGTGCTACATTGCTAGTCGACTTATCAGTGCTTATAAAACATATCATGTTATCAATTGAATGTGAAATATTTTATTTTTATGAAATTCGGAAAGTAACCGTAGTAAGCGAGTCTACGTAACGTTTTCAAGGTGGTATAAAGGTTAGGTGGGAAGGTATGAGAATATCACAGATACCATGCCTTTGGATACAAATCCATAAGTCAATTGAAAAATCAATGTATGAAAGTGTTCATTCGGATATACGAACTTTTGACACCGCAAACGAGTGGTGGGAAGCTTAATATCGTCGACAATTAAAGATAGGTATCTCTACTATATAACAGAAAATGTATTTATTAAATCTGTCTGTCTGTCTGTCATAAGATTGAATTGAGAATGAGACTTTTTGAGATGAATTGTTGAAGTTGGAAGTTGAAAATGTCACCGTTCGATTGTGATATACCAACTCAAGAGTCGTTGTCTTTGCCATCCGTTAAAATATCGTCTTCTGTGACATCGGGTTCATTCGTGATGCAGTATTTATTAATTGTTTCTGCATTCTAAGTTCTTCATTGATCAATTTTTGACAGCGATTGTTAGCTACCATCGATTATTAGGCGCACGCCGAATTCAGAAACACCAAGAGAAGAAAAAGCATCTGTTTGATAATCAATAGCTGCCTATATCTCAATATATTTTTAAGATATCCACGTTTTATCTGCCCCTAATTAATATCATTCATATTTTACCAGTTCAGAACAAAAACATTGTTTTAAGTCTTATCCTTGAAGTGAAGAAGCAGGTTGTTTTGCCTTTTAATAAACGAAAGTCGTAAAAGTCAATAAATGGTGGTATTCTACCCGTTTCTTGTAAGTAATAACATTTAAACCGCAATTTTTCATTATTAACGACTATTTTTATATTTGGTGCCCGTAAATGAAATACCACGTTGCTCTGTAATTATTATTTTAACGAAGAAGTCGTCAAAATTTCAAATCTCATCATGACGGTTAACTAATATTTTATTTGTTACCTGGTCTTGAGATCGTTCGCCGTGCTTCATTTCAACAAGATAACATTGATTAAGACTTCATTCAAAAACTAATGAAGGTAAATTGACAACACTTAAAAATGTATAAATTTGCTTATATAATTTTCAGTATCCTGCTCCAATTGGAATATCGTTTATTTGATTGATAGATTGATGACATTTTAATTTCTTAGCCCAGTATGGTACATAATATATTACTTATAAAACAATATATTCAGTCAAACAGCCAAAATTTTATTAATAATTGTCAGTCATTTAGCCAAGAAGTGAAGGTTTTCTTCCTATTCGGTTGCAGTGTCATTGATTCAAATCACGGAAAACAGACCGTACTTTCTCCATTTCCATCTCTTGCAATCAATTTTCTATTGCGTATATAAAATTTTGATAGGAGGATAGAAAATGTATGTCTCGACGGATTTCCTTTTAATAAATTGTCCACATACGTATTTGAGGAACTTGTGATAAAAAATTAACATATCCACATTTTCCTTAACAGATATGAACACAGTTTTCGTATAAAAACTTATCCTTTTTATAATCTATTCATGTAACTATTTAATTTGATGTATATCTTCTTATTTATTCATTTGACTTTAAAGAAGGCTCTTAAAATGCAGTATTTTTAGCAATTAAAAAAAAATTTAAAACCGTACATTAAAACTAAGTATACATCTGGACTCTCATTGTCTAGAGCAGTGTCAACGCTGTCTATATCTGGACACAAATAAGTAAATAAGTGCCAGATGTATGCTTAGCTTTACAGCGCAATACTTCACTTGGGTAGGCTGAGTAACAGTTTACTGAGCTGTCATCGCCAACAAAAGTAGCACACTATGGACTGATTTAGGATTTGGTCAACTATAATACAAAAACTCATATTTTGATGTTTAATTGCAGGAAAACTACGAAAATTTGAGTGACGTTAAAAATGCAATTCTGTTCTTTTAAATCATAGATTTCAGCATGTTTGAACCGAAGCTCCGAATTTGTCCACGTGTCAATTTTCTATGATAAATTTTACGTCTATTGATTTACATTCATTACCAATGTTGGGATTGCTTATAATAAAATATTATATTAACTTCTCTCTTCGATCACTCAAAGGCATACATCATACCTCGTCAGCTTTTAAGTGCAAAACTGAAAACGGATTTATTTACAATTTTCAATTTACCACACCACATAATTACAGTCAAATATGCAATTCCCTTAACTGATACTTAAACTTCTTCAACACTTCGGTTCCCATGTAATAACCAGGAGAGTAATCGTTTTTCGAAACATAGGTTTAACTTAACTGCAATTACGGTCGTTGGAAATTAGCAATAACTCATCAAAGTCCATTATTCGCAGCTTTTTAAATATCCTTCCTGAATTTGAAAAAAATAATGAAAAGTTATTATTGAGAAATTATTTTTTGCAGTAATCGATATTTTCTAAATCATTTTTTCGACATCTTCCTTCTAATGCCTAATTATTAAAATAAACTACATAATTGTGTAGCTGCATTATTATATTCGTATTATACTTACCCAGTTGCTGGTTTAATAATTGGATTTCATTTTAAAGATGACAGTGCAGGTCTCGGTCAAATGATGTAAATTAGAAAAATAAATTGACCACTTTTTGGAAGGGAAACATAATTTTACATTGGTTTTAGATTTAAAAATTCTGACCCCCACCACTTGATGTAAGCCACTATTATATTGACACTCCCTACATATAATCCCGTATCTGCAAAGATGGGAATTTACTGGAGTGAATTTCAAAGATTCATAACGCAACTCACCATACAAAATTTTCGATTAAAACAGTTTTTCTCTCTCCTGAATAATTTCAATTTTGAGCGTTACATCAATTGGCCAAAACACTGTTGATGTAATATATCGTCGTTAGAAAAAAATGACTTGGAAGAAACAGAAAATAAATTGTGCAGGAGTGAAAAAAAGGTGATATTTTATTAAGTTTATGAATTCTGTACCATTATATTGGTATAACAAGTTGTCTACAAAAAAGGTTGATCAAAATAAGAACCTGATATTCTACAAATGGAATCGAATGGCATACAAACTGTCGTTAACGAGGTATTGCATGCCGAACGATGAATTACGATTTTTTCAGTGATGTTTTTTTCATAAATATATGTAAAGACATAATTAAATTTGACACTTTCGGTTGAATTCCCGTTATTATCAAGAGTACCGTAGATTGCCAAAATCAGTATCACTATGATCGTTTATCAACTAGTTTTTTTCTTTCGATAATACACGTGCCACATTATTATAATGAAACAGTGTCAAACAGCTGTCTGCTGTACGTATGAGTACCAACTGCTTCGTCAATATTTATAGGCAGCTTTTTCTCCTTACTGTCATATCCTTATACATCTCACTCGCCGACAATAATAATAAAAATCGATACACCGAGGAACGATTGCGCGAAGTAAAGCTTTCACTGTAAAGAATTCCGAGCTATATTATATCATTATCGAACGCCAAATCTGCAAGCAGTGTTTCCACCGATATGTCAACGAAAGGACAAGACGAAAACTTTCTACGTTGAAATTAATGACTTTTTAATCGTCTGCATATGAATGTTAATGAACAAGTGAAAAACTGTGGATTTTTCAAAATGACAGGAAATGTGAACATATGTATGCAACTGGCGATTCGTCATTCCATCACTTTGGTCAGACAAGTTAAAGATATTCAGGTTGAAAGAGTTATAATTAATTTATGATTGGGAAACCATGTACCTACCTTGGCATTTGCATTGATATACGGTATATATGTTAAAATTGTTCAACTTATGGACATTTTAACATTAATTAAACGAACGGATAAATCATTTTTTATATTTATCATTATTCTTGTAATAACGTGCTTTAATCATAATTTTTATGTGTTTATATTTACAGTGTTAATTTCCGATAAGTCAGAACCAAAAAACAGAAACTTTTAATGAAACATATTAACGTATTCCCCAAGGATTTTCGAAATGGCTTCATTTGGTTCAAGTTTATACTTCACGTATTATATTTTAGATTATAAACACAATAGTGGACATTTATAACAAACTAAACAATGTGTAAAATAATAAGACAAAAGTGTATGGATTTGAAAAAAAAAAAAATGAAATACACGCTTCTATTTTTCCGACTATTTTTTATAAATGTTGCATCCTTATGACTATAGTTATTTTAACCTGATTGATATAATCCATTGAATACATAAATATATGTGTAAATTTGAAAGCCAAATGGAAAAACATGTTTCATGAACTCATTTGAGATGATAAACTAAATTACATATTTTTTTAAGTCACTCAAAATCAAAATCAAAATTTTAATTGATAAAATCGACGGCGAGTACGTGATTTTAAATATAAAACATAGTAACGCGCTTGTGACATATAAGCAGTTAAACATTTAACTGAACAATAATTTAACCTATTTTTTTGTTTTTATTGTTGAACTGGGTCGTGCTTTTCTGTACTGTATACCTTTAAATTGTGATAATTTATTCAACTAATTGAATCGTTGTGCAAGTGAATACATGTTTTAATGACGCAAAGTTCATTTTCCCTTGTATTTAAATCGAATTTAAATAGCCCTCAATTATTGCCAGTGCTGATTAAATATACTTTTTTCTTCGCCTCTTAATAGCTTTTGGTTCAAAATATCCTAGAACTTTACTTAATGACTTTTGATAATGATGATGATGGTTCACGTTAAAATTGTATTTTGTGTGTAGTGGTAAAAGCTTTGCCCTAGCAAGTTCCAGCAAGGTCAATATCAAATCCAGATTTTTTAAATTTAAATTTGTGATCGTGAACATGAGTAACATATAAAAATTCTCATCGAGCTTATCTAGTATGATTTTTCAATTTACAAAATATTTGGCGATTTGCCTGTCAACTGTAATATCAGATATTTAAAAAATATACATATTATTTCATCTCGCTTAATTAACTAATTACTACTATGAATCACAATTATTCCGAAACGGGTAAAAAATTTGATTGCCCTTATTTATTTTTGTCCTGTCACCCCAGAAGAGTGTAACGTTGTCAATTATTATAGCATTAAACTTGAAATTCTCATAAATTTATTGCAAACGACCGTCGTATAGCCACGCGTCCGCCCACTCGCTCATGAGTGGAATAAGTTCTCTTTACGCAGTCAGAATTCGCGCCGACGCGGGGTCAAACGGCAAGTGGCGCTAATTGGCGGGAAAGAACGCGTTCGACGCATGCGCGATGCACCGCTCGCTTCTGCTCCGCCGTAATAATTGGCGCGAAACATCTCCTCTGTTGTTATTATTATTGCTTTATCGACGGCATGACTTGCGCGAATCGCCATGACTCGATTAATAAACACAAGGTCAATCAATAATGGCACGCTGACTACAAAGGGTTATGTTATTGAATTAGTGTCTGAACCAAGAGGAGTTGTGTATTAATATTTAACATTGTATAAAGTTGTATAGACCCCAAGTCCACGGGCTTTGTATGTATGCGTTTGAGTACGTGATTCGCAATTGTTTAAGCGTGGTAGTAGGTTCAACTATTATGGATTATAACCTACAAATAGGCATTTCAATATACAAAATATTAAGCGGTTTTTATACATACATAACTACGGTACCTCATCCTCTTCAAAATATTTTATAATAATATTATAGTTAGAAAACTATTTTCCCATGTTAAGCACAGGTTATTTTACATAAGTTGATTCACATTTTAGGTAAATGCGAAAAATAGGTAAGCACATTTTTTCGCGTCTGGCTAAATAAAACAATATAATGATTCAGTTATGTAAGCTAATTATTTTTTGATTTCTTTTCATGATCTTGGCTCTAGTTCAAACCGGAATGAAAATATTTTTTGTATCAATTATTAATTGATTAAATTTATAAACCTACCTAGAGAATCGTTGATTGTGTGACTTCCAACCAGTTCTTTTGAGAGTCATAATGAATTGAATTAGGATCGGACAGTTTTTAAAAAAAATCTCAGATACCATAATAATTATTGTTATTATATATCAAACTTTAATTATTAGTAAAATTTCTCAAGTGCGTTCTTTGGGTAAGATTTAGTATTATTAATAACATCTTTATCAACTAAGACGTTACAAACATTATAGTGAGTAGTATACAACAATTACGTTTATATATATATCTTTTAAAATTATATATTCTCATGACTAGACTATCACAGATGGTTTGGTTTTGCACTATTACATTGCAAAATATACAGCGCTTGTTGATTGAACAAAAATGTATAATTAAAAATGTAGGACAAGTTATTGTTTTGCTCATTGCATGATTTCCGTGAGTGATAAATATATATATTTTTGGTTGCAACTTTCAATTTAGGCGTGTGTCGGTCGCGTGGCGGAGTGAATGAGATATAAATATCGCGAATTCTATAAAGCTACGAAGGTGCGAACGAGACAGAGTCAGAGGATGCTTTCTTTGGACGATCGAGTTTTTGTCAATTCGAGTACATGCCCGTATAAAGTCTCACCATAAAATATCGTCTCATTGTGTGCTGTTTCAACCCTACAATGCATGACTTCTTCTTATTTTGACGAATTTAATGTTTTGCTATAGAAGAGATAATATAGAAAATCGTTTTTTTTTTAAAAAGCAGTGTCGCTAATTTACGTCATCATGCATCCTGGTCAAAATAATTTGAACATACAAAATGATTAAAATAATTGATTTATGCAAATTTTTGAATCACTTTTTTTAAGCTTTTACGAAGAATAATGCCGCACAACATTTCCTCAGATCATATGCGCGACTCCTGTACGTCGTTGAATGTACATGAGGAGACATCCAATTTGATCACGTCAAACATCTTTGGGTGGCAATTCCCAAAGTAAGTGACCATGATTATTTAGATAATATTATGAAAAGAAAATTTTATAGAAATACAATGGTTTCTAGTATAAATTGTGTTGTTTGTTTTTGAGCTAAGAATAAGCTAAACCGGTTAGGATAATTATTGAAAATGTGGAATAAGTACAAAAAACTGTGGTTCACTTTTTATAAGCCAAGTAAAAGTATACTTTTCAAAATACACTTGGTAATGTTCATTGCTTGAAAACTTATAAAAATGGCCTAACAGAATGATGGCGCAAATTTTCGACTCTCATAGTATGTTGAAATTTACAGTTAACAAAATATCTATTGATGAAAATTAAAACAACATGCCTGTATTATCATTTTTGTATGTCATCTCACTTTTTTCAGTTGTAATTTATGGTATAAGTTCTTATTGAAATGTAGTAAAAAAAATTGAATCAACCGATCGTTTTAAAGCAGTAAACAAAAAATAGAAAAAGATGGCGAATATTTTCCTGTTTTTTTGTTAGTCATAATTAAAAGTCATTTATTTACATACTTTACGATTGTCGTACATCTTTTCCTCAGCGGTGGCTACTGTGTTAATTGGTGATGAAAAATTAAAATGTTGCAAATTTGCGTCGTTATGCACTGTAGGGTTAAATCGGCACTCTTATATTATATACGTACGTTCATTAAATTAATGTCTAAATAAGTATTTATACAGCATATTGCTATCTTATATTTGTACGGCATAAGTACAAGACGTAAATAAATATGATTATGTAAATACTTAAATATGACCAAGTTTTTTCACAGCATATTCAAAATGGCCAATCAACTTAAATGAGGAATGAATCGAGCAAACGTTACACAGTTTTACATAAACGACTATACATATTTAAATGAATCTGCAGCTTTACACTAATCCCTAAAATACTCATAAGCCAAAATGACATTTTCGATATCAGGAACTAATGAATTATGTCAACCTTTCCTTGAGTAAACAATCTTTCCTTGTTTATGTATCTCTAAAGATTGCTGTCATTTTAAAACAATTATTAACAATTACTTGGACTACAAACAACCGCTTACAATCATCAATAGATAGTAAATATCATTTACAATAGCTAAAGACAATTTCAACGAAAAATTAAACGCTTACAAAGTATTATATGTCAAAATCCTTCATCGGAGAAGTATATATAAAATATTGTCAGGCTATTTTTTCCTAATCATGTTTAGCTTAGCGTTTGACAGCATTTATGTTAAAATCAACTTAATTGCCGTCCTTTGGTTACACACGTATTTTAGTGATAGACGTAAGATGATATCGTTGAAAAAGATTTTTCAACCTGTTTGCGAAGACAACATTAAGCGGCGTCCGCACAACCATGACCTTAATAACCTCTATTGTTAGTGAGGCACAATCTTCAGATTGTCAAAACCGGTCAAAAACACCTATGCTGGGTCGGGCATTTATAAAGTTGAACACATTAATTTCAATCGGTTATGTACATAAAATTTATTTTCGACGTCATTGCGTTGTTACAAACAATAATTATTATATCATCGTTACAGTGGCAGAAGGCGTTATGTCAAAAAACCTTGTCTTGATATAATGAACCTCTCTGTTTGCATTCTTTAAAATATTATTTGTTATTATTATTTTTTAAAAATATAATGTCTTTCCACCAAGAATTGACAGTTAACACCTTAAAAGTAATTATTTGTTAAGCTAATAAAGCACTTTATGAGATTCGTTAATGATTTACGAATTCGATAGTAATGATAATAATATTTTTAATCATTGAAACATGTATTTCATCACTAACGACCCGGGTTTCACCTTTCGGCATCTTCAGGCATTCAAACACACGAATGAACTTGAACTGAGGAATTTCAAAAATTCAAATTTGGTATTAAAAATTCTATCAAACACCACAATTAAATAATTTTAATTGTAGTTTTTCGCCACTAATAACTGTGAACGAAGTTAACTTAATATTGATTTCTTTGAATTACTCAAAAAATACATGGAATATGGCTAAGCTTGTTTTTTTAAGACGACAGAGCATCCTAAAATCTATCTTACTGCATTCGTAGCCCAAAACACTCGATTTTCGACATATCGCCTTCTCCCACTATACCGACGATTTCACTTTGTATTAAAATTATTAATTATTCAAATTATAAACTTTGCATCTGATTTTAGTGATTATGAATTATTCTGGTAGTAAAAATTTTTCTTCTAACATACATGTTATTAATATCACAAAAAAACAGAAATTTCATCACAACATAGCAACAAGAAACCTTAACGAAAAATTTCTTTACATCAACTATCAACTCCAATATGTATGCAATTTTATTCCACGTCATTATAATGCATAGAGTACCAAGTCTCGTTTGAATTGATTTGATTATTTGAACAGGGAAACCACTGCTAGACCGCAAGCTCTCAAATTTTAAGGATGCACTTTATTGAATCCACGCATGCGCAATATACACAAAAGCTTTCCGTGTACTTCCTCTTTGATTCATAAGGCACATTATTTTTTGCACGGCAGACAGGAAGGTCTCGAACAACGTAGTGTTCTTTTATTGGCAAATACCGAGGCGGTCTCGCTGCAGGGACAAAAGCTTTACAGGGGAGGAAATACATTAAATCACGAAAAAGGTACCGAACATAAATTTTAGATTTATTCGTGTGTACAGAATGGCTTAAACTTATATTACTCATTGACATCGTATGATGTTTTGTATAACATAAAAAATGATTATTAATTTAAGATATCGACTTAGGGTACCTGATAGAAATTTAATATTAAATTTCAATCGTTTTTCAAGCTGACATCAGTTCTAGTTCATCTGTGTACTCGAATGCCTGATTATGACAAAAGGCAAAAACCAGGTCGTTAGTGACAAAACATATGGAAATGTACACAATTTAAACGGTTTTATTACTTACTATTAAAGAAAAATCGATGACCAATAAAAGTATCAAGGTTCTATCGGCAATTTTATTTTTTGTAAATACCCCAATATAATTACAACGTTGAAATTAAATTACTATCTAAGATATACACGTTTAATTTTGATTATAATAATACTTTAAAATAATTAACTTTTAATCTGAAATATCGTATCTACATAAAGATATATTTTCTGAAATCTTAAATTGCTTCTACGGAACATTTTAGATTTTGCAGATAGATCTTTGTTCAACCAAGGCGTCAAAATGACCAACTTCGTATGTATATCATACATTTATACTGGTGCATCTTATGATATAATAATACAAAACCGTCAAAATTACAAAAAGCCATATATTATGTCAAATAAGTGTTTTGTTGTACTAATAGCACCGAAATAGATTTTTAAACCTTTTTTAAGGTGACGAGGCTTAATAAAACCAGTCTTAACATTTTCCAATTTTATCATTGTAAATGTTTCAGGAATACATTTATTTATACCGGCTGGTTACTATTAACAACCATTGAAAGTTCTAAATTATTACCATCCAATTTTTTAGGTTGAATCTGTAACCTATTGATTTTTGTAAAATCAATGTCAAACGAAAATTTCTTAATTTTTATTTGATAAAAGGTGTATATATTTTTTGGGCATGGTGTTTTTTATAATTCGTTGTAAGGAACGGACTGGATGCATACATTCACACGGTGATATTGTGCTGGCAAATAGCAAATAGGAAGCTATATCCAACTTCCTACCTGCATTTATTTTCACTGGAGTCACTGGATAAAAGAAGTGTAGTGCAGGAAAGGAAATAGAATTTTTTATCAATTAATTTTTTGTGTGTGAAACATTTAACTTATCCGCTCTACTATCCTTCTAGCCATGTCCACTCTCAATGTAGAGCATATGAACATTTAGAAAATAAGTATATCTTAAGATATACATCCATTTTAAATTGAAAAAATAATGTAAAATTTCCCATTCGGAAAGATAAACTCTAACTTCCGCAAACGTGAAGAATGTACAAACCACTCGGCTACTGATAAATTTCAATTGTATTTAGCATATCCAGGTACGTTGTGCAATGGTCAACGTCATTGGCTTCGGTTATAGATCTCACGGGCTCATATCCCAGTTTTGACAGTTTTATAAATTCATTTTTAATCGATATATGGATTTCTTTTCGAAGGCATGGATAAAATTAGCCTCCCACACATTCATCCGATCCTAAAAACACACTGTAGTGAAATCGATTAGCTGACCACTAATCTCTTAGTCTTATGTTTATTTCCCTACCCTCTTCGAAAAAGAGAGATTGAGCAACCGAATAAAAAGGTAGCTCTCGTAGAAAAACTCCTATTGAGATACCTATATCAGGACACCAGCTTCATATTGGGAGCGAACATGGCTTGAAAATATATATATTTAGTATCATCAAGCGATTGATGGCCCATATTCAGTTTTCTTCTAAGTGTAACGAGAAATAGTCAATGTTCAAAAAATGTAAATCACATCTTAGGTCATCACTACAAACCGAATATTAAATGAATATAAAAGATTTTCCTATTCATATTAACTCCGCTTCTTTAAAACTCCTATATTTTGAATAATTCTTGTCAAATCAATTTTTTTTTTTATAAAATGAATTTTTTGCATAATTAATTATTGATTTAAATGTTAGTTACTTGACTTCAACAGTCTTTAAATCCGAATACTTTTAAGAATATTTGTACTTTTAGTTTCCGTTTTGAAAATCTGAATAAAATTGCGACAGCTTACTATTTGTTGTACTGTACATTTAATTCATAGAAGAATCCATTTGCCTCAGTGACAATAATTCAAAACGTATTGAATTCAACTAAAAAGGAAGCTCGTTCTGTTATTTTTTTCTCAAAAAAAATATTGAAAACAAATATTTGCATTTACTTAGACCGGTGTCCCTGATCTATCCGTACTTCATACACCGAGACAAAGGTAATGTTTGTGTCACAAATATCAACAAAAACACTGCCATATTGGTTTAGATTCTCCTCAAGAAAATATTTACTGTCTCGAATGTCAAACCTCAATATTTTTTATTGACTTAAAATGTTTTCTACCTATTATCGTCAACAATGATTATTGAATTTCTAATGTAAAAGTTAGTATTCTTTATACTTGTCAAACATAATATTGTCATTAATGGATATAATTTTCATGCAATATTTTCATTCCCAATAAACACATCTAATCAGATGTTGTTCTCTTTTAGTTGTTCTTATTATTCAATCACTCAAACACTCTTTTCTCGGAGGAGAATAAACGGATGTAATCAACTAATCGCTCTCGCTACTCTTCGTTTTAGGATCGGATGGATGGGAGGGAATTTTAAAGATCACAAAAATCCATCCTTTAAAACAGAAATCCACAAACCAATTTATGAAACTTTCCCTACTAGCATTCAAACCTTTGGACCCCTAAACAAAAATCATGTCGCTTATCACTTGGGTACAGACCCGGAAAGCTTAAACAGAAAAAAATAATTCATTTAGCAGTGAATTTAGTTTGTTTTCACCAATCGTAGCTATCTCCAAATAACATAAAAAATACGTTTGGTTACTATAGATAACTGAAGCAATCAGTATTGGCCTGAATTTATACGAATTAATATAGGCATTCGTATATACGAAATAACAATGTTTTTTTCAAAATTATCCTTCCCCATGTTATCGTGTAAATCATAATTGCTTAAATCAATCACAATAAATCAATAATTCAGAAGCTTGCAAAATGACACCATCAGCGATTAATTTAATTTCCAAGAGTATGTAATAGTAAAATTTGTATTAAAAATTGTTTCGGATCAATATTTAATGGCGCTGACCACTTTTGCTATATACTAAGTCAGATTGAAATGATATAGACGAATTATCAAGTAAGCTAATATACCGGGAAAACTACATCAATACCGGTATTTAGTCATCACATATAAAATAATAAATTAACGGCACAGTTAATTAAAAATATAACAATACTTACGCAAATAATTATTTTTTCAATATGAAGGTTACCAATTAAATTTAATATACAATACAATCTAACTATTACTATTAATTCAACGAAATGTGAAACTTTTGTAAGGGCCAACGCGTGACTGAACAAGTTTCGAAGCATAATAAAAACAGCGCGACGATGTGATAAAAAGACATGTGTATCAATACACATGCTTTCAACTAAGTTTCATCTGACGGCTCATAAACACTGGTTTGATTGTACTTTTTATTCTATTTTCGATTTTCCCTTTTTACTATCAATACTGAAATACCATAGTATTACCAACATTACTTGACTGCCGCCGAATTTTGAACTAGAATTGTCAGTCTAGAATAAATTTCTCCAATTCCCGTTTTATGCAAAATAGATACCTAGCCTGCTTTTAATAACCGTCGCTAAAATATCAGTTTTGGAATTTATTGAAGATTCAGCTCTGGTTGAGTATGGCGACATTCTTAACGCGACGGTGGCACCCTCACTAGTGGCCAAGTTAAATTGGTGCATCTATAGAATTTAATATTTTCGTAACCGATATTTTGGTATTGAAAATACACAATAATACCGGGAACCTAGTTTTGGTAATCATGGTTTTGCAATCCCAAGTTGAGGCTAAATTAAGCTGTCAACTCGAACGGTCACACTTCTTTATCCATATTATCTTAAATGACTTATAGCTAATAGCGTTACTTATTGCAGTAATAAATAATGAACACCCGGTAATAAATTTTGATTGACATAAATATGACACCGAGTAAATAGCTACTATAAAGCAAGTTTTTTAAGACTTAAAAGTCCAAATGGAATGATTGGTAAGAGCGGAAGTCACTAAAAGCCTTAACGGGAATCTTCCGTCCTCTCTTCAATTTTATCAGACTAAAATAAAAGTTTTTATTCATTGTGTACTATTTTATTAAGGACCCAAAGAACAATAAAAAGTCACTTAATAACTCTGATCAAATTCAGACTATTATAAATATTTGAATTTTATAGTCGTTTTTTTATGTAACAAACTTTTTTTAAATACAGTAGTAACAATATCTCATAATATGTATAATATACGTATATATAGATTAATTTTAATAGACAAGGCTGACGATTTTCTGAAGATTTTGGTCACAATTGATAATTGATAATTGCGCTTATAGTCATATGCATGAATAGAGAGTTTAGCATCAAAAAATTTTTTACACATTTATACATTTTCAATGAAGAATGAAAAACATTTGTCAAATAACTTTAAAATCATTAAAATAGATGTCACTATTATATAAAATGTATTTTTGCGTTAAAAAAATTTTGTACCCCATTATTTTCTTATTTTGAATATATTTCCATTATCTACGAAACTGTATATGTGCGCATGTATCGATATGGGTAATTTTCACTGTCCGCATATGCCTGGGTGCGCCTTTATCTGTGTGTATGAAATTAATTCACTTTTAATATGAAAGTAATACTATTTTTTGTAATACCACAAAAAACTGTTCAGTTGGGCACAGTTTTTCATGAAGTGTTTATTAAAACCAGTCGATAAAGACAATATATAATTATTTTAATGTTTTTAATTGTGTGACGTCCATTTTTGAAAGACTATAATCTTTAAAACAGTTTTTGGCGAATCCAGAAAGAAGTATTTACTTTGAACAATAATATCATATCTATATTATGTTCCTTGAATCCTGCCAGTCACCTTATGATAGCTTCATCGGAGAAAGATAGCACCGGAGAGGGAGAAATGATTGGCCTTATCGTGTTATTTAATTTATTAAATTTATATTACAACAAATGTATCTACGGCGCCGATCTCAATGTGTGTATGCATCGGCAATATTTCATTTTTTGCCTTCACTCTACTCGAAAACTTTTTAAATTCTGTACAAACGAATACACTAACGGAATTTTGAAATGTCTTAAGACCGAATAAACACACCATAATTATTTCTTTACAGTTCGAGGACTTAATTTCAAACAATATTATCTTCAAAAGTGTAACACAGGACAGCCAAAAAACGTTTTTCAGTTACACATAACTCAGCAAAGCAGGTGTTTTTTAAAACCTAATGTTCATATTTTATAATTTATAATGTATTGTACATTTGATTTTTCTTGGAATAAGAAACACTAACAGCTTATACAATCTTTATTTTATTAAACAGGGGCAACTTTATGTAGTTAACGTTAAACTTTACTGATGATTCAAATAGAAACAAAAAAAGATTGACATAACGTTGTTTGACTATCATCAAGGAGAGAATGTAAAATAACGTTATCAAAAAAAAACTCATTTTGTAGATAACGTTGTTTGATTTTAAGCCCACGAATAATATAGACATCATAGTAAAAGTTTTGTTTTACATAATAATGAACGTCCAAATACAGTTTTTGAATACCCCTATACTTCGATGTTCAAACTTTCGGTTTACGGTTCACGATCGTGTTTTTATATACAGCAAAGACAAACACATTTTTGAAAAAAGATATGTTTAGTCACAAATAAAAATTAAAAATTTAATGCCAAAGATTAATATATTTTAAATTTACTATCAATTACGTCATTTATTAAGAACGTAAATGAATGAATGAAATTTTATTATCAATTGTATAAAATAGACAAAAATGTTGTTTTAGCATTTACACTGATTGAAAAATCAACGTACGAAAGATTTTAATACAGCAGTTCGCAAAGCTTTTAACATACCGACCAAATTTCATAAAAATAAAATCTACAACAAAATTGTTTTATCTTTGTTTTTATTTCTTTATACTATTAAACTTTCGATTTCACAAGAGGCTAATACGAACCCCCTGGATTGTTGCTAGCATACAGAGATAATTTCAATATAAACAAAAAAGAGATATACATTCAAATATTTCGGTGTTGTAACTAATGTTTTTACTATCCAATGTATGTATTCTGTTCGGCCTTTGGACTATTGGGAAATACCATAATGCTATACCTCATGGTTCAAAATGAGTTCGATATGTCAGCATTCAAATTATTAGCATAAAATCTATGAGTAATTTTACAAAAATATAACTTTAAGTGGCAGGTGAAAAAATTTACAAATTACTGCGACATATCATGAATATTCATCAGCCGCTTTACCACACACATCTGCAATCTTTTAAATAGTTCAAGGGTACAATAATTATTTTAATTTGATTGGCTTACTTACTTTATAGCTTCTGAAAAGAATATTGGACCTACATTACAATGGAAAAATATTATTGTAATACCAAGTTTGTATACTAATCGTATGGAAAACATAAATTTCTTGTTGACGAGACATATGCGCATAAGACAAACTCACACACGACAATTGCACATAAAAAAGGTTGCGCACAGTGACGATTGTACAGGTAAATGTTGACAGTAACACACAAAATACTGGGAATCTATTTACCATTGAACGAATATATGTGTGATCCTATATCACAGAGATGGCCAGAGCGTCGATTGCAAAGGTATTTTGGGTCGATCATGGACTTATATTGTACTTTTTTTTGTTCAAAGTAATCAAAACTACTTGACATTTCAGCTCTTAAGGTTTGCTAGTTAAAGTAATAAATGACATCTTTTCATGGTGATTTTTACATCTCAATCATTACCATCACATGTCAGCAAAATAGATTAAAAATTCCAAGTTGTTTAACTTCATAGTTATGTCAAAATTATAATTAATCTGTATTTTTTTTAGTTGTTGAGGAACGATTAAATAAGATGGCAGCTCATAAGAGATGTCAATACTCGAACAGAAGCATAGACTCGGGCAGAACGCGCAATACTGTCAGCAGAAATAGACAACAGTACTTTATCACTGGCCGTTGGCCACGGCTTATCGACGACTGCTCGATTTTTAATTTAAATCTCTGTAATAATACAAGTTAAGAAGACGATTTCTAAAGTTGTGAAATACATAATTATATTATCATCGTTAATCGGAATTTTTTGTATCGCTATTTTTGTAAGTATAAAATATCTGGTTTTCAAAATACAAATTGTGTTTTTCTTATTATCTCATGATATAATTACAAACGATATCAGTCGATCGCAATCAATAATTTGAACATCTCGTCGCTCCTTAAAAAAAAGTGTGGCCACCCCTGCTATATCACAACCATCTACTGACAATTGGTCACACAGAGACAGCTCTAGTGGCATTTTCCATCCACCACACTTCCATTGTCACCCTCTTGGAAAATAGAGTTCTCGATAGACAAATTTGGTTATAAAGCGCCATAAAAGAGTCCACAATTTGGTTCGCAAACACAATAGCTGTCATTTGCTACCCACTTAGATTCAATTAAACTCATTTGAATTACTAAACCGATAGACTTTGTTTGTAACAAATATATTTTGTCTTTTTTGCGTTTATTGTTAAGGGATATAAGAAGTCATATTCTCTGACTAGCTGTAAGCCGGAACTGAAAATATGATGAAAAAATTGTCTATAATCCGGATTTTTCAAATTGGAAAAAGTTTTAACGTCACTGAAAAAACTCTATACAGCAATGTAACATTATAAATTGCATATAAATGTAAATGATACACGAAATCTCTACTAGTATTTAAATAATCTTTTATGATATTTTAACTGAATAATCCACTAGTAATAAATTAATATTAGTCGGCCACTGTGGTCTAGTGGTTAGAACTTTACCCTAGCGATCAGGTGGGTCCTGGTTTGAGTCCCAGCTAGGTCAATATCCAGTTTAGATAGTGACTTATAAAAATTATCTTGTATGATTTTAAAATTTTCAAAATATTTGGCGCATTGGCTGTCAGCTGTAATGCCAAATATTTTTTTTAAATAATAAAAAAATATTTATATAATATCTATATATAATCAATACTTACTCATTCACATTTAAAGTAGGTACGTTATAAAGTATTCATATCATTGATGTGTCCAGAGATCAATCAATCGGTATCTTTTTTATATCGATTACTATCGATATTCCATTATAAAATGATATATCTGTAACCCATTGTCTTATTCCAATCTCTACATATTAATTTGAAACAGTTTTTTCATCCAATCGGGTTGATAGGGCAGAGGATTCCTTTCAATTTACAAGGGGGATGCTATCGATCAATCTATATAAAAATGCATCAAAATTTTTCTACCCTTTTGGCGGAAGCTGTGACGTGACGCGGCACAAAAAAATCAATCGATTTGTCTTCCAGCGAAAATAATAAATATGATAAACGGCTTGTTGAAAGCGATGCTTTTACCTACAGCACACAGCTAATGTTTCTTTTGTTATTCGTAAAAAGAACAACAATAAAATAATAATAAAAAGTTTATCGATTTTTGTTCGAAGTTTTGTCTTAATGTTTTTTCGTTTATCAGTAGCTAGAATCTGTGTTGAACAAGAAAAACAATAAAATACAGAGATGAAAAAATGTTAAGTTACCGTAAAACGGTAAAATAAAACACTTAAACTGTTTAATAGAATAAAACATTATCTAACAAACGATTACTTGAAAATAAATTGGTACTTAAAAATACATTCATCCAAAGTTATATAAAAATTTTAGTGATAAAAATACATTCATTTATTAGTTTAATCAATTTAACAATATATTCTGCATGATTTTTTACAATAGAAAACAAATAGACTGATTACTTACATTTCTTTATTTCTTATTGATTACAATACATAATATATATGTCTTTATTTATATTTTTTACATTTAACACAGCACCCACAAACATACACACACTTTTTTTTCTCTGTCAGCGTATGGGGTTATAAAAAGTGTGGGTGAGCGTAAGCGAAGCGAATGTTTACACTTGAGTATTTTTTAACACAGAACACACCCACAAGTGGCTTTACAACATGCTAATAACTTTTAATATTATAAGTTTACGCCTTTTTTCATCTTATCGTTCATTACGTTTAAATGACAGTTAATCATGCATTTCAGATTTGCATAACCTGGTGATTATCGCAAATTGAACAAATACTTTCATTACGACTTGGCTCCTTGCACTTCAAAGTTCTGGTAATAGTTTGACTCTTTACTCTTTTGCATTCAACATCAAAATATGTGATTCCAACCTAAACTAATGATCCCTAAGAGAGCCTTTCAGTTTAATCAATCAACGCAGAAAGACTCTATCTAGCTTGCTAAAGCATAATTATTACTAGTTAGTTATAGGTAGAAAAGTATAAAAGAGGAAAGCTATAATACTTTTACTAGAAAACAATATGCAGTACAATAGAGAGAGAATACAAAAAATGCACTGTTCATAAACCAAGTGTTGTTTATTGTTTGATCGATCCTTTCAAATCTTTCAAATAAACTAAAGAACAAATCAATAAATGTGTCCACATCAAAAAGATCTATTTTCTTTAATAAACTTTTTTTTAATTTGAGGTTTAACAAGTATGACACATTTTTTTTCCATTTTCCTTGGCATCGTATTTTGGAACATAAAAGTATTTCAGACATTATTAATCCTGAATATTTAAAAAAAACATGCATTTGCATTTCATTATAACAATGGCACTTTAGCCAATTGATATAACCCTCAAAAAATTCGAAAATTATTCAATGATCGGATCTCATTTAAAGACGACAAAGTAGGTCTCGGCCAAATGATGTAAATTAGAAAAATAAATTGACCACTTTTTGGACTGGAAACATCAGTTTACATTGGTTTCAGGTTTAAAAAATCTGAACCTGCCATTTGATTTAAGCTACTATTATATCTAAAATTTCTTTGTATAATTCCATATCTGCCAACATGAGAATTTACAGGAGTGCTTTTAAAAGATCTATAACGCAACTCACCATTTAATGTTTTCAATAAAAACAGTTTTACTCTCTCCTGAACAATATAAATTTTTCGGGTTACATCAATTGGCCAAAACACCGTCAATAATAAATAAGTAAATAAATATTTGGGATAATATCTAATACTTTCCAATGCGCCAAATACTATGAAATATTAAATCATATGAAATAAATTCAATGAGAAATGACATCTCGAAACACCCATATCCAAGATCTCAAATTGAAGTAGATATCATCCGTGGCGCAGTTGGTAGCGTCGCTGGCTACGGTTACGGATGTCTCGGGTTCGATTCCCGGTGCGGACGGTTTTCATGGATTGATCTTTCAATCGATTTATGGATTTCTGTTCGTAGTCTGAGTCCTCCCTTCCACCCATCCCATCCTCACGGGGCGTAGCGAGAGCGATTAGCTAACCACTATTCCTGCCATAGCCCTATCCTTCTATCCCTACTCTCTTTGAAAAAAGAGAGGTTGAGCGACTGAGCGACTACAGTTCTCGTAGAAAAATTCTGTTAAAATACCTCCAGTAGGAGACCATATACTCCATTTTATGGTCATCGAACCTGGCCATACTGGGATATTACACTTACATAAAATATATATTTATTATTATCCTGTAGGAAGTTTAGGCGAAATATTTATTAGTTACTTAATACATTACGTGAAAGAATTTTTTAAACACAACATTACCTGTCACTCTTTTTTTTGTTCTTCAAGGGTAAATTTATTGGGTCCAATCATCCTTTAAAGTGGCCATAAATCTTTTGGTTCAATTAACAGCATCCTTGAATCACGTCAACACTGCGAGTGCAGTTGAGAATTTACTTCATCAAATTTCATATTTTGTCATGTATATAAAGTAAGGGTTACCAGACCAGAAACATTAATTTAATAATTCCATTTTCAAAATAATTTATATTTTATGATCTGTACATACATGCTTTTGACAAAGGTGGATTCTTCACAAAAATAAAACAATACATGACATTACAAACAACACCAATATTCTAAGAATTTAATTTTTATTTGTAGCGTTCAATTCATTGAATTAGAATTTACTTCGTAGAACTCCATTACGATAAAATCAAAAAATATCGTATTTAGTTTTACAATAATTATATGTTTGAGAACTTATTAATACAGATGGGCAATACTGACAAGAAACATAGACAAAAATAAACACTACTATACTGACGAAAGACTCTGTGACTCAAAAGTCCGTCCATACTTCCAGACAGACTAATTACCACTCAATTCCTAAAGTCAATCTGTGTAATTATACAAAATTAGGAACGCGATTCCTAAATACGAATTGGTTGAGAGCTCTTTCAGCTTCAAACCATCGTCAGAACTATTTTTAAACTAGTTTGAGTTTATCTATATATTATACTGGCTTAAAAGTAGGTAAACTATATTTATCATTTTAATTACACTAACATGCTGAATTTTATATAAAAATAAATTATTCAATTGATTATTTCAATTTTAATTGTTATACGAAAATGAATATACACGGTTTTATTAATTGACAGTAAAATAAATATTAATATTAAGAAAAAATTAATAATATCGGACAATTACGTGTAATAACTTGTAACTGTTTAAGTTTTAAAGAATGGTGATAATATTACTTGTTGCTTATAAGAAGAAACTCAATAAATCTTACAATATTATAAATGTATATAGCAGTTAAAAAGTTTTTAAACAACACTATTAATGCACCAGCGTTATTTCTTTTCTTACTGCTTGCGAGTACAAAATCATATTATTGTTAAATAAATATATAGACTAAAAAATTTTATTTAAAATTAAAAACCGTTTTGAACCCTTTATGCAACCCTGAAGCATTATTTTTTTTACATATTTAAAAGCCTACTCAAAACTGCAAATTAATTATACCGGAAGAGTCCAGGAATCGACAGGTGCCTTCTTAATTTTCACTGACGTACAAAACGCTAATTCCTGGCTCCCGGTTGGTCGCGTGTCATAATTACCCTCGCTTTTTCCAAATATCAATGAAATCTTCAAACGAGACAATTTTGGCTCTAATATATTCCTTATTGTTGGCTTCAGGGAATAATTAATTTTAAGTTACTATGCATTTACTTACATTAATGATGAGTAACTTGCATTAACATCGTTTACTGAATTTAATATAACGGGATTACATACTCGAATTCCAGAAGGGATACAATAACAACATTATAATATACAACCTTGAATGCTATCTTCCTGCAGGAGAGTTATTTTTCTCATCATTTATTTGCAGTACCTACAAGGGCAATTTTTTTCAAATCATATGTTCAAATATAATGTGTAAATACGATGGTTTATTGCAAATATCAATATATTTGCAATAAACCATCTTTATTACATACAATTATGTCCAGTTTTGGCTGTTTTGTGAAAATCGAATTTAAAGATTTGAGACAGTATGCATTTGAATGATCCAATACTCTATTTAGACGTGCAATATTTGTACAGCATAAAGATATGATGCAGACTAACTTTTGTGTATGTTTACTGAATTTCGACAAAAATTGGACTTACATATCTACAAACCTGACGTTGAGACATTACAGATGTCATTCTCAATAGTTACAATAAAACGATTGAAAAGGTTACAGGATTTATTTTCAACGTCTGTAACTTTGAATAAATAATTCAATCAGTATGATCAAATATTTTTCAAATTTAAAATAAAAAATACTTAACTATTTTAATGTAAATGCAAGATTTGATGTATGATGTACCTGAACGTAGACACGCATCTGTATAGGTTCGAATTATGGAAGTACCCCAAGAAATAAAATCATTAGATTATAATAAATTTATATTATAATTCATGTTTTCTGAATGAGATATCAAATAAAATTTATTTGTAATTTTCAATGGGTAAAGCACCACTATTTATATTTTTTGTAAATGGAAAAAACACCTTTATTTTCATTTTAATTAAACTCAATCTTTTATTATAAAAATAGGCTAAACATCGAAATCACCTTGTATCAACGACAAGGTTAGACGGAGGATATGAAGACATATATTATTCCATAAAATATATATTTAAAGCTACTTTTAATATCTATCAGTGTCGTATCCTTGTCATCGAAGCCTAAAAATCGAGGATTTATAAGGAAACAATAAGAATATTCCATTCTGAAATAAATTTCACAATAAATAAAACCAAAATCCCGCGAGCTATCCCGTTGAGATATGTTTCCCCAATTGGGTAATTAGGTAAAATTTGTTTTTCAGCAAAATTTAGCAGGTTTCTGAAATAATTTTAAAAACATCGATTAATTTACTTTACTGCCATTCTCGCCTTCCCAATTATGCACGCGAATTTGGAATATGGCAAATTTAAAAGTTTTTGATCGAAGCTTTAAACTCGTGCCTTATCAGTCTGTCTGTTTCCTTTAATGACATGCAATGGCGTAGAAAATTGGTTGAAGTTTATTTTCAATTAACTCCGTTATTATAAATAACAATATGATGAAAATTAAATTTAGTCAACACGAACTATTTATCAATAACAATTAAACAAAAGCACTTCCAGGTCAAATCCAGGAGAAAACCATCAAAAAAACCCATGACAATGATCTCAAAATGTTAAATAGAAAAGCATTACAGGAACAATTGAAAAACCTTCTCTTAAATAATAATCTTTTCTCAGACAAAAACTATCAACGCATTTAGCTCTACCAGAATTTTAGAATAGCAGTAGCTGTCTAAAGTAATACTTTTTAACATTTTCTTTCCAAATCTCACATGTATGCTTTTACTTTCTCTGAAAACAACGCTTTTGTGACTAGCTGAAAGCCAATTTATTTAAATACTTTCGTTGGAACTATCGCATTTGAGACCATACTATGATGTATTACACATTACATATTACCATTTATGTTATTTTTCGCGAAAACTTCAAGGTGAGGTGTAATATGCTATATTACAAGGGGTGTAATATGCTATATTCAATTTAAATTGTTCAAATTGTGTACATTTCCATTTCACTAACGAGCTAGGTTTTGCCTTTCGGCATCTTCAGGCATTCGAGTGCACGAATGTACTTAAACTGATAGTTAGTAAATAGTTTATATCGTTTACATAATATAAGATAAATTAAGAATAATTAGTATCACTATGTCTAAGAACTACATAGATATTTGAATTGATTTCAATACTGATTTAATAATAATGACTACCAACCTTAATCGGGAAAATAATTAAATAAACAATTACAAACGCCTTAGCAACTGCAAAAAATGATAGCGTAGAAATACCTACTGATTTTAAATTGGTGGGTTTTGTTAGGGCGAATATCCGTTGATATATCACAATGGGGATTTTATTATTTTTATTGCTGACATAATTTATAATTATTTTACGAACAAATTCGTGTACCCAAATGCTTGAAGATGCCAAAATACGAAACTAGTTAGTGATGAAATACAAGGAAATGTACAAAATTTTAACAATTCAAATTTAATATTGAAATTATATCGAGCACCCTCAGTTAATTACTTTAATTAAAAAACTGTATTTACTTAAAATAAATGATAAATCTAATAGTTTTAAGATATATTAATTGGAAATTTCATGCATTCTTCTACATCACTGGCTTAGTGTTTAGGGTCTCATACCGCACAATACTGGCTCACAAAGCGACGTTCAAATATCTTAATTAAAAAGCGCTGATCCTTCGATGGGAAAGAATTCAATCTGCGACACATGACACCTTGCCGGTTCGCTGCGTGCCACACTCGATCGATAAAATTTGCAATCCGATTGGACAGATCATAAAGTATAAAGACGTTTTCATTCTCAATCCTTGTCATGGTGACGTATAAAAAGGTGCCACGAAATTTTATTATATCGATGAAAATATTATTTACTGAATGTCCGCTATTAAATATTTAATACTTTGGACTTTAACCATAACAGCGCGAGCCGTTTTCGCACGAATTTATTTTCAGTCAATTATTAAAACGCTCTCTGTGAAAAATAGATCAATATATTTCACGCTAAAAAGAGATTAATTTTAACAGTTAAAAATGTAGAATTATTGGAAATATATATAAGTTATCCCAAATACATCAAGAAGTAAACTAAACTCGTCGCATTCTCGCTAAAATAATTCGAAGAAAATAAAAAAGCTGAAAAATATTTAATCTACGACTTTGCAAGCGTCTTCATATACACCGCCAACACACACACAAGCAAGTGCGTAACTGCATAAGTATGTGTAATACACAGGGCTGACGACTAATGCTGCGTATCGGCAGTTCAAAGCTGAAATTCGAAGGATTGAATACTGAAAGCTCTGATTTTTCAAAAATACATTATGTCTTTGTGTTTTACTTGATATTTTCATGATCTGTCCCATAATTTTTCTCCCTTAAGGTTTAAACTATTTTTTAAAGTCTTACAATTAAATGCACTTTTCTTTAGGTCATATTCACTTTCATAAAAATAATTCACTTATAACCAATACATTCCACAATTAAACAAATTCTTTCACTAAAAATGAAGTGATCCCACGTAATAAAATATATTTTAACATTGAAGAAATATATCACACTTACGAAAAAATATTTTCACATATATAAAATAGATTTCACTCAATATAAATACTCACACTTTGAAATCAATGGTTTCATGAAGCTGTAATAAAATGTCACTTATTCTTCTACCCTATATTAGGCCGCCTATATTGTCTTTGCTTCACGCATTATAATACATTACACAAACCAAACCAGACCAACTCTAACATAACCTACAACAACTTAACTCACTTTTGTTAAAAGAATCCATGACTAAGTGCTAACTATTAAAATAAAAGTTTGAGTGTACTAAGTTAATACTATCTAAAACAAAGTGCAATTATTTATAACCCTCTTTTAAAGCATATATCCACAAATTTTTCTATTCTAGCTTGGCCGGAAATACGAGATACGAGAAGTCTTGGACATGTAAACATGTCTAACGCGTTCATTGAGTTAACAGTATTTTATATATGAGTAAAAGCAATCAGTTGTTTGTCTATTTATTATTTTTACAAACAATATATATTAAAATACACGAAAAAATGATAGTGGCTAAATGTAATAAATACAATTAATTGATTTTGTATTTGTTTGCTCCTAATATGCGCTCCGAATCGAATATTCAGTTTGTAGCATTAAAACAACCTCTTAATATCCCTTCATCTTTGAGCGAGACGATAGCGATCATCATGTTAACTGTATTTTGGTCAATTGATCTATCCCTCAAAAAATACGAAATTGAGTTAATGATTGGATCTCATTATAAATACGACAGAGCAGGTATCAGCCAAATGATGTAAATTAGAAAAACAAACTGACACTTTTTGAACGGAAACATAATTGTACATTGGTTTTTGATTTTAAAATTCTGACTCAGTCACTTGATGTAAGCCACTATTATATCGACACTTCCTACGTATAATTCCGTATCTGCAAATATGAGAGTACATTTCAAAGATTCATAACGCAAGTCACCATATAATGTTTTCGTTAAAAATCGTTTTTACTCTCTCCTGAATAATTTCAATTTTGAGGGTTACATCAATTGGCCAAAACACTGTCGATAAAACAGGCTTCTCCAACTTTCGGTGCAAAAGAACCAGTATGTGGCTAAAAACAAATGGAAAATTGTTATATTATTTTTCGGTTTTTCGTAGCTCGATCGCACGATGAATGCCCAAACAAGTTGAGTAAACATAATTCAGCAAACAGCAAAAATATGGAGCTTTTATTTTCAATTCAATATAGGAAGTTGACAAAAGGTTTCAAGATTTCCGGAAAAATTAACAATACGTGAATGTTCGACTCCATTTTCAGTCTATATAACATATAACTACGTTCCCTCCAAATTTAAGAACTTAATGCCATATTTATGTAATCGCTTTTTGGTACCACGTATATTTGTGAGCAACTATTTTTAAGAATGAAGAATACCAAAAGTAAAATGAGAAACAAAAATTCGTTAACAATTTCAACCAATTCTATCAACCTGACATTGAGACGTTAGTATCACAAAAACAGAGTCAAATATCCAACATTAAAAAAAGGCGAACTCTTTAAAATTATTATACATATTAAATATTTTATGTCTGACCGGAATAGTTAATCTTTTTTAAATTAGGCACAATATAACCAATGGGTTGGACATCCATGATGTCAAAACGTGGAATAAATTGTGTTTTATTTTTATAAACATAAAATCTTTTCACCAAGAATCGAAAGGTTAGATTATTAAAATGATTAATTAACACACAAATCGAAACAGTTAAAATTCTTGTCGTCGAACGCTTTGTTATTATTTTGACGAGTTTATTTTACAATAATGTTTAGTCGTTCTAAGATCGTTGAGAAGAATATTCGCGCAGGATATGACGTTGGCATGAATTCCCTTCAATTGTACGACAACGGTCACCGACATTTGTTCTTTAAATGATCTTATTAAAATATCTCGGGGGGCGGGCAAAAAATTGTCTACAAGGATTGGCGCGATGGTTAGTCGCAACTCTTCATTAACGCTCGCGATTCTCGAACCAAATGATACGAAATTGCCAATTAGAGAATACTCCAAATATATGAAGTACATTACGGAAAAAAACGATACACATTTTCCCCATGATTAGATTTAACAAGTAGTGAAATATGTGTATATTTAATGGGCATTTTAATCACTTGATCTATAATATATGATCCATTTGAATCATTCAAAGTATGTGCAGGTTCTTAATTGCTGTTATTTCTGCCCATTGTTTGTCTCTGTGATCAAAAATACTAAGAAATACTAATCAATTAATATCAGTATTGTAGTAAAGTCAAATTCACACATCGCTCTACTTAAACTATTCCTGTTGTGTCAGAAACAGAATGCTTTGTCGACTTACTTACACAACTGTGTGAACTTCTGTTAATTAATTTTATAATCCGCCCAATTCGATAATAAAAAATAGTTTGAATCGTTAAAAATCACATACACTTCCATAAGTTTTGTCACCACTGGACCTGGGTCTTGCATTCTAGTATATTCAGGCATTCAAGTGCACGGATGAACTTGAACTGACAGTTTGTATCGTTTATATATAAAATCGCGATTTTCTTAAAAAAGTCGCATTGGCAATTACCGATATAAAACAATCCATTTTAAATTGCAGGCTGGGAAGCAACCTGTCCGGGAATATTTTGTAGTAATAATAACATGGAATCAAGACAAAATTTCAACTCGCAACATTATTACCATCGTATGTTGAAACAACGTCAACTTGAAACTTTTAGAGGTGACGAATTAATTGACTGTGCTATCAATAAAATTGATGAATCGCTAGAAGAACAAGAGATCTCATTAATAGATGAAAATATGTCAAACTTGATCATAATAATGATGTCTTTACTTCTCTACTAATCTTTAAGAATCGATTGGATATTCAATGTTGTACATGCATGGACTTATTCGTTTGTCAATGTTTTATCGTACTGTATGTGTCTATGTTTTTTAAAATTACAAAGAGATTTGAATATAATTCTGAGAATACATTAAATATTAGATTTCATAAGATGTGGTTCAGATCGTTAGTACAAGGAACAAGACACTCAAATATCTTTTACCAAAATACGCTTCAACAATACACTTCTCTACGACAGTTCAGAAACATCGCTTTATCTGTAAAATATAACATTTACGTAGAAAATTACAATCTCATTTTACATAGTACTTACACAGCTCTTAAACATGTATATCAATTTAAAATATGACAAATACTGTTTAAAAAATAATAATAACGGAACGCTGATCCGGTTTTTTGAACATTGTATCTGCTGTTAATAATATCTTTATATCAAGAAATGTAAACCAATTTTCCTGCTCCATTGAGTTTAAAAAAATATATATTACGGTGACATTCACATGTAGGTAGATACGCCAAGTAAACATAAAAACAACCATAAAATATACTTTTTACTCATTTCGGTGGGACAAAATTCGCAAAGTTTTTTGTCGACGGCAAGAACTGTCAAAGTCAAGTTATATAACACACTTTGTTTTTGTTTTTATCATGGCATCTCTGCAATTCATTTTACGTAGACAATGCCGTTGGCTCGATAATCTTTGGTAACCTTATTGATACGCGTTAAGACTTCGTTGTGATCGGTTTTTCATAATTCAAATACCCGAATGGGCATATTGCCATCCATTGATTAATAGATTTGTATAAAAAGGCCCATTTATCTATGGTATTTTAATAATTTGCCCATCTAAACTATGTGATTCTGTAAGCCAGTATTGATAAGTTAATTACTAGGTAATTTAAAATCTTATCGGATTAATCCACTATGGGCTCTGATCATAAACATTGATGTCAGAAAATGTTAAAAAAATTAGGTACATCATTACAAAACTATTTTATTTGATACGATCTTTACTCAAATATTAAGGTTATTTTAGTAGTAATAGATTTCACGAATTCGTGAAAACTGTTGTTTATTTCTTTAGTAGCAATATTCTACCCGGTGATCGTGTACCCTGTCAACATTTGCTCAATACAATAGACGCAGTTTCTCACTAACAAAGTCAAATAAAACAAGACAAAGATAGATTATGATTTCTTAGATCTGCGTGTATTCTCCATATCAAAATGCAATAGTATTGTGCTTTTCAAAGTTTTCATAATCATTACTGTTTTAATAAAAATATTCTATAGAACATACAGTACTGGTAAAATATTCGTGATACTACTAAATAAAGAATAATAGTTATTGTAGTAAATTATCTGCGTCCATAATTATTCTTCAAAACCATAATATTCACTCGACCACTCTTTCCCAGTGACCGCAACTATATCGCAGCGATTCTGTTTTATGTCGCCGCCATACAATGTCAAACACACATTAAACAACGTTCTTTTGTGAAATCAACAGGTAATAATCACCAATGCCCGCTTAGACAAACAGTTTCAGGTTCGCAACCCTGCAGACCACCTGTTAGATCAGCCCTCCGATACAAAACATAACCTAAATAATTTTAAAAAATACACCATTTCGCTATCTTATCGATGACCGTTTTTTAAACTGTATTTATAATATGTCGGCTTACTACGTCTCGTTATTTTTAACTAGCCCGCCAAATTTACAGCTTTTTAAACAGAAGTGTCGCCACAGTAATAAATAACGTTCCCATAGTTTTCCCCATCGAATAAAAACATGCGTTTTACAGTATTTTATTATGTCCAAGCAGATTTTTTCAATACGATAATAATGCCAATTTAAAATATATTAAAAAGATAAAATCATTTAGCTCCTGCAGTGATTACCCAATTCTATAATAAACACCGAATATGTCCGACATTTTTCAGCAAGCTCTAGTTTAATAGATGGGTATCTTATTATTTAAAGGGTTCTTAGGATGTCTGTAAATTTTGGGGACAAATATTTGAAAACATATTTCATTTTATTCACCTGCTGAATCGGATTCTATTTTGGCTTGCATTCAAAATTTTTGCCATAAGCAAGATTTTAAATTAAAACAACAACATTTTTCAAAAATAAACAGGGTTTCCAATTTTTTTTACACCTTACATAGGCTAAAAATAATAAAATACATGACAATGATCATGAGATGACGACAGATGATCAGAGGTATCTTAATTTATAGTTAAAGTTAATGTTTCATATTTATTTTATTCTATTCCAGCCTTGTAACCGAGTTGTCGAATCGCAGTATAGACAGTTCAATTAATCGATTTTTGTTTGAAGGTATAGGTTTCTTTGATGTCTAAGTAACCTCCAACCCATCTAATCTCAAAAACAGGACTTAGCAAGAGTGATTACTTTACTATTATTTCAGACCTAGCCATAGCCATCTATATGTGTTCTTTTAAAAAAGAGAAATAGAGTGACTGAGTAACAAGCAGTTCTTGTAGAACACTTTTGTCGAGATAAGCTCAATTAGGAGTCCATATTCACCACATTTTCGTCGGACACTCTTCAAACTAGGAAGCAGAGACTCCATCACCGTGGTCAACTTGTTAACCCAATTAATAATATTTCTGTATATTTGCAATAAAAATTACGAAATTATAGTCGTTAAAATACGTCGCATACATTAAATTGCCAGTATTAAACCATCTTCAGTCGTGTATTCAATTAAAAAAACTCATAATAAACGTAACATGTCATGACTGTAGTAAGTAATAAAATTTTAATTTATTTTCTCGCGCAAAAAGTATATTTTCTCCTTATTTTTTTTTCTTGGCACACATTACATTAAATAATTAACTGATCTGTCTCGGGAGATGTCATTTTGGGCTGGCATAAAATAATTTAAAATTACCAATTAACACTACGGTCCCTTTGAATTCAATTCGAACTGAGCTTAAATCTTTTATTAATAAAAAAAGTTTTATTCATTTGCTTGCGCAACAGTTAATTTTACAAGTAAATTTGGGGCACGCGTCGCTACAGCCTGCAGCTATATTTTATACAGTGCCGAATCCTGGCCTCCTAAATAAACCAAATAAATAACTTGAGTAGCTTAGAATCAAATATGCTGAAATTCAGTTTGGAGAAAACACGAGATAATGCTGTAGTATTAAAGCACAGATTCAAATGAACAGAATTGGATTTTCAACTTCCCTCAAATCCTTGTAGTTTCCATGCAATTCAATGCCAAAATATGAGTTTTTGTATCAAAATTACCCAAATCCTAAATTAGCCAATAGCGTGTGTGCATTTTGTCAGCCATGATATCTCAGTCTACCCAATTGAGGTATTGCACTCTTAATGTGTGGTTTTAAATATATTTTTTTAAATATTGCTCAAAATACTTCATAATAATATCTTTCTTCGATGTCAAATGTATAAATAAGAAGAAACACATCAAATTAAACATTCACATAGTTTGTGAAGAGGATTTTCATACGAAACCGTGTATATTTCTGATAAGAAAAAGAAGATTTTGATCATTTTTTATCCCAATGTCCTCATGTATTGAGACTTTTTCCAACGCTTTCATACTCTCTTGTAACTTAAAACATCGACTAAGGGTGCTTTATGGAATTTCAACTTCAAATTTAAATCGTTGAGATTTTGTACATTTCTATGTATTTACATTTCATTGTCATTACATTTTCATTTATTTGTGTGATCGAATGCCTGTAAATGCTGAAACGCGAAACCTGGGTCGTTAGTGACGGAATACATGGAAATGTAAAGACAAAACCTTAACAATTCAAACCATCTAGTAAATTGTATTTTAAGCTATTCCCGCTCTTATTTTAGAGCATTTGATTAATTAGTTGCTGAAGGAGTATATTAAATAATCAATTATTTATGAACCTCTGTTTTCATAGAAGGCAAGGATGTGAAAATAAGGCAAAAAACGTTGTCATTAACATTCCCTTTTAAAACTATGTATTAATTGAAATAACTCCTGCGAAATGGTCGCCAAACTTGACATAAATCGACACTATCAATGAGATTTTATTAAATGAGCCAATGAGAAGTGAATTGAGCCAACTGATAATTAAAAAAAATGATTTAGGTGGGTTTTGATATTCACAAGTCATAAAGTATCATAAAGCGAAGTGAGTTAAGTAAATGCAGGTTGCAAAAGTATTTTATTCTGTAAGAAGTTAAATTGAATAACTTGTTAATTAACGTAATAAGATCATTTAACTAAAACTTTTAATAATGTTTCACCGTTTTATCACTTGGCTAACTTTACTTACAATTGCTTAAATCTAAATCGAATATTTACCGTAATCTGAAAATTTGTTCCTCCTGCCAAGTGTTCAACGCTGATTGACTCATCCACTTGAATCGATGAATAGAAACATGGTTTTTTGTCCATATATATAAATTGTTGGGATGTGTTCAATCTCTCTCTCTCTCTCCTACTACCTATACGCTGATGTCAACTAGACGTAGTAATGACTATAAACGACTAGTATTTTCAGGTCTTTTTGGAATGCTACATTAGATGTCTGTTTGGTATGGACACTGTTTAAAAAAGTTCTAATACTTGCATTTTTAAGGTAAATATTTAATACCGTAACCTATATTGCTCTGTTAAACATGTTTTACTAATCACTTTTAAGGTGTTAATTATCAATTCTTGTTGGAAAGGCATTACATTTTTTAAATAAAATACAATTTGTTTTTGTACACATATTCAAAGTAGTACGAAACAAATTGCGTTTGATGTATTCAAAAAAAAAATACTTAATTAGAAAGACAACACCAACTTTATCCATAGAATCCATTAGAAGATTCTTTTCAATTTCAAATATAACCAATAAATATGGACATATTATTATAAGGTAATTTGTGTGATTTCTGGATTCATTGATTTCCAAAACCAGCTCTGATTTATAGTCCATTCAGCATCTTAAGAAATATGTCCAACATAAAAAGTTTTCTGTCAAAAAAAATAACACAAAATACACAGGGCGACCAAAGAACGTCAGATAATTGCCAGCCTCTCCCTTTAATGGCGGCTGGCATGCGATGTGCGTTTTGAATCCCTCTATATACTGACGTTGCGAAATTCTCACAGTTCTCCGATGCCTACAAATAGTGACGTTTTTTACTTGATTATGTGGAACATTCAAAACCATAACCCTATATCTAAGATTCCAAAACAAAACTACTTTCTTCTAATAATATCTAAAACGTGGAAGTTATTTTTTTCAGATGACCGTACGTTGATTGAATTTGACGTATTTTTCACAGCCCTTTCTTATTTTTCTTTCTTATGCCATTTTGATCACCATCATGAACCCGGGTAGGCAATGACTGTATTGAAAGAACTTCACTGTGAAGCTCCCTCTTATCGAGAAATTTTCTTCACAGCTTTCATTATAACTTTTTATTTTGCTCTTTTGAAACAGCGGATCGAACGATAGACTAAATTCTAAAACACCTTGGAGCTTTTATTAACAGTTGCTCAACCTCCCTCTTTCAAATAGAATAAGGATAGAATGATAGTGCTAGTACAGGACGTGTGGTACGGTTATCGCTCTTGCTATGCCCCGTTTTTAGGATTGGATGGTGTAAAGGAATTTTAGACATACAGTTATGCATTCGAACCAAAATTCATTTGAAAAAATAATTTATGTACTTAGATTCAAACCTGTGAACACTTCTACCAAAATCAAAAAGGTTGACCATTCGACCGCAGGTTGTAATTAAAATAGTAATAAAATAATTTCATTTTTAGTAATATACATATAGTTGTCTCAATTAGCAAACTGAGCATCTACATTTCAGTAAAATGTTCAAGAGAGTTGTAAGACTCAATAAATTCAGTTTTTACCAGTATTATTTTTGAATTTCACATATCAATGGCCTAATGTTATAATCCTGTAAGTGACTTTTTACAAATTTTGCAGGAGGCTAAAAGAAACTGAATATTTACCTTAATATTTATATTAGACTTTTTATACTTCTAAGTATTAAATGGGTAGTATGTTAGGGTACATGTAAATCAAAAAAAGGTTTAAATAATTTGTATTATTTTAAATAAACGAGACATGGCTTACAAGGTTATTTTCGTCAAAATATCAAGTACGGGTTTATTACATTAGGCCATCGATATGTTATATGAATAATTGTTTAACATTATTCATATAAAATATGTAAAACTCGTAGAATAAAATTGGTAAAAATTGAATTCATTGAGTTTTAAAACTCTCCTGAAGATTTTGCTGAAATATAGATTACCTAAGTAATATAAAATTAAAATTGGAATATTTGTCATTCCACTGGCTTTCTCACTAACGTGACGCGTTTCGCCTCTTTAAGAAGCATCTTCAGACTAACCATATCGCAAGATTATTTATTTCGAAGGTGAACAATGATTCTAATTCTTATCTTCAAAATTATCAATTTTAATTTTATATTAAAAATGAACTTGAACAAATTTTACAAATTTACCACCAAATCCATAGAAAATATTGATAGGCAGTTTGCTAGTTAAGGTGATCTTTATTTAAATAAGAATTAATTTATAAAACATAACTGATAGTTTCAATTTATACAAATGTTCTCAATCTCGAACAACAAGACGTTACAACAAGTTAGTTGATATTAAATACAAGGAATGAATGCACATTCAACAACTATATTTAACAGTTTAATGAAACATTTTATTCATAATCAATACGATCTTCTGGCACTTAACTAAGATATCAACCAGCATATTTATAACGAATATCGTATTGAGTTAGTACGAGATTTATCTTCCCAATTTAATAATTTCAATGTATGGCTAAAATATTTTTAATATGATTGACATGCAAAGATAAGGTGCTTGATTTGAGACATCAAAACATAACTCATTTATTCGTTAGTTAGTACCAATGAAGCTACTTATAAAACAATCTCAGGTGAGCATTAGGTTTTTGGATGAAGCACCCTTTTCAAGTTTATCCGACATTGAAAAGGTTTTTTATGAGTTTATCAAGTATTATTGAGTTAAAAGAAATTATGTTTATTAAATTACAATTTCACATGATGTCATTACTATTATATTATAGAATAGTTCGTCGCTGTTCTAAAAGAAAACACTAAATTGAAAACATTACATATTGAGTTTGTTAGTTGGTTATACCAAAATATTACTTATTTCGAACTCTATCTTGTGAAAGAACACACTTATTTTTATAAATTACACTTTACTTAAGCGCAGTTTCGTACAAACAAATAAAATGAAAAAGGTATAGATAGCATTCCAAACATTTGACAAACTTCAAATTACTTAAAACATGTATTTTTCAGTTAGCGTTTTCTTTCAGAACAACGATGATTTCTAATTATCAACCGCAAATTTTCACATTAGTATTCTATCAATATTCTGCTCGGACTAATTATGAGTGTCATTGAGTTTACCTCAGATTTCAAATATCTGGTACGTCGACGATTTACTTCAATGATAGTTCGTTTCTGTTAATTCTCTTGTTTTAATATTATTTAGAGAAGCAACATTCTTAGGATAAGAAGAATGCAAATAACTACATAAAAATCATTAATTACCTGGTATCCATACAATTCCAAATAATACTATCCCAGTTGTTTCATCCTTATAGTTTTACATTTCAAAGATAAATTTAGAAATAACCAACACTTTGTTTTGTATTTTTTTGTATTGCTTCCACATTTATATGATAATCAGAACCGGTTTCGTTCTTTCCGAGCATTGCAAACTGATAAAATATAAATCTTAACAAGGAATTTTATATGACATTGAGTGAGAATAATTACAAATTTTATCAAAAAATTAATGGTACAAAAACGATGTCAAGAATTACAAACAATTTTTATGAAATATTAATTAAATAGTTTACAAATCAAAAATTAATGACCTTGATCTGAAACCCAAAATTAAGCCGCATTAAAAGTCTATTATGTGAGAAAAAAATAATGAGATTAAAAAGTATTCTTTAACATATTTTTTTCCATGTCCGCTCCCAATGTGGATCATATGGTATCCTAATGGAGTTATCTTAACAGAATTTTTTCTACGAGAACTGCTTGTTATTCAGTTGCTCAACCTCTCTTTTTTTTCGAAGAGAGTAGGGATAGAAGGATTGGGCTATCACAGGACTAGTGGTTAGCTAATCGCTCTCGCTACCCGCCGTTGGATTAGGATGGGTGGGAGGGAGGACTCAGACTACGAACAGAAATCCATAAATCGATTGAAAGATCAATCTACGAAAACCGTCCGCACCGGGAATTGAACCCCAGACATCCGTAACCGTAGCCAGCGACGCTAGCAAATGCGCCACGGACGCCGACAATTTATCTTTAATATTCATTACATTTTAATTACATATTTAATATTCGCTTTTTTTATTTCCGATTTTATTTCCCATTTTCAATTTCTATTATATATGTTGTAATGAGCGAAAACGGAGTGAAAGTAGTACAAAACAAAATATATCTTATTTTCAAAATATAATGCCTTTCCAACAAGAATTGAAACATAACACCATAAAAGTGATATTAATGATCACAAAATCCATCGAAAATACGTATGTTTCTTTATTTTTAAAATAAGCAATGGATACATCTAATTATCTGATAATAAAATAATAAAAATATTAATTACAAAAAAAAAAAAAAATAGCTTCACCCCAATACAATAAAGTTATATAAATTATATAACTGAATCTGAATGTCCAGAATCATTTTCGAAAGCACCATCAGCTTTTATATCATCACTATTCGTGTAAAGATGGTTATCATTTGCTTTGAGATAAGGCGTCTATAATTTGAAGATATTATAAGAAATGCAAACTTTGGAATCGCCATTATAATTATTATGGCGGCTTGGTCAGTTTTTGAATTGTATTTGACTTAATTTTTTAGGTCCATTTTTAACATTCGTTTCTCCTTATACGTGATGATAGGGAATTTTTTATTATTTTATTTATTTTCGCAAATTTGCTTCTGTGTTATATAAATATATATCAAATTTTAATATATGCTAATAAGAGGTCATCAAACCGTCTTAAGACGAAACTTTTATACCTTTATGATTAATTATAATATAATAAATTCATGAAGAATTCTTAATATAAAAATCATCGTTACCAACGAAAGAATTATTTGCCGGTCACATGAGGGTATTAAAAGCAAAAGTGCCACTGTTTATTTTTTGTAAATGTTCAGTATCAATAAAAAACTATTCACAGATTTATTTCGATGGAGAATGAAGTATCGCAGGGTTTATTAATAAAGCATTATCTCAAATTGACTGTTAATAAATATATAATCAAAATATACCTACTGGATAACTTAATTTTTTTTAAATGGCCTAGGATACTCAAATTTCTACCCACTACCACTCGCTACGGCTTCACAATCTTACAGGGCGTATTTCGTAGCCTAACAACGTTATGCGTGTTTCAATCAGTGTTTCCCGAAATGTCCGGGGAGAAATTCTTCAAGACTTGATTGCATGCACTCTAGTATGCAAAACTTTAAGTTTAAATAATAATGTAACAAAAAAAACACGGCGGTTAATGTCTTTATGAATCGTGTTCCATAGTACGCTATGAACTCGTTAAATACCTTGTGATTTTTCAGAGATGCAACCTAGTCAACATGACCTACGAGGCCGACAGATCCAACTGGTCGTCGGTGAGGTGTATCATCTTGAGCATTTTTCCCGTTCATTGTCCATGTCTGGAAATTTCCGAAGCATGTGATCAGCATCCTGAATTATATTACCGCACACATAGTGGACTATCTACCAACTGGCCAAGCTGGAAGAGCTTGGCAGCGAAGTGACTATGGTCAGCTATGAATTGGCTGGTCCAGAACTCAGGAATATTCCCACCCTTCTAAGAATTATTCAATCGATTCTGCCAAACCCGTATTACCATACAATTTTATGAACATTAGATATATTAGGATTTAGTCAGGGTGGAGGCAGTAAAGGAATACTCCTCATCACAGATTCGAGACCCTAATTAAATATTTAAGAAAGTTTTGTCAGCAGAGGTGGATTTGAATCTAACCTTCATATAATGACTTCAATAATGATTAATGAAAACAACACTACCCAGCCATATAAATTTTAAGCAAAAGCTTCTGTGATTAGTTTAAATTGAACAGTGGTGTATTTAAAAATCACTACGTATTTAAAACTATTTTTATATAAGAATTTTTGTACACTTCCAGTATCAGTACGCAGGTGCGTGCCGTGAATTTCTCTCCTTCTTGCTGAATCACATGTAAAATAAAGGGTGCGAACGACATTTAAGAGCATGCGGACGCATGCTCTTGTATCATACTTGCGTACACACAAATTAGGTTGTGTGATAGAGATGCATATACACCTACCATAATCCGATGATCAGTACCTAATTCAGAATCGACCAAAATCAAACAATGGCGCTTTTGCATTCAATAATCTCATATCTTCTTGATCTATCTATTTACTATTTCAATTACCGTCGCCTAGTGGAAATGTTTTAGGAGGTTCCGTCTTACTTGATTTTGCAGTCAAGAGTTTGATTCTCACAAGGAAATTCATTGATTAACTTATTTTTTGTATTTTTACGTAAATGCATTCAATACTGAAAACGGTGGGTAAACAGAACGATCAATAAACTATATTCTGGTATTTTTCTCACCTTGCTAGTCTATTAATTCGATTCGTAAAAGGGAAGATTGAAACATGAATTACAGCCAGTTTTCAATAAACACTTTATATTGGAATTATCATTCTTTTAATACTATGTTCGTCCCTAATGAAGAACATATGGCTTCTTAATGGAAGTGTCTCAACAGAAGTTTGTATAGGAAAACTGCTTGTTATTCAGTTGCGTAAACTTTCGCTTTCGAAGAGAGTAAGGATAAAAGTATCAGGTCAGAAGAGGTCTAGTAGTAAGCTTGTTGCTCTCAAATTTTTGACATCAAAAACTTCCCTGCCTTCAAACAGAGTTCCATAAATTGATTGAAAATTTCAATTTATGGAATTCGAACCCGTGAGATCCGTAACCGAAGCCGAAGAAATTGACCACCGCACCACGGACCTAACGATAATATGCATAAAAGTGTATATTGGTAATTACTTCTTTAATTTTGTCATGCCAAACCAAAGCCGTCATCTAGTAAAGGTTCTTCATCACATGAATTTTATCATCTAAATAGGTCTTAAATTCATTTCGTTATGGTTAATAAAATACATTCGTAATATCCTTAAGAAATATTGAATATATTTTCTAAAATACTTATAATACATGTGTTTATAATTATTATTAATATTGAGAAAGGATTGAGTCGAACTTATTAGTTTATTTTTTTAAATCTATATAACATTCACATAATTCAGAAGAAACTTTTACGTAAATATATATACACCCAAAATAAATTTTCACTTTACTTAACTTTTCATATATTCATAATCATATCGTCCCTAAATACTATTAGGCAATATTCATTTGCTAGTTTTAATTCTGATCACGATCTTACCAAAATGAAATCAAAAATCTTTGCCAATTTATCATCAACTTGCTCGAATAAATCTTGTAATTTATGATCGAGTAATTTTTCAATACTTAGTGATGATAAACCAGGTAAAATATTTTTAATAAAACATTTTAGAAAATATTATACTCAGTCACTTCTATCCAATATTCCTATAATAAAAATATTTTTTGAAAGATAACAGTTTGTAATAACCAAAGAACGAGGTGAGATAAATATGAAAATTTGTCAAACCTTACCAAATGTTCTTTACAAAATAACGCTTTTCTTTCTTAATAAGTTTATCTTTTTCAGTAGTAAATTTGGATACTCCAAATCATCATATCTAAATAAAAATGGCTTTGTACTATTTTGCGTTATGTAGTGTATTGGATAACGCGTAACTTCATCATATTCAACTTTTCTGTGATATTTTACTTAAGAACGCAAAATGGCAATTTTATGATTTTTAAAAATGTTGTCAACATGCGCGATGCATGTTAATGATACCGATTATGACAACACACTTTTCGCGAATCCACTTTTTGAGGACCGTTACCTAGAGTTAATTTAATAATAATAAGTGACGAGGACAATAAATTATTATTATTTGCATCGATGCAAAACGTGTGCTTCCAATTTTGGGATTACAGTCAGCATTCATATTTAAAATTGTTCATTTGGAATACTTTGTACTCACGTGCAAAAAAAAAACAGACATAGTGTAACGACAACAAAACACTGCCAAGCTTTTTTGTTATGGTGACCATATATGATAAGTATAATGTACTCATTCAGAGATATCAGACGTACAAAATTTCTAGAATTGTAAAGACTTTTTTCAGTTAATTAATTGTTAATTAAAGTAACAATTTGACGTCACATCGTACATAACGGGAATGGCCAGTGAATGGATAGTGCGATTTTTTTTCAAGCGAGTCAAAATTATTAGACGTTCCAGCTCTGAAAATCAGTAAGTAACGAATGACAAACTTTGTCAACCATGTCAATTAGTTTTTTTTAGAATTGAAATGCATACTTACATTATCTTCGTTAATTCGATTCTGTTGTAATTTTTATATGTATAAAACGTCTGGCTTAAAAATAAAAAAATATATTTAATCACTTTTAAGTTGTTCTTAACTGTCAATTCTCGGTGGAAAGACATTATATTTTAAAAAATAAAACACAATTCATTTGTACTACTTTCACATGTTTATAATGATCAGGACCAGTTTCGCTCATTACGAGCATTATCAACTGAGTTGATCAATTGATAATGCTCGTGATGCAATTGAGTAGTACAAATGAATTGTGTTTTATTTTTTAAAACATATTTCAATTATAAAAATTTGTTCTGTTACTGTTCCCTAAGATATAATAACAAGCCATATCAGTGGATGGCCCTAAATCATTTTATCAACAAGAGACTTCTTGAAAAAAAAGTGTCGCCACTTCTGATATACCAATTGTATATAATTCATTTTTCGAACATTTTATGTAATTGTTAAGTAAAAAAACACTTTTTATCCAAAAAAAAAATGGCTTAAGCCAAAAAAACATAATGTATATTGATTTTATATAATTTTATCTAATTCTCAAGTAGCTTCTATTTTTCTTACAAGGTAAATTATAAAGTTTCCGTGGCGCAGTTGGTAGCGTCGTTGGCTACAGTAACGGATGTCTCGGGTTCAACGGGACGATTTTCATCAATTGATATTTCAATCGATTTATGGATTTCCGTTTCTAGTCTGAGTCCTCCCTCCCACCCATCTGATCCTCACGGGGCGTAGTAAAAGTGATTAGCTAACCACTAGTCCTGTCTTAGTCTTATCTCGCTATCCCTACTTTTCGAAAAAAAAGATAGGTTGAACAACTGAGTAACAAACAGTTCTCATAGAAAAATTCTGTACCTCCATTAGGAGACAATATGCTCCACATTGGAAGTGGACATGGCAAAAAAATTACGAAAATAACATTGCTGGTTTAATACCAATTAAGCATAAATAGATTAATGAATCGGATATAAAAGACGAGAAGATGCAAAGACGGTTTGCTCATTCAGTAAATTTGAATTGGGCAAAACTTTATATCTGTTTATTTCTTATATCTCTTCTTTATCTGATTTTAAAGATTTATTGTTTAAATGCAGGATGTTAAACTTTAAAAAAAAAATTACGTACCGTGATGGCAGTAAGTTACAATAAATAGAAACTTACAGAGTCATGCATGACTTGTTATTATTTTGACACATAAATGTTGTTTTTTTATGTTTTGATTTAATTCCCTCTCTGTTTTTTAATTTTTAATTCAAATCGCAAATCACGTTAATTTATTACTTGTTATATTTCATGTATCTTATGAAAATATTTTTGTAAATAAGTAAAAAAAAATCCAATTATTTGATTTCGAGAATTTTGTATGCTGGGGATTTTTTAGAAAGCGGAACCCATCTCCCATATGTACACCTTATCATTTGTTACGTGACTTTTTAGCACAGTAGACTCTGGAACTTTATCGGGTGTACATAAATGCCCAGGATTCCATGGATTACCAAACCAAAAAAAAAATTCATATCTGAGGAGATAAAGATAATGAAATGCTATCTGTGACAATCTCTTCGTTTGTTTGGGTGATGATAGCATATAGAAACTGATTGACATTAGCAGCGTCAATTGTGAAAATGGAAAAAAATAATGGATTCCCAAACCGCTGAGTATATTCACAATAGTTCCTTTTTTTTCAAAAATTCGTACCATAATGTATTATAATCTACAAGTGCTTTTCGGTTGATCAATACATTGTCTATATATATTATCTTATACATAAAAACCCAGACCACCCTGTAGACGCTTTTTATTAATATATAATACATGTAGGTACAAAATTTTCCCATGACCTAAGCGTTCGCAGTGTATAATAAAATAAAATGCTATGCAATGGACACACAGTTCCGACGTACTAGCTACTTTAGACATTCAGTATTTAATTTCCAACACCGTCATCTATGACGGGTACGGTTATACTAAATTAATATATAATAGCCCAGGCCTGTCTGTGGGCGTTTTATTATTAACACATATCACAGGTAAATAGGTATGTTATGTAATGCACACACACACACCCAACAATACACACAGTTCCGACGTGAAGAAAATTCCGATTCAAACAAATAGAAATAACAGTTAAAATCAGTCGATGATTAATGTTGCAAACGTTTTTTCAACTAAATGATTTCATTTACGACAATGCCTTCGTAAGGAACATATACCCATATTTCATAAAAATTGGTATGCAAAAATGTTTTTGCCACAAAGTTCTTTAGGCATTTCGATTAAACACACACAACAAACAGTACATTAATTTATTACTAGTTACTTTACTAGACGGGCACCTTACTAGTATATTATATTATTCTTATATTGTCTCACAGTTTGAGATTTTTTAAATAGTTGTCAGTAGCGATTACTCTGTGCAAGTTGTTGCACCAACCTGCGGGTGTTTATTGCACCGAATTATATTATCGGTGACATAAAACGCCAAATGAAAATTGCATTATGAAATCGGCATAAGCGGAATGTGGTGTTTTATTAATTAATTTTACTTTATTTGACGTTAAAACATTCGAAATAATAATTACAAATATTATCGTACACACGGAATTATTTAATGTAATAAGTTGAATATATTGAATATATATTTTAATATTTATGTGGTATCGCGTGGTGGCGTGATATACCTTCGGCTTACAATTAAATGCACTTTTATTTAGATGATATTCACTTTCGTAAAGATAGTTTTCACTTATAACAAATACATTCCACAAAAAACAAATTATTTCACTAAAAATAAAGTGATGCCACATAATAAAATATATTCAAACATTGAAGAAATATGTTGCACTTACGAAAAAATATATCACATAGACAAAATAGTTTTCACTCAATATAAATACTCACACTTTGAAATCGATAGTTTCACAACGCTGTAATGAAATGTCACTTATTCTTTACTATTTGCAGCATAGGATTTTCCACCATAGACTAGTTTACTTTTCGCAACTCTATATTAGGCCGCCTGTATTGTCTTTGCTCCACGCATTAGAATTTATTCACTAGTATATTATAGGAGTGGTATTTATGAAGAAACAGGGTTCTAAGTGGACATGCAATATGTTAATAATCCGTTTCAAAGTCAAGCTATCAAAAGTAGTCTGTGGTACTTTGTTAAAAGAATCCGTTTCGAAGTGAAAACTGTTAAAATCAAGGTTTGAGTGTACTGAGTTAAACTATCGAAAGTGCAAACTATCGAAATAAAAGTTCAAGTGTACCAAGTGAATACTAGCTTACACAAAGTGCAACTATCGAAACAAAAGATCAAGTGTACCAAGTGAATACTACCTAACACAAAGTGCAATTATTTATAGCCCTATACCTTCCACCTAAATAAAACCACCGTTCCGGCAAAAAAACGTTTGGTGTAAGAATTTGCGTTTTGCATTATAGGGTCGTTTCGACAGTGCTCGGCCAGTTAAGCGACAGGTTTACTTTCAAAAGGGATTGAAGAGTCAATGAATGATAAATACATATTTTTTCCGCTGTTATTCCATCAAACAGGGATAAAGTAATGTAACCAACTAAAAATAAAATAGTTTATATTTTACCAAGCATAAAACAATAGAATTTAAAGAAAAAATGTTAATTGTCCCAGTAGTCAGCCCCCAAAATCCGATGGGCGACTTTTCGTTGCCCAGTGTTCGGCCATCAATATGAGTCTTCATGAATATCTCGAAATAATTTACTGATAGTAGACAGAACAATAAAAAACATAATGATGCAAAGCATGACAATATAAAGTTTATTTTGTTAGCGATCCCCATACAAGATAAATTTGTCGAATCTTGCGAAGTAAAAATGTGCTTTTTTTTAATTACTTATTGCATCATATAGGTCAGAATAGTGAAGATATACATTGGCAAGTGGCAAGACCACATACACGAATTAAAAAAATCTGTTTTTTTAAATATACCCACTATTATTTAAGTTTTAAGCTCAAAAGACCGACTACTGCTGATGGCTGACTTCAGGAACAAGCACCCTATTTATGAAAATTCAATTGAAATTTTACCCAAAAATAACACAATTTAAGAAACATGTACTTTACAATGTTTTCAGTGGCTGGACAAAACAGATCAATGATCATTCAGAAGAGGGTAAAATAAATCAAAAATCTATTCATGAATTAAGTAAATATTCAACAAAATTAAGAAAAAATATAAGTATTTAATATTAAATAATATCATAACTGCAGGCTGTACGTAACGAAAATGAAATCATTTTGCGTTTTGTTTGAAAATAACAAGTTAATTGAAAAAATAAACCACCAGTTGGATAGTAGGATTGAAATAAAAAAATTAAATTATCAACCAAGACGTTTTAAATACTCCAGCAGGGTAAATTTGATCAGTTTATCAATCACAAAAATCATATGCATATTTTTATCATTAACTAGCGAATACCCGACATGCGTTGCAATACCACTCAAAAAACTCTGTTTATTGAATTGCTTTTGGATGTACAATATTTTTTGTTCCCCGTCGGGTTTTCCGACACGTGAGCAGTCCACACACAGCTGTCCATGTGAGAAGCATGGATTTTCCAAATTTAGTCCACACACTTGTAGCGATTGTCCTTGTGTTTTGTTGATGGTCATTGCAAATGCGATTCACACCGGAAACTGCAGACGTTTGAATTCCACTGGCATATCTGCCGGAATCGTTGGAATGCGTGGCAGCAGTACATCTTCCCGTTTAAATTTTCCATTTAAGACCAGCAATTGGAATTCAACAATTAACAACACTTGTTATGTCCCACACGAACTGACATGTCGCTGTTTATATATATTTGATTCTTTTTTTAGATCTTAATTTGTCTCAGGAACCTTTGCGTGCATGAGTACAACAACTCACCAAAGTTTCATCGCAATTGGTTGAATAGTATAGGAACGCATACGGGACAAAAAAACAAACATTCGTTTTATATATATATATATATACTAGTCCCCAGCCCAGCACTAAAGCCCGAAAGGCTTAATTCCGTTTATTGAAGAGCTTTTGGATTAGAGATCTGCAGGGGTCAACACTAGCCCGAGACTAATTATCACACTTGTTATCAGAACCCGACCCAAAGCCCGATTTTTTTCAAAATAGTGATTCATTTACACTTTTCAAACAATATAATATGTAATTGTTTTCACATTTCCAACGATATTCATAGCACATTTGAAATAAATTATTTAAGTTATGAAAATTATGAAACTATTTTTCCGTCTGGTTCAGAAATGTCGCTAGTAGTACGCATTTGATTCATTTTATAGATTTTAGATTTTAATTTTTTTTTCAGAAACCTTTGCGGGTTTGCGGAATACAACTCACAAACGTTTGATCGAAATTGGATGAATTTTAAACGAATTCATAGAGGACAAACTAACAAATCTTCATTATTTATATGGATAATAAGACCTACAAGTGCAAGTAATAACTTCACAATGCTTTATCGGAATCGGATGAACGGTATGGCAATGCATAAGATACGAACAAGCAAACACTGATTTTTATATATTAGATAGGTGTCAAGGTTACAAAAATTGCAGCATTTTCTTACAATTGTTTTAAAATGCAAAGTGATTGCATTAATAATATATATTCATTGCGTGAATTTTCGAGGAATATCTCTTGTATATTATTGATTCCCAGGATACAAGACTCATAAAATTGTCTTTTAAAAATCAACAACCAAATCTGCATCCGTTGTTAACAAAATAACTATTAAAAGAGTCCCGAAGTCCTGATATGATAAACGGCTTTATCCTGCAGCCCTTAAGTTTACCGCCGACCAACACAATAAGTATAATTTTATCAGATAAGACATGCCGTGTATTTGGCCAATGAAAATATGAGGTAGAATCGTGAAAAATATGAAACATTCATTTACCATTTTTCGTCGGTTTACATAATGACATGATAGCAACGTAAAATATCTGCTTCACCATAGATACCAACTGTGTTAGATAACTCTTGTGGGACTTAATACTCTCCTATGTTTTACATTATCAAAATTGAGTTATGTCAACTAAATGCCAAATTAGTCAATTAGCCAAGAACAATTTACAGAATATTCTGATAGTCTGATGAAACATTCTTTCAGGTTTGAACTTATCGGAGAGGGCAGTGTTATTTTATTATCATTTTTAAAGTTCAACGTATCATAAGTTGATAATGCTTGTGATGAGCGAAACTGGTCCTGATCATTATAAACATGTGGAAGTAGTACAAATGAGTTGTGTTTTATTTTTTGAAATATAATGCCTTTCCACGAAGAATTGACAGTTAACACCTTAAAAAGAAGATATCATGTTTCTTTAAAAAATCTGTAAGAAATGGGTTAAGATGAAAATTTTCGAAATGCGTTCTTAAAAAACATTCATTACAAGTATTATATAATATCAGAATTTAAAAAGTGGTGTAGTTTGAAATTTACAAATTACTGCATAGAGTAACTTTGTCCAGATGTGACTTTTTTGAGAAGGGTAGAAAAGTTTTAAGATATGAGTCACTGAGGCGCTAAACACCCTCCTGACGGTTTTTAGAGTTTTGGGTAAATCACGAAAAGCTGTTTTGGGCAGTATAAAGTATAATTAAAGTTATCTTGTGTCTTCCGGTGTAAAGGAAAAGTAAAGTATTTTTTTAACACTGTCATTTTTTCGAAGCGTGTTGACCGTGTGAAACGAGGATCAAGATCACGTAAAAAAACTACATTTTTAAGTTTGTAATTTTTTTTAATTCCGAATACAGAGGATGAAATACGGGAAGAAATTTTAGACTTTAACTCGAAAAAATGGTAGAACTATCGATTTGATCAATTGCGTACATTAAAAACTTATTTTATTTTAAAATCGCCAAGGGTGTGTTTCATAAGTAAAATCTTGAAAACATTTTTTCTACCTGAAGACCTATCTATAGTCTATCATATTATGAATACCACCAACAAATAAAGCTAACTCCAACTTACTCTGATTGTTATGCAAATTGATGAAGTCTCAAAAAAGATTCGCTTCACCAAGCAAGTCACTAAATTAACTCACAATCCGCTAATGAGACAGCGCCATTTATCGGATTTACAAATACATTTTAAGCTTCTAACTTTTTTCTTACTTGTTGCTCACTAAACGATTTGTAACAGAAAGAAAGATTTCGTACCTCCTTGATATTATTCACAATAATATTTTCTGTATTAAGTAAAGCTTTGCCTCATCTAAAGACCTAACAATATAATAAAAGTCGGTCTTCGATTTTTGTGCCTAATTGGTCACTAAACAATGTATACCAAAATCGAATATATCACAGTAGAGCAATGTAAGAAAAGACCTCTTAACAATAAATAACTACTAATCTAAAACCAAAAATTGAGTCACATTAAAAATCAATTATGTAAGAAAAATATCATGATTTTAAAAATAATTCATAAATATTCATTAGCCCCTTAAATAATTGAATAACAATAATGAAATATTAAATAGGTTACTAACATTGATATGAAACACCTAAAAGATATTTGAATAGAAATCTTTAAAATCAAGTCTTATAAGCAAAATTAAGAAAAACGTTTAATTATTTTGTTGATAACTAATATATATAGATTGAAACGGAAAATAACAATGGTGAAGATGAAAAAAATTGTGTCTATTGATTTTTTTTTAATCTTATTGTTGAGGCTTATTATTTAAGTGTCAGTTATATCAATATCCCAAATACGCTTAGAACTATTACAGCTTTATCCAGTGGTATCACCATTGGCTAGCTATTTATATGCCATAATACATTAAAAATAATTAATAGTAATAAAAAAACTTTCTTTTTATTTTAACTTAATTAACAATAAAATTTATTCTATATACAGCTAAGGTTGCTGAAGTTTTTTTATTGCATTAACGATTTTGCTGTAATGCAAAGGTGTGATTGAAAATATTTCCGCGTTTAAAATACTGAAATTCTCAAGAGCTTTTTTCATCAATTGTTTTTCGAATATCTCAAGTCATGCTCGGCCCTTAAGCGATCGGCCAAAATAAGGCAACATAAATATTGACCAATAAATTCTTGGTTAACAAGTGTATATTGTAACCAGGCGCAATGCTTGTGGATGAAGATATAAATAAAAGGCTTTACCTTACACGCTCGAGCTTTTACTTCCTCTCTGTGAAGCCGCGGACAAAAGTGCATTAATGCCCATGCTTATATATTTATATTATGCGATTGAGAAATGAATTTAAATATGCACACCTATATACAAACAAGTACGCAAGTCAAGCTTTATACTGCAAATTTTATTTTTATTATAACGATTTTCAAGTTAAAATGTTAATTACAACAAAAAATTGCCAAGATTCTTGGTCGAGTAGTCGACGTCGTTGGCTTTGGTTGCCGTGCTCACGGGTTCGATTCCTAGTACGGAAAAATAATAAATTTATTTTTTTTCAACATCAAGGTTGTATAAAATTCCCTCCTACCCATATGACAGCTATTAGCTTACCCACTATTTCTGTCCTAACCCAGTCTCTACTCTCTTCGAAAAGGTTAAGTGACATGTTCCATATTGAGAATAGACATGGTTAAAAAAATATAAAATAAAACGCAAAAATATAACACTATCTCTTAACAACTGTACATATTTTTATACTGTACCTATGTAGAATGCAGAAATGTTATTTAAATAAACCGTTAAAAGTCTTCCTTACATTAAATTCGTTGAAAATAGTAATTCTATTTTAGCAGTTAATGTTGCCTAGTGGTCAACACTCTTTGGCGTTCATCCTATTAGGTAGCGGTATCCACGGTTTAAATCCCCATACGAATAATTTCATAAATTATTTATTTATTTGTGTTCAAAATCATCAATATATGTGATGATACATTCATATCCTACTCTCCAAATCAAAAAATAAGGCGTCGTAAGAGCAATTAGCTTACTACTTCTCCAAAAAACAAAGGTTGAGTGACTGGATTAGAACAATTTGTGGTAAAAATAACTTCAGTTTAGATGTTACATTATAAGTCCATATGATACATTTTGGAGAGGACATAGTTGAACAATAATGTTTTATAATAATATGATTACGATTTCCCGTGCCATAATTTTCAAATTGAATTAAAATTCATAACTATAAATAAAGATTGCTGTAGTATTATGCTGGAAAAAAACAAAAAGGATTTTGATAAATTATTTCGATCCCATCCTTAAAATGAATTACTTAATTTCGGTGTAAAAAATGATGAAGCCATTCATCAACACTGGACTGTGCAATTATTTAGTACGCATTTTTAATTAAACGTCACGATTAAATTGCACTTAAACCATTTTGAATTATTATTCATACATTTTTTATAATTAAGCGGTGATAAACGTGTTATTTTAATTGAATTAGATTATTTCACGATTTTATTTAAACACAATATGACATGAAATTGAGTGTCCTTGATTATTTATGTTAATTCATTCATAAGATCTTTCAAGCGAACTTTAATTTTTAATAATTATCAATACATTATATTTAATATCACTGATCGCACAATTCTTTTCAATTTATACATTCATAGAATTATATTTCATTATTTTTTGAACTATGACCTTTGAAATGAAAATCGTCAGTTTTTATCAGACTGAGTATTGATACCAATAAAATATGTTCTCTTCAGTATAGTAATATTTTTCATAAATAATTGGTTATACTTCGAAATAAAATACCAAACATATCGATGGTATTTTGGAAAATTGATGTAACCCCCAAAATTGAAATTGTTCAGGAAAGAGGAAAAACTGTTTTTATCGAAAACATAATATGCTGCGTTATGAATCTTTAAAATGCACTCCTGAAAATTCTCATGTTTACAGATACGGGATTACACGTAGGGAGTTTCAATATAATAGTGGCATACATCAATACAATTACATCAAGGATTTTTAAACCTAACACCAATGTAAAAAGTTTTCCCCATTCCAATGAATGGTCAATTTATTTTTCTAATTTACATTCATCATTTGGCCGAGATCGGTTCTGTCGTTTTTCAAATGAGATTCAATCATAAACTCATTTTCGTATTCTTTGAGAGTTACATCAATTGGCCAAAACACAGTTGAATGTACGATCTGTTTTACTAAATTGATATAATTTTTTAACGTATTCAAAGAGCTATGTTATTCATAAAATTATATATACTTAAGCCGTTAAAATGCAATGAAAAACTTGATTTAATGATTAATTTTATAAGTATAAAAAGTTTACACTGACAACACAAAGACAGCTGTTTATAAATTTATTATTCTACATGTATACAACAAAATAAATATTGTATCTTTTTTTAAGCATATCGCACATAATTTAGAACGTATGAATATCATTCTGGAGTATGACAGCAGACATTTTGAATCGTAAAAATTGTTTGCAACTCATCGATCAATCTTTCTTTTTAAATAGGGTTAAATTAATTTAATTAATTAACGAAAATGTTGGCAAATCAATGTTTCTGTTTTCACGATTCGACATAATCACAAATTGTTGCAACAAAAGTAAAAAACCACTTCTGCAAAGATGTAGTTTTACGAAAGTTTATTTTAAATATTTTTTAGGTGAAAAATATCATGTAGAGGTTATTTTTTAGTATTTTCAAATGAAACAAGTAATATGTCACTCAAATATTGAAATGCAATTTTCGTTTATTTAACAATCTTTCATTTTCGAAAAAGTTTTGCTTCACATTTCTTCTTTCATTTACTTACGTGTATTACTTAAAAATGAAATTTAATATAATTAAACTGTTATAAAGGTTTTAACCCATAATGTTTCAGTTAAAACAATAATTCCATACATAAATTGAAGACTAGTATTCAAATACACAAGTAAGCTTTCATTTTAACCACTGTGATTTTACAGGAATTCTTCCGAAAATGTTCTTTTGCCTAACACTCAGAGAGAGAGAAATATACGAACGAAACTAAACCTCCAAATCACCAAAGTGTGACAAGTGCCCTTTTACTTTTGGCGTGACGAAATATTCTTTTCACCTTTATCAATAAATAGATTTCAGAACTTAATTTGTTTTTTCAATAATATTTCATCCTAAATCGAGAATTTATTGTGAATACACAATGAAGAACTTATTCATTTGACTATGAGTCAATCGAATCGCTTAGAAACTTTGCAAGCACATAATAATACACTCTTGAATAATGAATGCTAGAAAATTTCCAGTCGGGGATCTGAAATCCGCAACAGATCGAACAAGCATGAACAGACGACTAAACCAATCGTATTTCAATCTACGCCATTTTGCTTTTTTTCCTTTTTATTTATTTAATCTTGTGGCAATGTATTTTTACTACTGTGCGAAACAAATATTTCAAATATCTCAATGTTATGAGCAGCATTTCGAAGCGTAAAATTAACCGTTCTTACAACGATTGAGGTACAAAAAACAGAGCGATTTCTTATCGCAATCGGGATTGACCAGTTTCAAAAACAATGCGCAGTGAAGAACCCACTTTCAAAAAAGCTTTTTTTTAAAACAAATTATCGAAAATTCGACGAAAAATATCACGTACTAACAGTTAACACAAAAAATTGAAGAGCGCGATCCTTCCTTATAAAGGAGATTTAGTAATTGATTTGTATAAGAAAGCGAACAGGGCGCAGCCAATTATCTGTTAAAATACGTTATTTACGTCACTTGAGCTATAGTAAATTGCAAACTTTCTCTTGTTTGGATTAAAAGATTTAACGAAAAATTCAATTGCAACAAAAGAAACGTTTGTTTATGGTCTTCGAATCATTTTCTTACAGAAAGATGTATTACAACAATCTCGTGACATGCAACGACAAGCTTTATTCAATGGTTTTAAATTCCTTGTCATTTTATTTATATGATCTTTAAAGCTCACAGTAATTAAAAGAGAACAAGCCTAGTCTTACTTTTACCGAAAGGTTTCATTTTTAGCCTAATAATGCCGGAAAATGTAATGTTTTAGTAAAACTGCATATATAAATATATGTATGATTTCATAATTACGAACAATAATAATCAGCATACATTTTTTCAACGTATATTTACGTACCTAAACTATGTGGTAGGTATGTAGTCAGTTTTATAGCTATTTTTATATCTAGGGTGGGTACAGGCTAAAGACTGTGTCTTTATTTTGGTTTCGTTTTTTGCGTGTATTATAGCTATTAAATGTATTAATAAAAATTCTGTCAGTTTACAGCATAACGTTTTATGGCAAACCATTGAGGAATTTGAATACAAATTCCAATCATTGCGAGGACGCTCCAATCGATTAACTGAACAATCTTATTTATTTTAACCACAAAACAAGTGCTTTACGATTTTCAAACTTAGCGTAAATTTCGTACAAAGTATCTGTAGAATTTCCACAATGTTGTTTGCTTTTAAAAACTGCGGCTATAATTATAAATAATTGGTTCTGTGAAACGTTTTTACGATGTGTGAACTCTGACCTGTTATAGGCAAGTTGCATGATATGCTGAACTTCTTCTAATTTGTATGCATACCCTTATACGAATAAATACTTTTGTATATTAATTGATTCATAAAACATCCTTTATCTCTTCAATGATATCAATCAACGAACATCTTTCTTCTCAAGGTAATTTACGTTGTTTCCGGTAAGACCCGATTCGGATTTTAGCCCAGCGATCACATGAGCGTTATATACTTTTGAATTATTGCTTTAATAGCATTATTCAACCATAACTCGATTACTAATTGCTATACACTAGTTATCCGTATAATACCACAAAGTAAACAGATCTATGAGAACTACATGCTATGCGCTCGCTCAACGCTCGACCTCTATTTTTCGGAAAGAATATGGAAAGAAAGATGAGACTAAGACAGTGGTGGTTAACGTCGCTGGCTACGGTTAGGGATATCTCGGGTTCAAGTCCTGGTGAGGGCAGTTTCATAAAATTATTTTTCAATCGATTTACGAATTTCTCTTCGTAGGCATGAATGTTTATGATGTCTAAAATTCCCTCCCACCCATTCGATAATAAAAATAGGGCGTATTGAGAGTGATTAGCTAACTACTAGTCCTGTCCTAGCCGTATCCTTATATCCCTACTCTCTTCAAAAAAGAGAGGTTGAGCAACTGGGTAACAATCAGTTCTCATAGAAAACTTCTGTTGAGATACCTCCATTAGGAGGCCATATGCTCCATATTGGGAGCGGACATGGTAAAAAAAAGACAGAACTAGCTGTAAGTTAATCGCTCTCGCTACGTATGTGTTTTTTTAGGATAAGATGGATCGGTGGTAATATTTATTTAGGAAATGTAAATGTAAATAAAAGTTGTTTTATTTATCAATTCTTTATTACTGTTTTTTTATGATCGGGAGTGATAATTTTAGGAATATTAAATAATATATTTTGACAATACTACGTATGGTTGTTAGTGATGAACTGAATGTAAAGCTATCAACCTATGATGGGTAAATTGTGTCATAATTTCAGAATGAATTAGCACGAAATACCAAAATCATCATAAACAATTCGTAATTTTTTATATGGTTTCATAAATAGCTTCAAATTTAAATACCATCCATCATGGGGGCGGAATCTTACGCATGTGGTGGATGATATTAGTTTTTAAGGAAGCAATAGGTAGCCTGCGAGAATCCTTTTTTTCTTTTCGAATCCTCCCAGGGGCTTCGGGTAAGTAGTTACTATCGCCACATGCTGAGTAAGAATTCCAGATCTTTAAGATTAGGTGTTTTACCTTTATGGGTTATGAAGCCTTAAATTCTATCTAATATAATATTTTTCTCATTGTGATTCTCAAATATAATTTGCTAGTATTAAAGACTCTAAAAAATAATCACATTAATGATTAAGTAATAAAATATGGCTCGCATAATTTTTAATACATTCGTCAGAATTTATATTAAATGGTCATAATGTATCGGTCCAAATTAGGGAGCAGAATAAATAATTTATCTTCAGTATTTCTAACCAAACCTAACCTTTTATTCTGACTATATAATAATTTTATTCAGACCATCAACAATTTTATGCAGACCGTTCATATTTTTATTCTGACCAAATGTTGATTAGATTTTTTTTTTTGTACATAGTAATGTTTTATTTGGCTCCTCCAAACGATTTCTGTTGGAAATCGCTGATTTAGACAATGTAATTAATCTATAACTGTAATGCATAGTATTTTATTGTATTAATCATATTTATAGTTAATTCACAAATTCAATTACGGTATAAATTATATTTAAATTAATATTAAGATTCTTCTTACTACATTATAATCATATCAATATTTTGGCATTTATTTTACATATTATACTGTTATTGGCCCGTAAATACAGATCTTAATTACTAATAAAATTATAATGCTCGTTGCAACTTAAAACATTCTTTGCGTTTAATAGTTTTGGTTAAATACCTTCTCATCCAATTAAGAGAGCGGCGGATTAATTTTAACTACAGATCTCAATAACATTTTAAATATTAACTGAAGCTTTATAAATAAAACTTTGTATAGTACATTCTATTCTATTTTGAAAACTAATTCAACAATTTGATTATATTTCTTGCGATTTGTTAGAAATATCAAAAACCAATATTGAAATTCCATACAAAAGTTTATTTTGCAGAATAATAGAAAATTAATATTCTATAAAAATATCAATTTACTAATTTATATTATTATATTTTAACGAAGACTACTCAAGCACATTAATGATTTAATCATTTAATTCAGTTTAAAATCAATATCTTAGAAGAATACTCTAAAACTATTACGTCTTTAGGAATATAATTTCAATTATTGAATACGCGATGCATTGTAATGTTATGCAGTTCAGATTTCGTTCGGCGAGTGGCGACAGGGTTCACATTTGGTGGCGATTATTGAATCAATCCAGTTCTTCCTTCTTTGTTTATTTATACTGTTGCATCGACCTATTTTAATCGTCATGATTTGCTTGCTTTGATGAGTGTTTACCTGTATCGAAGCATCTGTAGAATCCATGTTGAATATCGTTCAAATAAAATATTATTTGCCAACGAGTTATGTTTAGTCAATAATGCTGACGAAAATAACAAGCATAATGTTTTGCACTTGTGAGTATTACGTTTCATAATCTACAGCGTCATGTATCCTATACATCTGGTGAATATAAAATCCAAAATCTATTAACTGAAACATTTATCAAAACCCTGTTTTTTTAAACAAATTTATAGAAGCCAAATATCATTCACAGTCAGTATTAGTAAACGGCTTTTCTTGAGCTGACTGAATCTTTGCAAGACAGTACGAAACTAAAATTCACGAAATAAAAAGTATCAAAACATAGCTTTGACCCGAATCTAGAAATAAATCACTCAGTGAGTCCACTCTGTAGGCTTTGCATAATTTCAGTATGTTAAAATAGAGACCAAAAAATAATTTCATGTTTGTTTATAGAAGGGTTGAGAGCCACAGCTTTAATTTTATTGTAAGGAATTGCGCCTAAGTCTTTATGAGATGGCAACTTTCATCGAATGGGCATTAGGCATTTGTTATTTGAGCTTATGTAAATGTATTGTCATCTCAAAATTTTGATATGTATATTTTTATTAACGGTTATAAAATTTCATCGCCAGGTCTTATCAGATGAAAATATTATTGGATAGATACGACGTCATAATTTTTTGACACCAGCAATGCATTTTATTTTATTCAATATGCACTTTCAATAAATTACAGATTACACTATCGCTACGAATTCATGTCCAACTATTTACTAGAAAAACTAAAATATCATTATAAAAACATTGTCTGTGTTACAGAGTACTGCTAAACTCTATATAAGTGTTCCAGCTGCCCATTTATGTTTTCCTGTGGGACCATACTTCTATAAATATATGTTGTAACCCAATTTTAAAAATATTTGGGTTACGACATATTGCTGTTTGTCGAACGATATATTATTATGTGGCCTGCAATAGGATTCGCCAGTAGATGGTGAAAAACACAACTAGTATAATTTTGTGTGCAAAAGGAAAAGGGCGTTAAGTCTAAAATTAGGACTTTTCAGGAGAGTCAAAACAGATTAGCATTTGAATGAAGTTTAATGAAAAATGTGATATTTTCTATGGATTCGGCGGTAACTTTGTGGAAGTTCATTTTTAATATAAAATTAAAATTGATAGCTTAGTTATTCCACTTGGTTTATCACTAACGTGACGCGTTTCGCCTCTTTAAGAAGCATCTTTAGACTAACCGAAGATGCGTCACGTTAGTGATAAACCAAGTGGAATAACTAGATTATCGATTTTAATTTTTACATGAAAAATGTGACGTTAAAACATGAATAATGCAAATTCAGCAGCATTGATTCAGCGCTTTCTTTTTACATTATATAAATGTATGTATTGCAGTTATTTTAGAATAGTTAAATTCGTTTTTCAATTAACTTGGCTTAACTCGATTTTCTTTTCGCACACAGAATTATTGTCGAAGAAATTGCAGTTTTAAAAATATTTGGTATTTAAAAATTTGATCTTAATTTTCGAAATCTTTATTAAATGGTAGACCCCAAAAAACACTAGGTTACTTTTTGCAATTGTATAAACTAGTAGTGTTTTAGATGACTTTGTTGAAAAAATCTGAATTTGACCCACTTTTATATCAGATTATAGATATATTGTAATAAGTAATGTTTTTATACATTCAAATTGAGTATTTAAATATTGAATAGTCAATAGGACCAGCCATTAATAAGTTAATAATTGATTATTGTTAATCCTTGGTGAAATTTCATTTGGCAGTCTCTAACAAAAAAACGTTAATATTGATTTTAGTGATAGAATTAAAATCAACGTTATAAATTAAAAAAATCTACTACAGAGTCAGTCTGAAAATGCTTCTCAGTGAGGCGAACCATGTGTCGTACTTAGTTACATGGCAAGTGGATTAATATTAGTTACATTTTTTAATTTAAAAAATAGATTCCAATGAAGTTACCGTCGAATTCATCGAAAAGATATTTAAAAAGTTTGTCAAGGTGGACTGTTATTTAATAATTGATCGCATTCGTTTGATAATTTGAAATATTTTTTATTCCGTTCATCAAAATTTGTCTCCCATGGCACGATAACCATTTATAACTAACGATGATTATGGCGCCAATAGTGTATATTTAAAAAAATATATAATTATACAAAACCTAATAACTCCCTGCAGAGACGGTCCTTCACTTTTTTATTTATCTTGTCATCTCGGTGGACAGTTTAAAAATGAATAACCATAATTTTCTATTGTTTTTATGAGCGGCAATAGCTACTCGTATGGATTTTATGACACAAGATCTTAAAGTATTTCTGAGCTTGAACCTTTATACCTTGAATTCTTTGCTTAACGATTATTTTTATTAAATGTAGGTAATGACGATACCAACTTCAATTAACTTTATACAAATAAGTACGATGAATAAAAAAATTCCCAATACAAAACATCATTGAGAGATGACACAAATCTACTAGAGATGATTTTTTTCTTATTTGCATCATTTTTACAAAAAAAAACAATATTCATATTACATAAAAAGACTTACGCCAATACAAATGTCCTAAAGTTAATTAATTAGCTGTGGTGTCCTGGTAAAAAAAATATGTTGAAGTGGCATTGTTTTGGGAACATTTCTGCAGTCATAATTGCATCATATTACTGTGTACTTCGAATCAAATCGGATAAAAACTCATAGTTTATCTGGATTTTTTTACCTTATTACAATGGAGCTCTTCCAAGGAAATTTCAATTCAATCAAAACGTCATAATTATTTTAATTTATTTAGCTACCTATATAATTTAAGAGTTCGACTGAGGGTGTTTGATGGAGTTTCAATATCATATTTTGAATTGATCGAGTCCATGCGAGTTCATTTGTGTGCTCGAATACCTGAACATGTCGAAAGGCAAAACCGGGGTCGTTAGTGACAAAATGCATGGATACATGTAATACAAAATCTCAACAATTCAAATTTCAAATTAGCTACCTAAAAATAAATGCTTTTGCTTGCAAAATTTACCGTTGCTGGGTAGTAAATTCTCTTTGGCTTTTGGTCTCCTCGGTTGTACGGCCAAGACTTCGGACCCACAAATAGAAACTTTGATACATTTACCGGTTTGCATTTAATGGAGGGTAATGATATTTGTGATGTTTTCATTTTTTCCAATCATTCTTTACCCTATCTTCGAAATAAGTTGTAAAGAGATTTAAAAGCTAAAATCTTTGAATACAGAAGTTGGTTTACTGACTTACAATTGGTTCTTAGAAAGACAAAGAAGACTTAACACCTCCGAGATCCGAGTGAGTCACTACAATCGTAGAAGAGATGTTTAAATGAGTTTATATTATTTTTGACCATGCATGAAGTAACCAGGCACGATATTCCTACTATCGCTTCGTTTCATTTATTTTTTCTAATGAATTTCTGCAAATTAAAAAATCGAGGGAGAGGTAATTTCGTGCATTGAGAAATATCAGATCCAAGTAAAGTGATCATAGTCGCAAGTTGAAAGTTTAATATATTTAAATCTTTCTTTATAAGTGTCGTAACCGAATTATTAACTGTAGGTTCCAAGCCATTTTTATGGATAGGTTAATAAGCAAATTAAGTCTTAGTGCTGGTTTCTTACAAACCGTGATATCAATTGAAATCCGAAAATATGTTTAGCTCACATTTTTGGAAGTTCTCAATAATTCTAGGGTGACCATAATAATAACGAGAGATCGACGGTATAAAATTCCGTCGTCACCACACAGCGGCAGTAGTGACACTCTTATTTACGACGGGACACCCGGACTACCTGTGGCTTATGTTAATTTGTCCATTTCAGGTCGTAAACTTAATTCAATAAATTAAATAAAGTCCTCAGGGCGGCGATGTCTCTTGTCTCATTTCTGGCAATGTCACCTTACAACGGTAAGGAATACATTTCTGTTCTGCCATTGTCAAAAACAAGTTTTGTTTTAGTAAGTAAATAAACCATGTCCGCTACCAATATTAAACATTATTTGGACTCCTATTGAAGCTTATATCAACAGAAGTTTTTTCTTCAACAGATTGTTGCTCAGTTCCTCAACCTTTCTTTTTTTTGAAAATATGGAGCTGCTGCCAGCTTTTAACCCTTTATAGGGCAAATTACTTTTTTTCAAAATCAACTGCGAACTATAATATTTCGAATTACATATTGTATATTGAACAATAATTTTGCCACAAAAATAAAAAATATATTTTTTTGGATAAACTGTAATTTGTGGTGGTTTATTTATTGAAAAAAATACTGTAAATCGATAAATAAATGCATATTGAATAATTATATAAATAGATTTACAAAATCAAATGTTATACACAAATCCTGTTCCAGCTGTGGCCGCGAATGCGCAATGGTCGATTTATCAACCATTTACGTATAATATTGTTTTACGAGTGATTGGTACACACTTCAAGTTGGATGGTCGATAAATACACTAAAGGACTTTTACGTTTTTACTTATTAATGTTGAAATTTCTATGGACACCGTATGAATTATAGCCTTTAAAGGAGGTGGTCAATATATCGACCGTTTTCGCGCTTTGTCGTATAAAGGGTTAAGGATCAGATGGGTGGGAAGGAATTTTATACATTACCAACCTCCATGCCTTCGAAGAAAAATCCATAAACAGATTGAAAAATTAATTTATGAAAGTGTTATTACTGTGATTCAAGCACGTGACCACCGTAACTGAAGCAAAGAGCGCTGACCACTTGTCTGAAGTCCCGGGTATGACTATATATGTGTGGCTGGCGATTTCTATTCTCTGAGTTTCGGTAATGTCAATGTCTAACAACTATATTGAGATCATTATTGTTTTTTCTATCGTCAAATACTTCAGTTGGTTCTACCCGTAAAAAATAATCACTCTGCTAGTAGGATTGAAATAAAGTTCATGACAGTGGTAAACTTTGACTGTTAAAATGAAGTAAAAAATGGTTAATGAAGTTATGTTAAAGACATTTAGCTGAAGAAATGTACTCATAACTTACAGTTAAACGTGTTAAAAATAATCTAAAACTACTATTATTGATGAATGCATATTTATTGTTGTATTGGCCATTAACCCGTATCTGATATTTTGACGAAAATGACCTTGTAAACCATATCTCGTTTATTTAAAATAATACAAAGTATTTAACCTTTTTAATGATTTACATGTACCCTGGCATACTATCTTTTTAATACTTAGAAGAAAAAAAAGTCTAATATATATATTACCGTAAATATTCAGTTTCGTTGAGCCTCCTGCAAAATTGTAAAAAGTCACTTACGGGATTATAACAATAGGACATCGATATATAATAATATAGTGAGTAGCCGTAGATGTGAACGTTTTATTATTATCATATAAACATATAGAAATGAAATTCTCTCATGACCTAAGCGTCCGCAGTGTATATAAATAATACACACAGTTCCGACGTCAGGCAAAACTGAGGCAAACAAACAAAAATAACAATAACAATCAGTCCGTCTTTATGTAAATTAAAGAACAGCGGCGTTTGCGATTACGCAGCTTTAATTTCAATACCGTAATCTACGATGGGCGTCATCTGCGATGGGACTAGTATATTATATTATTCAATATAATATATTATTTTCTTGATATACAATTGTATAAATCACGAATAACTGTATAATATATGTTGGTAGATATACATTTTAGATTAAACTATCAGTGAATAAAGTTTCTTAATGAAAACAGTGTAAATATTGCGCATAGAATGCTTTTTTTAAATCGAATTAATTTCGAAAGAAATTATTGTAAAAAATGTACATTGAATATTTCTCAGAATAAAAAAGTTGTCTCGATAAATTTTCATTCTAAATTACATGGATGTTAAAATAACGTTTTAATTTGACTTTGATTTAATTTACAATAAACTATGTTGTTACATGGGACTTTGGAGTTTTTCAATTGAATAAATCTCTTTCATTATTCGACCGATGGACAAGAAAACCCATCAATCAATCTCTGTGTCGACCTAGACTGGGTGAAATAGATTTACGAGTAATAAAATCAGTAGCCGATTTACCTCAGTATAGATTTGAGGTCTGTCGATAGACGAGTGACATTTTATTTCTGTTTTATTAGAATCGTTGCTGGTTTTATCGCCGTCCTGCATCAATAAGAGAGCTGACATTATTTCCCTCTAAATGCCGTTTTACGAGGGGCAAAGCGTTTTTGAGAAACGCCTGGTGGATTTAATGTCATCGTACAGATGTCTTCAATCATTTTTTATAACATGTATTTATAATTTCTTTAAAAAAGAATTAATAACTGTACTATTTCTTTGTATAACGACCGAGCATGGTTTCGGACGACGTATAATTGATCTACACCAAGTAAAAATAATTATATACATTAACATATATTTATCACTCAAATAGTTAGCCAACCTATCCAAACAACTGGATCGGTAGCCTTTGTTTATGTGTACATAAAAATAAGTAAAATCCTTTTAAAGTGGTGCTAATTATTTGCATATCATTACATGCTGGGTTTCCAGCCAATGTCTCATGGCCGCCTTTCACAACGCTATAGACACAAAAAAGGTGTCTTTCCTTTTACATTCATAGCCCAAGCAAAGCTACACGGAACTGATTTTGTACCGTTTGTACTAATTCTTAAGAAAATAAAAAAATAATAAATTTATTCGCGCACGTTAATCCAGATTCGGGCTCGGATTAGGCCCGGGTAAGGAATTTAATTTCCAGAAAAATATTTCTATATTCTATTATAGACTATGGACTACTATACTAGTCATAACTTAAATATTTTTCCCATGTGTTATGGATATCGTTGGAAATATGGAAATAATAACATATATTGTTTGAAAAGTATAAATGAATTTCTGTATTGAAGAAAATTCGGGCTTTTTTGAGACATAGGAAAATAAGTTTGGGCTTCGGGTCAGGTTCGGGTAACAATTGTGATATTGGGACTCGAGCTCGAGCTGGGCCAGGTCTGAAGATGTCGGACTCGGACTAGGTAATTTTAGAAAATTTCGGCGAGTGCAGATCTATAATATATATTAATGAGCTATACTAAAATTATCAATTTAATAATGCAAAACGTCAAAGTAAAGTTGTAAAATATTCAACATGGTAAATTAAAAGCTATAAGCTGTGTGTGTGAAAAACGTATCTACCTTTTAGCTTTGTTTTCATGGAGCAAATAATTTTTCAGTTACAGAAATAAGATGTCGTATAATAATATGATTGTTGATTCCTGGCTATCAAGTTTTTAATGTGAGCTTTTGTCAGAAGGCTTGGTGGTTTTTCGGTAGATCATGTTGCATCTTGTTTGTTTTACGATTCTCAATGCTGGTGTTGGTCGTTCCCATCGATTGCACCACGTACAATAAAGAATTCGTTTTGATGCTTTAACAAATAGATCAATGTAACGCTTGTTTTTTTTTACTATTCGTGGATAAACTTTGATTTGACCAAAATAGCATTCATCAATCTTTTCATGGAAGAAATGTGTGCACTCAATTTATTACTTACTTAATTTATGATATTTCTGATATAAAACAACGATCAAATGAATATATTATTATCTTTAGCGAATGCATAATCTTGTAATTTTAACATTAAATAAGGATTTGGGTCAAAATTAGTTAAATAACTAAATATCACCGATATCTATGCTTCTTTATACAAATTCATAGATACATTAAAAATCAATATATGCAAACATCCATTAAAAAATTCGAGCCCGTGGTTTGTATTATCGAAGCCACGGAGAGCTATCACCGGCCATGACGTTAATACGTACATGACCAATTAAACTGAACAACTAAATTTTTATCAGGTAGTTGATAGTTATTTCGGCTTCACGCTGAAATTTTGTAGAACTGAATACTTTGTTATTTTATCCTATTATAATGGAGTTCTACCAAGTAAATGCCAATTCTATCAATAATTTAAGAGTAGACAATATATTATAATGTTTAAGAACCAACGAAAATTTATTCTCACATAAATATATTATAAAATATAAATTGTATGTTTTTCATATAATCTTTATGTAACTAGTATTTTTATATTTCTTGAAATACTGACATTTGCAAATCATTCAGCAGGTTGAAAAGGAATGAATACATTTAACCATGTCGAATTAGGATTTAAATAATCAATTAACGATCGGATATTCTGGGTGGGAAGGTTTTACCATGCCACCACTGGCGATGAAGCTTTTAGCATTGAGAAATGTCGCTTTTTACGAAAACGTTTTCCTAATGGTCATTAGCATTGAGCTTACATTTATCAAGTTGACTTGACTCAACTGTTTTGCTACGTTATACGATGAAATTAAAAATGTATATTTTTAAATTAATAAATTATAATTTTATTATGTCGGCGTCCGTGGCGCAGTTGGTAGCGTCGCTGGCTACGGTTACGGATGTCTCGGGTTCAATTCCCGGTGCCGGACGGTTTTCACAGATTGATCTTTCAATCGATTTATGGATTTCTGTTCGTAGTCTGAGTCCTCCCTCCCACCCATCCCATCCTCACGGGGCGTAGCGAGAGCGATTAGCTAACCACTAGTCCTGTCATAGCCCTATCCTTCTATCCCTACTATCTTCGAAAAAAAAAGAGAGGTTGTGCAACTGAGTAACAAGCAGTTCTCGTAGAAAAAGTTCTGTTAAGATACCTCCATTAGGAGACCATATGCTTCACATTGGGAGCGGACATGGAAAAAATAATAATAATATTATATCCCCAAGTATATAACATTTTTAATAAATACACGATAATTTATATTGACAAAAAGCAATACTCAACTATTAAATCGAAATTTTAGACGCAGTGAAATCTAACCACTAATTTCATAATATGCAGTCTAGTTATTTTCTGTTGGTCCCGTAGTGTAGTGCCTATCGTTTTTCGCAAGGACATTTTCGTGCATCAACTATTCATTTGAAGTATGGATTTATATTTCAAAACATATGGCTCATATATCTGTGGTTTTTATTTTTTCACCTCAAAATAGAGCGTTAAGATTGGTATAGCAAGGGCTAAATTTATACCTTATCAAGATTCATTTGCTAAACTTCCTTCCATCGAAATGCTCCGTTAAGAGTTCATATTCTCTACATAGGGAGTGGAAGCAATTTTAAAAACGCATCCTTACATTAGTGTACCCAAAGTATTTCACCAGATTCAATCAAGTAACTTTCATTGTTTATTGAGTCAAATAATTCAGTTTCGGATTGAGGTTACCGGTTTAAAAAATACAAATCACCTCGTCAACCGCAATGTTTAAAAAATCATCGCAAAATAAGACATTTATTTCGTCGGGTAAGTCGTCAGTGTTTGTTTTAGCTTCCGACACATTAGCAAAAGCGACATTATGTTTTGATCAAGTGGCGACGTTTAGGGGTAAATAATATTGCTAGGAGATGCAAAAAATCCCTAAATGATTTTTTAACAAGGCAACACAGGAAGCATCCAGTTAGAAGGAATGAGCATTAAAGAATATTTTGAAAAAATGAACCTAAGATTACGGTTTGTTTTTTTAATGGTAATTAACGGATATTTTATGATGTACTTAAGTTCCAAAAATATTCGCTTAGAATTTCGGGCAAAAAACCGCTTCAGATGAACAAATATTATCATTGCTCTGCATACTGGAATATTAAAATAATCCATGTATAGTATTACATCATTTGCTACTATTTTAGGATATTTGAATCAGGTAGCATCCTCTCTACAAATATTGATATACTTTCTTATTTCTCTTTTTGTGCCATATCTGACACGAATGGTGCTGCTGTCATCCTGGTGAAGTTGGATGATCTTTACACCTATTCTAATCCAGCCTCATCCTAATCTCATCCATCAGTGAAATTTAGTATCTGGCCCAATATTTCAATATAGCCCCCACAATTCTTGTTCGTATTACCTGATCATAAAAGACAAGGTGGCAGCTATATTATTACCATCTTCACGATAATATTAGAGTATATATTAACAAATGTTTGATATAATTAAACATTTTCAATCATCATCATTTTGATTTCTTTTATATTTTTGATTTGGCCGGCGAATTTTTAACAATAATGCTATGTGAGCTGTGATTTAAGTAAGTATGCTCTTTCGAATTATGGCGGGGAACCCCTGGTATAAATTATTGGATAAATAACAAAGAAATTAATAGTTGATAAAATAGTAAAATTTTCAAAAATATTTGCCATATCAACAACTTAAATCCCTCAAAATCGCTATAACCGTAATGTCAATAATTGACATTCTCTAGTATAATTAACACGGCTAACGACGCTGTGAGACGAAACCAGGGTCGCTTAATGCACTGAACATCCGCGAATTTACGACCTCGCTTTATCAATGTAATGGTACTTTACCTGATCGAAATTTTTCTTGCATATCTCAAGATATTTCAACTCGCGGCGAGCTTTCCTCGACTTACAAATTAATAAAACAAGCTTCTGTCTTTTAACTCATCGGGGAAGCTTTCGAAGAATTGAATTTCAAAGTATGTATTGTTACTTGAGCGTTTTCCAAACAGATACTTACTTTTAACTCATATCCGCTCCTAATGTATAACATATGGACTCTTAATGGATAAGTGCAACAACTAAAACAGTAAGCTTTGTTACAACCAGTAGCATAACAAAGTTATCAACTGTATTTTTATATTAAAGATAAATTTCCCCACAGTTACCCCCTAATCAATTAAAAATATACAACAGAATGAATTTATACTTAGATTAGATTGTCAGACGCCAAAACTCTCTTTTACACTTATAGTAGGGATATAAATATGGGTTAGGAAAAACAAGTACGTAGATAAAAGCTCTCTCTACAACCTATTTTCAGTATCAGATATGGGATAGAATTTGGATGGAAAGAAATTAAAACAACACTGACACCCATTTGATGCAAACCCATAGATCGATAAATACATCAATATGATATATGAAGACGCCAATTTAACGACTCGAATGTTGACTTTGCAACCAAATAGGACGAAAGCTAAAGAACGTTTTCCATTCAACTGCATCGCTGTCTCATATCTATTTTATAATTGTAATTGCATTAAGCAATGTATTTTTTAACTGACGTACTTTCAGATTTTGCAAAATCGAAATTAGTTGTAACTTCATTAACTTCATTTATTCCATCTTTAACTGAAACTTTGTAATTTATGTTAAGTCGATAAAGTATATACTTTAACATTTTATATTTTACGACTAGTGCTTATAATCTAAAAACTAAACCTTTTTGATGTTGAGAAGTGGTTTATGGAACAATAATTAATATGAACCAACCGAAACATCAATATTACAAATCCAAAAGGGATGAAACAGTATGACATATAAAAAAACTTCTTTCCTATATATAATAGCCTATAATAATATCGTTTTGTTATTATCAAATATCACACGTAGGTATGAAATTTTCTCGTGACCTAAGCGTCCGCGGTATATTTAAAATAAAATCTTATGCAATGCACATACAAAACAATATACACGGTTCCAACGTGACGCAAATTCTGAGGCAAACAAAAAAAAAGCAACAACAGTTCGTTTCAATAGTTTATAAAAGTTTAGCTTAGAAGCCATTACTGTCTACTCGGCGTCATCGATCTTTTTTATCGGTTTGTCGAATTATTGTTTACTAAAAATTCTCACGAGTCTGCAAGAGTTAAACTCCATTGGCCAGCTTATTTATTGAACCCACCGCTTCAGAATGCCTTATTTATGCTCAACAAGTTAACAAACATTCTTTAAGTGTTTAATTAACATTGCAATTAATGTAACACTGCGTACCTGGGGTAATTTAAGAGGCATGACATTTTTGTTGAAAGCTGCTGGAAAAGTGCTACTGCTTCATTGTTATTTATGTGAACTTAAATGTCTACTTTCCAATACAACAGTTCTTACATAATTTGTTGGTCTAAGTCAGAAGAGGGAAAACTACTATTTTTCCACATAGTTATAATTATGAAATAATTGTGTGTTCAATTGAAGATTTTTAAAATCCTCTTCAGTTGATATTGTTACAGAAGCAAATGACAATAGTTTTTAAATTCAAATTTTTCGACAGAAAAAAGAACTATTACTCACATACGAAATATATATTTATAATAATTATCTTTGCTATACTGCAAAATAAAGGTGTGATAACTGCACTTCAAAGCCTACATTAATAAGTCTTATTTTGTTACTTAATAATGAAATGTTTATTTTGGACTAAAGCAATGGAATTTAAGGTATTATATTTCATATTAATCATTCCAAGTTACTTGGCTTCTCAGTGCTATCTTTATATGATTCGTACTAGTTAACTATTGTTCCATTTTATCATTAAATATTATTGATAAGCTGGCTATGCTTACCCCAACTACGTTTTTGTTAAATATGAAATACAATTTAGTTAATACAGTGGACGCCGCTTATTGTAATATATTTGAGACAGTAAATTTTTTAAACAATAACCGGCTGATATCATTATGCATAGAAGTTAAAAAGAAGCACATGTCATTACAAAATAATATAAATTGATACAAAACTACATATCTAGAAAGAAATATAAAATTTATTTGAAATACTCACTACAAAATTATTGTTGTCTGTAGTTTTGAGTTTTTTAAATGCACAACCACATTTCGTTGAGGCGTTTTATTGAAATTTCGTACCATTTTTATCCATGCATACTGTCACATTTAATAGCAATAACCGATTGATAACATTATCAATGATTACAATATCCGGCGTCTAATATTTTTTATTTGTACTTTTTTTATATTAAATGAATATACTATTAGGCAGTCAGTGATACTTAATCTCGTTACGTTTTATTCGGTTGCTAATGGGCTGCTTCGCATGTATTCAATATTTAATTTAGCTCAGTAAAGCGCTTACTTGACATTTCCTTAGTATCACTGAAAATTTTTGTAATTCAATAGCAAATAATTCATCATTAATGAAAAAAAATCTGAAAACGATTTAGTCATCCTTTTACAATTCTTATATGATTGAGTGTAAAACCAACAATCTGCAGCAACGAAGATTTTGTGGCTATGTGTCAAGTACTGATATATTTACGTTTATTTTAAAATAAGACCAATTCAGTTAAAAAAGGACCTTTATATTAACTATTTAATATGAACGTTGATTTAATAAATTATCATGCCAACGACTTACGTCATGCATTAAAAATTTTTACGAACCATTTTTCAAAGTTAAATTAGCAACGGATCATGCTTTTTACATAAAAAAAAAATTTAATCAGTAATTTTCTAACAGAAAACAATGTTTTATTTTTTCTGCAAGTAAAAAAACAGTTAACTGCGACCGTGAAGAATCATGATTGCGCATACAAGATGGCTGTATGTGATCTGTTTAATACAACAAAAATATTTTTGATTGCTGTTCAGTAAGTTTTTTCTACGTGAAAATATTCCTTTGTTGATTTAACGTAAGAGGTCTACCTAGCGATCAGAAGGTTGTTGATTCAAGTCTAACAAGATAAAAATCAATTACCGAAGTTTTCATTGAAACGTTTTTGGTATTGGAAACAAGCCACTATTAAATTTATGTCACTTTGTATTTTTGTCTCTAAACACTAGTTATTAATTTTGTAATTAGTAATGGTTTAGCAATTAGTACAACTGTCATTTGTATCTTACCCTTCCTTTCTCCTTCCAGTAGAAAGAAATAATCTCATTCCACCCTTCACTTTTAATTTGAGTGTTATAATCATGGTTAAGCTTAGAAATAAATAACTTTGAGATATAGTTAGTCTAAAGATGCTTCCCAAAGAGTAGTTGTCATATTTAGTAACACAGTTAGTGGAATAGCGAAGCTATAAATTTTAATTTTATATTGGAAATAGGTGATTGTGATTTCATTTCTCTTCAAATTTACCTCGAATGATTTTTTTTCCCAAGCGATGACTATTTTAAAATACTACTTAAATTACCCAGAAATGATTTAAAAGTTTTAGTATTTTAGTATTAACTTGTAACAGACATTATGTATTTTTTTATTCATATTTTGGTGGACGAATTGTTTGAGCCGTTGTCTCACATGAGGCAAAAAATAATGGATTCGATCGAATAAGATTCCTGACAAAACGAATAGCTGTCGATAGCAAGACTCAATGCTAAATACTGAATGCAGCTTATAATGTTTTACAAGTGCTTAATCGCACTTTGGCGTATTGAGTTAATGAGACTATGTATCAGATATTTCCTTCGCAGCCTGTTTTAATGATGTAAGTTTTATATTAACAGTAAATAATTGAATCGTCCTTGAAGCAGGTCAGTTGCTATTAAATACTTAATCAGATATCTTAAATCAAAAATCTTATTCTTAAAAACAATCATGAAAAAGTTCTTAAATTTTTTTATTAAAATAAATGTTTAAATTTACAAAATTTTTGGCAGAAACGAGTTTAAGAAAATCCCACATTTATGTGTTTTATAATATGTATTTTTGATTAATAGTTATTTATTTGTAAGAGTTCCTTAACATTTTAATTGTAGACTATTTAATTTCGTTTATGTATAATTTGTATAAATATCTTTAAGATTTTGTTTTTGAAACAGTTGTTTGATATTAATTATTAACGCTCAAATTCGTATAAATAGCCTTGTAAATAATAGCTAAACCAGTCTTGTTCGTTATGAAAATTCAGACGAAGTACAAAACAAAATTGTTCTTTAATTAATATAATACCTCTCCACCAAGAGTTGGCAGTTAACCACTTTTAAAGTAATCATTTAATATTTTGACTATTTGAAACCCTGTGAATATTACTTTATTGGTGAAATTTTGTCTGGTTTTGGTTCATAGCGACTGAATCAATAATTTTCCATATTGGCAATCCTTGATTTGAATCCACAACTGGTACATTAATCACTAATACGCTCCTCCTATACTAAATACGTTAACCTCTGAAAATACACGTTGAGTTACCGATTAACATTATTTTTCGTATCCATATTACTATATACATCATGAAATCTGTCACTTTATTTCGCTTCAAACTTCATTCTGTATAGCCACATAAGCTAAAACTTTTTCAGGTATAAAAAACACCCTCTTTTCATGTTTTTTTTTGGAACAAACCTTACAAAAAAGCGATTTACATGATCCAACGGTATTCTTTGATGTACGTTGCAAGTTTGCTTTTTTACCGTGTATATAAAAATATATGTATTATATAAGTAAAAGTTATGACTGGAAGTACATTTTCACTGACGTATTCATTTTTTACGCATTTTTATCCTCTTGATACCTGCACATCCATTGTAATATTTTTTATGCAATAATGTATTATTTTTTTGCCAGTGTAATATTACACAGAAAATATAAGCTGTGGAACTATTAAGACTACCTACTGATTTATTTGTCTATTATTTCTTTTCTTTATATATATATGCAGATATTTTTATAACCAATCGTAAATAAATAATCGGCCTGAGTCAGTTAAGAAGTCGAACAAAATTGTCATTTAAACATTTAAAATATATGTTAGCTTGATGTTTTACACTTGATGCATTTTGTGTGGTGAATCAATCGACTGTATAAATGACTATAAGGTAAAAGGTTGTGTCACCATACTATTTATTCAGTCTTAACAAAAAAACATAACCAATTTTACGATAACTAAATTGAGATTGTAAGATTACTATGTGAAGCATTTGGCCCCCACGTGGCGTTTCCATGATTCCTTGTTTTGCTTCCTCCCATTACATGCCAGAGTCTCTCAGCTCCACCAAGTACAACCTGTGGATAGTAACCGACGATCGTCCAGGACGCCGATATCCCATCGGTCGGAAGAAGTGGCAAGCAAGATTGTGGCTCTCCGTAGGCATCCGCAGCACGTGACTCAACCACTTCCAACGTCTGTCCATTACCACTGATGTAAAAAGACTGCCTGGTACTTCCCTAATCTCCGAGTTTCACACAAAGTCAAACCACCTCACTCACAGTATACGACGCAAACATTTATTCTCGAAACTCAGTACACAGCTTTCTGAGTCTTCGTTAAGTGCCATGATTCGCTACCTTAAATGAGCACAGATAGAATGTAAGCGTTTTTAATCATGCACAGCTGTTGTGTCTCGGACGGTCTGCATTGAGTTAAATTCGGTTGATATATTATGGGAAGTTTATAATTAATATTCAAAAGTGTTACGTTTTGTAAACTTGTTAATCCTTCTCAAGTCTTCAAAACTTGATAACATCAATCTGAACTGATTTGACTGGATCACATTACATATACTTGTGGATCAGCCAAGCTTTTGTTTCCCTCACTGTTTTACTCAATGCTCATTGTGGCAAATTGGTTTTCAACTGACTTGTGATATTATAACCAAATGGTAACAATATCGTTTCTTACACCGCATTAGATTGTGCTTACTGTCGCTTGGCTTGTTACAGGATAGAAGGGTTTGTACATTTAAAATGCGTTGGTACATTTGTCGCTCATCATTATCTTCGACTGAATTGAAAAGATGTAAATAAAAATTAAAAACACAAATCACATTGGTGCATTAATGTCTGATGCAGCTTTTTTCAAAAGTAGTTGCAATATTTATTTAGCCGGTGACAAATATAGCTTGTTTACCTATAAAATACTTCCTTTAATTCTCGCAGGTAAATAAAAAGAAGACATATTGTGTTGCATTGAATGCTCAGTATTTGTTATTGAACTTAAAATAAAACAAATAGAAAAGTAAGGGACAAAATTTTAGCAAAATAAATCGTCTCCTAAATATAACATGTTGATCAAAAGCACGCCAAAAGCTATCCTGCGTCAAGGGCGTCCCAATTTTTATAAAAAATATCTTCTGGGTTAATTGAAACATAAAAAACTTTCTGAAGCGATTGAAAACTGCTTATGTATTATCGATAGCTTCATTTCCGTCACTAAAATATCTCACTTTATTTATAAAAGTATGAGATTGACAATACTAATAAATTAAACAAATTGTGTCGAAACGTAAACCGTTCACTCTTTGGAGATACGATATCATTTCATCATACAATATCTCACCATATTGATTGCATTAGGATTTACTTGGTAGAACTCCATTATAATAGGGTAAAAAATTAAAGAATTTTGTTCTACAAAATTTTATTAGGTAGTTGATAGCTAAAATAAAATAGTTCTGACGACGGCGTTAAGCCGAAATAGCTATCAACTACCTAATAAAAAATTGTAGAACTAAATAATTTGATATTTTAATGCATAATATCTCACTCCTTGCGCACAGCGCAATCGATGCATTGGTCCGTAAGACAATAAACCACCGAATCCATCGAAAATAGCACTTTAATTTATTATTTAAAAATAATACTGACGCCACTGATGCACCTAATTTTAACAAAGCCCCAAGTAACGTAAAGGTCTTTCATTGTCAAGGGACAAGTCCGTTACACCGAATGGAAAAAATCAAAGCTTTATTTTTGCATTTAAGTTATCTTCGATAAACTAGCTTGCCTAGGTAAAATAAATATGAAGATTTATAGCTCATATCCACATAACAACGAAAAATGTTCGTTAACTACTCTGTCATATGTTTAAAGGCAGCTTATTGGAAGACATATTGTGAGCAATGAAATATAATCTTTTTAAAAACGAAAATCCATTGATTGTCTCGATTTATGATAATATTATAAACCTACTTATAAACCTACTAATAAAACTGTTGTATTGTAAGCCTCAATAAGCGTTGGTGGTCGAGTGGTCATCTTCGTTCGATTCAGTTGCTGTGCTTACGGGCTCGAATCCCAAAACGAATTGTGTCATAAATTGATTTTTCCATCGATTTATGGATCTCTGCTCGAAGGCATTGGTGTCTGTGATGTCGGAAACTGCCTCCCACCCATCCGATCCAGTAAAAACGGGGCGTAGCTAGAGCGATTATCAACTTAGTCTTGTTCTAGTCCTATCCTTCTATCCTACTTTTTAAAACGGAGAGGTTGAGCAACTGGGTATCAAAAAGTTCTCGTAGAAAAAGTTGTGTTGAGATAAACATCAGGGGTACATACGCTTTTTGGGAGTTTACATGATAAAAAAAAATGTTTATTCCTCTCATATAGTTCAAAAGACTGTTTTTGCTAAGCAAGTAAGCATTTTCAACTGAAAAAGATTTTTTACAAATTTTTGAGTGCAAATAAATTGTGAACTATTTATTATACGCTTAGATATAAATTTAGTAAACATTAGTAATTTTATTATTATTTAACAATGAATATATTTAGTTAAGAGTAATACTCTAACATGAAATCTAATTCATTACTTAACTAAAAAATAATGCCAAATCGAATACAAAGTTTTTTTTTCATGTCCGCTCCCAATGTGGAGCATATGGTCTCCTAATGGAGGTATCTTGCCAGAATTTTTTCTACGAGAACTGCTTGTTACTCAGTTGCTCAACCTCTCTTTTCTTTTCGAAGAGAGTAGGGATAGAAGGATAAGGCTATGACAGGACTAGTGGTTAGCTAATCGCTCTCGTTACGCCCCGTGAGGATGGGATTGGTGGGAGGGAGGACTCAGACTACGAACAGAAATCCATAAATCGATTGAAAGATCAATCTATGAAAACCGTCCGCACCGGGAATCGAACCCGAGACATCCGTAACCGTAGCCAGCGACGAAACCAACTGCGCCACGGATGCCGACTTTGTATAAGTACTCATATTAAAATTCGATTAAAATAAACTTTCCATCAATAAAGTACTGAATATTTAAAATTAATCTTTGACGCGTTGCCCACCTATTTTTTAAGTCATATTTTATAACTTATTTGAAGATATTTTCATTGGTTTTTGAAGTTTTTATGCATCTTTATTCATATCTAATTTCTATATTGAACATAAATATAGACGTCTAACTGAGCATTTCAAAATACTATGTTTAAAAAAACCATTAGTTAATCTTTTACTCTTTTCAGATAGACTAAATCGTTTTTTTTTCAATCAAGTAGTTGATGGTTGCTTCTCATGTCTGAATGGCTATACTTATAAATATATACTATCACGTTCTATATCTTTCTCATTAATGGACTTAGGTGAAATTTTATCCTTTTTAATTTTGTATTAAAAATGAACAAGAGTTACCGTTTTTAGTAAAAGATTTCGACAGTGTTATGTTATTTGAGTTAAAATCAATATAATTGACAATATTTTTTGTTTTTACTCAGAACAATTATAAAAGTGAAAAAAATATTTCCCAGTATTTTTTTTGACATGGCATGAATCAAATGATTCTTTTCCGAATCAACCAAAAGTATCTTACCTGATATAAAAAAAAACTTAATAAAATTTCGATATACGATCAAAGCTTGGGGGAGAACGGCAGATGTTCAAACGGTACCCTCCACACACGTGTACTTGATGTCATCTCTCTCTTTTCATCGTCCTAAACTAGCAGCGCATAGTAATTAGCCCGAGAGGGATGGAAAACACCTTTTAGGGGTGTGAGGGAGAATATGGCTGACACGCTTATTCCACGCGACCCCTATTCAACGCAGACAAAAGTTAGTACCAAAAAATAATCGGGTGTACCTCGACTAATGCATAGATATGTGATACTAGAAAGGTAGTGCACAATAATGCTATGTTTTGCACATTACTGTAGACTGTGATATCAGGAAGTTGGAACAATTACCAGATGTGGAAAACAATTAAAATATAATAGTATTTTTTTGCTACGGTTCATACCATCATATTGAATCTGTGGTCAGGTATTCATCGTATGCGGTGCTCGCAGATTTGAATTGTAGTACGAATAGTTTCAAAGATTGATTTATCAATAAATTTCTTGTTGAAGACAGAAATGTCTGTGTTGTCTAAAATTTTCATCTGATCAAAAAAAAGGCACGTAGTGAGATTGACTAGCTAACCACTAACGCTTTCTTCTATCTCTATTCGATTCAAAACAGAGAAGTTCCATTGAGAAACCATATGCTTCACATTGGGTTAAAACTGCCATTGTTGTCCGGATAAACACTTTCTTCGGCTTAGACAAAATTTTATTTTGATTCATTTAATAACACAGATTGAATAATTCTTTCGCTATGAATGTTTGTTTGTTCGTTTGCTCTCTATGCGTTCCTTTACCATTCATCCGATTTCGATGAAACTTTGGTGAGTTATTGTGCGTACACTTATGAAGGTTTCTGAAAAAAATCTTTAAAAAAGAATCAAATACGTACACCCAGCGACATCTCGGAAAAACTTTCTGATTTAACCGTGTACGCACCAGACGGGAAATGAGAAGTATTGTGTACCTAAAAGTGCTTCAATAATGCACATGCCAGGTAATTACTAGTTGGCAATAAAAGCTCATACGCAATGCGTAGAAAATATTTGGATGCCAAGTGTTTTAAGTAATTATTATTTTAACATTGGTGTATTGTTTCCATCTATGTTCCATTTGTAGGACGTGAACGTCTCAGTTGTTTTTGTATTACTATTAATACTTTATCTCTAATTATCTACGTCATCGATATTTCACGTGTTATTATTTTTAAACCAATCAAATATGCAAAACTTTATCAAAAATAATTGAAAACTCTTAATAATATTATCGTGTATGTTGCTTTCATTTTGAGCCTAATAATTTTCGAGAAAGAAAGCACTGAAGTCTCCAGTTAAATGAAAAAGGGCAATACAGTATTTAGTCAAATTCGATCACAAAATATTATATTCAACTAAATATTCACAGTTTGCATTGATAAGTATTAACATAGCAGGAAAGTGACACAAATTTTTGAATTCTTTTCTGCTACACAAAGTAACATCGCTTTTCTGATTCTTTAAAGTCTTATTTACCTAGATGTGTTGCCCATTATAATTATCAACTTTAAAATAAAATCATCTCTTATTGCGGTTCTTAATTGATAATGGTTTAGTTATTTCATTATTAAATATGAAACAGGTTTTCGAATTGGTTGTTAAGCCCTGAAGTAGATATTTAAAATGAGTGACATCGAATATGTGGGGTTCTCGCAACTCGTAAAATGAATTAATTACTTTGGGGTAGATATTATAAGCAAGAGTTTGCACGAAAATAAATCTGGTCTTGCACAAAGCCAGAAATTTGATGCACTGCACCGAACCAGAGCCTACCGGTCTAGCAAGGGGTCACAAATGGAGAACCCAATATTTATGAAAAGAATTTAATTTTTGCAAAAATAACCGGTTTTATTCGCTTATTCATGGTCAACAAAAAATGGCGAAAACCAGACACGCAAATTTCATTTCTCGAAGTACTACATTTTCAGGTACCTACCGCAAAGTTAAAAATGATAATTATCATTCAAAACTTCATGTACTGGCCACACAAATCAAACTATTGGTCTTTATATAAAATTTAAAACAGGTATTCTTCAAAATCGCAACATTTTGTGACTCGAAATTGAGACACGACATATATGATAGATGTTAAGGAATTATTGTCATATTTTAGTTCAGGATTCTTAACAGGGTTAATAGATTGTTTATTAGAAATACAGTTAATAATTTGGATATGAAGCTTTGCACGCCGTCTATACAAAAAAGCCCGAATGATATTTGAATTGCGTTATCAACAATGCATATATTTTCCCAATAAAACAGCATGTCACAAAATCTCTACTTCAAAATTTCCTAAAAATGTCTAAAATCGATAAAGAAATGATAATATGGTGTCTAAGTAAGAATAAGAATGAACTATTTAGTCGTTCTTTTTCATCCAACTCCTTATATTAGTGATTATCTCCCCGTATGCATATATTTTTTTGGCGTCCGTGGAGCAGTTGGTAGCGTCGTGGGCTACGGCTACGGATGTTTTGGGCTTAATTCCCGGTGCCGACAGTTTTCATAAATTGATATTTCAATCGATTTATGGATTTCTGTTCGTAGTCTGAGTGTCCTCCTCACCCACCCATCTCATCCTCACGGGGCGTAGCTAGATCGATTAGCTAACTACTAGTCCTCTCCTATCCCTATCCATCTATCCCTACTCTCTTCGATAAAGAGAGGTTGAGCAACTGAATAACAAACAGTTCTCATAGAAAAATTCTGTTGATATACCTCCATTAGGCGACCATATGCTCCACATTTTGAGTGGACATGGAAAAAAAATGTATACATAAAATTAATAAAATTGATTATGACTGATGTTTGTTTATTGAACTTTGATACATTTGATATAAAATCCCTGAATTTATTTTTTGCGTCAAGTTGTCATTATATTTTGACCCAGTGAAATTTTTTAATTGTAAAACTATTTATAAAATAAATAATTACTTTATTTTTTATTTTATGAATTTATGAATATCGTAACAGCGCGTGAAAAGCATACGCTTAAAATATTGTGAATATGTTTTACTCAAATATTTGTTCATTGTAACGTTGTAGCAAATATGATATATTATTAAGCCGGAATAAAATAAATCTACTAAAAATAGAAGAATGTTTTGAATTGAAGTATTTTATAAGTGAAAACTATGAAATAATTTAAACACTGAGAGGAAAGAATTATTACATTAAGTTTGACTATTTTTAACCGTCAAAACTGTAAAATAACCCTTCATAATTTTCGTCGCTTACTACATAATTAAACTTACTAATTGCAACGTCCTTTATACTTATTTTTTCTTCAATTGAAAGCATTATTGTTCCCTAAAAACTTTTCCCTTTCAAAATGTTCTGAAGAGGTCGTTTACACTTTGCGCAAGTCCAGCTTCCTTCCTCTCAAAATCATCTCATTCCACTCTTGAGCCTTTTCAATGAAGCAGACGTCTATTCATAAAAATCCAGACACAATTTATTGGAAGGTATTAATTCAGTGTATTTGTTGTTTTTTTACATTGCCTCATACAAACCACCTTAACTTTGCTTAGTATAACGTCATTGAGGTGAACTTTATTTGCAGTGATTTACTCGAAGTAAATAATTATTAACGATTGTAGAAATTATTCAAGAGCTTTTCGGATGATTTCAGTACATATAAAAAAAAAAGAGTACAAATTAAAACAAACATTTTAATCCATTTAGGTTACTATAATATAAATACATTGTCCACTGATAAACTGGTATTGTTTTAATTATGGCAAGCTCAAATCTCACTTTTACCAATTGTTTAAATAGCTTTATCATATTTTCACCCTGTAGAACTCTTCCTAAGCACTAATAACATAACATTATTGCACTGCTGTCTGCTGTTTTTGATGGCTCAAATGATAAAATCAGTATTCTGGCTTGCATCCAGAATTAGACCAAGAGGTATTTGTAATGGCGTAATCGAAAATATATACCATAATACAGTTCTTGCACATACATAATTATATTATGTATTACTGATATTAGGTAATATTTCTACTGACTTTACAATCGGGCAATTTTTGTGAAGTTTAATTTGAGATTGATCAACTTTTTTTAATAAATGCTATCCGTTTCAAATGTCGTTAAATAGATTTTGAGATTCTTTATTTTATTATGGACTGACAAAAATATTTGAAAACGTTTTTAATCATCCTAATTAACAACACCAATAGTTTACTATCTAAGAAAAAACTCTAGAATATACTTCCGTAAACCTTAATTTACTAATAGGAGATGTAATGATGTACCATACAGTTTTGAGAACCCTAACAAAAAGCAAAAATTTTACTTGACATTAAAAATTGTAATTAAATTTTTCACAAACCTTATATTACGAAATTTCAACAGTCACCATCACTAGTAGGTGATTTAAAATATCTCGCCAGGAACACTTTAATCAAAAGAAGTTGCCAAAGAACTGAACGTATAAAAAGAAAAATATTAGGCAGGACATATAAGGGTTGAACTTGTATGACGTACTTATGGATTTTTCAGTGAAGTACGAACACATAAATAGTAATAAAAACGAAACTGCAACACATTAATACATATTACATTTACAATTTGTGTATAATATAATATTTTATTTGCAAAACGGTTTAATGAAACAATGAAACTCGAGTTTTATCTAAAATATTTATTATGTTTCGCTATACTATTTCTAAGCATTACATATTTTACGTTTTAATTTGTTAACAGTCAGATCTTGGTGGAATGGCATTATATTAAATATATATTTTTTTCCTATGTCCGTTCCCAATGTGGACCATATGGTCTTCTAATGAAGGTATCTTAACAGAATTTTTCTACGAGAACTGCTTGTTACTCGGTTGCTCAACCTCTCTTTTTTCGACGAGAGTAGGGATAGAAGGATAGGGCTAAGACAGGACTAGTAGTTAGCTTATCACTCTCGCTACGCCCCGTGAGGATGGAATGGGAGGGAGGACTCAGACTACGAACAAAAATCCATCTATGAAAACCGTCCGCACCGGGAATTGAACTCGAGACATCCGTAACCGTAGCCAGCGACGCTACCAACTGCGTCACGGACGCCGACATATATATTTGTAGCCCTGTTACATCAGTCAAGGAGAGACGTTGGAACTCGCTGGGTCACGTGCTGCAGATGCCTTCGGAGAGCCTTAATCCTGATTGCCTCTTCATACAACCAGTGGGATTCTGGCGTACCGAAAACTATCAATTACTTATTCACAGGATGTAGTCAGTGGAGCTGACGAACTCTGCCATGTCATGGGAGGAAGCAAAGCTATTGGCGGATGACAGGGAATCATGGAGGCACTGCTTGGTGGTCATATGCTACATATAAGGAACGAATATGGTCGAAGAAGAATAAAATATTATTTTTTTGTCATAATTCTGTGTTTGTAATGTCAGGTCCGTGGTTAACGTTGTTGGCTTCAGCTGCAATGCTTACGGGTACAAATCCCAATACGGGCAGTTTCATAAATTAATTTTAGCGATTAACAATCACGGATAAACTGTAAACATTCGAAGAGCTATTTGTCCGAAGATTAAATTTATAAAGAAACCTCGCAAAACAGTACTAAGTATTAAAATTAAATCCTTAAACGACAATAAAAATAATCCATGATGAAATAATGTCATCCAAATAAGGCAGTTCATGTGATCGACAAAAAAATTATTAATAGTTCACAAAATATTTATTTCATTATTGCGCATAGATATCGCAACTTCATATTAATGTTGTTCAAATCATTTCTTTAATTAAAAACAATAAAATAATGAAATTATTTTGTTCAAATCTTAAAGTCCTGCATAATACGCCATCTCTGAGCTTTGAGAGCTTTTATAACGGCAGAGAATTCAGTCAGTGACAAGGTAATGAAAGGTTACGTTGCACGCCTTCCCTACTTTAAAATACTTGAGTACAGGTAAGTACACACCAAATGCAGACAGAGCTATTCGCAACCTTTTTATTTTTGGCATCGTCAATCGAACATTTTTACAAATATATTTTTACACACTTTTGAAATGATTAATAGTTTATATATCAAAGCGCTTCATTACTCATTGAAGACCATTTTAATTTCATCCTTACTATCATTATATATTATATTTCTAAAAAAAATTTTTGCTCTCTACTTTTTTTAAATTATTCTATAAACAAAAAAATGGTTGAAAACCAACTCTCATTATAATATACGGCATTTCAAAAATATGTCTAAGTGATAAAAAATTCTTCGTATACACAATACATAAGTGTATTATAAATATTATTATTAACTTCATATTTATTTTTGTGTTACAAACTTTTATTTTCCAATGAAATGCAGAATTAACACAATAATAACTTTGGAAACTCAATGAAGATTGAGAGATGAATTTCGTATTTTAAGAAACTATCATTAGACGAAAATAAACCATATTCATCATATTAATCAAAGTCGGGTCAGTGGTGCAGTTGTTAACGTCGTTGGCTACGGTTACGGATGTCTCGAGTTCAAGTCCCGGTGTGGACAGTTTTTTTCAATCAATTTATGGATATTCGTTCGTAGACATGCATGTCTCAATCCCACCCATCCAATCCCAAAAACGGGGATAACGAGAGTGATTAGATAACCAGTATTACTGTCCTAGCCCTTTACTTCTATCTCTACCGTTTTCAAAAAAGAGAAGTTGAGCAACTGAATAACAAGCTGTACGAAATAAAAAAGAAAGCTATTAGAAATTAACAAAGCATTTGGACAGTAAGCATTTGGACAGTAATGTTTTATCCTTATTAAATTTAAATTATAGGGTTTAGTCTTATTTTCAAAATGTACTTAAATAAATGTAGTATAAAGTTCAATATCCATGCCCTGTTGAATTGAAAACATTGATAATGTTCTCGCCCGAGACACCATTCATTTACCACGTACCAACATACATACTTGGTGCTAGATTCTGCATTGACGTTTGAATGCACGCAAATCTCTTGTTTAATGGTAACCTTTCAAAATGGGCTAATGCTTAGCTTCTTTTTGTTCTGAAAAACGAATAAATGGAAGCTTATTTATACACGCGTTTCATATTGCAGTAACTATAAAACACAATTTAATCTTCATTTTTAAAAACGTATATTTACATCATTTGCTGCTGATGAGAGATTCTTTCCTTTTTATATATTTCTTTAAATCTACCAACATGAATAATTTAACAGAATATCCGTAGTTTATAATCGTCCTAATGCTGAAAATTATCGTTATCACTAAAAGCTATGTTATCTTTTATATCTCGTTTGGTTTTTATCTAGTTTATTGCTTTAAATAAGATGACACATTATTAATGTGACACTGATCTCATGAGTTATGATATTTTTTAGATGCTTACAACTAACATGTGTTTTTGACCATCAACATTGACCGACGCTTCACTTAATCCCACTGATACTCAAACATTTTTTAATGGTCACCTAATGACAATAAAACAATATTAAATTAACACAGTTTAAATCGTGTATAATGTCTAGGTATTCAAATTCGGGTACAAAACTTTATATAACATATCGATGGACTAGTTATATGGTCGATTAAAGTTTTGACTCATCTAAATTGACTTGTAAAAAGTGATGGTTTATTATTTGTATTACTTTTTTATTCAAGTTGGTGGTCAATAGTTTATAGTTTTAATATTAAAGGTTGTCTCTTTATGGAACGCCACAATTCACAAAAATATATTTCCACAATACGATATTTCGATATGTATGTATATGGAACTGACAAATTATTTTATTTGCTGATTTCCATATGCAAATATCTAGAAAGAGAAAAGTTGTGAGCTCCTAAAATTGTGGAAAAATAATGTAATCCCTAAAACAAAGATGGAGCGACAGTTCTTTTAAACGAGTTCAGTTAAGATGCTTTATTAGGAGTACATAATAATATGCTCCACGTTGGGAAAGGTAAATGGATAAAAAAAATATTTACAATCTTATTTAGAAACACATCTGTTTTATATTAAGCTTTTTTTAGTCTAGGAAGCGCTGAATTAGGAAAACGACAATCACGAACAAAAGCTTACATTCGAATAGCACGTGCTTGATTGAATCAAAGTTATGTCAAGTCTGCGAAATACGCCGTCAGGTTTTGTCTCAGTTCAATAGAGGCGATTTCTTTATAGATGTCACGCCTTCCGAGAATTACTTGAGCCTTGAACTTGACATCTGTTTCACTTTGTAAAATCTATCTTCCAAATAGAGCACGCGCCAATATTGTTTTATTAATGATATTTTTTATAGTAAAAGTAATTAATCGACCTTGACATAATCTCTCAAGTCGAAGACGAGGTAGAATCCAATTGAATTATGTCCACACTTGTTTGCTTCGTTATTTTATTAAATTAGTTACTGTTTTACTTCAATGAAATTAATGAAGTTTTTATCTTCTCTGGAATGAATTTATAAGATTTGAAATGAATTGAAAAAACTCCACTCCACTAGAATTTTATATGTTTTGAGTTCACAATGTTCACGACAAAACGTGTTTTGTACTGCTCCCACATGTTTATAATGATTAGAATTGATTTCCCTCATCACAAGCATTATTAATTAATTATCAGTTAATGCTGGTGATGATGGAAATTGATCCTGACCATTATAAAAATGTTTAATTAGAACAAAACAAATATTGTCCTTTTATTTTTGTCAGGTTGGAATAAATTTAGTTTGTATTTTAATATTACAAATATCTATATTACAAACAATAATGAGGCTAGAGATTTAATCATAAAATTTCAATAGTTCATTTGTTGTTAACGTATATCTATCAATTTGTTTCATATTGTATCAACTTCTGCCAGTACGGTGACGATATATTTGTTTTTATTGAGTTTATTCACCCCTTTTTATGGCTACTCACCCTATCTTTCGAATATTCTAGTAAGAAACCTCTTAGACGAAATAAGTGAGTCAATATGGCAGCCAAAAAAACTTCACTCGCCATATGCTCGCAATCAGACATGAGAGGTACGGAGATATTTGCCGAGGATAACATTAGGCACGTAACCTGGCTTGGGCAGTGCTGTGCACCTTATGAAAAAGTGCATCCGCACCAGGACGGAAACATTTGGATTCCATTTGGAGTCAAGCCCAATTAGTTTGGGGCGAGGCAATGCACTAAAACAGCATGTTTTGCATGTCCATAAATCCTATTTAAACATTTGGCAGTGTATGCATTTTGCTGGTAGCATCTATTAGTGTCAACATTTTTGACTGCTTACGATTTATGATTATCTCAGCTTTGTAGAGAATATGTATAGCTGAATAAACTATGTTGATTTGATTATAATAACAGAAAATATTTCTAGAGTACTTCGTTAATTTCCAAGATATTTTTTTATTCGACTGGCGTGTCATGGGTGCGACACAAAAAGTGGAATTGTAAAGTAATGTTTTTTTTACCATGTCCGTTCCCAATGTGTAGCATATGGTCTTCTAATGAAGGTATCTTCTAACAAAAATTTGCTATGAGACCTGCTTGTTACTCAGTTGCTCACCATCTTTTTTTCAAATAGACTAGATATAGAAGTATAGCGCTAGGACAGGACTTGTGTTTAGCTAATCGCTCTCACTACGCTACATTTTTAGGATCGTTTGGAGAGGGGAGGAAGTTTTAGACATCACAAACATACATGCCTATGAACAGAAATCGATAAATTGGTTGAAAAATCAATATGAATTAAATCTCAATTATTATAATTTTGTACATTTCCATCAAGCACCCTCCGTCGATGTCTGATATAAATTATTATTGTAACCTTATTATAATGAAAAAATTAAATATTGTTCATATTTCACATATTTTGTATACACAAATTAAAATAAGATTTATTTTATAGATACCACAAATTTAAGTTAAAAATCCTGAAAATATTGATACTTTTTAAGAAAAATTTGATAAAAGGTATAATGAGAGTTATTTCAGAATCATATTACCTACGAGTTAAACGTTTCATCTTAATTATAATAATAAAATCAAAATTAATAAATAAAATCTCAAACCGTAAAATATGATGGCACGAATTTTACATATTATTATTTTTGGCAAATCCAGATGAATTTTACTATTTTCAGATCGCTACAGCTTTCTTTTCCCATAAATTTCGTCGTTAAAAAATCTCAAACGGTGAGATATGACATCATGAAATTTACACAGTATACTGTGCTTGTCAAATTCCGATTAATGTAATTCTTTTCAGCCCCCTACATCTTTCCTTTCCGTAAAAATAAGATAGAAAGCTTTACTTTGCTAACCTAAATTCCGTACGAAGCCAGGCAGTAATGCAAGTATATTAATAAATTAAATACTAGATGAACATGTTTTGTTATTTTATTCCATTGCAATATTTCCCCCGTTTTATATTCTTTCTATTGCATCAATAATTTATGTGTATTCAATATAACTTATTGGGCAATTTTCTATACGAGTCATAAAATAATATCTATTGTGCACCATACGATACCATATGAAATAAAAGTAAGTAAGTACATATTTATCATCGAATGTATGGCGCATCCGCACAGACGGACATTTCAAATAAATATAAAAGCTTTTTCAATAGTAACAGGCACTTATCAAAAGTTCACTCTCGCTTGCCATCAGCCATCGAGCTTCCGTCATTAGGAAACGCAACCTCCGGCATATATCACCAACTTCAAAGCTTAAAAATATACTTCAAACTTATAATTTTTTTTTCAATAATTTTGTTCATGACTTTACATGAAATTATGATTCAACGTAGAAAAACGATTGTAGTTAATTAATGAAATTATGTTTACCTTAATAATTCCGTCCTCCGGATTTTTTCAGACACTATTTCCTTATTATTTATTATTAAAAGAAAGATTCTTTTTTAAATAAATTTTATCAGTCAATTATTTCCAAATGCTACTCGACAGCTGATTCTAGGCAATATTGTTAGACTGTTATTTGTTTGATTGGGTCATTCAATCGAAGCCTTAATACAATAAAAATATTTAAGCTTAGTCCATAACACATTAAATAACATTGGTAATATCGACCCACTCTATCCCATTATCACATTTTGTCTCATCATTTTTTACCACCCTCCTCCCAGATCAAATAATTTTTCTTATATGCTTCGTGACTTTAACGTATTCTACAAACTTCCGAATCCTGTTCATCATAAAACATCTCATTTATTTATGCACCTCCCCCTTAGGCACATGTCACTAAATGTAACTACTTAAATTTACTAACAGTTCTTGCAGTGTCATCAATGTTTTTCTATATGATTATCTAATTTACGAAATAATCAATCCTCGTATTTTTCCGTATAAGTCCCGGTGTTATAAAATTGACATAGTTTATATTTGTCAAATCCAGATTAACGTTACTATTTTCAGTTCAATTAACAGATAAATACGGCTATTAATGATAGTATTATATAAAACGTATTTATTAATTCCAACAAGTATACAGATTTTCCATTAGTCATCAAGAGTTTATATGAATACCATTGTTTTCTTTCTGTTGTAATAGTAGAAGAGAATTCAGTTCTGATTTGTAATAAATATATTTGTTGAATATAGATGTGTGTATTTATTTTATTATATCTTACATAATGATTTATTTAATAAAAAAGTTTGCCATCCACGATTGAACACAGCTTTTATGCAACATCCCTATGCCATACTGCAAGCGTTCTCAGGAGATAAACCAGCTTTAAGCGGGGCAAACCATATGGCACAAAGCTTCCCTACAAAATAATGCTCACCTACATTAGTAAATTGGTTATTTATTTTTATTGCTTCGGCGTATTTGTAACCTAGTTTTATCCCCTGGGAATTTTAAACGCTATCTAACTACGCATCAACGTAATTAATTTAATTATATCTTTGTTTGAGTTTGGACAGACAACGGGGTGCTTATTGAAAAGGGTTTGATGTGATTTGGAAGTGTGAGATGGGGGTTTAAGTGGTTACTTCAAATAGTAAATATCAACTTAAGAGTTAATTGTAGATAAAACCTACACTTTTTATGTTTGATACTATAACCTTATATATATGAAAATTAAACTGTATTATACGATGTTGAATATCGTAAATCTCAGCTGATAGCTTAATAAATAATATTTTTTATTATTAATGAATTTCCTAACGTAATTTATGGCTTTATTCTTGATAATGTAAATTTACCGAAATTTCGATTTTTCGCATTTTTTCTACATTCAATAGCTTACCCAAAGTTCTAATCATAGTCAGCCACTACAGCTTGATAATGTTCTTATTTAGTGCATTACGCAGCGTAACAACATTAACCGAGCTTAAAATTGTTACCAGGAATGTTCGAAGATAATTTTTCAAGACTTTTAAAGCTATTAAAAATGGTTTGAATTATGGAAGTGATTCTTTGATTCGAGAGCATCTCGCTCTTCATCAGACTACGTAAATATTTTGAATGCCTTTTAATTTTCTCTAGATGCATGTTGCAATTAAGCTCGAATGGTCCATCAATAGTACCGCCTTCCACTTGTTTCTCAGTTCTGTAAATTCCAAGATGCCTCATTTAAAATGAACTAACTAGTATACGAATATACTAACCCGCCAAGCAGGAAGACCTTGGCATTGATGCAACCATTGCCAGTTGTGTATTGGCTGATCCAAATATAAAGAGTTAACGCTTGTTGTCCTCCTTCTTAAATTTTAGAAAAAATATTACACCATCGCAAATTGTAATATTTGGAAAACGTTTTAGAAACTTTTTATTTCTTTTGTGACAGATTTTTTTGTTTTCTACGCTGTATCTAGGGCACCAGCTTAAACAGTTTAAAGTTAAAAGAGCGGATTAAAACACATTGTAATTCGCAGAGTAACTACCCATATGATGACATCATTACAATCTTTTATTTTTAGTTACAAGGCAGTAGAGATAAAATATTTTGTGACGAAATGTAAAAGCAGGCGTGTGGAGGTGTTTCAGAAATATCCTCAATCATATGACGACATTTATGAATGGCAGCCTACTCAAAAACAAAACAATGCACGTTTCTACAGTCATCAAAACCGAATTGATCAAAAAATCACAGCTGAAAAAAACCGTCGACATAGTTCCCAAATGAACACACAACGATTTTATTCCCTCTCCACTTTCCGTATCATCAGTTTATAAAAGTAAGTTCTTATTGTGAGAATATGTCGACAACAATTGGTTTACGATACAAAATTATTTAAGTTTAAGAGTTGGAGTTTTATTGATATTATATATAGCTGGTAACACCTGTACATTTCTATTGAAAAATTGATTTGGAGGAAAATGCTGGCCATAATTGAAACCAGTTCTGATAATTACGTAAAACTGTGGAATAAAGATAAAAAATATCTTAATGAAAATATAAGTTGTTTTAACGATCACTTGCTAGTCAAAGACAGGAAAGACGGATGATGCTAGCTAGTCAGAATAGGATTGAAACTGACTGGGAAGGTATTCCCATGCCTTTAGATCGAAATCCATAAATCGATTGCAAAATCAGCAAATTCCGTCCCATGATTCAAACCTTTCACCCCGTAAACGAGCGATAGAATTTTAACAGAATTTATAAAATGTTGAAAATGCTCAGTATGAGTAAAAGTGGTTCTAATAATTTCATAAAATTGTTAAATCAGTCCAAAAAAATATTTGGCTTTTATAAACAAAATGCATTTCCACTAATTGATAATTTTTTTTTCCATGTCCGCTCCCAATGTGGAGCATGTGGTCTCCTAATAGAAGTATCTAAACATAATTTTTCTACGAGAACTGCTTGTTACTCAGTTGCTCAACCTCTCTTTTTTCGAAGAGAGTAGGGATAGAAGTTGAATCAGTCCAAAAAATATTTGGCTTTTATAAACAAAATGCATTTCCACTAATTGATAATTATTTTTTCCATGTCCGCTCCCAATGTGGAGCATGTGGTCTCCTAATAGAAGTATCTAAACATAATTTTTCTACGAGAACTGCTTGTTACTCAGTTGCTCAACCTCTCTTTTTTCGAAGAGAGTAGGGATAGAAGTTGAATCAGTCCAAAAAAATATTTGGCTTTTATAAACAAAATGCATTTCCACTAATTGATAATTATTTTTTCCATGTCCGCTCCCAATGTGGAGCATGTGGTCTCCTAATAGAAGTATCTAAACATAATTTTTCTACGAGAACTGCTTGTTACTCAGTTGCTCAACCTCTCATTTTTCGAAGAGAGTAGGGATAGAAGTTAAATCAGTCCAAAAAAATATTTGGCTTTTATAAACAAAATGCATTTCCACTAATTGATAATTATTTTTTTCCATGTCCGCTCCCAATGTGGAGCATGTGGTCTCCTAATAGAAGTATCTAAACATAATTTTTCTACGAGAACTGCTTGTTACTCAGTTGCTCAACCTCTCTTTTTTCGAAGAGAGTAGGGATAGAAGTTGAATCAGTCCAAAAAAATATTTGGCTTTTATAAACAAAATGCATTTCCACTAATTGATAATTATTTTTTTCCATGTCCGCTCCCAATGTGGAGCATATGGTCTCCTAATAGAGGTATCTAAACAGAATCTTTCTACGAGAACTGCTTGTTACTCAGTTGCTCAACCTCTCTTTTTTCGAAGAGAGTAGGGATAGAAGGATAGGGCTATGACAGGACTAGTGGTTAGCTAATCGCTCTCGCTACGCTCCGAGAGGATGGGATGGGTGGGAGGGAGGACTCAGACTACGAACAGAAATCCATAAATTGATTGAAAGATCAATCTATGAAAACCGTCCGCACCGGGAATTGAACCCGAGACATCCGTAACCGTAGCCAGCGACGCTACCAACTGCGCCACGGACGTCGAATTGATAATTAGCATCGTAAAACTTAAAAGTGTTTAAGAACATATGAATAGTTTTATTCTCCATTATACACTTACCAATTGTTGTTTATGTCTGACCTCTTAGTACCGGTACTTTTACTGGCTACATGTCATGAGAATAAAAATAATATATAGAATTTTGGTTTACAGCTGTCGCGTCGGCACATGCCTATTGCGATCTCACTCTCGCGATGCACCCCGCCGGTACATTTCGGTAGCGAATGATGATTTAGTTTCTCTTTCTAGCTTTGTTAAGCCTAGTACCATGTGGTAATATTAGCAGTTATTCCATTGGCGTCGCGTGAAAAAATAAAATTTATTAAAAAAAATGATTGAAGCATTTAATCAGTTTCTTATAACTTGCTATCATATACAGTCACTTCCGTCCCACCACTAAGCTTGGGTCGTAAGTTGAATTTTACACAAAAACATATTAGCATATTTTTACATCAATTTTGTATTTTATTTATAATTACTAATTACTTAATCGTAAAATTACTTTTCGAATTAATTACAAACATACTAGTCACAGTTTCATCAAACGATTTTTCAATTGATTTATGGATTTGTGTTCAAAGGCATGAATGTATGTGATGTCTAAATTCTCTTCCACATATTCGATCCTAAAAAAACGGTATGTAAGAAGAGCGATTAGATAACCATAGTCCTTTCCTAGTTCTACTGATCAATCCTTACTCTCTTCGCAAAATCATTTCTCGTAAAACAATTTGTGTTTAGATAAGCTTCACCGGAAGACCAAATACTCCACGTTGGGAGCGGACATGGCAACAATATATGTATATATTGGAGTATCTTCATCATCAGTGCTACTGATTGCCATTATTGACTCTTAAGATTAATCAGCGAGTGCTGTATTTTTTTTTCGTTGTGAACTGTGAATAATCATTAGTCCACCTAGGAAGACTTTTTTTTCAAACATAGTTTATATCCATTACCGCAAGTAGACGATGTTGATAATAGATTCTTCGTCTGTCACCACCATCTACTATTACAGGGTTGGATTGTTTTAATGAAACCGTGCTCTCAGATTTCTGATACAGTACATTCTTTTTTACCAGAGCTTACCGAAAATCTTTACTTGAATGACAAGATGCGTAACTTAATACTACTTCCTTTTGACTTTTTCATCATGACAACATGTGGTTTTTATATACCCAACACATGAAATATCATTGGATACTGAAAAAAAATTTTTTTATGTGCATTTATGTTTTTGATAAAAACTCTATTAAAATAAATACTGCATACCGCTTCAGTATTTCTCAGTTGCGTATTTATTCTTTAATTAAATGAAAAATGAATGACAATTGTTTTATTTTATCTTCACATATTTTTATAGTTCTGTTCAATTTTGATCGAATTCGCGAGGCGCCTTATGTTTTACCCGTCAATTTTAGAAAAACGAGCACTGCAACGTTAATTAAAAAGCGTTATTACGTGTATTACAAAAAAATATATACAACTTCGTAAAGTTCGTTCTATAAAGTTGTTTTAATATTAATAGTACAATAAGTAATAAAACAAGATTCAATTTCTTTTCCATTTTACTACTTCCATTCATTCATCCTTCGTTATTCTCAATCATTGGCTTTTTAATTGGACTGCCACAATGAGGTCCTCATTTATTATGAAAAAATATTTCTTTCATTCAGTTCATCCGTTTAGTTTCTGCCAACTGTTTCTAAGCCATAAAACTTCAAACCGCTCACACTTATTACAGTGGTATCTATTTATTTTATAGTATGTTCATTTATATTCAATATCAATTATAAATTAAAATATCAACTTTGACCAAGTTTTTCATTAATAAAAGCTTATCGTAGATTTTTTCGTGGAATATTTTTTATTTGTTTGTATAAATAAAATTAGCATCAGCGAATAAAAAAAATTTCTTCAGATATTTGATATTTTTATTTTCAAATATGTTTCGTTGCAGTGCTCAGATCCGGTAAAATTGTACCCCATATGCGTTGATACACATACATTTAAACCCGTCAAATTGCACGGGGGATTCCATTCGCGTATTGAAAAAATACCCTCTGATACATACACACATCATTTCCCCCCGTCCCTCGCCAGGTGCCACCCCCGCACCCAGGTTCCTCTCGCAACCCTCAAAAGATACCCGCCCTTATAGTCATTTCCATTGAAGACACGGCACGCGCCAAGTCAATCCACCTATTCTCGTTCCGCGCCAGTAATTGTCCTTATCAAACAACTTCCGGTGCAATCCTTCGAATAAACTAACGCGTTTGTAGTCCCCGGTGACTATTATCACAGCACTACTGCAAACAACTTGTGTGCTAAACGACTTCCTGTGAAAATAGTTCCGAAATTAATTATACCTAAAATGTGTGTTTATTATGTGACTTTTCAAAACAAAGACTGAATGATTCAATAAAAAAATATTTGTGTAAAAATAAAACATTTAGACAAGAAATAATGCTTTTCTCTAGTCTTTTTGGTGCTTAACAGTTCTAAACAAGTGTGGTTTCAAAGTGGTTTAAGACGATTTTTAATATTTTTATCCTTTATTGGTTTTAAGCACAACGAAACCATTAAAATGGCGGCTCTTGGTGTTGTATCATTCCGCAATGGTAATTCACCTCATGGTAAAATTCATATTCTACAAGAATCTGCCAATAATATTGCAAACAATACCAACAACATGATCAAGAATGACAAACGTGAGATTGTTGTTCTGAAAAAGAAGCAAAAGATTTTTCCCGCCAACCAACAAACTGTATCAGTGTCGAGTTTGATTAACAGTCAAAACAATGTGCTAGTTCAAAACAAAGCAGTAAATATTCTTAAACCTAAAAAAACAGTGAAATCAAAGGATTCTCTCGTTGCCAAGGTGCATAATCCACCTCCAATTGCTGTAGCCAGGAGGAACGCACGAGAAAGAAATAGAGTAAAACAAGTCAATAATGGTTTTGCTACTTTACGTCAACATATTCCAAATGAAATAGCTGAAATATATGAAAACGCGAACAACAACAGAGCAGCAAATAAAAAATTAAGCAAAGTTGAAACACTAAGAATGGCTGTTGAATATATAAGAAGTCTTGAGATATTATTGGACATTGATGACAATCGGGATTACAAAGAAAATAACGCAAATATTTCAATGTCTTCATTCCCTTCGCCTGCTTCTTCAGAATCTCCTCAAAACTGTTCATCATTTGAACAAAGTTATTTCATGCAATCACCATTATTGGAAGATGAAGAAGAATCAAATCCACCTACTCCATTACCCCCTGTAACTAATCATCACTATTCAAGAATTCCTGGTACAAACGCTTTTCAATTAATACCAGGGCCAGCACCACTACACCATTACGAAGATGAAGAAAATATACACCCTTTGACACCAAGCTCAGATCTGATTTCACAAGAAGATATGTTAATGCATCCTCATCTCATGGATACAAACATGGATTTTATTCAAAGTAATGGTCAAGAGTTTGCGATAATCCAACCGAGTTTACTATCTCCAGATTTTTACAGCGATAATTCGCTATCTCCTCATGGAAATGTTGAATCACTTGATATGAAATATGTTACAACACTCATAAGCTCCGATCAACAACTTCTATATCCGCATTCTATTTTAATCAGTAACTCTCCAGATGGATCCATTCACTTGCATTCAGAAAATTCTAGAGATCTCTTACAGAATAGTGGCGTAATGATTAAAGACGAACAAAACAAAAACGTTGCAATTTTGATGAGAAATAATGAAAACCTGGCTTACTCTGAAGATATCGATTTAAAACAAGAGCCTGAAGAAAGTGATGGTGGATTTAACCACGAAAGAAATGGAGATATGGAGGAAGTTCTCAGTTGGTGGAATGGTCAACAACGACAAGAAAAAAGACTGTAATTTAGCTGAATATTTAGAGGTATGTACTTTATGCCTTATTGATGGAGATTATAATAGATTACATTCCATAGGATTTCATTTAGCGTGCAGATGATTTTATTATATTAAGCTTTGAATATTTCTTGACGAGCTATTTTTTATTATTTATGCCATTCCTTAAGCCGATTGGTCAACTTTGTTCGATTCAGTAATGGTGTTTTCAAGATGGAATCTCAGTAGTGACAGTTTCAGAACAGGATTTGTGTTCGAAAGCATTGATACCTAAAATTCCCGCTCACCCATGTGATTCCAGATCTAATTAGCTAACTACTAATCCTGCAGTAGTTGTTGTAGAAAATCGTTTGTTGATACAAGCTCTATTAAGAGTCCATGTGCTCCACACAGGAATCGGACATGTTCAAAAATGTATATATGAAACTACTTACAATTTAAATTAATAAAAACTTGTCTGTAAGAATATTTTATTTGCCTTGGAATCAAGTTTTACGATGATCGACATCATATCTTCAGTCGTTATCACAAGCATATTATCAGGTGCTATACCCATGCGAAATAAAACAGGTCTGAAATTATTATTAATAACCAAGAACGGTATACCTACGGTTTCAACATGATAATGATAAAATGTCGTCGGCCCCCTGAATGGGACATTATTTTCCCAGACTAGTGCGACGGAAGACAAGATACCAGCCGAGGGAATTTTCAAAATGTGAACTGCATCCTTCGATCTGATAAACCAGCATTGCAAGAAATTACAGTGCCGCCAGTCCAATTTAATAATATGAAATTCGTACAAAAGCTTTTGTTTTATATAGCGCGAGTTACTTAAACGCCAGCCCTGCGGCTCCGTCTCTAGCCACACATGTTATTTCTACTCGAAGAACGGATTCCTTTAAATGTAACGTTAATATTGCATTATCAAAACGATTATTTCAAATACTGCTGTCATAATTTAAGACGTCAACTGAGAGTACTTGGTGGAATTTGAATATCAAATTTGAATTTTTGGATTTTGTAAATTTCCATTTATTTCGTCACTGACGACCCGGACTTCGCTTTTCGACATCTTCAGATAAACTCGAACTGACGGAAATAAACTAATAAATAAATTTCATTGTTTTCATATGTTTCTATTTTAAGATGAATGAATGTGGAATTCCGACAGGAAAAGATTCGTCTCACTGGTGTAAAATCACTTGTTGAATCTCAAATGATCAGAACCAGTTTCACTAATCGTGATCATTTTCAACTGAGACGTAATTCTATGCTAAAATACTTTTTTTTCAATTTTGCCAATAAGCTTTGCATGTAAACACTATAGTCAACCAATGCTTTTTTTTTTTTTTAAATAAAACGCAATTTGTTTTGTACTACTTCCACATGTTTTAACTCATCACGATCATCATCAACCGATAATGCTACAGTATCGGTTGATAGTGCTCGTAATGAGAGGAAACCAATCTTGATCATTATAAACATGTGGAAGTAAAGCAAAACAAATTTTGTTTTATTTTAAAAATTGAATTGACAGTTATTGGCATAAAAGTAACTATAACTATAAAAAACAGACAAAATCGCGTGATGCGGCAGTGTATGGAAGCTACTAATAATATGAGAGGAAAGACACGGGAATATATTCATTTATTTGCAATTCTCTCAATGGCAGTTATATTCCAAAACCTGTTGTTTTATCAGTTGTAAAGGGATTGGAATCAATGAGAGAACTCGTCGATCGTAGGTGAGATACAAAAATGACGTATTTGTTTCGTTTTAGGTCAATTATGCCGCTTTTTTCTGAATCAGATTGCGGGATTCGTTCGATTCATATGAAAAATTCTGTGATTACATTTCAATTTTCCTTGGCCGGTCCTTAACATGTTTTTAAAAAAAAAAAAAAAACTGGGAAATATATTTTTATTTGGCGGTTAGTTTATTAGTTTATATATAAACAAAAATAAATTCGTCCAAAAAAATCTTTTTTCACATCATCATTGAAAAATAATTCATATTACAAAATTAGTCATTTTTTTCCTTTTTCTTGCCCAATATGCCCTGCGAATTAAACGATAGCAAACACACAACGGGCGATGGTGGGTTAACCATGTTGTATTCTCAGAATATGAAGAATAAAAACAATCTCGTATATTACGTTCAATAATGTCATTTTGACTGAAAATGTTATGCACTGTCATTCAATAATGACGCATTTAAAATGCGGAATTGTTCACAAATCATTAAACCATTGAATACTAAACGACTTTCCAACTGTGATTCTCAACAATTATCAACGGATTATACTTTATCAAGTCGATTCAATCGTTCAGAGATATATTTTAAAAACACGCATTTCCCAAACATGAACGACTTTTGTCTAAATAATTTTTTTTGTATCTTTGGTTTAGCTGATGTTAATTTGAAAACTAAATATTTTATGATTGATCACACACTTTAGCATATTGACATTGAATGCTTATCCCTTAGTTCACTTTTTACCATAGTTTTTTTCTTTAGTATATAGTTTTTTGATTTATTAATAATCAAAAAGTCTTGTTAAATATACATACTGTTCGCATATAATGTTGTTTTTTTTATCACAATAAAATTTTTTGAATCATATAAGCAAAGAAGATGTTTAGCTTAGTATGCCTATTCTGAAAGTTACAATAAAGATTCATCAATATTGATATGTTCACTGTTAACCATAACAGATACCTATCATCAATTTTTACTTAACGCTTTGAATCGATTTTGTTTTGTTACGATGAGAAAAAATAGTGTTTGTATTAAAGAAGTTTTGCCTGAACAAAACACGATTTAAAACATTTTTAATTCAAGTGTATTAATAGTAGTTGTTTGAATTGTTAATACTTTTAAAATTGATGATACAACATGACATTTAACTAAAGCGATATCCACAGAACTACAAATCGGTTTCCGAACGTAACGGCCAATTGTGAGACAAGAGTAAGCATAATAATTATTATCTTCCGTACGGAAACCATGTTGCAGAATTGTGATAGGTCTGTGTTACGTTGCTGTTACTGTATGTGTGCCATTCTTCTTATTATAAGTAGCATCATTGTTATTTCTAATGCATACATAGGAAGTATCGCGAGCATAAAAAAAATGTACAAATAATTTTCAAACTTTTTATGATGATATAACAAAATCAAATATCGTTAAATTTGTATGTTTTAGTTTATACAAATTTTAAGTACATATATTCCTGCTATTTATAAAAATATGTATAAATGTTAAGTCATCGCTTACCTTTCCTAGCATAGACCACAGAAATAAAAACAAAATCATTTTCTGGCGCATTTATCTCGTGTGATTTACTTCACGATTTCGCATATACTTTTACTTTCGCATAAAATATTCGTACCTTCTAAATTCCATTTGAATATGTTTTATAACTTCTCTAATTTAAGAAATGAATAAAAAATCTTTTACTAAAAAAACATTACATCTATGTGTGTAATTACCTTTTTTACACACGCTTTAGTCTTTAGTCCACTACCGAAAGCAATCTGTCAAATAGTTTTTAATTACATATAAGTTGAGACACAAAAAGAAAAAACATTTGCAATAGCACATAGCTTTGAAATTGTAATGTTACATTAAAAAGTCAACATTTGAAACTGAACAGTATTATCTCCAAGAGGGCTTTTAGCACTGGACTACCGTACTCTACAGTCGATCATTTTTTGGAAAATTAAGAAATAACGTGACTATACATTTTAAGTTTCATGATGCACGCTATCTGAAAATGTACTGAACTTCAATTTAGTTTGTAATATAATAGTATGAATGAAAAATTGAGTCGACATTGAAAAGTCGACAAATATATTTTTTCGTAATGGTAAATCATGCTGTTTTCTCTGAAAAAATAGGTAATGGTAAATTTCCTTCAATACATTTTTTTACTTACTTATCATAAAATTCAAAATTTTCAATTTGAAAAGATGTAATATATTACTGTATTAGATATTATGATTTATAGGCTACATAAATATACCATAGTAATTTAATTAATAATTTCCGAGAGTGACGGCTATTGTTTATAATAATCATTTATCACATTTTTCATGAATATAAGTGTATTTACGAGAATTCAGCTCATTGAAATGTTGGCAACGTTTCAGTTAATTTATGAGCGCTAACAAAGCTATTTCCCAAACTACTTATACTATATATTATGAGTGGCATTGGAAGATATTAACTAGTCAAACAAACCAATAACTTATTTATAAAATTACAGGATTTTGTAAAGAAATAATTATAAAAATCTTGACAGTTAATTAATTGCAGTTTTTGAAAACGATTTTTTTATAGTTATATGAAAACAATATAATATTTAAGAGCCGTTTTTTGTAATTAATTATATGTATATAAATTAATATATAAATAGAAAATGACTCTGTAGATACTGCGCTTTGTTAAAACGGTCCCCAATAATATTCATTTGTTTGTATACAAACATTCAAATATGAATTTTAATAACACGGTTGCTCTTTGGCCAACGTTGCACAACCGGAAGACATATTTCGAATGTTTTGTGACCTCAGGAAACTGCGAAATTCGAATTATTCAATACTTGTCACCTGTTCTTGAGTAATGCGACATTTTAATCACTAGCGGCTTATAAACAAAGAAAACCGCCATATATTATAAATTGCGTCATTCCACATAACATGGAAATAAGTTAGTTCAAATTAAATTCGTTCGTTTAAAATTGCAGAACCAGCCATATACCATTATTTTGATAATATCAGAGTAATTTCGAAATGAAAAGATGTAGTGTAAATGTACCAGTAGTGACCGTTTAAGAGAAAAATTCAACAAAATTAACGATTAACGTTTAGCATTAAATCGAATGATGTTAAAGCAAATGGATTCATAATGAATCAAATGTCTAAATTAATATGGTAACACAAAAATTAGAAAACGGTTAGTTGAAAAATTCTGTTCAATTTTTAACAACCATATTTTTGTGTCAGTAGTTGACCACTTTCATAACAACCTTTCATCAGAGCTTCCTATAAGAACACTCTTGGTTGAATCAAATAGCATATGCTTACATTCACTAATATCCTTAACAATTCTCTTAATGAATTCAAAATAAAATATTTCCTGCATAAGATGTTGTTTTTAAATGGCCGCTATGACACCCGAATGACATATATGGTGATGTGTTAGTTCCTCAACCCGACAAAAAATAGTTTCACTTGTCTGAACTCTACAATTTAGAGCAATCCCGCGTATACGTTTCTTATTTTGGACACTTTTATTGAAAAATGTCAACTACCCGTACATTTACCTTACTTACACTGCAGTTTTTTTGCATGGGATATCTCGTCAACACAACCACTGTACATTATTTTATCGGCATATTTAATCGTTATGAATAGAATTTACGTATGTAAAATTTTACAATTCGCGAAATAAAATTAATAATAATAATCGCTGTATTCTGACAACAGATTAATTTGTAAATGGATCAGTTCGAAGCCATTCGCTCCACATAATATACACAATAGATCAGACAATCAACAATCTTACCTTTCTCCATTACAGAGATAGGATTGTAAGAGAAATGCGGTGTGACGTAGGGACGGTTGTAAGTAGGAAATAAAGTCGAATGGGAAAATTGCGAAAAACCATTATGATATTAATTTTATGATAACTGTAATTTTTAGCAGTTGGAAACACTTATTTTAAAGGCATTGCATTTTTTATGTATGCCAACAATTCTATCCACAAATTTGAGGAAACGATGAGTTATTAGTCCGATGATATAGATGAAAGTAAAGAACTTACACTTGAACACAGCACAACATATTCACGGAAACGTTTCTGTTTTTATGTATGAAGTTAAACTCGACGAGATGCACATATATTTCGAAAAAATTACAAATATCATAATTAACAATTTCCAATTTTCTGGGTTTTTTTGTCACCATTTCAAAATTCCCGGGTTTTTTGCAACACTAGTTGTAAGCATCGTCGCTATTTTTTATTCCGGATAATATTTATTTATGTTGAAAGCCTATTTTATTACTATTTGCGATTTAATTCTAGCTTCGCTAAAATGTTATTTTATATCACTAGAATTTAAAAACGATTGACACTTTGCTTATTGAGCGTAAAATTCATTATCTCTCAGTCCCGATAAGTACATTAAAACATTTATACGTAGTAATAAAATGTGATGGTAAGCCATAACACGTTAACATATATTCGGAGTGTCTATTTCCATATATTATATTAGAACATTTTCACAATGAGTAATAACAACTATTGTTGCAAAAAAAATATCCGCTCCCAATGTGGAGTGTATAACCTTTTACGGATCTTCCCGTTTTCATGCTAAAAAATTCCTTCGAATCTCATGCAGTCACATTTCGTTACCGTGTGGATTTTGTCATATAAACACATTTATAAAGCGAAACCACAATTTCAAAAAGTGAAATATGGTTTTATGTAGTAGTAAATATTTTACGTCATATTTTGTTTGTGAAACCTGAAATACATCGCAAAAATCGAAATTCTTCATAACAGAACAAGCTCGAGACGTATCTCGGTGCCGTTTGAGACAAAACCGTTGCAATTGCGTCATGCATCTCGGATTGTTTCCATACTATCATAATTTTGTATTCTTCGATCGTAAAATTGACGAAGTTTTCAAATTATGATTAATTATACAAAGACGATGTAAACTATAATGTATTTTTAATTATATGTAGAACTATTTTATGTACAAAAAGCAAAATTTTCCGTTTTATGTATGACCAAGTTCACAGATAATTTAAAGGCTTAAAGGCCAAAGTAACTTTTTACGTTTTTACACCAAGAATATGGACAGGTTAACTTAAATTAATTGGTTAGCTAACCGCTTCACCTCGTGTTTGGGATCGGATAGGTAAGAGATAGACATCAAGGATGCTTTCGGACACAAGTGCATAAAAGATTCGAAGATTCACAGTAACCGAAATCAATGACGTTCTCCGCTTGGTTAAAGGTCCAGAAAATTTAATTTTGATAACCTTATATCTGAATTATTCTATAGGGTTTTGACAAACAACAAAACATATCTAAATATGTCTGCGTTGGGCAAGGTTATACACAAAATCATTTCTCTAAAGATGTTAGGCTAGACTGAGTACTGTAAATTTATTTGAGTAGGTATGGGGAAATACCAGTTTCAATCTTTTGATTTCTTCCGGATACACAAAAGAGAAAAGCATATAAAATGAACATAAGATAACATGGACCAAAGAGGGACAGAATTTGGCGAATACTTAAATAACGTCGCCAAAGAATTATATCGTCGCAGTTTGAAGGGGGCTCGAGAAAAATCACATACACAATGCTACGGTATAAATGGACCCAATTAATATGACGTATTTTTACGACCATCTATAATAATATCCATTCATAGATACACTTTAATCTACAAGACTAAATCAGCAATTGAATACCTAAAGTACTCAATGTTGTACCCAATTCGGATTCACATTCCGTTATACGGATTGTAACGCGTAATACGAAAGTATTTTCAAACAATTGTCAGGAGTAGCCGAACAATACTCTTAAGTTTATAATACTCGGGATGAGCGAAACTGGTCCTGATCATTATAAACATGTGGAATTAGTACAAAACAAATTATGTTTTATTTTTTAAATATAATGCCATTCCACCAAGAATTGATATTTAACTCCCTAAAACTCGTAACAAAATATTTATGATTCATTCGGCGGTAACTTTCTGAAAATTCAGTTTTAATATAACATTAAAATTAACAACTTTGTTATTCCACTGGCTGTGTTACTAAATATGACACGCGTTTCGTTTCTTTTTGAAGCATCTTCGATTAGCTTGATTTTTCTTCCTTTTCACTACTCACCTCTGGACATTCTGAGAAATTTTAAGCGATTCAGTCAGCCTGTGAAGCTGTTTCTCAAAAAAAAAAGAGTGTACATTGAAAAAATATTTTGTTTCCATATTGTTTTTAAACTCTATCTATAATGCTACGGGCTTCATTGGTATTATTTCATTAATTTAAGGCTTCTGTAAATAATTTTCCATATCCTTGCAGGAATTATATGTAAATTCATACGATCAATAGTTATTTTGCAGCGGTATAAATTCTAGCACCAAAATTTAAACTCTCTTTATTCTATAAGAACTTTTTCATCAATATCATGAAACAAAAAATTTATATCTCGGATATCTTACAAAATATTTTTTTTGTTACCTTGTTATTATAATTAGCTTATTTTTAACGAATAGCGATCCAATAATTTTAATATTTTGTATGAAAATCCAAGACTATCTACAAATATGTCGTTGAATATATTTTAGTCTCAAAAAATTCTGAAGACATTGAAAGTTTTCGTATTTTTTTAAAACTATTATTTTTTTTTATGAAAAATTATCTTTTGTCACAGATTATTCAAATTCATTCTTAGTATAACAAAGCTTATAAAATTATATGCTATACCTGGGTACCTGGATGGTGCTTTGTCATACGGTTTTAATCAAAGCTTTGACGTCACAAAAGCATGACCTATGGATAAAAGTTTATAAATTTACACGCTACGATCACTTTCGGCAGAAAACCGTTAGAAATTTACTTTGCTCCGAAGTCCTTTCATTTTTTTCTGCAACAACCACTCTGTATTATGCAACTTAAGCGATGCATTTTGTATGCAACGCGATCTAAATGCTTTTTCAATTTTAAAATCACAAAAGATTTTTCCGTGCAAAAAAAATTAGAACATACCCATGCAAAAAAATCGAGAGATATAGATAGGGAATCCCAAAAAATGTATTATTCCCGTATTATTATTTTAAGAGACTTTATTTACTTACTTAGTCATGTGTTGGAATAATTATTATAGACCAACATATTTTAAATCTAAAATTTAATAAAACATATTTAAAATTTCTATAATATATATTAAATCAATATCTCCTAATAAACTGTATGTTCATCTTTTTTGTTCATTTCCGCTCCCAACGTGGAGCATATGCCCTGCTAATGAAGGTATCTCAATCGAAGTTTTCTATGAAAACTGCTTGTTATTCAGTTACTCAACCTCTCTTTTTTCGAAGAGAGTAGGGATAGAAGTATAGGGTTAGGACAAGATTAGTGGTTAGGTTAGGTGGGAAGGAGTTTTAGACATCACAATCATCAATGCGAACAGAAATCCAAAAATCGATTGAAAGATCAATTTTTTGAAAACTGTCCGCACCGAAAATTTTATATTCATAATTACCGTCACTTATACACATGTATTCAAATATATATATTTTTAAATATTTACTTCTTATTAATCTCTTGTGACTGTAAAAAATCAAATTAAATTCTACCAATCTACATTTACCATGCTTAAAGATTTTTTAAATCTTCTGAAATTCGGATCAATATTATTTATGTTGGCTACCGAAAATAACGATTATACTTATGTTAAAAAAATTACAGCATATCCGTTACACTACGTTTACACTACATTAGGGTCCAGCATTTTCAATTTCGGAATTCATTTAGATGTGCTTATCTTGTTCAATTTTACCAAAGTTCTTTTGACATTTTTTTCCTTGCTTTCATAATTCAATTATTAATCGAAAGGGTAAATAGGACGCATAGTCTGACGAATCACCCATGACATATTTAAGTAGAACACCACAATGTGACGTTTTTTTATGAAACTAACGATATATAATATATAAGGCAGATGTTTTAAATGAAACTTAAAATTATCATTAGTAAATATATTCTATTGTATTTTACAGTTTTTGTCAATACAAGCTTCCCGATAGACTATAGTAAATATAGAACAGTTTTATTAATTTTACAAAACATACGATTCAAAAACATATTAATTTATAAAATTACTTCAAAGCAATGTATCCTACATATTTCACAACTTCAATAAAACCCATTAGAGAAGTATATTTTATTGTATTATTGTATTTTATAGTTGTCGTCAATGCGAATTCCCCAATAGACTAGAGTTAACATCGAATAGTTTTATTAAAAACGCACAGCATACGATTCAAATCAAAATTGATTTTTAAAATTTGCTCAAAATATTTAATGTACATGTTTGACACATAAAAAAAAATATTAGAGAATCTTAATATCGTCTACATTTTGGCAAAAAATTACTGAAAAAAGCTATGTTCCTATACATTTTTTTTAATCTCTATTGTCCATAAATCACAATTTTTTAAATTTATTATTGAAAGTCTTTTTACAAGTCCGCAAGTTTTGAAAAAACCGATATTGAATTGTTGAGATTTTGTACATTTCCATGTATTTTATTTACATGGAAATGTACAAAATCTCAAATATTCAAATTTGATATTGAAATTCTAACAAGCACCTTCAGTTGATGTCTTAAATTATATCGATATTGAATATCTTTTTTTAATATCGTCAAATTAATAGCTGTTGAGAATGTGAGTCTAATAGAATGTGAATCTAGGAGAATTTAAAAATCATCTCTAGATTGTTTTTACAAAACATAAAATATTATTTAATACCTCTGGTTTGTATGTAACCTATTGTAGCTACCGTTAGTTGACTGGATGATACCTAACAAGCAATATCGAATTTCTTTCAGCTCTATGCTACGTTATTCGTTCCTTTTAAAGGATTTTTGTAAAGACCTTGATTGGAATCGGCGGGTTCTAAGCATCGGATTTCGTAAATGTTCAATGAACAATCGCTTTTTCAGCATTCTTTAAAAAAATGAATCAACCATGATAATATGCTAAAATATAATGAAAAATGAGATTTTTATATACGTTTGAACATTTTATAATCAAAATCTTAGAAATAACTATTTATCCTGTATAAGGTAAATAGTGAGAAAGATTACCATCTTCCCTTTTTGATCAACTTTACTTTTTGACCATGTAATTTAATGTGTATTTCATTGATCATTGTTCAAAAATTCTATAGGAAGGGGGATAGAAGAAGATAAACTACATCACCAATACCCAAGCTTTCAATCTGACGGCTATCCTTGCTAAAATAAAATTACATAATTTGTAATACTAAAATACATTTGTAAAATATTAATTGCATAGCTTATTTATAAATAATCGGATGGGTTTTGCTTAGAGAGTACAGCTCATTGGATTTCATATGCATTGTATATATATAAATTTAGTCATAGGCAGGTAGCATTTTTTGTATCACATAACCAGAGATAAACTCAAGAAGAATTGAGCAATGCAATGCAAAGTTTACTCAAGGAGAAAAGACACTGAAAACACATTAAATGTACTGATCATTATAAATATGTGGAAGTAGTACAAATGAATTGTGTTTTATTTTTTAAAATATAATGTTTTTCCACCAAGAATTGACATTGAACACCTTAAAAAAGACATTAAATGTAACATAAAAAATCAACATTGTATCCATAAACTTTCCATGAATTGAACCAAGGATCTTATGAGCGCTTAGTAGTGCTCTATAGACGCTGAAAAAACAGAATATCAACAATATTTATATTAATACGTGTAAGAAAAAAACTTATACGGCGCTACTATCATGAATTCATTTTGTTCCCTTAATTGTTTTGAAATCTTCGTTAAGTATATTTTGAATTGCAAATTATAATGTATTACATTTTGCCAGTAAGATGATTGCATTGGATAATATATAAACACTGACATTTTCTCAATTTACTTCTGATTGAAAAGATATTAATTACACCAAGTATTCAATGATGCAATAGAACCGTGCTACTGTGAATATCATGCAAAGCTTCTGTAAGAGGGGAACCTTATATTTAAGCATATAATTATTTCACATTTATTAAATAATTTAAGCTGCGGTTGCTTATAGAAAATCAATAAGAAACCTTCCATCAAAATTTGAAATGTTTTCATATTTTCCTAACATACATCACACTGCAAAGCTCTTCATAACTGTAAAGTTTGCTATTATTATTCACTCCATTAAATAAAGAAAAAAATATCGCTTAGTATTTTGTGCCACGAAAATTTAAGCATGTACAATATATTTGACAGCTATTTCGGTATCGCGCGATCGTCAGAACCATAATACTTAAGCGGGGTTTTTTTTAATTCAATAAGATTGTGCACAAACATATTTGTGCTGAATAAATGCTTAAAAGTATTTTCAATGGAGAAATGAAGATTAAAATAACAACAGTTTTCATTTTAGTGTATGAAATATTTGTCGTGCCTCGTCTCGTCAGAACAAACGTATCAATTTACATGTATATTGTGATCTGTGGACACTGTTCAACGGTGGATTTACAGAGGATATTCGATATTTAACTCACGTATTTTATTTCAATCCCTTTTAACGCCTTACACTACCGTGAACGCACATTTAACTTCACTAAGAACTACATGCTTGAATTATGCATTAATAATGCACAAACGAACATTTAAAATCACATCAAATACATTATTACATAACTTTCATCGAGATTACCTTTAAAAATATTTTAAACTTTCTTCTGGAACTAAATATCAAGTTTCTAATTTATATTGTCGGCGTCCGTGGCGCAGTTGGTTTCGTCGCTGGCTACGGTTACGGATGTCTCGGGTTCGATTCCCGGTGCGGACGGTTTTCATAGATTGATCTTTCAATCGATTTATGGATTTCTGTTCGTAGTCTGAGTCCTCCCTCCCACCTATCCCATCCTCACGGGGCGTAACGAGGGCGATTAGCTAACCACTAGTCCTGTCATAGCCCTATCCTTCTATCCCTACTCTCTTCGAAAAAGAAAAGAGAGATTGATCAACTGAGTGACAAGCAGTTCTTGTAGAAAACTTCTGTCAAGATACCTCCATTAGGAGACCATATGCTCCACATTGGGAACGGACATGGAAAAAAAAAATTATAACTCTCACAGGGCTTAATTTGATTTAGGTCAGTTGGTTTCCTGAATTATTTTCTTTTGATTCCTAGGTCCTATTCATATTTATTTTTCCACTTTGAACGTCTTGCATTTCTTAACAATGTATTTTAGCAATTACACATTTTATAGACAGGAAATCTACGAAATTTGTTATCATTTACATATTCCGGTTGTTAAATATTGTAATCTGCGATATATATAATACATATTTATGTATTTTTACAATCAAACTTTGGAGTATACTTATATTATGCTAATTCTACGTTTCAACATATTCAAATTACAGAATATTTAATAAGAAGAAAAATCAAATTCTTTGATATTTGTTAATATAATAGTATGTATTGTTAAATAAAAATGACTGATAATTTTATAATAAAATAATACATATAATTTTACTGCAACAAGTCTAGACAGCTTTTAAAAATAAATATATATTCATATATAAAATAGCAACATTACCAAAATAATAAAATCAATTTTTTTTGATAACTATCCTGAACTACAATAATGTAACCAATATTGAATTCTTCAACTTTCATATCCCCGTGTTATCATTTAAAAACCAGGATTTGTCAGTTTCATCAGTATTTTAATGTCGTAGTCAAAATATAGCTAACAACAAAAATGTACCTATATGAATAGCTTACATAAATATAATAAAAAGTCATACTTCTTGTGAAATACTATTTTCTATACTTTAACATTTTGAACGATTCAGGTTTGTGTGATATTCAAAAATGATTTATATAAACATCAGTTTGGGAATTAATATATTGTATCCCTTATTTTTAACTTCTGATATGCAATAAAATATTGTATAAATACATGCGTAGCTTTTTCAATCAATATATTTAATAATATGCCATATCAATCAACTTTAACGAATTATTTCTCTTTATACAAATCCACGTTAACATCATTCCAGATGAATTTTATTATGATTTATTGGTAAATAAAAATAACCATTTATCAAAGCGATGTTAATAAACGTGAGGTTAATTTATAATAATACGTTGGCAGAGCTTTTTCGAGACCGTTATACCAGTTTGTTCATTGAATATTTTCAAAAGCATTTATTGGGTTCATTATCAATTTTATTTTTACCTGAAGGTCAAATTCTCCCAAAATCTAGTCAACAATAAACATGCATATTACAAAGCCAACGCAGAGCCAAATTTATTTTCCATGCTCAACGGCCAGGGGTTTCATTGTTGAGTTTGGATACCATTAAAACTAATTCGACTTCATACACAAATCTAGTTGTTCACATTCATTCGTGGATGAAATATGATTATCAGTTACTTTTGTTAGTTATCATATGAATCTTTTGGTATATTATTATATATCGACACTCCCTATGTATAATCCTGTATCTGCAAACATGAGATTTTATAGGAGAGCATTTCAAAGATGCATAACGCAATTGCAAAGTGGTACTATCTTTTATCTAATTTTCCCTGTTGTCTCATGCTTACCTATAGAACTGACTGAGTAGACAACGAAAATGCAAAATACATTTAATTACATATTTGACACTTGCGTGATTGTACGTAGGGAGTGTTGATACTTTATGACATTAATATTTTAAATATGTGATATACTTTTTCGCTATAATCTGTCAAACGGTGAAAAACTTAAATATTTACAGTCATTTCAATACAAAAAATGACATCATATTATATTTATCAATGAATATGTTATTTAATTATATATTTTCGAAACAACCTCTTCACGACCATTGAATGAAGATATTTCTATTTTTCAGGACCATATTTATAATGTTAATGTTTTTTTCCTACCTAGTTTCCTTTTAGTTTCCTGACTATTTTAATTTCTATGGTGATAACAGGCTGAGGCTTGCTTATTTTTTAATGTGTGTACTTTTATTCCAAAATGGATTCAATAATGCTAACACTTTTTACTACTCACAAAATCCATACTTTATTTACATATCTGAAGCTCTTGCAAAAAATGGGAATAATCACTACTACCAATAACTATCAAAGTAATTTTGTTTACGCAAAATGATATAATACAAACAATTAAAATTGAAAAAATAAGATATGTTTTGTATACAATATTCCTAATAAATAAAAAACATATTTGAATTTTAGTTAAATATTTCAAACGTTTTATCGTTATTTTAATTATTTATTCTTTTTCCGACCTTACGCTTGGCTAACACTTCTTTAATTCCGTATCCTAGAAGCTCTATGCGAGGTAAAAACGTTTTTGTCGCATTTTTTACGAACCGATTCGTTTTCACTTCTCCACTTTCGTGGGACTATTATTGTCAGACGGGTGGATCTCGTGGGAAATACTTTTGGCCATCGCATCGGCTCCCTTCGTCTTTCGATCACAAAGGCAACTATCAACAACGTAAACAGACAGACGAAACTTGTGTGAGCACTGCGTAACTCAACTTTCTGATGTACTCAATCTTTCAATACCGAAGGCCTGCTTTCGGGTCATTTCCTCTTTCATATTTTAAGAGGTTATTAAGATGACTAAATTGATAAAAGTATACAAATCTGATCATAAAGTGTTACTTTACTCAAAAAAGAGCATTTGAGATAATTGCAAAATCACCATACAATCAATTGAGGTTAACTCGAGGAGAACTAAACACCCATACCCAATATTACAAATGTTAAATTGATATTGTCCTGTTTTATCCAAGAACTTTCTGTACTCTAATAACATAAAAACATTAAGACAATAGGTCAAATAGTAAGTAAATTGTACACTCTGAATCATTTTTTATCAAAAGAAAGTTGAATTACAATTTTACAGTTATTCGAACACGTTTATTCAACAATATTTTTTACATATTCATTAATTAAATGGTTCTCTTGTTAATAGTGGCCACTGAATTATATCTATATCCTCTTTTTTCAGAACATAAAAATATATTTCAAATATTCGTTTAATCAAAAAGTAGCTTATTTTACTTATTTATTAGGAAGCGTACATAAAAATCACATTTTTTTCATTTTCAAGTATACTTCGATAATCAATATTACTTCATATTTGAATTCATAATAACTCAACTGTTCGATAAATTATTTCATTAACTCTAATGTTTTACAATATATATATACTTAGGATACCACCCTACACTGAATATACAAAAGTATATCCCGAAACTGTGCATTCACCTTTCATATTAATATTTTCTCCTTAAATCAGTCAGTAGATTCCTCTACAGTTTGTTTATTAATCTATATTCTAGGATATTATGATTCAATCATAAATTATGTCATGATGTGTGTTTAATTTTGAGTTGACCGCGATACTTAGTTTAACTTTAATTTATACGCCGATATTGTTCAACGAATTCTATTCTCATGGGGTGCTTCAAACAAGTTCACAAAACTGTCCCGTTCAATTTCCCGTTCAACTGGTCTTACCGATTATCGCTTCTTGATTAGCACTCGATCGCCTATTGTCAACGAAAACATCACACAATTCACGTCAAACCTGCATACCGCTTTTACTAACGAACGAATTTACCACGAAATATTTCTTAAATTCTTTCCAACTATTTCAGGTTTTGGTTAATCCTTTTCATGAACCAATTTTTGAATTCTCCATAAATAAATAAGTAATAACTCTTACAATACGCTTTTTATTATTTATTTATGTTCGTTTATCTAACTGGTATTTTAAAAAACCACTATAATAGATAAGACAGTAGTACAGTCTTGATAAGTTCTGTAATAATCTCGTTATCTACGAATATATTTAACACTTTTTGTTTGCCTTTCTTCTTAATAATTCTCATGGATAAACCCAATGATAATATTAAACGAATCATTATTATAAGTTTACATATTATTTAATTTCTCAAGCATTATAAGATAGATTTCAGCATCACACTACATCATCAGAACTATTATCATGGTAAGTATATTTTGCGTATCGATAATAAATCATTTAAATGAACAGAGGTATTATGTGACTATAAATTTTTAAACAAATTAACTGTGATTCAAGTAAGTTCTAGCGGTTAATCCAAACAATTATACAAAACATATAAGATCAATTGGAAAAAGGAAAGTAAAAAAACATAATTTTAAGATTTCGAGTCGCTTTGGCAGTTACAAAGAGATCAAGTATTTTTCTGTATTGTTGTATAGTATTTAATTCAGCTTTAAAATAGTTTACCTTTATCTGAAACGGTTTTATTATTTAAAATATATCAAAGCGTATGTTAATTCGATTGAAAATACGCTCAATATTACACAATTGATACCCTACGAGCCAATATATTACACAGTTAAACACATGTAAAATCGGTATGGGTATAAAAAAAACTTTCACCTTTGAAACATTATGGTAACGTGATTATGCATATTGTATGCATACTTGATAGCTTTCACGTTCCCATTAATCTTAATAAATATACGGATCACTTTTCTCCAGTGATTTCAATTGTTATAAAAGTTTACCCAAGCATAAGGGTTGAAGGTGTGATCTGATTTACAACTAAAAATAAACCTATTTCATTCACACAGTCCATCCCTTATCTAGAATAAATTAACTGAATGACTTACGGTATGTTAAATATTCAGGAAGTAAATTTATTCTCTTGTATACAATTCACAAAAACGTTAGAACTTCGATGAGTATGCAAAAAGTTTTTATTTAGTTTCTTTTTAAATGTTAATTTCGTTTAGGGAAAATATTGAAATAGTTTATGGTAATATTAATCCGCTGATTGAATGGATAATAATTTTGATATTATTAAATTAAAATACCGGTAGTAAAGTCCAATAAATGAAGCCGTTTTAGTTAACCAAATATTTCCAATGCGACATTTACGATCAATGCGACGTATCAGTATATATTTATTATAATACTCGCTCGCAGTGTGATTTGTAAGGAAATGTAAGGCTAAATATGATGTAAATACTTTATATGTTAGGTCATTTAAATTTTATTTGTATTAAAATGGCGACAATAAAATTAGTAACTCCAATATATTTTTCACATATCACATTATGCACTATATAAAATGGCTGGTTACTAAAAGTCGAGTGCTATTATAAAAAAATGTTTTTTTTATTTAATGCAAAAAACTCACGTTTTATACTGTCGATAAAATTCAGCTTATCACGTAATTTTTAGTACCAACATCGATTCGATAATAAAGAAGTACAGGACTCCTTTAATAGGAGTACATTAATCCAATTTTGAATAAGCTAAACAGATCAAATACTGTAAAATAAAATAATCTATGTTTTTGTTCCTAATGGCAAAAGATTTTTCAAGGTGACCATGGAATCTTGAGTTTGTTTATTTCTGAGGACTATATTTATGACATTTTTCTTTGGACAGCATCATACTTTCGAGTGATTTCTTGGAAAATATCAGATTCGAAAGACAGTCAAGGATTGGATCTCAAGTGCCCCTCCCCCGCCACTCGCTCTACTACACTACTTGTATCGATTCATTTCAGGTGAATTGTTGTAATTAATTCAACATTCCATCATCGTAATTATTCAAAACTTATTGATTTTTACTTTTATAAGTTATAACACATTATAAAATTTATAAATATTTCAAGCAGATTTAGTATTTATTCAATACTCAATGAAAATCTTCCCAATGAATTTGTCCCAAAATTTACAGCGCTCATCTTTTTAAAAATTGCTCAATATATTTCCAAATACAGACTGGTCAAAAATCTTTGAGATTATTTAATAAATGTTAATTTCAAAATTATTCCGCGTCAAATAAAATTTACACGGAATTTCGTTTAATAGTATCACATAGTAATCTTCCCTGTATCAATAAACGCAGATTTGCTTGACCTCTGGTATTACAGTGCATTTATTTTATTTTAGCGATAAAGTTTGCTTACATGTTCGTTAAAAATTTATTTGAATTTTCCTGACACAATAATTTGATAAGAATTTTTATACGCCAATTATTTATTTTTATGATAATATTGCCCTTTCGTATATTAATAAAATTTTTAACTGGCCGTCTAACCATGACGTCATATCCTGAGAGGAGAGAGAGGAGGAGGAAGCAAGTGACGTCACAAAACTATAAACTGTTCAATTATTTATTTAAAACGATCGCTTATTTGGTAAGCGAATAGCTTAAAAAACATTACGTCATAGAAAAAAAATGTGACAACGGGGGTAAGGCTTGCACACTACATATATTAATATGTATAATAAAGATTCCACTCTTTTATTTTTCATTTCATTTTTGTCATAAAAAATATTTGATAATGGGGACGGAATAAAAAAAGTCTTTTCTTGCATTTGTTTTCATATATATATTTTTTTTCTTTATTTATGTTAAGATCTTATGGGTATTTAAAATGGCACTCTTTGTCTCCACAAACTTGGTTGGTACCCACGGCTTCTCCCCCATTCTTGTTGATATTAAAATATGGCCAGTTACAGTTAAAAAAACTGGCAATATTTTTCAAATAACCGTTATGATAACACATTTATATGTCATTTTTATCAAGTGCTTCACAAATGAATAAGCCCTGCGAATAAATTTTGTACACTTCTGGTTTGTATAAAGAGAAAAAAAGACTCGCATACCTGGTGCTTATACGCTTTATTAAGAGCTTCTTTACCTGTATTGGCGAGGTAGCACGCTGTCACAAAGTAAATCCACATAATAAAATATCCGAAATTATTGTAACTTCGGGTGCCATTGGATATTTTTTATTAGGTATGAAAGTCATCGGTATCGCTTTTGGTATCCCATTCATAAATATTCAAACGCCGCTAAAGTAAATTCAGTTTATTTAACATGTACCTACAACGCCAAATGATTAGTTATCAAAAAAATATATTTTATTTTAAGGTATCGCGCACACACAATTCAACAGTAATTAACTAATACATTTAGATACTATAATAGATATTATTTGAGTTGAAATTCTGTACAATTTAAGCGAATCGATGTAAGAAATTTTGACATGTACACTACAACTAAAATATTAAGGTAATCGTTTTCTGATTGACAATATTCCTACCTCTGCACTGATACCGTCACTGTAAGATTTTTTCTTCAATTATTTTTGCTGTCTTAATTGATATTTTAATGCAGTACTAACTTATAAGCAATGAACTAAGAAAAATGTTGTTTTTCCACAAATAAATGATTATATTCTAAATCAAAAACGTCCTTTGGTAGAGTATTCTTTAATTGATTGAATTGGTATGTAATCGGTAGAACTCCATAATAATAGAGTAAAATATCAAAGTATTTATTTCTAAAAAAAATTATGATAGCTATTTTGGCTTAACACCATCTTCTGAACCATAAAATTTTTAAGAACTTAATACTTTGTTATTTTACTCTATTATTATTCCTTAAACATATCCGTTAATAATGTAATATTAAAAAATTTCTTCTTAATGTGAGAGAAATGGAGTTTTCAATAAAACAGCCGGAAAGTGTTGATACATCATATTGCAACATACAACATCCAACAGTAGCACTTTTGTATAGAGAAATACTAACAAAGTAGAAATACTAAAAAAAGTATGATTTTAATCATAATATTAAGCTTACTTATTTTTTTAAATATTTTGTTTTGATAACTAGATTGTTGACATAAATATCGCTCTGATTATAATATTGAAAAATGCATTGGCACACAAAAATATTAAAATATAGGGAATGGTTGCGCTGTCATCTCGTAAATGAATCAAAATTTCATAAATACGCTAACTCTTATCAATCTACGACTTCTATGTCCTGCATACCCTAGTATATGGATCGGAAATGGTAAAGAACTCAGCACGAGTGGCTTCCTGTAAGCTGCGTATTATAATTTTTCACCTTATCAGCTGTATATAAATTCAATTCACAATTCAGTACTTTTTTTGAGTTTATTTAATTCCTCGTGTAATTTTAAAAGACGCTTAGCTTCATCAGGGTGCAATTCTTTCCACAAAATATAAAGTGCTAATTAACATATAAATACGAACTTATAATATTTATTTTATAACAGTGTGGGTCTAAGTATACTGCATATATAACACTTTCCATTCGAATGATGGTCACAGCCAAAAGCTCATAAAGCACCGTTTACAAGTCATTTTATTCGTAAGCGGCTTACCATAACATTTTATTGGAAGGATTGCAGTCACAAATCATTCGTGTGAATGAATTCTGACTCACAATGAAAACGAATGCCTTTTGAATGAACATTTTTGGTCTGAGAGGTGTCAGAAGTCCCGTGTAATGTTTGAAAATACCGTCAACAGATGCGCTCAAAAGCTTATATGGAAATTTGAACTTTATCAAAAGCTCGTAATATTAAATTAGTTTATACAAATCACTCAAACCAAATTTAAATGTTCTTTGATTATTGAAAAGGAATACATCTTTCATCATATTAATGAAATTTTTGTATGAAATCAAATCTTCATGAAACTGTAAATAGTTTTTTATGAATCTATACTTGCAGCATGCTGTATATATATTTCACTGTATGTGGGGAAATATTTAGGGAATAACTTATTCCCCGAAAGCTATTTAGATTACTTTCATTTATATATTAGACCACGAATATTCTTATTATATTGCTTTAATATAACTATCAGTCGACCTAGACTCGACCATCAACAGACATAATAAAAATATATAATATTTAGCTTCATTAATTTTCTTTGACTAACCATGTCCACTCAAAATTTATTGTGAACATGTGAGTTGATAATGTTCATGATTTTAACAAAATGTGGTTCAAATAGTACTGATTGGACGTTAATCGCTCTACTCTTTAGTATTTACACGGATATTTAACGGATGAGATTAAATATAAAGCTAGAAGTTATATTTATTTCAATCTACTACAAAACAGATGATATAAAAATTTATAAAATGCATTGATGAAATAGAACCTGCAGACTATATTACGATAAAATAACTTTAAATGAAACTAGATTCATTTATTGAATGCAATATCATTAAAGATTTAAATTACAACCATTATAAAATATAAACCGCTTCATTTTATACAGATAAATAAATACTCAAGATTGTATAAATGTTTATTATTATCCCATTCGAATAGAAAGTTTAAATAAATATCGTATAAAACATATTTAGGTTTCCTATTCAAATATTGTGACACTTAAATGCATAAAAAGCTTGGCCTCAGAGCTTTCATACGTAAACTTACAAAGACATTCAGAGCTGTATCAACTCTTTCACAATGCAAGTGACAACTATAAACTTTTTTACGACTCAATCGAAAGCCTTATTCATAATAATATTTTGACTGTCATGAATGTAAACTTTGTATCTGCTACGACATTCATATGAATATTTTTATTAGTTATACGGTATTTTTTACCACACTTCATGAATGAATGAATGTAAAGTTTTGATATTTTCTTCTTTAAAACAGTTTTTTTATATTTTTGACTATTTGTTTTCTTTTGCGCTATTTTTTCATAACTGTTGAAAAATCTCTCCACCATATTTATTACTGTGATAAAATGCATTTTTTTTTGTACCATCACGAAGCAATCTTTGAGGGCTAAATATCATATTATGTAATGTCTTTCCACGAAACTATGTATTTGACATATTGTCTAGATCAGGGTTTTGAAAACTCTTTTTGCAATAGAACACTTTGCAAACCCACTAATTTCAACGGAACACTTTTTTATTTTGTAGAGTATATAATATCAGTACAACAAAACCACTCCAAGTTTTTGTGGAGCACCTATTCCTGGAACATAGTTTAGGAAACCCTGGTCTAGATCTAAGTCTTAAGATAATACATTTAACAATTATTTTGCCATTTCTTTCCAACGTGAGATAACTCATCGCAGGAGTTTTAAATAAAATAAGTAATCATTAAAATTTACTTTAACAAAAATTATTGTCAGTAAATTTGAATTATTCAGATTATTGTACATTTCCATATATTTCGTCATTAACGCCTCTTGTTTCGCCTTTTAGAATCTTCATTCATTCGAATGCACGAATAAATTCGGTCAGTTCGAATTCGATACCTTAAATTATTGTAAGCAATTTGAAAAGAATCCTACAAAAAACCTTTTTTTCTGCATTCGATTTGGCAAAAAAGCGTTTTTGCCACCCTCGATAACAATATCATTCATCGATTCTCATCAACAGTTTCAGGAAAAAATAACCAAAATTATGGTAAATTATTCAAGCATTTTTTTATCAGAGGTTCTTTTTCAGTACATTTATATTTTATCTAATCTCAAGTACTGGGTAATAATGAACAATAATTACCTTGGTTCAAGTACTGCCGGCATCCCGAAAGGCAAATAAATAGCAGTGAAGGAGAAGTCATAAAATACGGATACGGAATTGCAATAATGTCACACTGTCGTATTATCTTTTCACTAATTATTCATGACTCAACCAAGGGTATTTATAATATATTCAATGTCATGGAAATAGAAAATATTTTCTGTTCTTATCCAGCATAATATTATGCTATCACGTTTAATGCAAATGTTATATACAACTGATAAATACTTTAAAAACTGAAGTCTTCACGAAGCATAATAATATATATTGACTTATTCTTCCTGTTCGTAAAATAGCCATTTTTAATAAATAGTATATATTTTAATAAATAGTATGTTTTTAATCTATCAAATTTTACAATAAAGTCAACTTAAATTCTTCAGAATAAACAATATTTCATCCTTAAATATATTATATTCAATTTTGTACGATTTTCGTAGAAACCTTAGGCAGAAAATTCGCCACTCCAACAATTTATCGCATGATAAAATGTATACATGAACGTTTACCAAAAAACATATAATATTTAGATACTATTCATTGGGTTGCAATATTATGGAATTCGGTAAATCGAGTATATTTTTTTAATTTGATTTCGAATAGATTGGTGTTTTGGCAAATTTTATAAAATATTTATATTCATTTAAACAGAATCCTCACCTGTGGTCTAGCGATGAAGACTTTACCCTACCAATCAGGTGGATTCGGGCTCAAGCCAAAAGCCATAATCAATATCAGATTTGGAGTTTTAAAATTCAAATTTTAGATCTCGAGTGACTCAGAATATTCTCATTTCAGTCGATCTCGTTTGATTTCAAAATATCTGGCGCCTTGGCTGTTTGGTGTAATTGCAGATTTTTTCTTTTATAAATGGTTTTAAAATTAAAATTAAAAGTCTTGCAATATATTAATGTTCAAGACACCAAAGTTTCATGTTTGAAAATCGTACGTAACGAAATAGATCTAAATAGTATGAAGACTTAATATTGTATTTTTTTAAACAATAATATTACTTCATAAATTTGTTTATGCGTCCGCCACTGATAAATGTAATGAGATTTATGGGGGTGCACTTGCTGCAATACAAGTGGATTCGAACCACTTGTTAAAAAACAGAAGCGGTCCTCAATGACAAAAATAAACACCCGATGTATTTATTCATTATTATAATACTATGCACAAATACACTTGTTGATTAAAAGCGGGCATATTATACCAGTATACCAACTATTATTAATTATTATTTTGCTAGCCCACATTTTATCCATTGAACCATTATTTAAGTGTAGCTTTTCAATAAAATTGTACTATGAATGTAATTGTTTAATAAAGATTATATGTCTTTTTCTAGATGTATTTAAATAACTGTTATAAAATATTTTCAAGTACATTAACTTATCATATCTCTATAACAACCGATTAGCCAAAAACTAACAATATTAATATGAGAACGTTTTAAAAACATATGATATTATATGGAATTAGTGTACACAATTTAGTATTATACAATTATACTAGTAATTTTTACCCAGCTTCGCCCAAGATAGAGGTCGTTTATATTAGTTCATTAAACACTTTTCTCTTACTTTTGGGCCTACTTCTTGTAAAACATACGAAATGAGGATTTCACTGTTTTAAGTTTTATAATTTTAAATGATTGACAATTTTCCGCTCAATCTTTTGATTTTTACGATGCGTATGAAAAGTTATTATTTGTGGCATTTATATTTTTCTTTTTATTATTCCATGTCCGCTCCCAATGTGGAGCATGTGGTCTCCTAATGGAGGATCTTAACAGAATTTTTCTACGAGAACTGCTTATTACTCAGTTGTTCAACCTCTCTTTTTTTGAAGAGAGTAGGTATAGAAGGATAGGGCAATGAAAGGACTAGTGGTTAGCTAATCGCTCTCGCTACACCCCGTGAGGATGAGAGGGGTGGGAGGGAGGACTCAGACTACGAACAGAAATCCATAAATCGATTGAAAAATTAATCTATGAAAACCGTTCGCACCGGGAATTGAACCCGAGACATCCGTAACCGTAGCCAGCGACCCTACCAACTGCGCCACGGACGCCTAGCAAATTCATTTAGAAAGACGTCAAAAATTTAGCCTTTTCAGCTTAAGGCTAAAGGTAAAATGATGAGAATTGAAAGATGAAAATATGTAACATGTTAAAATTCCACGTCGTTACCGTACACCGTTTGGAAGAAATTTTTGTGACCGACTGACATACATACAAATATACAAATTTCTACATGTATTTTGTGCTATATAGTAGAGTTATTTATTTTTTTCCTAATTTATAGTTTTCTATGCAAATTAATTATATTTATTTACTCAAAATACCCCTTAAAGAATTATTTTAGATTATGATCCATAGTATTTTTTGGATTTATATTTAATCTAATACCTCTTCTCTGTTCCTCTTACGATATATTTCTTAAATACGAATACCGTCATTTCTGAGGTGAAGAGGGTAGTTAAAAATGTCGCAAACATCCTTGTGTTGTACACAATTTCATATTTTCAAATGATAATTATTTATAGTAGGTTATACAATATTTATTTTTAAGCAACGTATTAAAATAAATAAGAAATAGTAGTCTTACAATCGGATTAACAAACGTGTGAATTTATTACAGTCGCAACGACGTCGATTTGTTACTAAATAACTAAATAACTCATAACTAACGCAAATAAAGTAGCTGATCTAGTTCATTAAAAAATATTACAAATATTATTCGAATAGGAAAGTTGACCAAATATTCGAATAGCGTATTGTTAAAAAAGAGGCGAATATATTCGAATATTCGAGTTGGAATCCCTAGTAGCTATGTGAAAGTATAATCCAAAACATTTTTTTTTAATTCCCACTGTTCGTTCTCCATATGGCTGTAACGTGTGCTTAACGTTGATATTTTTCATACTGACATACGATTTAACTTTAGAAGATGCATTTACCATATTGCTGCTATCTTAACTTACAAAGTGCTATAGACACCGCAGAAAATATGCAATTTGTTTGGAAAGACAAAAAGCTCCTCGTGGTCAGATAGCAAACCTTTTAGCGGCGCTGTAATTTTAACGAGATTTTTCAATATTTGAAGGAAAACCGATATCGATTTATGGTACACTTTTGAATTTCCCTCGATTAAATAAAAGATTAAGACAGTTTTGTCTACAAATTTTTCGTTTTTTTATGTTTTATTATACCATAGATATAATCCAGGTAAAATAACCCAGCTAGTTCATTAACACTTCTCCCATTCAAGCGTACCTACGTATTAGACGTGAGATTGGAAAAAAATATTGAATGTCTTTCTAATAAAATAATTTTACATTAATTATGCGTTTAATCATCAGAAAAACTTGATATGTAAATATTATATTTCATGAACACATGCTATTTATTACACGAAATAAATTTTAGATTCTTTACTACATCAACGGTGTTTGAGCCGATTGATGTAACCCTCACAAAATCCGAAAATGAGTTAACGTTTGGATCTCATTTTAAAGCAGAGCAGGTCTCGGCCAAATGATGTAAATTAGAAAAATAAATTGACCATCAAATATGAAAAAGGGAAACATCATTTTACATTGGTTTTAGGTTTAAAAATTCTTATCACCCTACATGATGTATATCATATCGACAATCCCTACGTATAAACCCGTATCTTCATACATGAGAATTAATAGTAGTTTTTAAGGAGAACACTTTAAAGGCTCAAAACGCTACTCACCATATAATGTTTTCGATAAAAACTGTTTTTACTCTCTCCTGAACAATTCCAATTTCGAAGGTTACATCAATTGGCAAACACACCGTCGAATTATATTATAATACATATTGTATTCACATATTTACTACCCAGATTTGTACGAAATTGGATGATCTTCCTCAACTCATGACTTGAGAAATCAAAGATATAGCAAGCCGAAAGTATTTCTGGTTCAATGAGATGAGGTACACTTCATGACTCAAAAATTAACAGTTAAAAAACCTTTCGGCTTCAAACAAACACACAAACATTTTGCTTCCAATATACATAGATGTACATAACCAATTCTTTTTCTGTTGGATGATTTTAGTTAATAAAAACAAAGTTTTTCAATCAGTACTTATAGGTTACCGAAAAAACTGAAAAAATCTTTTTTGCTCAATAAACACAAAAGGGACAACAGTGTTCTTTTATATTCGCTCTTATAAATCAGAAGCCGCTAAATTATATACAAAAAATGTCCACAAACAACTGGTTGTCGGTAGCTTTTTTTAAGGGGTGCACTTACGCTGTCGCTGTTAGATGTAAGGGCTCCATATGTTCGACTCTCAACATTATGTCCATTATATCTACACAGCATGAAGACAGAATGTAAGCCAGACTGCATAGTTGGTTGGTCGCGCATTGCATATGGTTCCGATTCGATCTCAACCAAACGCCACTTTATTAAACAAAAAAATCCCTTGACAAAACTGAATACCTACTAAATTATTCGTTTTCACTTCCGCCTTTTAAATATTCATCGATATAATTATTTAAATATTTACTATTTATGTGACATTCTTAATGAAAGTAGCGATTTTTTAGTTACGCATATCAGCTTCACATTTGGATCATAATAAACTCGTAATTAATAATCTAAGCAAAAAGTGTTAAACGAAAATTCGAATGGGTTAGTAGCTTAATTTGTCTTTCTAGAGTAAGTATGGATAGGAGGGTCCAGCAAGAAACGAAACGTAGTTAATTAATCACTAATCACGCCTTGTTCTTGATCAGATATGGTGGGCAATACCTTACGACCAGAAGAGATGAAAACATCACACACATGCCATTGAATACAAATCCGTAAATTGACTTAAAAATCAATTTATGAAAGTTTTCTTGCGAAAATTCGAATAAACTAGGTACGGAACCTGGCATATTGACTTCGCTTCACAGTCGCTGTGGCCAATTGGTCATGCTGTAAGGATTCCGTCTGCCTCTGTCTCGTGTCCCATATTTTTTATATTTCTCTAACTCGATTTTCGATTTTTCAATGGATTTCTAGATTTCTTTTCGTAAGCATGGATGTTTGTGATGGGAAGAATTCTATCCCACCCACCTGACCTTAAAATCGCGGTGTAGCAAGAGCGATTAGATAACTACTAGTCCTGTCCTATCTCTATCACTCTATCTATAATCTCTTCGAAAAAGAGAGGTTGAGCAACAGAGTAGCAAGCAGTTTTCGTCGAAAAAAGTCTCTTGAGTTACCCCCATTAGGAGGCCATATGTTCCACATTAAGAGTGGACATGCAATAAGTTATCAGTTTTAATTTCATATTAAAAATGAATTTCCACAAAGTTACCGCCAAATCCATCGAAAATATTAGCAAAAGCAATTCTCGCAGAAAACTTCTGTTGAGATACCTTTATTAGGAGAATATCGTCGCTTTTCTGGAAGAAAACACTAAATCGAAAAAATGACAAATTGAGTTAGTTATACCAAAATTTTTCATATTTCAAATTCTGTCGCATAAAAGAACACACATATTTTTAAAAATTATACTTTTATTTAAAAACAGTTTTGTACAAACACACAAAACGAAAAGGTATAGCATTTCAAACACTTGAGAAACTTCAAAGTCCAATTACTCAAAACCAGTATGTTTCAGTTAGTGTCTTCTTCCAGAACAACGACAATGTAAGCTCCAAATTGAGAGCGGACATGAAAAATCCATTAGATACATTTTAAAAAATAAATCATAATTATGTTACTAATAAAGGAAACATCTTGAATACTTATTATAATTATGACGACAAAATGAATGGAATTTTAATTCATTTGAAAATAAAAATGCTTAAACTGACCGTAAAGAGTAATAAAATAATCATTTTTAATATATTTCACGAGAGTCAACGTGTTTTTTTTTTCATTATACTGACAAGAAATTTATTTCATTCATCGTGACTATTCATTACGTATTCCAAAAATATTATTTTTACTCCAAAATCCTGAATTATCTGTTGATATGATTATCAATGACCTGCGAGCTGTTTAATGAGCTACCGATGTTATTGATGTCACGATATTTTTTTTTCGTAAACGGAATCAGGTTTCAACTCTGAAGAGGTCAATGTAAACAAAAGTGCATATGGGAATTGACTTTCCGAAATCCCATGGGATCACTTAAATCATTCATCGTTCCCACAGCAAGGAATCGTTTTTGATATTTTTTTTATTTATTGTTTTCTCATGACGAAAATAATATAGCTGCCGTTATTTTATATTGCTGGTTAACATTTACCAATATTAAACATTGACGTAATTTTTTTATTGTTTTATTGATATCTTGGCAACCTGTCACCAGTTAACTGAATTACAATATATCTCATACAGAAGAACTAGTTCGTACATTTTGATATTAAAATTATCATGTTTTATAACTCTCACTACCTTTATTTTTTTACCATGCCCGCTCCATTATGTGAAGATAATATGAACTCCGAATGGAGGTATCTCAACATAAGTTTTTCTACGAAAACTGTTTTTTGATAAGTTGCTCAACCTCTTTTATTCGCAGAGAGTAGGGATAGAAAGATAGGACATGAGTAGTGGTTGACTAATCACTCTCGTTTTTAAAATTGGATGGGTGGGAGGGAATTCTAGACATCTCAAACGTCCATGTCTAAGAACAAAAATCGATAGAGAAATCAATTTATGATACTGTCCTTACTGGGATTTGAACCTGAGTCATCCGTAAATGAACCCAACGACTTTAACCACTGCAACCCGACATTTTGATTTTATTATTTAATTTAAATTTACGAATATTACCGACTGTCACAGCACAGTTGTTGAGTCAGACTCTTTCAATTTGACATCCTCTTACCTAGTTCAGGACCCAGTTAAAATACTCATATGAATTAAACTAATATAATCTCGTGATGTTTTAGATAATTTTTATCATCAGAATTACCTAAAACAGCGTTTAGTTGCTTGGCTAATAACTACCTCCCATGGGCTTACATTAACGTCTTGTTTTTTTCTAATACATGTTAATAACACAAGCTTCAATTTTGTTTATTCCTTTTACTATTGAGTATTGATTTGTTGTTTTTTTAATATAATATATTTAATGTCAGCTTTGAGTTGAACTTTGACGATTTAAAGTATTATCATATATTTAGGTATAATATTAAACAATAAGCCATCCAAATTTGATTAAGCTATGCAAAACGTATATGTAAATGAATTGATTTTTAGGAAGAATGCAGCAATCGGTACCCGCCTTCATCTGACGCTGTTGGGTGTAAATAGGTTAATTAAATATTGGCTTCATTATTTTTCTTGCTAATATCAAAAATTATTCACTCGTTTAACCGTGAAATATGTTTTTGGCAACAGCCGTCTTTTAAATATGGCGCTATTTTCTCTCCGAATGGTTTGGTGTGTGGTATGCGGTGATGCAGGAAGTTATTTGCCTGCCATTTGGCAGATTGATATTGCCACTGCAGACATATATTATTATGAACGTCAACATAAATAATAATACACAATTTCCTTCATATTATGTAGCTCTTATTTCGGAAACGTAATGTAGCAACGACTTAACCACTAATTTATTTTCCGTAAATTCGAAATAAATACATTTAATCCTCTTATTTATCCAATCAAATTAGGCTATAGTGATTTAATGATAATTTTATCTAAGAGAAACCAACCCTGCTTCTGTTTTAAAATTACGGAATAATTACAACATTTTTTAGTGTTATTATAGTATTAATTTTTGTCTTTTCATCGAGAATTCAGAGGTTTTTATTCTCTTTTTCTGAAAATACTTTATAATAAATTTTAATTCAAGGTTTGTGAGAACTTCAAGTCTTTCTATATCTCCTATTTTCTTTGCTGTACTTTTTTCTTAAATACTTTTCCAAATAAATATATTTTAATTGATCATTAAACATTTTTTTACCATTTCCGCATCCAATGTGGAGCAAATGGACTCCTAACGGAATTTTCTCAACAGAATCTTTTCTACGAGAACCGCTTGTCACTCAGTTGCTAAAACACTCTTTTTTCGGAATAATTACTAGTGGCTATTTTTTAGCCCCGTTTTTAGAATGGGATGAGTGGGAGAGAATTTTAGACATCAAAAACACCCATACCTCCGAACAAAAATTCGCTAAAAAAACATTTTATGAAACTGAAGACAACCGAGACATCCATAGCTGAAGTCAATGTCGTTGACCACTGCACCACGGATCCGACACATAACCTTTTTTTAGAGGTTTTTATTCTCTTCTTCTGAAAATACTTTATAATAAATTTTAATTCAAGGTTTGTGAGAACTTCAAGTCTTTCTATATCTCCTATTTTCTTTGCTGTACTTTTTTCTTAAATACTTTTCCAAATAAATATATTTTAATTGATCATTAAACATTTTTTTCCATGTCCGCCCCAATGTGGAGCATATGGTCTCCTAATGGAGGTATCTAAACAGAATTTTTCTACGAGAACTGCTTGTTAGTCAGTTGCTCAACCTCTCTTTTTTCGAAGAGAGTAGGGATAGAAGGATAGGGCTAGGACAGGACTAGTGGTTAGCTAATCGCTCTCGCTACGCTCCGTGAGGATGGGATGGATGAGCGGGAGGACTCAGACTACCAGCGACGCCAGGGTAGCCAGCGACGCGACCAACTGCGCCACGGACGCCGACAATATATACATATACGCTGTTTTAAGTTTTATCACCGAAATCATTTTTACAAAATCTTAACACCACTGGACGGAAAAATAGACAGTGATTGTAAACTCTAATTATGTATACATTCATAAAATGTCTCTACAATAATTTATAGCTTATTTCTATACATACCATATCAATGCATACATAATGACACTTCCTTTTTTGAGAAGGCGTGTCAACCATTCCTCCTGTTACATATTCATTTGATATTTAATTACAATAAAGTTGTTTTGCATATCGCCTTTCTGGTGTAAAGATCGTCTTGTTGAACCGCCCCTGAAGTTTCGAATTCAGCTCTCTTTCTTAGACTTAATTGATGTCACGTGTGTTCATAAAACCAGTAGCAAAGCATATATTATTGTAATATTATCTAAAGGCATCAATCAGCTGTTCTCAATTATTATTCAGAATGAATACATATTCCATCGGAATCCATCTTGTGTATCTATACGTCTTGCGATATTGCTGTACTGTTTGTTTCGAACGTTATTTGAATGAAAAATATTCTTCGTATTAACTTTCCTTAGTGATAATATTTAGGTAAACTATACAAAACAACTAAAATCATTTCGATGGCCTAGTTTCATATGACGATAAGTCAAAAAATTTATGTTTTCAGTTAACCATTATATTTGAAAACCGCTCTTCTACAGTTCCACAAAAGTACAACTTGTAAAATGTACAGGCTCCACTCAAAAGGAAGATATTTGCATATGGAAATCAGCAAAATTAAATAATTTCTCAGTTTCATATACATACATATTGAAATATCGTATTGTAGAAATATATTTTTGTAAAGAAACAACCTTCAATCGTAAAACTATAAACTATTGACCTCCTATTTGAACAAAAAAGTAATACAAATAATAAGCCATCACTTTTTACGAGTCAGTTTAAATGAGTCAAAACATTGATCGGCCATATCTCAAAACTACCAATTTCTAGTTGTATGACTATGGAACTAGGTCATCCATTTATTTATGTAGTCAGGACGCCTTTTGAGCATTGAATAAATGTTCTGAATTTACAACTAATTCTTTACCATTATAATATGATATCATTGAAAACTGACATTTTAAAACGTAAAATTTAATACATTTTTTTATAAATCTTATTTTAATTGCGGGAAAAACAAAAATGTGCTTCTATATCGAGGGACCGCTCATAAAATACTCTCATGTATATTTGAATCAGATCATTCGAATAATCAGTTATATTAATGCAATAGCAATGTATCTAATGTTACCAAGTGTTTCAGTATCACGTTAAAATCAGGACCACCTAAGTAACTCTGAAGATGACGGTATTTATCGTCTGCAAATATATCAGAATATTTCGTACATTTAATATCACAATAAATTGACAAAATTTACCAAATTTCATTAACGGATTCTATTTATACGTCAATGCGAGATTCGCAATTAGTTTACAATGTTTACAGTGGAGGTCTGCACGGGCTATAATTTTATAAAATTACCTGATTTGAACCTTACATTTTCAGGCCTGGCCCGAGCCTGAGTGTCAATATCACACTTGTTACCCGAAGCCCAGATTTATTTTCTTCAGTCCAAAAAGCCAGATTTTTTTGAATACAAAATTACACTTATATTTTTCAAACAAAATATGTTATTATTTCCATATTTCCAACGATATTCATAACAAATGAGGAAAAAATATCTAAGTTAGAGATACTATTGCCTTAGAGCTGACTTGTGACCTGTGCATAGTCCGAAACATTTTTCTGGAAATTAAATTAGTTACCCTTATTTTAAAAAAAACATGTGGTCGAAACATATTGAGAAAGTATGGCCAAGTTCATGCTATTTCCTTTGGAGATGATACGCATGGTAGCACAGTGCAACAGATGATCATGAAATAACAGGTTAGAGTAATTTCTTTGGTGTAATATATATTAACTGCTTTTTTAATAATGACATATTGATAATACAAATTGACATGGATAATAGTACATATTTATTTTACTCAATCTGTCACTTAACGTTATCAAATAATTATCCTTTGTTTTCGTTCTGCACACTTGTTAAATATTTTCTAAAAAATAAATGTACAACAACAAAAATAAATATTTTGTACACACAAATTTAAAAACAGTAAAATGTTATCAAATTTACACCATGCCCATTAAAAATTCGCGTGCATGTGGTTATTTTCAGATCGTGACGTCCGGCAAGATTTTATAATTTCTCTCTCTCTCAATCGTCTTTCATTCGTCTTGCATTCTTCACATCGTTAACTTATTGCTGTTAGGCTGGCGTTCACCAAGGTCGGGGGTGAAGCGCTTCACTCTTATCCGATCGAACAGCTGGTCTAGTTTTGTTTGCCAATCGCTTCGTTTCCGTTTAATTTTTGTTTCTTGTAAAACATGTATTACCGTGTAAATTATTTGTATTGTAAACCGACCAACTGCATCTGAAAATAAACAAGGAACCACAAACTGGCATCTTTCTTGAATACTGTCAAGGAAGGTGCGATCCTGTCATCATCAATTAACCCTGTAATAAACTTTCGTTTAATCTTATAATCACTGAACTTCTAATGTTAAATGATTATCTAAATAGCAAATATTAATAACATATCATATCCTTCGACATTTAACTGCTCACTAAAATAATAAAAACTAATCGGTCCATATTATCTTTACGTATATTTATTCGCTAATGACACTCTTCTTATAGTATTTTATGGCGTAATATTGCATAATATTTTAGCTTTATTACCTGACCGATCTGAAATAATAATTGTGAAAGAGACGCAATAAAGCGTCCTTTACGCTGTACAGAGGCTACTGAACTACTGACGATTTATTTTATTTTATTACTTTATAATTTATATGCTATAAAATATAAATCTAATAAACAATAAAAGATTGAAGTGAATTTGCTACACTATCACGAACAAATTTAAACGAAAATAACAATTTTTTAATCAGCACAAGAATTATTAAATATAACTATTTCAGCATCACGAAAACTTCAGCACTAGTTGAGAAATAGCTATCAACTAATTTTATAATTCTTGAGAGACTAAAAATTACTTCCTTATTACAAAAATAATAACCTATTATTCATTACCATCATTTGAAATAATTGATGATAGATATAATTCTGTTTTCAAGAGTTGTCAATTACTTTTCAACCCTTCGGAAAAATTTGTTGTCTTTTAAAAATTTTCAACTTTACACTTTCTGTATAATAATGACACAGCGTGTCAGTTTATAAGTATGCATTAATCCCGTAATCCTGAAGCAGTGTATGGATCCTAGAGCCGTGTATGGATCCCGTGATCCTAAATCCTAGAACCAGGTTGCAAAGTTATACGGCGTACACTCTACTAGATATTAAAACTTTTATTCTATTAAACCACTACCAATTATTCAATTGCTAGAGTCGTTGGCTACGATTACGGATGTCGCGGGTTCAATTTTCGGTACGGACAGTTTCCTAAACTGATCTTTCAATCAATTTATGGATTTATGTTCGTAGTCGTGCATGTCTGAAACTCCTCCCTCCCACTCACCTCAAAACTGGGTGTAGCGAAAGCGATTAGTTAACCCCTAGTAATGTCCTAGCCCTATCCTTCTATCACTACTCTCTTCTAAAAAGAGAGGTTGAGCAACTGAGCAACAAGTAGTTTTCATACACAACTTCTGTTAAGATACCTCCACTAAAAGGCCATATGCTCTTCGCTGGGAGCAGACATGGTAAAAAATATATATTTTTGCACCTACTCTGGAATTTTGTAAAATTATCAGGAAAAGTTTCACCCGTGATTGATCAGTTGAAATTGCAAATGATGAGTGAAAGCTTTCCTGATCATTTCATAAATAAATATAATAAGTTGATACAATAAAGATGTGCTCACACCTTCAAAGTGAAATCCTAACAATTCATCGATGACATTATTGATTTCTTTCTCAACAACATGAATATAAACAGCCACGTCAATTCCTTGTTAAATTACAACAAACACTTATGTACAATGTCAACATGTCAAACTATTAATTTCAACACCAATAACTCGTCCTTTCTGAGAAAACAAAAACAGTTTTAATATGTTTTGACTTTGTCATATCAATAACTTTATTCCAACAACTTGAGGACTGTGACGAGTGTTGACACTTGAAATATCCTTAACCATGTGTAGAGTGATGCGTCAGGGTATGACTTGACGACAGGATGCGGTGACCCTCGCCACACGACCTAAGGGCCCTTAAAGAAGGCAGACATTGGGATCATTAAAAACAGTGCATACACACCATCACTGTATCTTGTTACATTTAACATTGTTGATATTTCAATACAAAAATTTATTTCATAGTAAAGTGTTATTTAAAAAATAAATCCACAAGAGTTAATCGGATTTTTTTTTAAATTTTAAATTGTATTCATTGATTTTGATTTAGTATAATTAACGTCTTACTGATTTCTTTTGACTGAATTTGACGATTGCTAAATTTAAATTCATCAAAGATAATGGCATTATCGAATGTATAATGTACAAAATATAGTCTGTCAGTTCGAGTCCATTCGTGCGCTCGAATGCCTGAAGATGCCGAAAGGCGAAACCCGGGTCGTTAGTAACAAATTACATGGAAGTGTACAAAATCTCAATAATCCAAATTTGATATTGAAATTCCATCAAGCACCCTCAGTGGATGTCTTAAATTATACAGTAAAAGTATATTAAAAAAAATACATATATATATTTGTTTGCTTATGTCTCTTTTTCAAACAAGATCGTAATTAGTTTTATTATGCGCGTCGGAATTTCCTACCGATAACAATTAAAATAACTAGCAAAAATGGCCACGGGTATTTATAGAATAACTGTGAAATAAACACTTATTTTTCAATGCATTCTTCCTCCACCAAGAGTTGGAAGTGAAAATTAAAGCAACTTATGTAAAAAACGTTCTAGTCTTCATCCAACGTAATTAAATAACCCATATATATTATATAGGTGAAGTAAATTAGCGATACAGTAATACGAAATCTTTCGAAATATAAAAACTAATATACTATTGAAATAACTACAAGACAATTCGGTGTCGACTTTTAGTATATTCACCGTAATATTTTATCGTTTGTACTTCACTGCCTTTGTAAACTTAAAGTTTAATGTCACATTAATTTATTATTATTATTTATAATTAACTCGCATTAAGGCAAATTGGAAGGCCAAGAGCAAGTGGACATATTTCTAATTAAGTGTATAATCCATAATCAAACAAAACGAAGGCTTAAATAATTAATTGAAAACACACTCATCGCTTAAATACAGAGTGCAATAGATTCTAAAACGAGAGAAAACAATAGAAAAAATATTTTATAATATGAAAAGGCGTAAATATATAATGCAATTAATTGGTACATTACGCAAATCCTGTTTAGCACCTGTATAAAATTCTAGATGTGTAGATTTAAAAAAATGACTTTTCAACTAGATATAATTTAAGACATCGACTGAGGGTGCTTGATGGAATTTCAATATCAAATTTGGATTATTGAGATTACAAAATCTTCAAAATCACTTCCATGTATTTTGTCACTAATCAATTTTCAACTAGAATTAAGTGCTTTATACACTTCCTGATATCTTCAGTTCTAGTATTTGATAGTTTTTTGGTCTCCTAATGCAATGAAATTCTGCAGTATTATGTCATATTTTTGGTAAAAACTGAACGCCGGTATCATTTTAGAAAGAAAGAAAAAACCTCATTAAAAATTATTCTCCTAATTGTCAAGATAATCTATAAAAGTGCAGCTGAAGATCTCCAAGAAATATTTTTTTGCGCAGTTGTTAACAACTAATATCAGTAATCTAAACTATTCTTTTATCAGTTGAAAATGATGACTGGCTGAAAGAAACCAGTCATATTGTTTCAACACACATTTTGGAATATGTTGTATCTGGGTAACTTTGGCCCAGTTCTGAGGGTTTTGTATTGTTATGGTTCGCCATTGCATTTATGTGTGTTATTGTTCTACATAGAAATTAACTCATGTCTGAAGATGAAATTTTATTCACATAAATAGATTTACTGTTATAATTGATTTATAAATATAGATAAAAAGAGGTGGCTCAAAGTTTGCATCCAAATCGGGTAACTTTGTCCCACAATACAAATAACCACTGTAATTACTATAAGTTAAGTGATTTTGAAATATTGGTAACTTTTCTTTATACTTTTATATATTCAGTACATAATTGAGATGCGAAATTTACAAGCATTTGGATTACAGATTAGTAATACAAATTGAAAATATGGCTAATCCAATCTATTTAAAGAAAAGTTTTTAAATTGTCTTTATCATTCCAAGCTGACAGATTAAAAATTCAACAATAAAACTAATTATGTTGCACATTAATTCATATTTTTACCAGCAGGGGCTACTCAACACCTTTACTTAACTAAAAAAAAGTCATGTGGTATTATTATTATCATGGTATTATAACAACACGTTTTTCTATATAGTGGACCAATCTTAGACCAATGGGCAAACTTACCCAAATTGATGGTATACAAAGTGAAAATAATAACAATATTTTTTCAACCAACCCAGAACTTAATATTTCATCTTGTATTCTATTATAAAACAATTTTTTTGTGCACGAGTTGTAATTATTCATTCATAAACACGAGTCATAGTAATTAAACATTCTTGAATTGTTAATAAACATTTAATGTATTCATTGAATTTGAACTGATACCGTATATTTTCGTTTTATTATGAATAATTTATATGACAGAAGCAATTAACAGTATTATTTTAACGTTTTTCTTCTCTTTTTGTTTCAGAATACGGAAGACTGTGGAATATTAACGGATCGAAGATTGGACTTAAGATGTTTTAATTAAGTCGTGGAAGGTGCTTAAAATGATACTTATAATATCTTAGAAAAATTACAATCATTTTGGTACTGCAATTCAATTACCATAATGTGTTTTTTAAGTTGAACAGTGAACATAAATAATAATAATCTGTATAAAATAATATATTCCGTAATATCAATAAGATATCTACATTAAAATGAAATAATTCAACTATTAATAATTTTATTATATAAACGTATGATGTAAATAAAATAAATATTATATCTAAATATTTTTAGAGATAGGTTTATTGAAGATTGACGTTAAAAAACGACGTTACTAAGTCCGATATTAATTAATAAATTAGAATTAAGTTTAAATGAAATTATAAATCTGAATAAACTTAAAGCATGATTTTGGACTTAGCACTGTGTAACTTGAATATACTCTCAATTAAACTATTAGAGTATACTTATCTAATCAATTTGAAGCAAATATCATATTTGACAGCTATTTTGGCTTCACTATATCGTCAGAATTAATGCCGTGAGCAGATGGTGTGAACCCGAAATACCTATCAACTAACTAATGAAATTTTGTAGAACTGAATACTTTGATATTCTATCCTATTGTAATGGAGTTCTACCATGTAAATGTCTTCATTCAATTGAATGTAAAGAAATCTCAAACCTCCCATGGTAATTTCTTGATGCAGTTAATACAGCACATCCAAACTAAACTTTAGAGAGTAATTGTAAAAATCAATTAAAAATGCCATACTGTAAACATGTAAATTATGTGGAACTGTTTGAATTTCAGTCGTATTTAACTATAATTATAAAAAATCTGTTTATAATATTTTATATTGATCTATTTTTGATATTCAAATACTATTTTTAATTGTGTAGATATGATTTAGTATGTGCATATCAATACGTCATCAATTATTTAGTGTATTGATAACTCTTTATTATGTGGGGAGAAAATCAATACGAATGGCAACACAGATAACCTGCCAACACTGACAGGAGCATGCATACGGGAAGGCGCCATACCATCCGAGAATCCGGGCTACCTCAAACACGGACAGACGACAATAATTTATCAAGCCTTAAATTACATTTTTGTAATAGCACAGTTACAAAATATGTGAACAATTCTTAAAATTATGTATTTTCAAAATTCTTTTGTGGATTACCACATAGATAAACTTATTGAATTTTGTATGGATACTAATAAAGGGATCTGGAAATAATAAATTTTAAATATAGTACAACCAACTGAGACCGTTTGATGAATCTAATATCACATCTGAATATTAACAACTTTGTACACTTGAATATGTTTGTAAAAATTTTACCGAATTTCTCACCATTATTTAATGTGAAATGATAGTTTATATTAATTCAATTGCCAAGAAGCATAACCGGTTCCCGAGATCATTCGAACATCGCCTTAATCACCAAAAACAACATTTCCGCATATAACATCGTTATATATTTTTTTTCACTTTAAATGGAGCTTGAGTTGGAATTTGCCAAAATTTTATTCGATACATATAATGCGAAACAATATTTTATTACTGATTGCAGGCGGAAAAAATACTCGAGACCGGTTTCGCTTCTTGATGACTGAATTAACTAAATTTTACGATTGGCTCACAATAATTATTTATACTTAAATACTTATAAATTCTCGCATTCGTCTCATTAGTGTGATGACAAAATGTATGGCATAAATATTTTATATTTATTTCTCCGTATCATTTCTATTTGTTTTATAACCTAAAATAATGTTAGTTAATTTCTGTACTATTTCTATGTTAATTTGTATATATATATTTAAATAATTACATTTATAAATATGCCTTAGTGGTAATTTTTATAAGGGTACAAAAATTCTCCCTAAATATACGATTTTTTTTCTAAATGAAACATATTTTCCATGTGTTTCAATGTGCCTTGTATTATGAACGATATAAACTTATGTATTTCATAAACACGCTGTTTTATTCAACTGAACCATCTACATATAATAAATATTATTAATAATTAAAATGAAAAACCATAATATATGATCAAGTTTAGATAGAAACAAATATTTCTAAACATAGAAATTTCCATTAAATGTTATCTCTAGGTGATCGAGAATATTAAAATAACGCAAAATGGACATAATTCTATAATAAGTAGGTATCGCTATGTACTTTAAAGTTAATTGGCTCTTGGTCGCCTGCAATTGCTAAGTCATATGAGTTTGTAATTGTTAATGATCATTTTCCCAATTAATATTGAATCATTATTCTCAAATTAGTATTAAAATTAATTCAAAAATCAATATAATTCCTAGACTTAGTGATAAAAATTTGTCGTATTTTATCTTATATATAAACGAAATAAACTATTTATTGTCTGTCAGTTCGAGTTCATTCGTGTGCTGGAATGACCGAAAACGCCGAAAGATGAAACCCGGGTCTTTAATGACGAAATACATGGAAATGTACAAATTTTCAACAAATCTAATTTGCTATATCCGGCATACAAACAATAGTTCAGAGTCGCGACTTTCCTACATTTTTAATTGCATGTGACTGCAAAAGTGCCATTATCTCACATTATTGTGAATTGGCTACATTTAATTTATGTTCATGTATAGGTATTTTTTTGTACTTAATTATAATACTTATTAGACTTATACACCACAAAACTCTTAAAAACTTTGGAACAACGAAGTAATTAGCATAATAAAAAGCAACCCTCATTTACCGTCATCCCCAGCTATGAAATCCTTCAAAGTAAAAAAAACATTTGAGCTTATTTGAGACGAGCTTTCAAACCTACTTCACAGACTCAAACATAAAATAGTTACGCAATTCTTATTTGAAAGTTCTTTAGATAAAGCTCCACGGGAGATTGCAGGGCTTAGCCCCCCTAGAGGGCGCTAACTAGACTTTGAATATCCTTCAAGAGTATTTAAACCGAAAACCGTTAATATATGAATGGGGTAACAAAGCTTTGTGTTTGTTATTCAGCCCTCCAGTGTTCAAATCTTTATTTGAGTACCGAGAAAAGACCGATATGGCTTATTCATTGAGCAGAAAGGTGAAAATTAAGCTTATTTTATAACAGACGTGTTAAAAAAGCTTCCCGAGAAATCTGACTTGCTTTTACATTAGATCAAAACTTTTCGAAAGTTTTAAGAAATCTAATATGTTATAAATTATTTGCTCTCTGGGGTGCTGATGTGCAAAATTATTTAAGAAAATAATTTTTTTCATTCATTCGCTACATCGAAACATTTAATACGACTTCAACAAATTAAAAAATATTTACATTAAAAAAGAAGTTGATGTAAAACTAAATCTGTTTGTTCAATAATTCAAATGTACTAATACTATCTTGAGTAATGTTAAACTATCTCAACTACAAGTCGGTTGCCCAACTCCATCCGTTATGTGTATGCAGTTGCTGTTTCACGGCCGCTTTCCATGACGAAAAGAAGCCAATTTACTTATCATGTTCTTGGCCCGATGAAGAGCTGCGTGGGACAGATCTTTTAAAACTATCTCAAATGTCATAATATGTGCTAAAAAGTATTATGACAGTCGAAATAATGTGGAGCATATGGACTCCTAATGGAGGTATCGCAACAGAACACGATAAGGCTACGACAGGTATAGTGGTTAGCTAATCGCTCTCGATTGAAAATCAATTTATGAGACTGTCCGTACCGAGGCTTGAATATGAAACATCCGCATCCGTTGCCAACGACGTTGCCCACTGTACCACAGAACCGACAACGGATTTTTCATTTACTACACTTTAAAGAAAATTGTGTTATTTATTAATTATTTAAAACTTCCACTTTCGTTTGGTTTATCATGGCAACATACAAGTGGGTATGTATTTATTTTTTTCTTTATTTCGTTTATTATTATTCTACCAAGAGCAGTTAAAAAAGTAATACAATTATGTAGTCTATAATTTAAGACATCGACTGAGGGTGCTTGATGGAATTTCAATATTAAATTTGGATTATTGAGATTTTGTACACTTCCATGTATTTTGTCACTAACGACGGGTTTCGCCTTTCGGCATGCTCAGTTCGAGTCCATTCGTGTGCTCGAATGCCTGAAGATGCCGAAAGGCGAAACCCGGGTCGTTAGTGACAAAATACATGGAAGTGTACAAAATCTCAATAATCCAAATTTAATTATGTAGTCATTTAAATATATAACCTTGTCACGTGTTCACCAATAGAAAGACGACAAAATATTTATGAATTAAATTAGTAACTCGATACGATTTTTCAACCCATAAACCGATCGGATCGTGTCCCCATAAAGACATGAATATTATTACTTTACCATTTTGATACCAAAGAAGGCGTTACGATTCTACATAGCACAATATTTAAACGACCTCTTATATTATACTGAGATATTTTGAATTATAAATAACTGCTCCCATCAGACGCGAGGTCAGGCACACGCCAGAGCTTAATTTGAATGACTACTGAATAATGTAAGAATCCTTCAATTAGTACATCCGCCAAAAGCTCGTTCTCATGAAACATTTATTATACTGGTATTCAATTTATTTTGACACGTGTTTATTCGAACTTGAAAGCTCTGCATGCCAACAACACGTGTCTTCCACTTCCTGTACCGGAGACAACCTACTTTTCTTAACTCATCGTCATAATTTATTGCATACTATATTTAGTAGCAAAACTAGAACACAACATTGAAATATACTTTTCATAAAAAAACTCTAGAGAGCCCAGAGAAATCTTATGTAAGTAAAACACTTTTTAGTCAAAGTATTGGTAGTTGGTATTGAGTTTTTTCACTTATTTTTAATAGTGCTACTCTCGTAGTCGAGTGGTTTGCTCGTATTTTATCTTACCAGTTTGCGTATTCAAGTAATCAGATCCCTAAATGATTTCATGCATTGTTTTGTTGGTATTCAACGTTATGGATGTAGCTAACTGCTTCTCTCGTCGATACAACAATACCCTAACCCAAGTGTCACGAACCTTTTCCTTTCGGAAGGCCGCATTCATTTATTTTAAAATCGAATAAGACCGCATTTAAAAAACAGATAAAAAGAGATTTTTTTGTAAATGAAGGAAAATAATGAAATTTATTTGTTTATTTCAGCTGAAAGGCCGCACTTGAGACCCTATAAGGCCTCAGATGCGTCACCCCTGCCCTATCTTTACAGCATTACCCTTCCTGAATGGTTTAGTGCTGGGGTTTCTAATCTTTTTTGCTCGACTGCCCCTTTCACCTTAGTTTAGAATATAATTCCCACCTTGCCAAGATAATCTAACCCTATCCCAAAATATGGTTTCCAGATTGCATATATGTAATATTGAAAATCTCAAGGCAGAAATTCCCCCCCTAGAAATCTAAAATTCACCCCTAGAAGGAACTCCCCACTGTTTGGGAGCCCCTGGATTAGTTTTTAGTGAATGACTTACAAGCCAATTTTTGTTAAATAATTTTGTTAAAATGTTCTATCAAGAATATATTGAATGAAACAAAATTAAAAATACTCATAATCACCAGGTAACAATGTATATAAAGTGTAAGTAATCAATTATTATGTTTGCTGAATGCCAAAGTTTCTGGCAATGTTGTCCGTATTGGTCATTTTTCATTGGCAATTGATATTAGCGAAATATGTTTTTAGTAAATATTTGAAATTGTTTGGCTATTTTAAAAGGCTAAGTAATGTGTTTGGTACTCTATATTCAATGATGTACCAAGTGTAAATGACTTTGTGTATAGAAGTTACAAAGGCTCCAAAAAACGGTTTCTAACTTAAATTCGTTAAAGCTATCATTCAGCGAAAAATCACTCTGTCGAATACATCGGATAGACTCTGAGATACTGAAATCTGAAATGCAATAAAACATTGCTATGCATTTTAAAAAGAACAATGAAAGTAGTGATAATTTTCCACAACTATTATCTATCTAACTATTATCTTAATTAAAATACGTAATACAATCGTCATCATAGTGGCAAAAGACGATAAATCGAAAATCGGTTGTTTTGAGTTATGAATGCAGTACGATAGATTTCAGGGCGGTTAATCGTCTGAAAAAAACAAGCTCAGCCATATTCCATGTACTTTTTACGTAATTTGAAGATATCGATATTAATTTAGTCAATTTCGTCCACTGTTATAAGCGGCAAAAAACTTTAAGAAAGAATTAATCATAGCTAAAACGAACCGTCAATGATCTTACAAAACGAATCTCACGTATAACAAAACATGGTTAACGTATTTAAGCAGAGAGGCTTAAATTTCATGATTTAGTCGAAAGTCGACTATCTCAAAACAAAGTTTTTTTACTTGACACCGTCTGTCACAATAACGACGATTATTTAAACATACGTTCATAATTAATTCAAGTCAAGTCACACACTCTAAATTATGAAAAATAAATTAGAAGAATTATTATGAAATATGGAGGAAGTGCAGCGGTGAATCAAACGCATCCACCCCCTCGATTGCCAAAACATATTGCACGCTCCGATTCGGTTGGGCGAGTCAAAAATTAAAACACCGATAGCAATAATGCATTACAATAATCGATTTTTTCTGTAGTTCAAGTTGTGAGAAGTGAAGGATTTCATCTACAAATATTTCGTAAAGCTTCCCAATCCCGCGATAATCGGATTAATCCCACAAAGCTAGGACTTCGGGTCTCACTGCTAATATTAAAAAATAATTCATATTTCAAATTAAATACAGTCAATTTCGTTTAATAGGTACACCGTTTAATTGGGACATCCGGCTATTTCCTAGGAACAGAAACCAAATGAAGAAAGTAATAGTAATTTATTTCGGTTTTCCGGGATACCGTTCCGTTTAATTTTAACAAAAAAAAGAATTTTTTGTGACAATGGAATTCAGTATCAAATATTATTGAGATTTTGTACACTTCCATGTATTTTGTCACTAACGACCGGGGAAAAAAACAATTTCATCTATAAAGAAAGTAATATTTATTTTCTCATTTACATTCATACGTCACTTGTCGGAGGTTGTACTATAAATTTGAATTCACGCAATAATGCACACTAACCTGTGACCTTCCCGCAGTCATTGCCGCCTGTGAAGTATGAAGGAAATTCATTTCACGTCATGCGCCAGCCAATATCCTTTCAAAAGTAAGTAATCTACCCAGTACGGTAGCCTGGTACCATAAAAATACCAAAGTCATACAGACTTGTCGCACGTGCAGCAAAATCAACCTTCCATGAACGCTTTTTAGTAGTGGTTGACGTCACTAAATTTGATTCATATTAAATTGATTTAATTACGAAAACTTTCAAGCTAATTTTATATGGTATAAATTTATATTTCCTGTGGTTGCATGTTTTTCTAAAGCAGTGTGCTACCGGTAGCTCGCTGCTGCATTTTCGGTAACTCACGTTGGATATTTAATCATGTATCGTCGAAAATTTTCAAGAAGATGACTCTTCATCAGAAATGGAATTGATAGAATTTATATGTGATTTGTCGCTCAAGAGTGTTGCCTCAACTGAGAATCTGTATGGCATTTCGTCCCAACAGAAAAGTATCGAATTTTAGTTTGAATTGTGCTCAAATTGAAATTTTGTTCTACCTGCTTTATGCGAATCAACATGTTCCACTATAAAGGTGGTTAAAAGCAAATATAGAAACAGACTCAGAGATGTATATCTTGATAATTGCATTCAGATGGGTGTGACAAGGTCCTCACCGAGGATTGAAACAATTATAGAGGAAAGTGAATGCCATTCTTTTCACTAATTATTTTTAGTATATTTTAGAATCTAAAGTATACTTATTAGATAATGTTGGTTTGAATCCCATAAATTTATTTTTACTCATTTTACAAGCTTTAAAAATACAAAAACTAAAAGGTTAATAAATTGAATAACAAACAGTTCTCGTAAAAACAACTTCGTTTGAGATGCTCAATTAGGTTTATATATGCTTCACATTGGGAGTGGACGTGGTTTAAAAAATGAAATAGTAGAAAATGAAGATTTTAATTCAATATTTTTCACGGAAGCTTTGAGCGCGATTTTTGACCATTATACAAGTTATAATAATAGTTTTTGTTCACTTTTCTGAAAAATTGGAGGAGTTCAAATAAATTCTTTAATTTGAATAACAACCGCACCCAATTTACATAAAACGTGTTTGTTCATTATTCTATGAATTAATTCTGTTATAAAAACAGATTTTTGCGCCAAATCCGGTGCTTTACTAAGTGGTCAATGCTCTTGGGCATTTGTCCTTTTCGGTTGCGGAGTCCAGTGTTCGAATCCCCATACAAATATTTCCACATACTTTTAATATTAACTATCAGAATCTAAGAGCGGAGCGAAGCGAGAGCCATTCACTAACTACCAGTCTTTTCCTAGCCCCATCCTTCCATCCTTAGCTTATCTGATAAAAAAAGAATGAGCTACTGAATAACATATTATAGTAATCTAGAATCTAAATGCTCCATATTAGGTGCGGTCATGTATGGAAAAAATACTTTTTTCGTAAAATATGTTGTCTAAGCTATTTTTAAAGATAACTTCATAACAAAAGTAAATCAATTTTACGTTTTAGAATAATGACAAAGCATTTACTATTTATAATCTAGGCATGAAAAAAGTTTGTGCTTTTTTAAAGTCTACGTTTGCTTAACATAATTTATCGAGCGAAAAATGTTCTTATATCAGGCATCATGGTAGATGTATGCCCGAGAAACATGTGCATTGCTAATTTTGTTGCTAGAAAAAACAACCCTTGTTTCAGTAAACGCAATATATTATTGATTTGAAGTGAGACGGAAACCGGAAATGTTTACACACTTGGTAAACGAAGCTTTATTTTCATGTATGCGATAAAAGTATGCACACGGAAGCATTCATAATTAAGTTTTACCATGCATATTAAAATCCTTAAATAAGAATTACTACATAATGACTAGTAACTATTGTACTATATTTAAAATTATTATTTATTGCTCAATAGTTTTGTAAATTTATGTAAAGCAAATAATGAATGTTGAAAAAGTTACAAAAATCTTATATCATTTTTTTAGTGTTGGGTCGATGGTGCAGTGGTCAACGTCAATGGTTACGGTTACGGATGTCATCAGTTCAAGTCCTGGTACGGACAGTTTCATAAATTGATTTTTACCAATCCATTCATGGATTTCTGTTCGTTGGGATGGATGTTTGTGATGTCTAAATTCCATCCCACCCATCCGATCCAAAAAAACGGGGCGTAACGAGAGTGATGAGCTAACAACTACTCTTGTGCTATTCCTATCCTACTATCCTTACTCTCTCTGAATAAGAGAGGTTGAGCAACTGTGTAGCAAGCAGTTCTCGTCGAAAAACTTCTCTTGAGATACCCTCATTAGTAGGCCATATGTTCGACATTAGGAGCGAACATGATACAAAAAACGTACAACTGATCGCGGTTCTTAGATAGCGACCTGCAAGATTTGCTTACTTTTGGAGTTGATGACTGCAGAGACTGTAGAAGATTGATTGGCATGACGACAATATCAATTTGTTAAACACAGGTTTTATTGTGAACAGATTTTTGTTTTAAAGTAAAATTCACCAATATGATGCTAGTGTGCCAAAATGGATTCGGCTTTAATACAATATCTATTGTAAATGTATATATCCATCGTACATCTTTTTCTAATTGAATCAAAAGTATGCAAGTGTCTGGACAGCAAACAATGTGTTTAAATTCTAAGCAAAAATAATGGTATTGCAATAAATTGCCCTCTGACAAATATTTTTTAGTAAACAATAAATCAGAGAAAAATTAACACCATGTGTTATTCAGTCATTAACGACAAAACATAGTGAAATACAAACACATCAACTTTGATATTGCACCCTCAGTCGATGTTTCTCTTTCGTCAATTTGATCCTAAATAATAAGTTATTCCTTTTGATAACATATGCAATTTAATTAAAACAATTTACGTTGCTCTGTAGATGATACGGTTTTTATGACGCCAAATTCCATTTGCGGTTTTAAGAATTGGCGCCTAGTTCTACAGTGCGAAAAAAATCTCGTTAGTTTACATTCAAGGACTATCTTCGCAAAATTGCCTTTGATCTCAATAAGGAAAGGCATATACTCCAAATTAAATTGACTAAAAGTATTTAATTTGTATCTGCCAAGGGTCGATTGCTCTTTATACTGATTAGTTTATTGGCATTTTTGCTATGAATACTTAGTTAACATTATTTCTTAAAAAATTTAATGATACTCGGTAAACAAATGTAACCACCTGCTCATTTTTGTTGAAGATTTATATCACCATTAATCTATTCGCTGTTAATATAATTTATACAATAATATGATATTAAATTTGGATTATTGAGATTTTGTACACTTCCATGTATTTTGTCACTAACGACCCGTATTTGTCGTATTTGTATCTTCTATATAAACGTTAGACACTGTTTACTGTCTGTCAGTTCGAGCCCATTCGTGTGCTCGAATGCCTGAAGATGCCGAAAGGCGAAACCCGGGTCTTTAGTGACAAAATACATGGAAGTGTACAAAATCTCATTAATCCAAATTTGATATTGATACTCCATCAAGCACCCTCAGTCGATGTCTTAAAATATGATATTAGCTTTGCATTACTGAAGTATTCTAGGGGTTAGTTGAAATGTTTTGTTTTGGCGCATTAGCAATTTGGTGGCAGTGAAAAAATATTTCAATTCTACAAATATAATATTTATGTATTATTGTAGAAATAGTATCTTATTATAATTCAAGCTTTTGATAGTTTTGTTTTCCACAGTTTTGGAACCATGCAATTCATTTACGGAATTCTGATGTAAGTTAAACACATCTAGTAAACCTTGTGTATTTAATGAAATATTTTTGTGGAAATAACCAATAAACGTTTAATGAAAAATTATTCCATAAAACAAATAACCCACCAACTTATCTAGTAAAATAGTTATCATTTATTATACTTGAAGACCAAAGTTGTGAATAAAAATTTATGAATTAAAACCAATAATTTAATAATGAGGGCTAATTTATTTCCATAATAATACTGTAACTATAAATGTAATATAAGTGCTATTATACATAATAATAGCTTTAAGAAAAAGCATCATTTTTTTTCAAGATAACAACCGAACCAACAACTGTTTCTAAGAACTGTGAAATAGTAGCAAATTATTTTCTTAGCCGTCGATAAATAAATGGCAAAGTTAACCCGTGGTAAAGTTTATTGCCAATCACTTAGTTTCAAGAAATGCTGTTAATGCTCCCGACAAGATATTTCGCCTTTGATGACAGCCGTCGAAACTAATTACCTGAGAATATAATTGATAAGTAGTTAATTTAATACGAAAGGCAAGTAGTAATTCACTTCAGTTACCTGCAGATTGATGACTATGTTATGATTAAATTTTAGAATATAAAATTGTATGTAACATAATAATATATGATCTCTAGTGTATATATTTATTTTTGTTGGTCATTATATTCCACTGTGTTGTGGCCAATTGACGTAACCCTCAAAAAATACGAAAATGAGTTAATTATTGGATCTCATTTTAAAGACATTAGAGTAGGTCTCGACCAAATGATGTAAATTAGAAAATTAAATAAACCATTTTTTGGAAGTGAAATATTATTTTACATTGGTTTTAGGTTCAAAAACTCTCCTGAACAATTTCAATTTCAAGGGTTACATCAATTGGCCAAAACACCGTCGATATATAGTCGCTCCAAAAGCCTACTTTACCTTACTGAACTGGATCAATAACAAAAAATACGTAATTTATATTAAAAGTAATTAACTATACATACTAACTCCGTAAGTAATTTTTAAATTTAACACGAGGGCGATTAGCTAACTACTAGTCCTGTCATAGCCTTATCCTTCTATCCCTACTCTCTTCAAAAAAAATAACAGGTTGAGCAACCGAGTAAAAAGCAGTTTTTATAGAAAAATTCTGTTGAGATATCTCCATTGGAAGACCATATGCTTCACGATGGAAGCCGACATGAAAAAAAGTGAACAGTTTTTATCCTTTCCCAAAAAATTCTGATTTTGTAGATATACAATAGTTCAAAATTCTATCTCATTCTTAGAATATCTATTGCAAAATTGTAAAAGCATAAAATCATTTACTATTTAGATTTTGCAGATATACAGTAGTAAGTTCATCTATTTTATTTCATTTTTTAAATATTTACAAAACTAAACGATAGAGAGAAATCAAATAAATTATGCACTGACATTAATCGAACATTTCTCACTTATCATACTAAGTGATAGTTATTGAAGAAAAACAAATGAGCTACTTATTTAATAAAACAAAGAATTTCATGCTTCACAATTTCACGGTAGAAGTTGAATCTTAATTATAGCACGCTTCACCAGATTGTCATGGCTAAATGCTCATTCAAACTACAACACGGTTCCATGGTCAATGAACACGGAAAATGCATCCCCTAATTTGAAATTATTAAAGTACCAGTGCTTTAATTAATAATTAAACATTTTTCTTTAAATTATAAAATACAAAGTAACTTTATTCAATAGAGGGACTATTGCATTATAAAAATAAATAATTGCTAATGATATATAATATTTCTGTTTGTCTAACGTTTCTGGCAGTACAGAACTAAGTATAAATATAGTAGATATTTTATAATAATATCTATAACTAAATAATTTTGTTTTTTTTTTTCAGAATAAATTTGAAATCGAATTATACATAATAGGATAAAATATCAAAATATTTAGTTATTTCCCTACTCACTCATCCGATTCTAAAAAACGGGGCGTAACGACAGCGATTATCCAACCACTATTCCTTTCCTAGCCCTATCCTTCTACCTCTTAATCCCTTTGGAAAGGAGAGATTGGCGCAATTGAGTAACAAACTTCTGTTAAGATACCTCCATTAGTACTTAGGTCATATGCTTCACATTGGGAGCGGACATGGTAGAAAATTCGCCAAACAAGATGTAGATTGTTTTTTTTAATCAATTTATGTTTGAATGCGTGGGTGTCGGTGGTGTCTTGAATTCTCTCACACCCATCTGATCCCAAAAACAGGGAACAGTGAAAGCGATTGGCTAACCATTAGTCCTTTCCTAACCCTATTATTATATATCTGCGAAAAATAGATGTTGAGTTTCAAGTAGAACAATTTCTGTAAAGATATCCCATAAGGAGTCCATATGCTCCACATTGGGAGTATATCAGTATGAAGACCTTGCCTATTTTTAAGTAAAAGGCGGAAATATCGACTGCTGTCCTGATGCTATGGTTTTCTAATAAAAGATCAATGGCCTGGAGCAGGGTTTACATTTTTTAATATTATTTATCGAAGACGAATGACCAAACTTGCGAGACACACCTGTCCCCGCCATTACGTTGCGGTAACATCTTTCTTTACCTGTTCTAATTCGGACTGTTGAGCTGGCCAATGAAGCGGACGAAGCGTGTCCAAGACCAAACACCGGCGTCTGCCCCAGACGCGTGCTCTTCGATAATGTATTCTATCACATTGAAATTAATTACCTGTTATATATTAAATTAGCTAAAACCGAAAAACTATCTAATAGCCATGACAGCAAAGGGTGATAACAGCTGTATACTAATGCAAAAAATTGAGATGAGATGAGATGAGAAATATGCAATGAGATATACTAGAATAATAGAATAATAAACAAAGGGGCAAAGGTAGCAAAGTGGTTAAAAACCTTCTGTTTGTACTTCAATATTCAAGATAATGAAAATTTAACATGACTTGCCAAGATGGAGAAAAGTACTGCAGTTTGTTCATCGTCCTTCGATAGAAGTAAGCTACAAGAAAAGAAGATGATACATCTATAACTATTCAAATTCTATAGCTCCCTAGTCAATAAATTATCTAAAAACCTTCTGTTCTCATATTCAAGATAATGAAAATTTAACATGAAAAGTACTGCAGTTTGTTCATCGTCCTTCGACTTTGAAAGATGATACATCTATAACTGTTCAGATTCTATAGCTAGCTAAATATCTACGTCTGTTCTCATTAGAAAGCATATTTTATACCAATTTGAATAATTGCCTACTGGTTTTTATATTATCTTGCACCTAACTAAACAATTTAAAAGAAGTCTGACTTTTATTTTTCCATACGTTGTCTTATTGCAAAATAATAATATAATAATTTCACCAACCACTTCAACTGAATATTTATTTTATTGATGTATTCAACAGGATGATAGTAAAATTTATATTGAAAAAATGAAGTAGTTTGCCATCAGTTGTGATTTTGTAAAAACCTTTTATCTTTCACCTAAATGTTAAATGTATTATGATATTAATTTTGAAAGCGGAAGGGCCGCAACTTGGTAAAGAGACCAAGTGAAGGACGCCACGGGTGTCTCTTACCGATGACTCTCACAGCAGTAAGTGCAGGAGCGAATGTGGGAAGGATTGTCAAAGGAAATGAAGTTATTTCGCTAGTCGGAGATCACAACCCTCACACGTGAGGAATACGAGTAAAAAGAAGAATAATTTGTAAAGGATTTTGATGGTGTACATGTTCATTTATTTAAAAACTTCCTGATCCGTCAATATCAGCAGGAATTCTCGTCTTTTTAACGTTTTACATGTCTTGAAATACGGATACTTTGGTAGTGATAGATTTGGCTTGGTTGGCCAATTTGGAGTCCACAACTTTAGACAAAAAAGTGACCTTAGCGTTGTAAAAAAATCCTCTTTTCCTTGTTGTAGCATTCTTTATTGTATCACCATCACCGGTATTTCCTGCTTATTTACTGCAGCTCAAAACCTGGACTTAAGCTCATGTTTTACCATTGACAAAAATTGTTTTGCTAATCTTCGACTGCCTAGAATCTTTTGTATGATCTGTAATATCATTTATCAAATATCTCCTAAAATAACTTCAAGGAAACATTAATTTTTTTTATAAATACTTGCTCGCAATGTTAACATTCCTGCGCCATTTTTTATTACGTCTTCTCAAGAAAAAATATTTTCAGAATAAAACGTCAAAAAATTTAATCTGTTGTCAAAGTTTATTGGCTCAAAGAATTATGATTTGACGTCCGCATTGTTATTTTTTCATACTTAACTCGATTTATTTGCACAATGCACAAAGAAAACAGAATATAAAAAATATTTAGAGCCGATACGAAAAATGCGTTGGAATTGTTAGGTAGATTAAAGATATAATATAAAAATCCTCGGGTGCTAAATTTACAGTGATTTTGTGAATAGGGTTTGTTTGCTTGTTTAAATAGATAACGTTTTTTTCTTTCTAAAATATACCGTACGTTTCGTAAACGACTGAAAACATAAATATTTACTATTCGGCCACAGTCGGTCTCTATGACTCAATGACAAAACAAATCTTTTGCGATCTTTGATTTGTTTATTGTAATTTCATTTTTGCGGGGCAGGTATAATCAGTATTTATTTACTGACTTTTAATGTATCAACTACTGTCAATTATTCTTGGGGAATGAGATTATATTTTATCAAATATAGCACAATTTTTTTGTACTAGGTACTTCCACATTTTTACAATGATTAGGATTTAATTGATTGACTTTTATTTAAAAATAGCATTGTTGAATGTACCTTAGCCCTAGCTTGATAGTTGATAAACCCGTTGTTAAAAAACAGTGGGTATGAAAGAGTTTCAAAAAAAATTGCAGTGTTAACTTTTTTATCATTTTTGGATGGCAGGAAGAATCAGTATTAATTTACTGACATTTTAAATTGTTAACTATCGCATCCTGATGGAAAGGCATTATATTAAAAAAACACACACAATTGGCTTTATACCACATTTTTTATACTACACGAACTGTTGTGTTTTATTTCTTTAAATCTTATAAATAATTAACGTTGTAGTTCAGTGATCTGGCTCAGGCTTGCATATTATTCCAAATGTCACTATAGCATATTTAGCCGGATAAGAGAGTTAGTGCATAAATTTTTATATTATTTCAACATTCTAATAATGAATATTATAAATTATTACGAATAATTATATGACTGAATTTCAGTCTAGACACACACCTTATTGCTCTTTCGGTTTAAAGTCCAAAGCTTTTCGATATAAGACAAAACAATAATTATTATAAGAGGCGAAAATTTTACTATCAATAAATCATAAAAAAGTATCTGAACTAAAAATTATACGCTGATATTTAATTTTAATCTAAATCATTTATTTAGTTTGTTACTGCACAAACTAAATAATTTAGTACCATCTGTGCAGTGTTCGATGAAGGTTTATTGTAAAATAATATGATGTAAATTTTTATTCAGAGATGACAGTAAAAACGTATTTTAAATTTTCTTGTATTCGATATAGTAAACAAGGTTAAAGGATTAATTTTTTTCAATAAATTAATTCATCACAAAAAATCATTGCTTCATTTTGAAATATAAAATAAGCATTGAAAAAATAAGCTCCCTACATACACTATACACTGAAGTGTATGTGGAATGTATTATAATGAATGCCTTAATCAACTGAGATGTTCTTAAAATCAAAATAAACTTGATTTTATCTTTTATAAGATTTTTTTAAAAATCATTCACAATTTTCTATTGATAGATGTCGCTGTGTCGGAATCTGAAACATTTAAATCAACTCTAATGAATGTAACATAAAACATAGATAGTCAAATAGACTTAATGTTGCAATATTATTTACGAAGCAAATAACATACACACACCCTTAATAGACTTCGCATTCATAAAATAACATAAATTATTTCGCCTCGACACAATAAATACTGCTAAACAAAACGAGGCCAAGTCTAAAAATGTAATAATTCCGTATGTCTACTGGTTACGTTATCTCAGAATTTAAACTTCAATAACGTATTATGGGATGCAATTTAAAATTTACATATCTACTATTAAATGATATTTATTATCTAAGGTTTTACTATTTCGCATAAGTGA